>CM042849.1:67896556-68496556 GCA_023653725.1 Bungarus multicinctus
AAGTGTTTTGTCTCCTTTGGTTATAGGAGATAATTGGCATAACTTATTCATCATCTTTTAGAGACCCCATAATCCCTTGCGGGGTGGAGTCTGGGCAACTGAACGGAGCTAGCAAAGTGTTTTCATGGCCGGATGCTCTACCTGTTTCCGATACGGAGTTTTGTTCAGCAGATCTATTCTCAGGGTGCCCAGCGAGAGAAATATCTGCCTGTACCTAGGGTTGAACTCACAGTCTCATGATTGTGAGGGGAGAGCTCCGCCTCTAGGCCACCGCACCACTTCAATAATGATATGACTATTATGAAGGAAATATTCTGTTGAATCCAGCTATGCAATCAAGGAGTTCAGGTGGGGAAAGTGCTATGTAACAAGGAGGCTGGTATAGTAGCTACAGTCCTAACTGACCTCTCCTGGTGCCCAGCTTAAGAAACATCACTTTGCATCTATCAATCTGTGGAGCAAGTACCCTGCACAATCACTGCTTGCCCAAAATTGTAAAAGCATTCGAAATATAAATCTTATTTTGAGGCAAACCTTTTTCATTCAATAAAAGATTTTTTTTTCCTTTTTTTCCCTGTGAAGTTGTTTATGATGATGATGATGATGACAGTGTACACAGCAAACAAGATAACCATGCTGGGTTTCGTATCACAAATCACTAGTCTAACACTTCCCAAGCGTTTAGGACTGCGTGATGTATCGGCAGATTATGCGAGCAGATCCCAGTAAGGTGGCCTTCTGCAGCTGACCAATGGTGATCTTGTCAGCGCCAATTGCTTTTAAGTGCTGGTCGAGGTCTTTAGGCACAGCACCCAGTGTGCCGATTACCACTGGAACTACCTGCACTGGTTTATGCCAGAGTCTCTGCAGTTCGATTCTCAAGTCCTGATATCTGGTGACTTTTTCAAGTTGTTTCTCGTCGATTCTGCTGTCATCAGGTATGGCAATGTCAGCGATCCACACTTTTTTCTTCTCCACAATCGTGATATCCATGGTATTGTGTTCCAGAACTTGGTCAGTCTGCATTCGGAAGTCCTACAGTAGTTTTCCATGCTCATTTTCAACCACTTTTTCAGGCTTATGATCCCACCAGTTCTTTGCTACAGGCAGATGGTAGTTGTGACACAGATTCCAGTGGACCATCTGAGCGACTGTGTTGTGACATTGTTTGTAGTCAATCTGAGCTATTGTCTTGCAACAGCTCAGTATGTGATCAATGGTTTCATCCGCTTCTTTGCAGAGTCTGCATTTGGGGTCATCAGCAGATTTTTCTATTCTGGCTTTGATTACATTAGTTCTGATGGCTTGTTCTTGGGCTGCAAGAATCAGGCCTTCTGTTTCTTTCTTCAGTTGGTTGGCCATAACCAGGTCTTTTCCTTATCTACTTCCTTGGATCTTTTCAAGGAACTGTTCATGCAGTGCTGTGTTACACCAGCTGTCAGCCTGAGTTTGCATCACTGTTTTCCTATATTGATTCTCAGTTTGCTGCACTTTGAGGAGCTTCCTCTTGTTGACCTCCATCAAAGCTGGTTCAAATTATGATGATGATGATGATGACAGTATACACAGCAAACAAGATAACCATGCTGGGTTTCGTATCACAAATCACTAGTCGAACACTTCCCAAGTGTTTAGGACTGCGTGATGTATCGGCGGATTATGCGAACAGATCCCAGTAGGGTGGCCTTCTGCAGTTGACCAATGGTGATCTTGTCAGCGCCAATTGCTTTTAAGTGCTTGCCTAGGTCTTTAGGCACAGCACCCAGTGTGCCGATTACCACTGGAACCACCTGCACTGGTTTATGCCAGAGTCTCTGCAGTTCGATTCTCAAGTCCTGATATCTGGTGACTTTTTCAAGTTGTTTCTCGTCGATTCTGCTGTCACCAGATATGGTAATGTCAGCAATCCACACTTTTTTCTTCTCCACAATTGTGATATCCGTGGTATTGTGTTCCAGAACTTGGTCAGTCTGCATTCGGAAGTCCTACTACAGTAGTTTTGCATACTCATTTTCAACCACTTTTTCAGGCTTATGATTCCACTATTATTATTATTATTATTATTATTATTATTATTATTATTATTATTATTATTATTATTATTATTATCATCATCATCATCATCATCATCATCATCATCATCATCATCATCATCATCATCATTTCCCCCTGCTAGTAAAAGGAATCTGATGTTCAAGTATTGATTATTTTCTTGAGAAGTGAGATAAACCAGCTAGGCTATTTGCAACCATAAATCTTGTTTATTTTTGTATCCATCGTTTTAAAGAAAGATAAGGAACATCTTAACAAGTCAGTGAATCCCTGCAGCTATCATAAAAGCATGCATAGAGAAGTACAGCAGCATAGATCAATTTTTCTTATGCATTGAAACACTCAGATGGCCAATAAATCATTAGTAAGATTAATGGGTTTCATAAAAAAATTGCAAACTCTTGATCCATATTTTGTTCAGTTCACTGTAACTTAAAATTGCATGCTGTATTTTTTTTTATTAACTGTATTACTTCATTTTCCCCAAATTGACTGTGGTCTTTATTTTCAAATAGATTAAACAGTTATATTCTGGAAACATATGGTAGGCTGGAGGAAACCAAGATGCAACATTGTTATGTCCTATACTGATAGCTAATCAATAGAGGGATATGATGACTGCTTCTACCTGTGTTGTTTATCACAGTTTATCTCCCCTCTCTATTCATACCAAAGTATAGGGCTTGCTTTAGAATAATAGTGATTTTTGGTACATAGCATAAAGAATAGAATAGAATTCTTTATTGGCCAAGTGTGATTGGACACACAAGGAATTTGTCTTGGTGCAAATGCTCTCAGTGTACATAAAAGAAAATATACATTCATCAAGAGTCAAGAATCATCAAGTACAGCACTTAATAATAGTCATAGGGTACAAAAAGCAATCAAATCATACTAGAAAACAGTCAATATAGATCATTTATTTATTTATTAATTAAATAATTTTATATACTGCCCTTCTCCCGAAGGACTCAGAGCAGTGAACAGCCAACTAAAATATATATAAATTACAAATATAAATACAATTAAAAAAGAATTAAATTATGGGCTGCCAATTAAAAATTTAAAACCCCCGATTAAAATAAGCTAAAACTTTCATACCCCAACCAATCAAATCTAAAAGCCCTTATTTAAAATCCCATTTGAAGTCAGCTCAGGCCGGCCTGCTCAAAGAGCCAGGTTTTCAGGTCACGTCTGAACGTCCTCGGGTCAGTGGTTGTTCGTAGCCCCGGGGGCAGCCCGCTCCAAAGGGCGGGTGCCCCCACAGAGAAGGCCCTATTCCTCGGGGTCACCAGGCGGCACATAGCTGCCATCGGGATCCGAAGGAGACCCTCTCTGTGGGAGCTCACCGGTCGGTGGGAGACTACTAGCAGAATGCGGTCTTGTAAGTATCCTGGTCCGATGCCATGGAGCACTTTAAAGGCCAAAACCAATACTTTAAAGCGAACTCGGAAGGCCACCAGCAACCAATGCAGCTCGCGCAGGAGAGGCGTCACATGGGAGTATCTCGACGCCCCCATAACCACCCGCGCGGCCGCATTTTGTACCAGTTGGAGCCTCCGGGTGCTCCTCGCAGGGAGCCCCATGTAGAGGGCATTACAGTAGTCCAGGTGGGAGGTGACCAGGGCCTGGGTGACTGTGCGTAAGGCATCCTGATCAAGAAAGGGCCGCATCTGGCGTATGAGGCGAACCTGATAAAAAGCACCCCTGGAGACGGCCATGATGTGATCTTCCAAAGACAGCCATACATCAAGACACCAAGATTGCGAGCCCTTTCTGTGGAGGTCAAGATCTCATCCCCAATAAGGGCGGAGAAATGTGAACGTTTCGCTGCCTCTATCGCCACTAGGTAGGCCCTAATATAGGACCTCACCTGTGTCCGGTCAGACCCGGCACGACTGGTCCTCCAAATGCCCTCCAGACATCTTTTCTGGCACTTCATCCCCCTCAGCTCCTCCGTGAACCACGGAGCCAAATGGGATCTGTGCTGGGTCAGAGGTCGCAAAGGCACAACTCGGTCCAGAGCCTCAGCGGCCAACCTATCCCAGGTGGCCACCAAGTCTGTGGCTGAGTTATGAGCCAGAGTTTCAGGGAATGGCCCAAGTTCCATCTGGAACCGTTCAGGATCCATCAGGCGCCTGGGGCAGAACCATCTCCTCGGTTCTGCCTCCCTGCGATGGGGGGTAGCAGCACAGAAGTCAAGTCTAAGAAGAGAATGATCGGACCATGACAAGGGCTTTATAACTAGATCCCCAGAACGATCATTCAACCACTGACCAGAGGCAAAAATCAGGTCCAGTGTGTGTCCCCCCATCTGAGTGCGGCCAGAAACTAATTAGGTCAGATCCATGGCCGTCATGGAAGCCAGGAACTCCTGAGCCACCCCAGAGGTTTCCCCGAGTGAAGGCAGGTTGAAATCACCCATGACTAAAAGCCTGGGGGTCTCAACCACCAGCCCGGCTATCACCTCGAGGAGCCCAGGCAGGGCCGATGACACGTGGCAGGGAGCCAGGTACATTATCAAAAGGCCCATCTGAACCCCCTGACCCTACTTCACAAAGAGAGACTCACAACCAGCCGTCTGAGGAACAGTGGCCTCCCTAGGACAAAGAACTTCTCTAATAATCGCCGCCACCCCACCACCCCTTCCCTGAGACCTTGGTCGATGGAATGCTTGGAAACCTGGTGGGCACATTTCCACCAGAGGAACACCACCCTCTGGGCCCAACCAGGTTTCGGTGACGCCAGCCAGGTCCACGCCCTCCTCCTGAATAAGGTCGTAAATCAGGGGGGCCTTATTAACAACGGACCTGGCATTGCACAACATCAACCGGGTACTCAGGGCCTGAGACTCTGCATAACCAGGCCTGCCAGATGGGTCTGCAGGGTCGGAGCGCGCTACCGCTTGGAGACTGCGGGTACGCGATCCCCTAACCTGATATAGCCCTCTACCCCCGTCATATCTGCCCCTCCCACTTATGGTGCCGATGGAACCCACCCCCCTGCTGTCCAAATTCTGATCACCCCCACAACACACAACCCTCTGGGCCCTCCCAGATGTGCATTCCAGCCTGGCTGACTCCAACCCCCCCCCCCAGGTTATCCCCCAAACCCGGTCCGGGTATCCTCCCTAACTCCAATAACTCCCTATCCCCCAACCCTCTCCTAGTCACCCTCCCCAACCCCGACAAAACTCTAAATAAAAATTTAAAAAGTTTAAAACCCCCTCTGCAACTCCTTTTCTGATGGCCATGCCACCTCTCCGGATCCCAGGAACCGTCCTTGAGGTAGGCTGTCGATAGAATGGAGGGCCACTTCAGGGAGTGGGGGACCCTCCCCAGAGCCCATAAATCCGCCGAAGAATAGCTAATTGGTCTTTTAGCCACCGTCACCGCTGGATCAAGGACCACCGTCTTCATGCCGCGAGCCAACCCTGGACCAGACCCCCACCGACTCCGCCGTCGTCGGGGTCGCACAGCCACCGTTGGTGCCGTCATCGGGGCTGCCGTCTCCGTCCCTGGGGCCATCTTCGTCAAGACCACCGGCGTCATTCGGGCAGGCCAGTACTGCTGTTGCCACTGTCATTGGCACTCTTGTTGCCGTTGTCCGCTCCGCCGTCCATGTCACCTGCGAGGCCGCAAAGGTCTCCCAGTCGACGTAGACGCTGTCCCCACGGCTGCCGGTGGGGCCGCCATGCCAGAGGGGCCGACACCTTCCACGACAAGGCGGCCACCACCTACAACAGCTGCGGAGACCAGAATAAGATTGTCCAAGTCCTTGGAGCAGCAGATGGAAGCAGGACAGTTGGAAGCAAAGCACGAGGCTGCAGCAGAACTATCAGCCACAAGGTGACCCACTGTGTGGCGCCCACATTAGCTGCGGCGACAGCAATGCTGCCACCACCCGCGGCTGCCTCGGCGCCACCCGCCAGCGGCGGCCATTGCAACACCCTCCACCGCGGCTGTGATGATTAAAAACTGGCAGTCCATATCCAGATCGCCGGGGTCATTAACATCCACGGAGCCGTCCCAGAAGGAGTGATGGGCTGTAACCAGACCATTGTCCACAAGGCCCTTGTCCAGAAGGTGAGCGTGGCAATCACAGTGCTCATAGAAAACCCACTGATGTCGGTGCCGCCTCCACCTCCCGCGGCCACCGCAGTGCCGCCCGCCACCACTGGCCGTCATGGCGCCACTCCTAGCCACAGTAGAGCCAGCTGGAATGGGGTCCGAGTTCGCGGCAGGGCCTCCAACCACAAAACAACCATGACAAGGCCTCCGCCCCCCCCCCCCCCGCGGCCACCATGACACCGCTCACTGTCACCGTCCACAGTAGCCGCAACGGCCACGACAGGACAACCTCCGAGGCAGCGGGCATCAAGGCAGGGGACCTCTGAAGAGCCCCCGACCATGGGGCAGTCCCAGGAATTCCAGCAGCTGCGGCAGCCACGGCCGCGGCAGCCACCTCCGCCACAGCCGCCATTGCGGCAGCCACGGCCGCTACGAGACCGCCATCACCGCTGCCCAAGGGAACCGCCCAGGCAGCCCGGGCGACCTCCTGGCGGCTCATCCGTCACCCCGGACGTCCCCAAACCCCTCGGTACCCCTACCACACATGGGGGCCGAGGGGGGAGGCAGGCTCAGCTGGAAGTAGCGAGCGCTTGGCGGAGCTCCCCACAAACGGAGCTTCCGGTCGCCATCTTGTCCCAGAATATGACAGCTTGATGCTTATTTGGAACTAATAATTTCATAAGGATACAAGCAACAAGTTACAGTCATATGGGAGGGGATGGGTGATAAGTGATGAGAAGATTAAGATTAATAGTAATAGTAGTGCAGACTTTGCAAATAGTTGAACAGTGTTGAGGGGATTATTTGTTTAGCAGAGTGATGGCTTTCGGGAAAAAACTGTTCTTGTGCCTAGTTGCTCTGGTGTGCAGTGCCCTATATCATTTTGAGGGTAGTATTGAAACAGTTTATGTCCGGGATGTGATGGGTCTGTAAATATTTTCACAGCCCTCTTTTTGAGTCATGCAATATACAGGTCCTCGATGGAAGGCAGATTAGTAGTAATTGTTTTTTCTGCAGTCCTAATTACTCTCTGAAGTCAATGTAAAGGAATTTATATTGCAAATAAGAAGAAGTAAAGATGAAATATTTTTTACTATTTAAGTTATTTTGTTATCTGAGGAAAAGAAAAGGAATCTTGAAGTGGCAGCTAGTTTAGCATCCTAGGGCCAGTGTCAAGGTTAAACCGCTTTTGAAACATTTCAGGTCTTATTGCTAAACAACTTGCCAAAGAACTGAGGGACAAGAAGGGAGAAAGAATGCAGACATGCCAGAGATTGACCATGAGAGCCAAGAATGCACCAAGGACACTGATGCAGGTATCTGTAAGAAAAGTAAACAGTTCTCAAATCAAAAGGATGATTCATGTGACCAACCAAGGGTGGGGAGAAAGAGAAGCTATTGCTTAACTATGCATGCATTGCATGGGGAAAAACCAGAGTTGGTTTTGATTCTTCAAGTACCAAAATGGTGTCGCCAATAAAGTTTTGCTTTGTGGGTTTCAAAGTCCCTGAGACTGTCTTCTTTTCTTGGGTTTGTCAGTCAGATGACTGATAGAAGCCATTTGTTGGTACTCATGATTTTTTTGATGTTAACATCTTATATCTTCAGCTGCTGGTCCATTCAAACCACAGATATAAGTTTAAGGTTCTAAAAAAAATAAAAATCAGAATGAGACAGTTGAAAAGAACCCATTCAAGGGTGGGCTGCTGGGGGTTCGCAGGGGTAAGCGGGAGAGCCCCTGGCTAAGATTCTGTGCAGTTCAGAGAACCCCCAAATCCCACTCCTGGCTGTCCCACCCACCCCATCTCGCCCCTCCCAGGAGTCCCCACGTGGCCCGTTTTGGATGCAGGTAAGTACAGAGATTGCACGGAAGAATCGGGGAGGGTGAAAAAAATGGACCTCCCGGAAGTTTGAGGCTCGCGGAAAGCCTCCAGTGCTTGGGAGAGCAAGAATGACGCCCCAGTAGTGCAGGAGGCCGACTAAGCCATACCTACCATGGCCACGCCCACCCAGCAACCGGAGAACCCGTTGCTAAAATTTTTTGAAGCCCTTCCCTGAATCCATCTGTAAGTCTAGCTAGTTTTCCAGTTACACGGAGGAAGGCCTTATGTCTGTTCTAGCATAATTTGCCTTTTCTCACTTCCAAGTTATACTGCTATCCACTCATCATTGTGTTGGCCAAAAAAAAAAAAAAGTATCAGCATGATGTATGTACTGATCTTTGGCATGCCTTAAGTGCTTTGTTCCCTGACTTTGCCAATGATATGAAGACCAGCCTGCAGTCACCACATTACTGACACTTGCAAACCTATCTCAAGCTCTCCTGCCAGATAGATGCAGACATTCAAGACTTCGAACCCCCTTCTTCTTTACAAAATACGGAAGAGCTGCATGAAGGGGCTTTGAAGAAGAAAGAAATCATGGGGAAGAAAGTGGGAACAAGGCTTTGGGTGCTACGCCAGAGACCCAGAGAAAGCTGTGAAGTCATTTTCCTTCCGACTCAGTTTAATTTGATTTGGAACTTCAGAAAAGAGAAGTAAATGCAGGTGAACTGAATCATAAGGAAATGAATTAAACATCTGTTACTTAAGCAGAAAAGTATACAAGTCTAACTTGAAATTGTACTAACTTAATCTTTATTTTCCATATATTGCAATCAATCTTCTTTCTCTGTACAGTTTAAAAGCATTATTATATTTTACAGTCACTTTGAACCGAAATTTAAGGGAAACTCCTATTCATCTCTTTATGCATAGTTTCTGTTAATGTGGTCTTGTGGTATCTCATAATCATTGTGTGTGTGTGCGTGCGTGCGTGTGTGTGTACATGTGCGTGCGTGCACACGTGCACATACACACACACAAATTTATTTACTGTTGCTGAATACCCAGACTGGATTAGCTTTGCATTTCCCATGTTTACATTATTAATCACTCATATATTAATATCTAAAACTAAAAGACATTTTTCTACTTTAAAAATAGTTCAGTTCTGTTTATTTCATGCAAAATTAGTTTATCTCTGAAGGGGGGAAATGATTGATCTCCTTGCAACATGGCTTTAATTATTTTATCAAAATATAAAACACAGAAATACTAAAAACATGAAAATAATGGGAAAGTAGGGAAGGGGAAAGGAAAGAGGCAAAAGCATAGGGTGAAGAAGGAGAAAACAAATGGGAAAGCGTTGACTTCAGACTCTTTAGGATAATTATGGAGAAGGCATTGAGACAGCCTGCAACGCAGGTTCAAAGGATAGGTAGCAACTTTCCATATAATTGCTGAGGTTTTGTGACTGAATGCATTGGTTCTACTTGAGTTCCCGATCTTGTTAAAGAAGAAACTGTTATTTATTATTTCTATGCTTTTTAAATGAATTTAATTAATGAATTATAACTGTGATTTTATCCCTATCACTTTTAGCCTCTTAGAACATACGTACATAAATATGCCTATACTTCTGTGTATGTCAATGGTGGTATTCTACCGATTTGGCCCAGCCAGGAGCAGCGATGAGCAGCGAAGACCGAACCGGTTCTCTCCGCCATTTTGCTGCCCAGGCTCCCATACTCACTTTATCCTCTTCTTTTGAAGTGCAGCTGCTTTGCGTGGCAAAGCAGAGTGCCGCATGGAGCTGCTGAAGTAACCGGGAGAGTGCAGGCAGGGGTGGGATTCTACCGGTTCGCGTCTGTTCGCTAGAATCGGTTGTTAACATTCTAAGCAGTTCGGAGAACTGGTTGTTAGAAGAAATTACTGGGCTAATCCTGTAAGGAAGGCAGGAAGGAAACATTCTGGTGTTGCTTACAGAAACTGCCTTTCCATTAACCCTTATTATGTTCTTGGCAGGATTAGACTTCCTGTCTCTGGAACTTCTCTGGAGTTTTTTCCCCCTCCTTTGCTGGTACTTCGCTTGTGTGGAGTGACCATTCAAAGTTACAATGGCACTGAAAAAAGTGACTTATGACCATTTTTCACACTTACGACTGTTGCAGCATCCCCACAGTCATGAGAGGCCAGGCGAGGAGATGCGTGCCCCGATGTGAGTGATATTGAGTTGACCATGCCCAGCCAATAACATGTCCACCAAGCCATGTCCACCCAGTCACATGACCACCAAGCCATGCCCACCACCTAACCATGCCCACAGAACCGGTTGTTAAAAATTTGAATCCCACTTGCAGGAGGTGAGTTGGAACCCCTCTGCGCCCATGCAAAGTGCATGTTTGGCGCGCGCATGCAAAGTGTGTGCATATGCGCAAAGCGTGCCCACCAAGCCACGCCCACCAAACCGGTGGTAAAACATTTTGAATCCCACCACTGGTGTATGTGTGTATGCCTACATACACAAACACACACACACACAAATATGTCATATCACCCTTAAGTTCTTTCAGTTCTTTTTCACTGTTGGATTCCTGTTGGTTCTTCAACATCACTGAGCCCAGGGAAAATTTTATGAAGCTGTCCTGAATTTCACCTCTGAACAACATTTTAGCTTTGAAGAGCCATTCACTGCTTTTTATCTCCTGACACCTGGGAGCCAAAGAACAGAAACAGAACATATTCTCATGGGTAGGTGAAATGAGATATTTGCTATCTGGCATTTTTCAAATTGTTCTGCTGTTGTCTTTATTTCTTCCTCGTGATTTTCGTTTTTCATTTTCACCAGGCCATCTGATTTTAAATAACAGCACGGCAAGGAACACCATAAGACAATAACCATGAAGTGTAAAGAGTTAATGATGCTTATATATGCATATGGATTCTTTTTATGACAGTGAGGGCTACTGGAAGATGTGGGTTTTTTTATCACTATGCCTTTAAAGGCAACAAAGAATGGGTGGTCAAATGCCATGAGATATACCACTTTTGGGATGGTCATTGGGTGCAGGGGTGGGATTCAAATTTTTTAACAACCGCCTTCTCTGGGCGTGGCTTGATGGTCATGTGACTGGGTGGACGTGGCTTGGTGGTCATGTCATTGGCTGGGCATGGCCAACTCAATATCACTCACATCAGGGCACGCATCTCCTCGCCTGGCCTCTCATGACTGTGGGAATGCTGCAACAGTCGTAAGTGTGAAAAATGGTCATAAGTCACTTTTTTTTAGTGCCATTGTAACTTTGAATGGTCACTTCACACAAGCAAAGTACCAGCAAAGGAGGGGGAAAAAAACTCCAGAGAAGTTCCTGAGACAGGAAGTCTAGTCCTGCCAAGAATGTAAGAAAGGTTAAACGGAGAGGCAGTTTCTGTAAGCAACACCAGAATGTTTCCTTCCTGCCTTCCTAACAGGATTAGGACAGGAATTTCTTCTAACAACCGGTTCTCCAAACTGCTTAGAATGTTAACAACCGATTCTAGCGAATAGGTGCGAACTGGTAGAATCCCACCCCTGATTGGGTGGCATCATCGGTGGGCTTCAAAAATGTTAGCAATGGGTTCTCTGCTCGGTTGCTTAGTGGGCATGACCATGGTGGGCGTGGCCTAGTCGGCCTGCTGCACCACAGTGAAGGGGGGATTTTTTCCCTCCCCCAGGTTCCAGAGGTTTTCCTTGCGCCTCTGGGAGGACAAAAACAGCCTCCCTGGACTCTGGAGGCTTTCTAGAAGCTGGAAATAGGCCATTTCCAGCCTTCCTGAACTTCGGGAAGGCCAGTTTTTCACCCTCCCTGAGCCTCCATGTGCGCCCTGCACTTACCAGGCCGCGTGGGGACTCCTGGATTCCCAGCAGCCCGTCTCCCCTCCGGGTGGCATGCCAAAAAGTACTCATAACCAAGATAAAAAGTGGAAAACATAATTTTTTTAAAATTGAATTAAATGTAATTAATAGGACTAATCTCCTTTTCAACAATACTATCTTCTGTGTGATCAGGTATGCCTTATTATCTTTCATTATGGCTACAGTTCTGTCTCTGTTGGGCTTGGTGATGGAATGAATGACTTTATGCTTCTGTTGAAATTTTCTGTAAAGGCTCTTGCCCCTTCTCCAGTGAGCAATAGTTTGGTAAACTCTTTGGCCAAATACTTAAGCTTGGCATCCTGAAATCAGATGCTAAAAGGGACCACTGCTGCGAGACTAGCTCTTACCCAGAGGTGGAAAGTAAATGATATGCCAGAAGAGATGGAAATAATTAGAAAAATTTGTTCGTGCGCTGAAATGGATAGAATAACTCAAGAATTAAAAGATAAGACTGAATCTGATATTACAGAATTTGGGAGAGGTTTAAAAAAAGAAAGGAGAACTCTAGCAAAGATTATTAATATTTATGTACATATGTAAATTTGTATTTGTTGTTGTGTATGCACCGTGTTCACTGTTTTTAATGTGTTTTTTTTCTGTTGTTCATTTATAAAATTATTTTTAAAAAAAGATGCTAAAAGAGAATGGCAATTTTCCCATTCAAAGGAAATATTCTGTGTATTTTTCATTTATTCATGCCCTGCCTTTCCTCTGAAACAAGGGATGGACTTACAACAATTTGTTTAACCTTCAATTGTAATTACAATAGCACTGTAAAAATGATTTCTGACAGATCTTCACACTTATGACCATTGCAGCACCAGACACATGATCAGAATTTGGCTGACCAACAACTAGCATGCACTGCATTTCAAGTGGTTGTAGCGTCCCAGGGTAAGTTGTTCACACTTGCAAACCACTCTTCAGCTGGTTTCTGACAATAATGTCAATAGGGGAAGCCAGATTCGCTTAATGCCAGTGATGGGATTCTACCGGTTTGCACCTATTTGCTAAAACCAGTTGTTAACATTCTAAGCAGTTCGGAGAACTAGTTGTTAGAAATTACTGGCCTAATCCTGTAAGGAAGGCAGGAAGGAAATATTCTGGTGTTGCTTACAGAAACTGCCTCTCCATTAACCCTTATTACATTTTTGGTAGGACTAGACTTCCTGTCTCTGGAACTTCTCTGGAGTTTATTTTCCCTTCTTTGCTGGTACTTTGCTTGTGTTGAGTGACCATTTAAAGTTACAATGGCACTGAAAAAAGTTACTTATGACCGTTTTTCATACTTACAATTGTTGCAGCATCCCCACAGTCACGAGAGGCCTGGTGAATAGATGGTGCCTCAATGTGACTGATATTGAGTTGGCCACGCCCAGCCAATAACATGACCACCAAGCCACGCCCACCAACTAAGCCACGCCCACAGAACCAGTTGTTTAAAAAAATTGAATCCCACTCCTGCTTAATGCCTTCATGATTTACTTAACAACTGCTATGATTTGCTTAACAGTTATGACAGAAAAGATTATAAAATAAGGCACTAACCACTTAACCACTTTGCGTAAGAATGGAAATTTTGGTCATTTGTGATTATGACTTGAACACTACCTGTATTTTGTTGCTGAGAATAAAATTTCTCAAAAAAAAACCTGACTAATGTTATTATTAGTATATTTTGTGGATTGAAGGGCAGCCAGACTAAGAGCTTTATAGTATCTACACTTCATTCTAATAGCTAAGAGCTTTATAGTATCTACACCTCATTCTGTTCTTTCAAGGATGTTATATATAGTATTCTGTCTTGAAATATTACCTTATAAATGGAGCCTTGTAAGGCAGGTTCACATGATGGCTAGTAGGTCCGATCCTGAAGATGAAACTCAAATACTTCTGCCACTAATGAGAAGGAAGCACTCCCTGGAGAAGAGCTGAGAACGATTGAGGGCAAAAGAAGAAGAAGAAGAAGAAGGGGATGACAGAGAATGAGGTGGCTGGATGGAGTCACTGAAGCAGTAGGCGTGAATGTAAATGGACTCCAGAAGATGGTAGAGGACAAGAAGGCCTGGAGGAACGTTGTCCATAGGGTTGTGATGGGTCAGACATGACTTTGCAACTAACAACAACAAAAATGTTCCAAATATGGTGTTGAAGAATACTCTTGAGGATCTCTTGGACTGCCAGAAGACCAAATGAGTCAATCCTAAAGGAAATACTGTAATCCCTGACTGTCCTTTGAAAGGATCGATATTGAAGCTGAAGCTCAAATACTTCGGCCACCAAATGAGAAAAGAGGACATATTGGAAAAGACGCCAAGACGGACTGAAGGCAAAAGGGAGAAGAGGTGCTTAGATAGTGTCATTGATGCAATGGGAATGAGTTTGGGAAGAGAGATAACAGATAAGCAGAGTTGAAAGGGACCTTATGGGTCATCTAGTCCAACCCCCACCCAAAGAGGAGACCCTACACCATTTCTGACAGATGGCAGTCCAATCTCTTCTTGAAAGCCTCTAGTGATGAAGCTCCCACAACTTCCAAAGGCAAAAGCTGTTCCATTGGTTGATTGTTCAGAAAGTTTCTCCTTATTTCCAGGTTAAATCCTTATTCAGTTTCCATCCATTATTCCTTGTCAAGGAAACAATAGGAAACTGGGGAGACCAAGTGTGCTATGGTCCATGGGGTTGTGAAGAGTTGGACATGACTCAGTGACTGAATAATAACAACAAAAACTTCCCAAATAATTGCTGAGGTTTCCTGACCAGATGTCATGGTTTTATTTGAGCATGATAATCACCACCCCTAAACTGATACAATTTGTTCTCATCTTGCTCAAATTTTAATGTCAGAGAAAAGCCACTTGTTGCTATTTATAACTATAAAAGCAAATAAACTTTTGCCAGAAAAGTAAAGCAAGTATAAAGTTGTTCAAACCTTTTTTTTAAGATAAGAATTTAAGATTAATAATCTTTGAATTGTGATTCAATTTTCTCATTTCCTCTCTACAGAAAAAACCTCTGCTGTTTTCTGTAATCTTCTGGATATATGCATTTTTTTTCTACTGTCTCCTGCTTGATAATCAAGATATGAGAAAGGAAAAGTTCATTCTACCTCTTTTTTTCCCTTTTCCTTTTCTTTTAAAGCTGTTTTCTGTTCTTCCAGTTTGCAATTCTTCAGTGGTAGCAGATAAAGTAAGATACAAAGTAGCTTTTAATTGGTTTTTACATTTTTGGGGATGAGAACAAATTGCTATTTTAAAATAAAGATGAGGGAGAAATTTATTTATTTATTATTTAAATTTATATACCGCCCCCTCTCCCAAAGGGACTCGGGGCGGTGAACAGCCAGAATAAAAAATACACATATAAAACACATATACAATATTTAAAAATTAAAAAAATTAAATATAATTGGCTCTAAAACAAGGGGATTAAGAAAGATTAAAAACCAGATTAAAATTTAAAAACCCCTAGGCCAGACCGGCTTGCTGAAATAAATAAGTTTTCAGCGCACGATGGAAGGTCATGAGATCAGGGATGGTCCTCATCTCCGGGGGTAATTCATTCCAGAGAGGGGGTGCCCCCAATGAGAAGGCCCGCATCCTCGGGGTCGCCAGCTGTCCAGCCGGCGGCACGCCGAGGAGGCCGACTCTAGGGGAGCGTATCGGTCGGCGGGAGGCCGATAATGGCAGGAGGCGGTCTCGCAAATATCCTGGTCCCGAGCCATGGAGCGCTTTAAAGATAATAACTAAGACCTTGAAACGCACCCGGAGGGCCACCAGGAGCCAATGCAGTTCGCGCAGAAGTGGCGTAACATGGGAGCCCCGAGGAGCCCCCAACGCCATCCTCGCGGCTGTATTCTGCACCAGCTGGAGCCTCCGGATGCTTTTCAAAGGCAGCCCCATGTAGAGAGCGTTGGCATAGTCTAGGCAGGAGGTCACCAGGGCGGAGGTGACCGTGCGAAGCGCATCCCGATCCAGAAAGGGCCGCAACTGGTAGATCCTACGGACCTGGCCAAAAGCCCCCCTGGCGACGGCCGCCACGTGGTCTTCCAATGACAGCCGCACATCCAGGAGGACACCCAGATTGCGGGCCCTCTCTGTGGGGGCAAGAGTTCCCCCCCCCCCCCACAGCCAGCGATGGAACCAGCTGGCTGTACCGGGGTGCCGGGAAGCACAGACACTCAGTCTTAGATAGGTTGAGCTGAAGCCTGTTCCACCCCATCCAACACCACACGGCCTCCAGGCACCGGGTCATCACTTCGATGGCTTCATCGGGGTGGCCCGGGGCAGAGATGTATAGCTGAGTGTCATCAGCGTACTGATGGAACTCTACCCCAAAGCCACAGATGATCTCACCTAGCGGCTTCATATAAATGTTGAACAGAAGGGGCGAGAGCACTGACCCCTGAGGCACACCACAGACCAGGAGCCTCGGGGCCGACCTCTGCCCCCCTGCCAACACGAATTGCGAGTGGTCAAAGAGGAAGAAGGAGAACCACCGCATAACAGAGCCTCTCACTCCCAACCCCCCCAGTCGCTGCAATAAGATACTGTGGTCGACAGTATCGAAAGCCGCCGAGAGATCTAAGAGGACCAGGACAGAGGAATAACCTCTGTCACGGGCCCTCCAGAGATCATCCACCAATGCAACCAATGCTGTCTCCGTGCTGTGTCCGGGCCTGAAGCCCGATTGGCGTGGATCCAAATAGACAGCTTCATCCAGGTGCTGGGGAAGCTGTCATGCCACCACACTCTCAACAACCTTTGCCACAAAACGAAGGTTGGAGATGGGAAGATAATTAGATAACAAAGTTGGGTCCAGGGACGGTTTCTTGAGGAGGGATCTCACCACCGCCTCTTTCAAGGCGGCGGGCAGATATCCCTCACTCAAGGAAGCGTTAATAATACCCTGAAACCAACTTCGTGTCACCTCCCGGGTGGCCAGCCAGGAGGGACACGGGTCCAATAAACATATGGTAGCATTCAGTCCCTGCAGCAACCTGTCCACATCTTCAGGGGTCACAGGATCAAACTCCTCCCAAATGACTGCCTCAAATTCCGCCCCCGACTCCCCACCCAGAGTTGCCCATTCAGAGTCCAACCTATCCCGGATCCGAGCGATTTTATCCACCAGGAAATTCGAAAAGTCCTCAGCCTGTCCCTGCATGGGGTCCTCCCACGCTCCCCCTTCCAGGAGGGAGCGGGTCACTCTAAACAGGGTGGCCGGGCGGTTTCCTGCAGACGCAATAAGGGTGGAAAAGTAAGAACGCTTTGCCACCCTTATCGCCAGTAAATAGGTCTTGATATAAGACCGTAATAGTGTTCGGTCGGATCTGGAGCGAGTAGTCCTCCAAATACTCTCCAGGCGTCTTTTCCGGCGCTTCATCTCCCTCAGCTCCCCGGAAATCAAGGGGCCGAGTGAGAGCGGTGCCAGGTCAGAGGCCGCAAGGGCACGACCATGTCCAGGGCCCCAGCCGCCACCCTATCCCAGGTGGCAACCAGGTCCTCAACTGAGTCGTGTGTTCGAATGCCAGGACATGGCCCAAGCTCCCTCAGGAACCTATCTGGATCCATCGGGCGCCTGGGGCGGTACCAACGTATTTGGTCCGCCTCCCTGCGATGGGGAGGAGCGGCCTGGAAGTCCAGCCTGAGGAGCGAATGATCTGACCATGAAAAGGGCTCAACAAAAACGTCCCCAACACTCAGATCATCCTGCCACTGTCCAGAGACAAAAACCAGATCCAGGATGTGACCCCCAATGTGAGTGGGTTCCCTAACTAATTGGGTCAGGCCTAAGGCTATCATGAAAATATATTTAGTTTGTATTTTAATAGGGACCTACATAATTAACATTTCCGAAACCACTACATGAATTGAAACAGTTAAATTCCATTGTTCACACTCTGTAAATTTTTGTTGCACTTATCCATTAAGGGAGGGGATGTACTGTACTAGGCAACATACATTGCAGATCAAATTGCAGAAGAAAAATGCCTTTCCAAGAACACTGCATTTTCTCTTACCTAGTCCAATCACAAAGATAATTTTCTTGAGACAGATGACAGCTTTAGTTAATGTCATATCCCAGACAGCAGGGTGACAGCTAATGTTTCTGAGCAACATACCTTGATTACAAAGCCCCGTAATTGCTTAGAATTTCATTCTACAGGGCACAGTTATAGTGAATATTTAAATTTATAAGTAGGAATCAAATTAAACTAATCTGAAAATGCACATAACCAAAATTATGTTTCATGAAAGGCAAGCACAGTGAGAAAAAATTATTTGAAATGGGCTAAAATGTGCATACTATTTTTTTGTGGGCACTATGCATATAACCTTCATTACTTAGAAACCCGTGCAAGTTAATAACCCACATTTTCTAGGCCTTTTTGCCGTTTTCAACTAAGCAAATGTTCCCAAATATAATATCACTCTTTACAATGGGCAGAAGTAGCCATTTGACCCTCAGCATTATTTGGGGGATGCTGCGTTTGTTTCTTCTTAAGCATGTTAAGTTCTTTTATCTTATTGTTGTTTACTTTTAAAATGTAAGCTCTACAGTTATGTGGCCTAAGCATTTAAATAAAATAAAATAAATAAATAAGTAAGTGCTCAAGGAAAGACGATGTTAAATTTTACCGTCCTGTCCCACCAGGCGTAACAAATGGCGAATGTTTTGTGTTTCCAGTGAAATCATTTTGTTTTCATTCTGGTCACATACTTAACTGAATAGAAATACAGAATTAACATAGCTGGAGGGACCTTGGAGGTCTTCTATTCCAACCCCCTCCTCAGACTGGACATTATGGACAAATGGCTATCCAATCTCTTTTTAAAAAAACCTCCAGTAATGGAGAATCCACAACATCTGAAGGCAAACCCTTCCACTGATTAATCGTTCTAATTGTTCTTGCTTCCTTTCTATTTACTGTTCTTGCTTTGGCGGAAAGTAGCTAGTGGCCATCGATCTGAGGGAAGGATAGGCTATTTAATATCCCCCCACCACCACCTGGCTGATAAACAAAATTCATTCTGGTTAACTTTTCATTGGCCACATTCCAGTAGCCAAAATCAAGAGGGCTGTGATCTTCAGTGTACCTTTTGCTGTTGTGCGAGACTCGCTTTTCTTTCTACTCCACTACCAGTGGTACCTCTACTTACGAAATTAATTCGTTCCGGAAGCCGTTTCGTAACCTGAAAATTTCGTAAGTAGAGGCACATTTTACCTGTAAATGTCCTAATCCGTTCCAAGCCCCCCGAAATGCAGACTGTAATTCTTCGTTATTACTTCCTGCTTTGCTGGATTTCCCTAGCGTGGGACTGAGAACGCGGCACGGTGCGTGCGCACAGATCCCTCCTAGCCAATGGGATGCCAGGAAGATAACCAATGGCAGCGCAGCTCGGACGCGCCATTTTCCAACAAAGGCTTTCGTATCTTGAAACATATTCGTAAGTAGAGACAATATTTTCTCGAAGATGCATTTCATAACCTGAAACTTTCGTAAGTAGAGCCTTTCGTAAGTAGAGGTACCACTGTATATTCTTCACTTCTGCTATCCTATAATATTATGCTTGTGGTTTCATTTGAAAGAGCTAGCCTCAGAATAAGGTACTGAAAAGTACCTTCAGTACTTTTGCAACTGAATGTATTATTCCCACAACAAATAACTGAATTATTCTGGAAATACTGAACTTTGAAAAAAGTTGCTTTGGGTATACATATTTCAAACAAGCGGCCATTCCAGAATATTAGCATTTATTCAGCATTTACACATAATTTGTAAAATTCCAAAACAACTATGGTATTTTTCTGTTATTTTGTAAATTCGCAGATGTTTGGATAAAACTTTTTTGGGATAGTTTGCTTCCATATTGAAAGGTCTAATTTCACTTATTGTGTTTATAAATTTTATTTTGCTCATTTCTTTACTTCAATAATTCTTCATTTCCTTTCTGTTATCTTTGTTTTAATTCTTGAACAGTAGAAAAAGTGCTTGTTTCTGTTTTCCACCAGCAAAGTTTGCCATCTTTGTAACTTTATTTCAGAATTTCTTACTTCATTCTTACATCTTAAGAAAGTATTTTTGCTTTTCCTACTATAGAAGTCAAGGTTGGGGTGTTGTTTTTTTGGCTCCATGTGAGTGTTGATGCAACAGAAATTGATTTTATTTGCCTAAGCCTGATGTTGTGGGCTGAGGGAGTAGCTGGCCCAAAGTCACACAGCTGGCTTTCTAAACAACAGATGCATACCTCCCCTGACTTGCATTGATTCAGAAGTCTGCTCAAAGCTTAAGGCAGGGCCAAAGTTCACTCTGTGTGGTTTCCAGCCTGTTCCTTAACCACTAGACCAAATTGTCTCTCTTGTTTTAAGTCATTAACTGATATTTTGCAGCCTGATATCTAGGCCCCACAACCACTTTGGATTACTGAGAGGTAACATAGGTATGTGCTATGAGTTTGTTTGAGTTCTATTTTTGCAAATGCCAATCAAGAGTGTCTTGAACTGATTGCTACCTAATGCCCTACCATTGGGGAAACGTATTGCATCAGTGATGGGATTCAATTTTTTTTACTACTGGTTCTGTAGGCGTGGCTTGGCAAGCATGGTATGGCTTGGTGGGTGTGGCAGGAAGGTTATTGCAAAATCCCATTCCCTCCCCACCCCACTAACCTGCTTTCCAGCTCTGTTCTCCTGTGCAAGGCAACAAAAGAAGACCCAGCCTATCAGCTAGGACTCGGGAGGCAGAGAATAGATGGGGTTGGTGGGGCCAGTCAGAAGTGGGATTTGTCGGTTCTCCGAACTATTCAAAATTTCCGCTACCGGTTCTCTAGAACTGGTCAGAATCTGGTGAATGTACTGCATGGTACTTACAGTAAAATGATTGTTTTAATCCCCAAGAGTGTTTGGAAAACTCCTAATGAATTTCCTAATGAATGACATAGTGGCATTATACCAATTTATCTGAGTCTAGGCGAGACTGGATTTTTTTTCTCTTAACAACAATAACAAAAGTCTCTTTGACAACCCAAAATAGCTTGGCAGTCCTTTGCTGTTAAAAACATTGGATTTTGCAATCAAATTTGTTCTGTCAGCAGCCCTTTTTTCAAAAATCATTATTTCTTTGCTAATGTCACTCATTGCTGACAAAAGACATGAACTCCTCTGTAATATTAAATGTAGTAAAATTTCACAGGCACAAAAAAAATACTGCATATGACATTTATTTCCAGGACAGGAAAAGAATAGAAGACAGCTTCAGAAGCAGAATCTTTCAAAAGCTATTCAAAATCTTCTACTACTTTTTTAAAAATTTCTCTCACACAAAGATCCTAAAAGTGTTCAAATATAAAATGCTGTGGTGTTGAAAAGGTCACCGTTGTGATCATGCCCTTTATCAAAAACTGGAAATATATGCCATAGCTTAACAAAATAATTCAAGGGAAGCCAATGATTAGATCTTATTTTAGTTTTGTAAAAAAATAATTTGCTGTGAATTCAATTATTTCTGTACTGTTTGTCAGCATTCCAGAAAAACTCAACTCCAACAGATAACTTTGAATCAGATATGGTCTCAAAGTTTCCTTTTATTAGAGTAGTAAACTGGCACATCTGGGAAATCCTGAATCTGAAAGTTCTGGATTTCCCTCCAATAAGTAAAATAAGACAAATCCACCCCCTGCACCCTCATTCCCTCACATGCCCCAATCACCATAAGTCCCAACTTGAGACATCCCCTTTACAACTCCTCAGCCAGGTGCAGGAATAACATGACCTTGACTCTAAAGAAGAGTGCTATTATGTCTAACCACATATGCTCCATGAAATCCCCTCCTCCCATCTTCCATGGCTCAAGAATGTGGCAGTGTGGAAGCTTCTGGTGCTAATATGGCTTCCAAAGTTGACACTATTATTTTTATAATGTACAGTATGATGACCTTCAGTTTTCCTAACTGATTATCTCATCAATTATCTTATCAGAGTATTTCCTTTACCCTCTAATTTAGTAACTTTGTCAAAGAAAGCAATAAGATTTCTCTGGCATGATCTGTCTTGTTCAGATAACAGATAATCAGAGTTGGAAGGGACCTTATATGTCATCTAATCCAACCCACTGCCCAAGCGGGAGACCCTACACCATTTCTGACAAATGGCAGTCCAATCTCTTCTTGAAAGTCTCAAGTGATGATGCTCCCACAACTTCCGCGGGCAACTTCTGTTTCATTGATTGATTGTTCTCACTGTCAGGAAGTTTCTCCTCATTTCCAGGTTAAATCTCGCTTTGTTCAGTTTCCATCCATTATTCCTTGTCTGGCCTTCAGATGCCTTGGAGAATAGCTTGACCCCTTCCTCCTCTCTGTGGCAGCCCCTCAGATATTGGAAGACTGCTATCATGTCTCCCCTGGTCCTCCTCTTCACTAGACTAGCCAAGCCCAGTTCCTGCAACCGTTCTTCCTATGTTTTAATCTTCAGTCCTCTAATCATCTTAGTTGCTCTTCTCTGTACTCTTTCTAGAGTCTCAACATCTTTCATTTTTTGATGCTTAAAAAAACCACTACTTGGTTATCTTTTCCTGGATATGATACCACATGCAAAACACAGGTGCACGCTATTAAGTGACAATATAGTGTTATATATTAAATTAAATGGTTATATATTCACATTTTAACAATAGGATTTTTTTTATACTCTACTGTTTCCCCCCAAAATAAGCCCTACTCAAAAAATAAGCCCTAATTAAGGTCATCATCATTATCATCATCTGGGAGGCGGGGCCAACACTGAAGGTGGCAAGGGTGCAGGAACTGATGGCGTCCAGCCGGTGTTTTGATTACCTGTCCAAGCAGCAGGAAGAGGCAGAAGCGGGGCGAGGCATGTGATTTGGATGCTGCACAGACCACAGGAAAGCTGAGAGACTCATCTTCACACAGCGGCACCAGCAGCAGAGGCGTGACGGGTGGGGGGGGGGGCAAGCGATCCAGACACACCACGCAGGACATGAGAAAGCCAAGAGGCGATGGGCTGGAGCAGGCAGCTGGCTGCAGGAGGTTCTCACCTTTGCACAGCAGCACCACCAGCAGAGAGAGGCAGAGGCATGTCAAGGAAGGCAGGTGATCCTGATGTGCTACCACAGGCAAGATGAGCCTTCCGTGGCCGCCCACCTTCTTCGGTCCATTGACTCTCAACTTTCCTATGGCCTGCGCGGCTCATCCAGATCGCCTGCCTTCCCCCCCACCCCCAATGTCTCTGTCTCCTTCTGCTGCCACCGTGAAGTCAAGCATCCCACAGCCGGCCAGCCACTCTGGCCAACCGACTCTCGGCTTTCCTGTGGCT
This sequence comes from Bungarus multicinctus, assembly GCA_023653725.1. Taxonomy (NCBI): domain Eukaryota; kingdom Metazoa; phylum Chordata; class Lepidosauria; order Squamata; family Elapidae; genus Bungarus; species Bungarus multicinctus. The sequence goes on from CM042849.1 coordinate 67,919,749, forward strand.
CGCATGGCACATCTGGATTGCACGCCTCCCCCCACTTGTCTGCCACTGTCTGCTACTTCAACAGGTAATCAACTCACCTGCTCTGCATGTGTGCTGCATAGCCCCAGTGTGCGCCAAGGGGCCAACGGGCAACAGCTGCTGCCGGATGTCACCCCCCGTGCAGTTGCCACCTTGGGTGGGGCGCCCAGCCAGGATGATCACACGGAAATCGTGTTTCCCCCCCAAAAAATAAGCCCTAATGTTTATTTTTGCAACCCAAGAAAATACAAGACCAGGTCTTATTTTGGGAGAAACACATTATGTGTGCATCCCACTTTTCTCTCTCCTCATTCCTCCATCCCAAGTCTTTAAACTTTCATTAATAACTCATGTTATGCTTTATTCTCATCTCGGTGCTATATCCCATACTGCTATTTCCTTAATACTATAATGATCTTATGATGGTGCATTAAATGTTGTCCTTTCCTTTCCTCAAATTTTACTATTCATATGAACAATGACTCTTCTTGATTATGATCTTATATCCTATGGAGAGCTGTACTGGCATCCTAGCAAACATCACTATACATGTCCTTCAGACTTCCTAGCTGAATTCAAGAAGGTTAGAGGGGATGCATCAACTCTGTCTCAGAAGAACACTTAAAGGTATCACTTACTGAATTGTAGAGAGTTCTGAAATTGAACACAGGCTTGGCGTGTGCATCAGAAGCAGGTCCAGCATATACAATCTCATGTTCTACATAAATGCTAATACCATTAAGTTTGATGCTTAAACAGAGCTATTATTGAAAGAAATGTTTATGAATTACCTGCAGGTATTACAATTGTTGCATTCATTACTGCCAGAGTCAAGGGGGGGGGGATGAAAATGATAAAAAAGATGAAAGTTTGCAAAATGCAAGTGTCTCCTACAAGCTATCAGGATAACTTTGCAAATCCTAAAAACAGAGTACACAGAAACAGATGGGGGTCTAAAAACACCATCACCCAGTCCTTAAGCTGACTACTACTCTGTGAAAGACAACTGATGGACTTACAGAATGGCTTCCAGCTAGAGACAGTAAAAACGCTGGTGACATTTGAGCAGCCTGTAATCCCTAGGGGGCTCTTCAAAATGCAACCTTTTTTTTAGCACTTTTTCTACCTTCCAAACCTTTTTTTTGCAAGGAAGGAAGTCAGTCCATTTATAACTCTGTACAGCTATGTGGTACTGGCAGCGTTAATATATGAAAGTAAAACTCCTCATTCGGACTTCAAGGATGCCTTATCAACAGAGCCTCTGCAAGGGAAGGGTCTAATTAAAATAACATGTTCAACTTACAGCAACTCAGCTGTTTAATGAACCGCTACAGCAGGGATATCAAACTCGCACTGTCACAGCAGCATCACGTGATGTATCATGTATCACTTTGCTAAACTGGGTGTGGGCATGGCCAGCGTGTGAGGCATCCAGCTCGTGGGCTGCAAGTTTGACAGCCCTGCATTACAGGAAAGTTTACTTAACTCCTTCAGTGCTCCTATCACATCAGGCTGACGTCACAGAGTGGCTGGATGACATCACCAAATCCCTGTAATACAGACAAGTTGCGACTGGTCCCAAGGAACAGTGTCTGAAATTAACTCAGGAGGGGGAAGGCCCCTAGTGCTGACTTCATTCCCCCAGAACAGGGGTCAGCAACCTTAAACACTCAAAAGAACCACAAAAGTCCTAACTGGAAGCCCACGTTCCATTCTGGAGCCGACCAGAAATCTGGTTCCACCACCATAGAGTCTCCTCCTAAGTATGGAGTTCTTTTTCCTCTACCTATCCTAACCGAAAGCCCTATCAATTGTGGAGCCAACTGGAAAACCCGCCCCTTGCCATAGAGTCTCCTCCTGGGACGTTGGGCTTCCCCTCACAGACCGGAAGCTCCTCTCAAAATTGTGGCACCAACGGGTGACAGGGAGCCACAGCAGAGAGATGAAAGAGCCACATGTGGCTCCAGAGCCACAGGTTGCCGACTCTTGCCCCAAAATGATTGAAGAATAACATAAAAGGATGGGCTCTAATCTTGGCATCAATTTTAACTGATATTGTCACCACTGGGTGCATCCCTGAGAATTGGAACCTGGCATTTAAAGTTCCAATCTGTAAGAAGAGAAAGAAAGATGGCCCTATAAACTACGTTGCTTAATGTAGTCAGCAAACTCTATGCTAACAACCTTCACAATAAACTTAAGGATTGGCTGGACCAGGCAAATCTGATAGTGGAACAGCAGGCGAGTTTTTGAGAAGCTAGAGGCACCAGTGATCAATGATTGGTCCTACAGCAACTGATTGAAAAATATTCAATTCAATTAAATGCTGCCTTCATTGATATTAAGGCAGATTTTATTCTGTATCCAGGATCAAATTGTGAAAAAACTGTAAGTTGTGTCAATCAGTCATAATCTTCCCTATTTAACTTATGCACTACACACCAATGCGACTCTATGCAATATGCAAGGGTTCCCCTCAAAATCAGTTACAACTCAAAAGAATTGCATTTGGGGGCCACATTATAGATGCTAGGTTATTTTACCATTTTTTATCATGTCCTAAGTGTTATTTGTTTATTATTTGTACTGGTTTTGAACAGCAATACATTGTGATTGATTGATACTCCCAGACTTTGACAATATTATAAAATAGATTTTTTTAAAAAAAATAGTACCAACAATGATAATGCTGGCTGTGGGATTCTGGGAGTTCAGAGGTCTTCAGGTTGCCAAGCTTGATAAATGTTGCTCTATGTTAAAGATAGGAACACAACTTTCTAGCAGAAGAATTCAAAATTGGATCCTTTTCCCTGCTTCTTGATCAGCTTCAAAACTAGCTTTCTTGCTGCTAATAAACTCTAACCACTGGACAGTTCAGTGGAAAGGAAAGGAAGTGCCCGGGACTCTGGTGAATTCCTAATCAAAATACTTCAATTTCTGTTGTCCCCAATTTTTGTCTGATCTAAACAATTCCACCACAATGGAATTATGTATCCAGAGTTGTCCCCAATTTTCAACAGTTCATGAAGTGACCATTCAAATGCCCTGAAAAAAGTGACTTATGACAGTTTTTTCATACTTACGATCATTGTGGAGTCCCAATGGTCAAGTGATCAAAATTCTAATACTTGGTACCTGGTTCATATTTATGGCGGTTGCAATGTCCTGGGGTCACACTTGTACAACAAATTAGTCAATTGGATTGACTTAGAGCATGTTTTGGCAGATGAGCAAGCGGGCTTCTGGTCTGGATAGTCTATTTATGGACACACCCTTATAGTCTGGATAGTCTATTTATGGACAACACCTGACTGAAAAATATACCTTCAAACCAGGTTCATCATTCTATAATACATTTATTGATTTTGAGCTCTCATTTGATCTAGTTCCCAAGAAGGGCTTTGGTCTAAGCTTACAACCACAGACAGATGCCTATTATTGCTTATGCACAATGTCTGCAAGAACTCCAGAATCAACATTCAATGCAGCATGCAAGGATACTACAAGATTCTAACCTATAGAGCAGTGTTTTCCAACCTTGGTACTTTGAAGATGTGTGGACTTCAACTCCCAGAATTCCTCAGAGCTGGCTGAGGAATTCTGGGAGTTGAAGTCCACAAATCTTCAAACCACCAAGGTTGAAAAACACTGCTATAGAGCAGTAAGGCAGGGATGCATTCTAGCCCCTCTGTTGTCTAATCTCTATATAAATCCCAATTTAAATTGTGGCCCAATTAAATCAATTAAAGCACCCTCCAAAAAAATTAGCTAATAGACAGACTACATCCTTGTTGTATGCAGATGATATAGTACTTTTATCACAAACGCAAATTGGACTTAGATGAGCCTTGAAGGCTCTAGCTAGTTACTACTCTGAAGAAGCCTTTAGTAAAACTGAGATATGATATTTGCAAAAAGACCTAAATTGCACTCCTAGAGATAAAGGGTCAGAGCACCAAGCAAGTCAAATCCTTTAAATATTTGGGCATGGTTTTCCATAGCTCCACTAAATTCAGTGAACATCAAAACTATGTTATTCAAAATGCTCAAAAAACAGTGGTAGCAATTCAATCTTTTTAATTTTCCAGGGCAGCACAGTATATTCCAGCAGCACTGAAGCGATATTCAGCTATATTTTCCTCAGCTGAGACTTTACTCCACTTGTACTCCTCTGGTAAAGATGCAATCCAAATTCCTAAGAGCTATTAGATAGTGCACTGCATCCCAAATGCAATACTAAGTGGAGGAAGAATTATCTAAAGTCAAAACAGGTGCATGAGCTTACATTTTAGTGCCATACATTGGTTGAAAATATTATTTTTCCCCTACAGGTTTGAGTTTTCTTCTTATAGAAGACAATTTTGAATAATTATGGTTCAGACCATTTCACAAAAACTCCAGTATCTTGGCTTCTTCAGAGAAGACCTTTTAATGATGGGGTATGAGTGTGCATTTAAACAACATATCTAAGATCTGGAAATCCAACAAGATCAGGCTGTTTTATGAGCAATCAGACTCCTTCTTTTAAAGCAGAAAATACTTATATTGTATAATTGTCTCCCAAATCCGAAGGGCATTAGCCTTAGTGTGATGCAATGCACTCCAAGCAATAGTTTTGAAGAGCCAAGGTACAAAAATGTTGTATGAGCCGAGACTATATCTTGTGGACAAGCGGTCGTTGAACCTTCAGCTCATGTCCTGCTATAGTGTATCTTCTATAAAGACTCACAGTCTCACTTTATAACACTTCACCTAATAAAATACCCAGGAAATACTGACCTCTGTTATGTACAACATAACAGGTTAGATCAGTACAAAGTAGTTTCTTTGAAAATAGCCAAATTAGCAGTCTGTAACTGCCCACTGATAATCCACCACAAATTGCTATATATTATGTCTTTTTTTCATTTTTGTATTATTGTTGTTTCTAATGCTTTTATTTGAAATGCTAATCTGTGACCATAATAAAAATTGCCAAAAAGGCTTTAAGAGTTGTAAATTACATTTTATAAAGCTTGTCCTCTGGTAATACTGTTTTGCAAACTAGGGCATTCAAAACCTTTGCTAGACCAATACTTGAATACAGCTTCACTGTCTGGAATCCGCACTGCATATCAGACATAAATACAATTGAGCAAGTCCAGAAGTATTTTACCAGAAGAGTACTACAGTCCTCTGTTCACAACAGAATAACATCACAAGCCTTAAGATTCTAGGCTTAGACAACCTTGAACTACACCGGCTAAGGTTGGACTTAAGCATAGTACATAAAATCATATCTTACAACATCTTACCAGTTAATTAATATTTCAGCTTTAACCACAACAACATAAGAGTACACAACAGACATAAACTCAATGTAAACCACTCCAAACTCGATTGCAGGAAGTATGATTTCAGCAATAGAGTGGTCAATGTCTGGAACTCACTACCTGATTCTGTTGTCACCTGTTCAAACCCCCACTCCTTTACTCTCAGACTAAGATCTATTGATCTCACCCCATTCCTAAGAGGTCTGTAAGGGGCGTGCATAAGCACACAATCGTGCCTACCATCTCTGTCCTAATGTCCCCAATTATTCGTACCTATTTCTTGTATTTAAACTTATGTTTATTCTTGTTTCTGTTTTATGTTGTAAGCTTTTGACAAATAAATAAATAAAATAAATAAATAAATAATAAAATTGATTGAATACTATAGTAAATTTTCATCATCCTCAGAGATATCTAGACCTAAAGCGAGAATAATGGTGAGAAAGAACAATCCCAATAGTTTTTTTTTTCCTGGAAATCCCTTGTTCCAAGTAAGAACTGATATTTCTATGTATATTTAGCCTATGTTTCTTTGCATAGGCTGAAATAACCATTTTCACCCTTTAAATTCAGTCTAGGTGCTAATTATTGATATGACAATGATTCAGGAAACCAAAAGCTAATAAAGCATAAAAGAGAGTGCAAATGAGAATATCGAACACTGTTGGGAGAAAAAAACAGCCTTTGCATTCTGCAGTCATCAAATATTAAGGGTGTTTGTGTCACAGTATAAAACACTATCCATAGATTCAGAAGTGCCAGATCTTAGTAAGCATAGAGCAAACTGTTGTGAAAAGGCCATCTATGAAATATGTCAATTTATTATACCAAAAAGTATTCCATCCAAAGACAGAATATTTTGAGCCATAAAAAATAAAACTTATAAAATAGTAGCATTGCGAAAACAGATGCTGTGGGAAAGAGAGGAGCAGGGGAAAATTAGATTAATTGAATTGAAGTGTAACTTTGTCCACTTGGTTCATCTGGGAATTTATGAAGGTTAAAGAGTTTTTATTGTCTATACTGCCCATTAACTCAATTAATTTGAGAAAATTATTTAAGTACTAAAGGCTTACAATAAAGTACTTGAAGGGTTTACTCATGCTTCAAATGGGAAATGTTTGCTATCCTTGAACCAGGTAATTGAAGCATAATTAATTTTTTATACCTTTCGTGTGAAATCTTTTTTATGTGTAATTTCATCTCTGACATTAACGGTTACACAGAAATTCTAGTTGTCAGTATAGCAAATGGAGTTAGCTAACTTTCTAGTGCATTGCCCTAGAATTTCCAATGTTTGAAGAATTTAACAATAGATTTCTTCTTCCAACAGCAAGCCATCACTCACATCACAGAGGAAATCCAATTATTATTTGGCTCCTAGGATGTTGCCGAGCACATCACAAGATCTCATCCTAAATACATTAGAATAGGCTTGTATTGCTGGTTTTCAGGATTTCTATTTAACTTAAAAATCAATTACACATTATCTATTAAGTATATACAATGGGCTAGAGGGTGACAAGAGTATTTAGGGACTGAGAGCTGCGTTTCTCAAGAAGAACATAAAAGCCCACATCCAAGTAATAGAATGACTTGAAGATATCAAACCAAATGTTTATTGTCAATGCACAACATGTGTACGATGAAATTGAAATGAGCCTCCCTTGGTGCAGCCCCCACCCCCAAAAAACACAAAATACATCTCAATAATTCAATAATTGAAAGAAATAGAATTCCTAAACCAATAGTTGGATTCAATGTTTTTTTTACTAATGGTTCGGTGAGCATGACTTGGTGGTGACCAGTGGTGTCAGGGGACAGCCCATAATTGGAAAAAATAAATAAAGGGAGAACATGTTTACATACCCACTAGTTTTCTTATTGAATGGTTCAGCTTAAAGAACTAAAAACAATTTATGAGTTATATCCAAAATTTTAAAAAGTAGCACATTTTATAAGTCAATGATATATAGATGGTGTTATCAGCATATTGACATCTCACTCTATGGTGGCAGATGATCTAACCCATCAGTTTCATGTAGGTATACATAATTTAGTTGGACTTGGAGACCAGAATACATCTGAGAAAGAATATCTCAGATACCTGAGCACTCATCCATACAAGTCTTTACACGCAATTATCAGAATATTGAACTGTACTTGGAAACACACTGGATACAGTTCCAACAGCAGCAATGTTGCGCTACAGGGACAAGATCATAAGGACATGGACTGCTTACGGGCAATATACGGCTAAAATATTAGAGTTTTAACAAATTATTGATTTTTTTCCACACCAGCATGATGGGATTCAATTATTTTTACTACCCGTTATGTGGGCATGGCTTGGTGGGCGTGGCAAGGGAAGGATACTGCAAAATCTCCATTCCCTCCCCACTCCTGGAGGAAGGTTACCACCGGTTTTCCAAACTACTCAAAATTTCCACTACCAGTTCTCCAGAACCAGTCAAAACCTGCTGAATACCACCTCTGCACATCAGTCAACATCAGATCATACAAAGAAATGTGTGTTTCTGTCCTTCAGTTGACTCCTCGCAATTCTGAGGGAACCTATTATTTGTTTTGTTGATATAATATTTACACATGCAGATAATGATCAATAATCATTTATGTGTGATAAATCTTAAGCAGAAGGTTAAAGTGCATAATAAGACATAAAAGGCCATTTGAAATTGAATATCTGATGTGATGTACAGGACAAGCTTAACTATGTCATAGTTCTCACATTTTTGCAGCCTGATAAACTATCCTGCATCAATGGAAAATGTTGAAATTATTACATCCAATGTAATAATATTCTTTCCTCCAAAGCACTGTAAAATCCTTGCTATCTGTTTATGATATTAATGTCTCGGTGGAATTAAGGATGGATTACTCACCTTTTAATCAGAGGCAAAATGCAAAATCAAAAGAACAAGAAGGCTAAAAATAAAATTGGGAGTCAGGATTATGAGTAAAGCCAGAAGTGAAAGCCTCCTTTGATTTTCAAAGAAGTAAAATTCACAAGAAAAGAAAAAAAAAAACAATATTCAGCACACTTCCTGGTTATCTTCATCAGCCAGAGGCATCAATGGAATTATGAGAAACCTAGGCCTATTGGAAAACAACCTAACCAAGGGTCTTCAAACTTGGCAGCTTTAAGACTTGTGGACTTCAACTCCCAGAATTCCTGAGCTAATGTGATTGGAGGAGGACTTCTGGGAGTTGAAGTCCACAAGTCTTAAAGCTGTCAAGTTTGAAGACCCTTGACCTAGCCTAACCAAGTGTTCTATTAGCAAAGTAACAACCCAACCAAGAGGGACTATGTAATAAGTTTATTCAGACAAGTAAAAACACATACAGCAACAGCTACCAGGGGCAAGAGGAAGCAGACCTCCAGGCAACATCTTCCAACAAAATAGGTATCAAAACTGTATCCAAAAAAACATGCCTGAGCACACAATCCAGTAGAGCACAGCAATACAACCTAAATAAAATATTCCAAAACAATTCCAAGACTGAATAAAGGGGGAAAAACAGGAGTCATCAACAATATACAATACAATGGAAGGACTGTAACTGCTGCAATTAGCAGAGCACATCAAGGAACATCAAATAGCAAACAGAAGTCATGGTGAACGTTTGTCTTTATCACAACACATTAACACATTCTAATCCGGTTTCAATCACAGTTGTCGTTTTTTTTAAGCTGTTAGCATCTTAGACCAAGTCAGATCAAAAGATGCGCACAATAGATACAAACTCAAGGTTAACCGCACCAAACTTAACTGCAGAAAATACGACTTCAGCAACAGAGTGGTCAATGTCTGGAATACTCTACCTGACTCTGTGATTTCTTCCCCAAATCCCAAAAACTTTAACCTTAGACTGTCTACTATTGACCTCACCCCTTTCCTAAGAGGTCTGTAGGGGGCTTGCATAAGCGCACCAATGTGCCTATCATCCCTGTCCTATTGTGTCTTTTATTTTTCTTATATGTACCCATTTCATGCATTCATAACTATGTATATACTTATATCTATTATCTCATAAGCGATTGACAAATCAAAAATAAATAAATAAATAAAATAAAAATAAATGCAGGGAATTCCTGGAAGCTTAGCATTCAGATAAATCAGCCATCAACAGACACACAAAGACAAGCCATATTTACATATCGTTCAAAAGAGTGAAAAACATATAGAATGAAACAAAAAGATTGGAACACATTTCCTTCATCAGCTAAGACTAGATAAACAGGGATTAACACCAGACCAATATGGATCATTTGACTGCATCTCAAATGATCCATCTGTTAAAATATTGAAGTTTGCTGATGACACAACAGTCATTGGTCTCATTCTAGACAATGATGAATCTGCATACAGACAGGAGTTATACAACTTGCCTCGTGGTGTAACCGGAACAATCTGGAACTGAACACACTCAAAACTGTAGAAATGGTGGTAGACCTTAGAAGAAACTCTCCCATACTACCACCTCTTACAATACTAGACAACACAGTATCAACAGTAGAGACCTTCAAATTTCTAGGTTCTACTATATCACATGACCTAAAATGGACACCTAACATCAAAAACGTCATCAAAAAAGCACAACAAAGAATGTTCTTTTTGCGCCAACTCAGAAAGCTCAAAGTGCCCAAAGAGCTGCTGATCCAGTTCTACAGAGGAATTATTGAGTCTATCATCTGCATGTCTATAACTGTCTGGTTTAGTTCTGCAACCCAACAGGACAGACACAGACTTCAGAGGATAATTAGGACTGCAGAAAAAACAATTACCACCCACCTGCCTTCAATCGAGGACCTGTATACTGCACAAGTCAAAAAGAGGGCTGTGAAAATATTTACAGACCCTTCACATGCTGGACATAAACTGTTTCAACTCCTTCCCTCAAAACGACGCTATTGAGCATTGCACACCAGAACAACTAGACATAAGAACAGTTTTTTCCAAAAAGCCATCACTCTGCGAAACAAATAATTCCCTCAACACTGTTCAATTATTTACAAAATGTACACTACTATTACTGTTAATCTTCTCATCACTCCTTATCACCCATCCCCTCCCACTTGTGACTGTAACTTTGTTGCTTGTATCCTCTGTTTCCTAATATGATTTGATGTTGATTGTACCCTATGACTATCATTAAGTGTTGTACATTATGATTCTTGATTCTTAATGAATGTTCCTTCTTTATGTATACTGAGAGTATTTACACCAAGATAAATTCCTTGTGTGTCCAATCACACTTGGCCAATAAAGTATTCTATTCTATTCTATTCTATTCTATTCTATTCTATTCTATTCTATTCTATTCTTGATTCTTAATAAATGTATCTTTTCTTTATGTATACTGAGAGTATTTACACCAAGAGAAATTCCTTGTACTTAAATTCCTTGTGTGTCCAATCACATATGGCCAATAAAGTATTCTATATCAGCCAGGAAATAATGTTATAAATCAAGGATCTACCAAGAAGGGAACCACATCCCCACTGTCATGCCCCTGTCGGAATCTGATTCCGAGCAGGAGGCCGAGAAGCTGACAAGGAGTGGGAGAGTGGCTCCATTGGCTGTGGAAGAAACTGGGGAAGGGCAAAGTTCGGCTGGGCAGAGCAGGGGAGAGGTAGAGCAAGGCAGAGGGAATTCAGGGGAAGACTCAGGGCCACTCCCTCTTCATCCTAGGGCACACAGGGAGGAATGGAGAAGGGAGCAATGTCAGTTGCGTGGCTTACAGGGGAGGAAAGGGCCCTGATTCCCTTCATTAGCTACAGCTAGAAACACAGTGTTTAAAAAGGGAAGCTACGCTCAGCAAAGTTGTTGGAAGCAAATCGTGAATTATCTGGTATTGTCGAGGCTTATCTGGATTCCTGACATCTTCCCAACTATGTGTGTTTTGTTGGCCTTTCATGTCTACAATTCCTTATCCTGCCCTGTCAAGTTAATTGCTTCAGTGTGGTTTGTGTGGATTTTTATTTACAGTTTGTATGTACTTTGTTTTCAGACTGAATTTCCTCCACTTAAAGACTGTCCCTGGGAGAGTTTTTTTCTCCAGCCAAAGGTAACCTGGACATTGGGGGCAAAGATGGAAGTATTGAAGGGGCTCTTCTTACTTATGTGACTGTGTTGCCTTCGTGCCACACCCTGGGTCATCACACCCACAAAAACTGGCAGGGCATGCTACTATCTATAAACAGGCAGCAAACCCTAAACAAACTCACACAATTACTGTACCTAGATGGGTAATAAAACATCCAAAACAATTAGCTCAGAGAGACTCAACAAATCGTGGCTTCATTGTTCATTGTTTTTGTTTTGTTTTCATAGTGGCCTATTTTGCTAGACATCATTTTATTATTATTATTATTATTATTATTATTATTATTATTATTATTATTATTATTATTATTATTATTATTATTGCAGACTGTTAAGAATTGTAGGATTGGGAATTATCTTTGTTGTAATTTTAACTTTTGACTTTATTACTTTATAAGGAACACAAGGCATTGAACATTTTTATTTATCAGAATTATTTAGGTTCCTATCTCGTGGAAGGTTGACTTGACTCCAATATACATAATACTCCTCTCTGTCCTTCTATTTTTCTCATAACGACAAGCCTGTTGGGTTGAGAGAGACTGACTGGCTCAAAATCATTCAGGTGGCTTTCATGCCTCAAGCAGGATTAGAATTCAGTCCAGTGGTGGGATTCAAAAATGTTTACTACCAGTTCTGTGGGCGTGGCTTGGTGGGTGTGGTGTGGCTTGGTGGGCGTGGCTTGGTGGGTGTGGCAGGGGAAAGATACTGCAAAATCCCCATTCCCTCCCGATTCCACTAACCTACTTACCTACCCACTTACCCCCCCCTTCTCTCTCTCTCTCTCTCCCCCTCCTCCTCCTCTTCCTCCTCCCACATCAACCTCAGGGGATTCTTCGCCAAAATGCTGAATTCTTTCCCCAAAAAACTATTCTCTGCCTAATTATCTTTTACTGACTGCGATAATTTAATCTTCAGACAACACCAATCAAGTCAAGAGATGACTTTCAGAGAAGGAAGCATACCAGCAACCCCTTTAAAACAGGTAGTCCATTCTTAAAAGAATATCTCCTAAAACTATAAGTTGACGCTTTATTTCATTTGAATTTTTTGGGTTTTAATATTGTCATAAAAAGCCTTCCTTGCACTGGCAATAATTAGAAAGTGAACTTTTCAGTATTTGCATCTAAATTTTAAAGCTCTTGCTCCCAAAATACCCATCTGATTACCCATCTGTCCATCTTCACCTTTAAAATCTATCTCTCTATCTATCTATATATATAAAAGCAAAATACCACTCACTCATCATCACAAAATCTCCAGAACTGTAAAGCCTACAAACTATGTTCCTCTTGGATTCTAGAAAGAAAGGATAAGAAAGGATTCTATTAAGAAAGGATTTTTCAAAATGACCATCAGACATTAGTATTTTGTATATTAATATTAACATGCTCTGATGCTAAAGAGTTCTACTTCCTATCCCCACCTGAAAAGAAATCTGTTCCAAGGGCAAAAGACAAGCAGAGGAGAGGAGTTTCAGTTTTAATTTCACAGCACCAAGCAGTTTTAATACAGAACAGTTGAGCTAAGCCATGCCCACGCTCCTTGCTGTCTCCTTCTTGCTCACACAGCAAATACTGTTTCAGTTTCCAAACCGCCCTCAACTCTCACACACTGACAGGATGCTAGCCAGATGAATACCGATGGAAGCTGGTAGGCAGAGGAGGAATTTTTTTCCCTTATTTTCCTCCCCCAAAACTAAGCCCAACCACATAGTTTCGTAGCAAAAAATGGGTATTGAGTTAGTTAATAATATTTTTTTTTGTTTAAAAAAGCTTTTGAACAGGTCAAATCTATTGTTTAGAAGGTTTCCAATGTGGTATTTAGCTGTTATCTCAATAATTACATTTGATTACCTTCCCAACTGAATTGTTTGCTTGTAAGATATAAGATAACACACTTATTTAAAACATGCTTGAAATGTGTCTTTCTGTGAAAAGAGGTGTGTTGACTGAAATTTAGGATATAATGCTACCAATGAAACATATGCTTCCCTTAAATTTGAAAATAAGCATTAAACTTAAAATTTAAAATCTAAAATTGGATTTCCTACCAGTAACCTATTGACTGTATCCTAATAAAATATTCATTCTTTTTTTCAAACTTCCTTTTAAAGTAACAATTTCCACACTACATTTTGCACAGCAAAACAAAAGTTGTCATGCTAGCCTCATGGCTTGATTTTGCTAGTTGTGCTTAGGGGCATTTACATTTAAATTGTTGACTTTTGACACCTGCCTTTTCCTTCCTTTTTATGTTTTAAGATAATCAGGTAGTAAATTGCAAATACTAATTAGCACAGGTTGCTTTCCCTTAAGGCACTCTATTTTATTTTACTCAAATCCACTTCTTATGCAACACTCTTGATTCTTCTCCTTTATCCTTTTTCTCTGGCATTCTAAATACCTTTCTAACCTCCTTCAGGAAGTTTTCTAATAGAATATAATTTCCTAATTATAGAAAATGCCTCTCAGGGCAGCATGACATCTGTTGACCATATAAAATAATCTGACATGTCTTATGACAGTAACAGTAGCACATCTGGAAGTGATTAGTTGTATAAGTGTGGTAAATATTCAGATGCTTTCCTGAGGGAATTTAAGAGGCAGCAGAATATTCACAGGCATATTATTTTATAAGAGGGAAATGAAAAATAAGCTTATCTAGAGAAAATATTGAGGGACTCCTCCAAAAAAAGCTAAAACTAAAGCTTCCTAGGGAGAAAAGGCAAATCGTATTTAAAAATAGGATTTTTCCCAGGTGTCATCTGGACTGGTAGAATTCTTCTACCTCCATTCTGTTCCATTTTCCATAATTGATAGATTAAACCTCAAACTGAACACTGATTTCTCACGAAATGTATAGCCTGAAAGCATTTCTAGCTCCCCCCACAAAAAGAGAGAGGGAAATGAACAAAAAAGTAAAGTACAGTATGTCACCTTTAAATTTATATCATGCATTATAAGTAAAGCTGGGTCAATTATTCTTTACTTCACACTGTTATAATTTGTGGATGGCTGAACATTTAAAACATTTGGGTCTTAGCTAGTCAGTGGAATGATATCTGCAAGAGATTTATATTACTCTCTTGTTTTGACAACCTGCAAGATGATGACAGACTGGTTGTTCTATCAGATCTTCTGCTTGGATTGTGGTTGAGCCTTTCTGTTTCGTTTTGTTTTCTGTTTTGGTATGTGATTCTTTGAATCTTGTCCCTGATCAGTTGCCTTTTTTTCTTTTTTCTATATCATGTTTGCTTTTAATTTTTTTTATTAAAAGTTGCCCAATATTGCTTTGGAGTTGGGCAAGGGTGGGATTCAAATTTTTTAACATCTGGTTCTGGGGGTGTGGCTTAGTTGGTGGGTGTGGCTTGGTGATCATGTGACTGGCTGGGCGTGGCCAACTCAATATCACTCACATTGAGGCATGCATCTCCTCGCCTGGCCTCTCAGCCGATCACTTTCGAGTGCATTTCTCTAGTTGGATACTATAGAAATGATCCCTGAAATGACTGTGGGGATACTGCAACAGTCGTAAGTGTGAAAAATGGTCATAAGTCACTTTTTTCTTTGAATGGTCACTCCACACAAGCAAAGTACCAGCAAAGGAGGGGGAAAAAACTCCAGAGATGTTCCAGAGACAGGAAATCTAGTCCTGCCAAGAATGTAATAAGGGTTAACGGAGAGGCAGTTTCTGTAAGCAACACCAGAATGTTTCCTTCCTGCCTTCCTTACAGGATTAGGCCAGTCATTTCTTCTAACAACCAGTTCTCCAAACTGCTTAGATTGTTAACAACCGGTTCTAGCTAAGAGATGCGAACTGGTAGAATCCCACCCCTGGAGTTGGGAGGAAAAAGGAAAGAAAGTAGAGGAAGAGGAAGTAGAGGAGGAGGGGGAAGAAGAAGAAGAAGAAGAAGAAGAAGAAGAAGAAGAAGAAGAAGAAGAAGAAGAAGAAGAAGAAGAAGAAGAAGAAGAAGAAGAAGAAGAAGAAGAAGAAGAAGAAGAAGAAGAAGAAGAAGAAGAAGAAGAAGAAGAGGAGCAGCAATAGGAATAGGAGGTGCTATACATGGTGTCCTTGAAAAAGATCTGGTGGTGAGAATCCAATGATCTGTAACAAATGTTAGATTTTATGCATCTGAAGATTGTTATTAAGTCTAATGCAATTGAGTTTGGGACAAAAAATTGAGTAAAAGATTGAAAGTCATATGTAAACAATGAAAAATTGGAGCAAGTGGGTGAATTTGTGTATTTCAGTGGAATGTTTTATGCATCTCACAATCAAATAGCAATTCAAGATGTTGGTGATTACCTTTAAAGTCCTTCATGGCATTGATACAGGTTTCTTGAGGAATAGTCCTATCCCACTGGGATGGGCTCATGTCACATGTGCTGGCAGAGGAGGCATGCTGTGGGCCCCGTTGGAATGGGCATTCTGGTTGGCAGGATCCAGCACAAGAGCCTTCTCTGCCCTTTGGAACATCTTGCACCCCAGGAATGAGGCTGGCTTCCATCCTTTTCACCTTCTGTAAGAGCTTGATGGGTGTGGCATGACTTGGTGGGCATGGCAGGGGAAGGTTAGTGCAAAATCCCATTCCCTCTGCACCCCACTAACCTGCTTTCCAGCTCCATTCTCCTGTACAGGCCAACAAAAGAATCCCATCAGCTGGGATTCAGGAGACAGAATAGATGGGGGCAGGGCCAGAGGTGGTATTTGCCGGTTCTCCAAACTATTCAAAATTTCCATTATCAGTTCTCCAGAACTGGCCAGAACCTGCTAAAATACCACCTCTGACACAGACTCATTGTGATGACCCAGGTTGGGATACAAAACAAACACAGTCACAGAAAACAGGTGAAGCCCCTTTTATTCTTTCACTTTGCTTCCAAGCTCCGAATATCCTTGATGGAAGACAAAAAACTCCTACACAAACAGTTACAAGAAGAAGGAAAAAAGCAAAACAAACCAGGCAAGATAAGAGCTGGAGGACATCCACAGATAACAGAACACACACTGGAAAGGATGCCAAACTCAGAGAGGAATCATAAACTAGAGATATTTCCAAGTTTTGTTTCCAGCACTCGCCTGTATGCATGTCGATACTTTTATTCAGTTGTCACAGCTGCAGCCCATGAAGAGGATCAAGGCCCTCTCCTCCCAAGGAGACCACATCTCTCCCTTATCCTCTCCTCCCTGCATGCCCTTGGATGAAGAAGGGATGGGCCTGAGTCCTCCTCTGACTGCTCAGCCAGCCTCTGCCCTTCCCCAGCCTCCTCCACAATCTCCGGAGCCACACTTCCACTCCTTGTCGGCTGTTCCTCCTCACCCTCAGAGTCAGTCTCCACCAGGGGCGTATCACCTATTCAGATGTGGCATTTTGGTAGTGCCCTTTTCTTTCTCCCTCTCCCCTTCCTTTTTTTCCTCAGCTGCTAATTGCTATCTGAATAGTTTTGTATATACAGATAGTCCTCAACTTATGATCACAATTGAGCCCAGAATTTATGTTGCTAAGTGAGAAATTTGTTAAGGGAGTTTTACCCCCATTTTTATGATATTTCTTAGCCAGATTTGTTAAGTGAATCACTGCAGTTGTTAATAACAGGGTTGTTTGGTGAATCTGGCTCCCCCTTGGACTTGGCTTGTCAGTAGGTCACAAAAGGGGATCACACAATTCGAGACAATGGCAACGGCAATGGGCCTAAATATGAAGCAGTTGTGTAGTCACCAAATGTAAATCATGGGATCATGGGATGCTGCTATGGTTGTAAATGTGAAAAATGGTCATAAGTCACCTTTTTCAGTGCCTTAACTTTGAATGGTCACTAAATGCATTGTTGTAAGTCGAGGACTACCTGTACTTCGTTGAGACATTATTACTCATTTCTGTTTGGATCACTTTGTTTTATTATTTTTTCTTCTCTTTTTTCAAAAATCATATTAGCTTGTTGTGTGATCGGGCCTAGTTTTTGGGGAGGAAAATAAGGGGGGGAGAATTCTGCCTCTGCCTACCAGCACCCATTGGTATTCTTCTGTCTAGCGTCCTGTAGGTGTGTGAGAGAGTGGAGGGCTGTTTGGAAAATGAAACAGTATTTGCTGTGTGAGCAAGAAGGAGACAGCAAGGAGACTGGGCGTGGCTTAGCTCAACTGTTCTGTACTAAAGCTGCTTGGTGCTGGAACCTAAAACTGAAACTCCTCACCTCTGCTTGTGTTTTACATTTGGAACAGATTCTTTTCAGTTGAGGAGGGGGAGTAGAATTCTTAGCATCAGAGAGTGTTAATAATAATAATAATATAGGAAATACTAATGCTCTGATGGTCATTTTGAAAAATCCTTTCTTAGTGAGCACCTAGAAGCCAAGAGGAACATACATGCCAAATTTCAAGTTTATATATAATCACATATATATCATATTATATCACACATAAACACATACACTGTTCTTGCTTGAATTTGGTTCAACTTCTGCTGTAAATATATATATATATACAATTGATTTTTCCACTGTTCTGCATTCTTCAATTTTAGTGTCCCAGTCCTATATTAATGAGATGGTCTCTCTTTTGCTGCGTTCTGCCAGATTGAGTCTTGCTGCTGTCATCGAACATCTTAATAAATTGTGGTGCTTTTCACTTATATTCTGTGGAATAGCTGAGATGGGTAGAATTCATGAGATCCTGATGAAAACAGAGTGGTTGGAATTTAAAGGACAAAAAGCAACTTATTAAGCATTATAGTATAGACAAAAGGTGAGGCTGATTTGCACGGACATAAAGTTATGGACAGGTGTATTGAATGGTGTTAGTGCAAATGTTTAGTTAGATAAATATTTTGTCTCCTGGATTTTGCTTATTATTCTTAATTTTTATCTGTGGATTGTGTAATATTGTTTATCCCCAAAGGGAACAGTCTGATGTATATGTATGTGGATATATACAGTATGTATGATTTCTTTCAAAACATATACCTTGTTATGACGTTATCAGATATTAAGAGTCTTTTCATTGACTTATTTTGACATAATTTGTGATTTACCCATAAATTGTAACTTAGCAGCAGGGCACACATTTGGAATCAGAACATTATGAATTATGTGCACAAGTGTTGGTCAAGTATTCCACAGCACACTTTTATACACACCGGAAGATCTTCTATTTCTCTGGAGAAAGAGTGACATCTTGTGGATTGATCATATTGCTCCCATCTGGAAAACCAAGGCTCTGTCTCCAATCTGTATTCAAGTGGCACACATTCCAATCTGCATTGTGCATCTCCTGGTCTGACAGCAAAATTAATTGAGAGTTGCAGCACTTCTATTATTCCAGAGGGATCTAAAGAAAATGTGTTATGAAACGTATATGGTTTAAGAACCAGCATTTTAAGCTGAAAATTGACTTGTGTGCAGCATTGGGGCAAACTATTTGACACGGTTAATTGTTAATAATGAGTGCCTGCATAATGTTTTCTGCTTCTTTGGTCTTGTTTAGAAAACATGAAATATATCAGAAATATTTTTTTTCCTATTGCATCTTTTATTTTTCACTAATTGCCATAATAAAGGCATATGTTATTCATTGTTTTTTATTCCAGCCTAATATTTTTTGTCGTGGTAATGATTTCCTATATAACAAAAATCTCAATATTTTTCTAAGTTTCTAAGTGTAATCTTTTGTCATGATCCCTCTCAAATGAAACAAAATATTTTCAGAATTACATTTTAAACTTGTGGATGCATTAATACTATTTAGCTGCAATTTATCTTGTAAATAAAGAACCTTTAAAACAGCTTTTGCAGTTGACTTACTTAATCATGACCATGTTCTTTCATTCGAATCAACTTCTGCTTTATTTTATTGCATCAAATATTTTTTGTGTAAATACAATGAACAACTGTAAACTTCCTGGATTTGATTGAAAAATATAATTCTGTCAAATTCACCCAAACTGAAGGTGAGCAGCAATTTTCCCGATTTGTGTAAATTTACTCTTTTCCAACCCATTAATATGAAGCTGTCCTCAAAACCTGAAAGGACTCCCATGGAGGAGGAAGAAACAAAAAATATTGGAATATATCCAGTTGGACAGACTTACAATGGAATTCAAGGACAAAGAAGAATCAGAGTACTACCTAACATGGGACATACTCCATAATTGGATATAATAATAGATGCAGAGATTAGTCTTAAATAAGGAAAGATTAACAAAATATAAATATGCAATATGTAATAATAAGTAATGTAAGAAATATGTAAGAATAAGTAATGTAAAAATATTATTAGTGAATTGTATGTGAATATAGTATGAAATGTACAAAATGAGAATTATAATAACGTATTATGGTAGAAATAAGCAAATAATAGTCATAAGCCAGATGTATAACACGATATAGAGATTATACCGAATAATAGCTTTAACTAGGATGTATAATATGATGAAAGGGGAAAGGGATTTGATATAACCAGTACCCACTGATGTTGTATAATTGGAACTGTTATGTAACTGTTAAGGAAAAATGCACAATAAAAATATTTTTTTTAAATGAGGCTGCCCTTTCAACAATATTGGTGTGATGATATGTGCAGCTGAAGGAGTGGGAGATGGGATGATATTTGGCAGTAGCACCCCAGTTACTCAGGGAGGAACCAGCACATTCAGAGCTGGGCCCAAGACGAGAGATCGCGTAATCCTTAAGTGGATGGTGGGTGGAGGAAGGGATTAAGGGTAGCCACATCCTAGAATCATCCAGGGTATAATGGTTAGGTCAGATTATAATTTTAATCTGTCAAGATTCTATCTATAAGAAAGTAAAGAGCTGAACTTAATTGCATTTTACTATGTTATCTCTGGGATTAGGCCTCCTAGTTTATTATTAATTAAATAGGTTTATATAGTTATTGAAGAGCTAGAGAGCAGAGAGGTAAAATAAGTCTACCGTCCATTCAGGGAAGCTTCAGCTAGATCAGGGGTGTCAAGCTGGGTGTGTCGTGCGCAGGCCACGCCCACCTCTGCTTTACAAAGGGGAAAAACATTGTGAAATGTCATGTGACAGCAGCATGAAGCTGTAAGTTTGACATCCATGAGCTAGATGGAAGTATCTTGGGGAAATGGAGGAAAATCCACTATTTCTTGTTTCTTATCATTTTTTAAAAAAATATTTGTTAATTTCTAGCTGCCTAATTGCAAAAGCATTCAGGGGAATACAAGACAACAATAATTATGAAAATACGTTATCAACCAAAACCCCCACATAGAACAGAAACAAGTAGTAAAAATGAAATAACAGAACATCAAGGCAGAGGAATAGAAAAAAGAATTAAAGCATTACATTTCTAACGTGCGTTCACAGATCCCCCTAGCCAGAAACCTCCTGGAGAAGGTAGAGTTTTGCAGCTTTTCTAAAAGACAATAGGGCTGAGGCCAATATAATCATCAGGAGAAATGCTATTCTAAGAGTCAGAAGGAATAACAGAAAAGTCTCATTTCCAATGTCCCATGAGGTAACTGTTTTATTTAGCAAGACCTGAAGCAGAGAAACAAAATTGCAGGCACCTGTGCTTCCCTTTTCCTCTCCCACCTGAGCCTTTTCCTCTAGTGGCAGCACATTGGCCAATAAAGCTGCAACCTTGAGAGAGCTATGTGGGAAGAGGAAGGTAGAAACCAATATTTTTGGAGCTCTGGGACCACCAGCAAACAGAGTTATCAGTGACATGAAAGGAGGCATTTTTAACACACTGTTACAATATCCCCATTACTTATAAGTTCATGTTAGCCTGAAGATTCTGCATAACAATATCTAGAAGGTATGTGTTTAAGAAAGTTTGTCATGACATTTTATGCACCCCAGTTTATAAATGTTGTTTCCAAGTAGAGACAGAGGCTGCATGTTAGGAATCATTTTATTTACTTTAATTGGTAAACTGTACTGTGCTCACATTGGATACTTTGAAGTTAATGCTTTTAGAACAGACTTTCCCTTTGAAAAACTGTTTAACTATAACTAATACATAACATTTCTGATACCATCTGATTTTCTTCGAAGCACTTAACTGCCTCGCATTGCTCCTATTAACTCTGTCCAAGATTTCAGTAAATACACTGAATGGGAATCCTAATTTCAGTTTGAAAGAATTGCAAAGCATCCATTTATTCCGATAAACACAAATAGAGCCTTTTGCTTTACATCTATTGTCATACTGTGCAGAAATAAAATGTACTGCTTGTTGGCTTTGCTCCTTTTTTCCATTACCTAACATGTCTAATCAACAAAATATTTTATAATTTGTTCTGAGAGCCTGAACATTGTTTGCTTAGAAGATTAATTCCAGTGAAGCATTCACACTGATACTGTCTCCTATTTTGTTTTGGATACGAAACTATTTTATTCTCTGTAAGAATATTCTTTGCATTTCCACTCAGAATATATAATGCATTATGGATAACTTGAAGTATACTTCTTTTATGGAATAGCTATAAGTTTGCAGGAATCAGTATCAGTCACCTTGAGCATAGTGCCACCTGCAAATAGATGATAAATAGTATTCATGCAGGGACTACAGCGTACTTCTTGTCATTATAGACTTCTGGTTTCTATACGTCTTAGACTATGATAAAAATTCTATAACCAAGCACTGATTTTCCTAAAGGATTATGTAGGAAGGTGGAAGATTATATATAAGGTGGGGAAAAAAAAAAGAATAGGAAGGGAATTTGTAACAGGCTGTTGGTAACATTAGCTGCCAGTGGCAGGAGGCATCATTTTCAATAAATAAAAGAATGAAGCTATCGAAAGTGACTGCTATCCTAAGCCCGCATGAGTAAACGTAACAAAATCAAACAGTAAGTAAATAAGTCCAAACATCCAGGTCCATCTTTACAAAACTTGCTTGTAAGTATAAATGTCAACTCATAAAATATTTCTGTGGTCTTTTTAGAGTTGCCAACAGAAAGGGAGTGGAGAGCAGAGGGCAGCTTGCATTCCATAAATGTTTTCAAAGATGCTTTCTAGGAGACCGAGGTTTCTAACTGGAGAGTATGATTGATGGCTCTTGACTACGAATGTGTCCCATTGGAGAACATGAATTATGATGCACCCAGGGGGTGGGAGGAAAACCAGGGTCAAGGGTGACCATGAATTATGTATTTCAGAGTTGGCTACACCCAGGCACTGCCGGCATGTTTACTCCTAATAAATCTTTAAGTTTGAAAATCTGGCTAGAGGCTCATTATTTAAATGGGAGTAACTACCGGAGCCCTGACAATAAATTTCAGGTTCATTTGGTGTCAGATATGTAAGGTCATATAGCAGAACCGTGTAATGGAGATAGGCTAGTCTTATGCAACATTCTTGTACAGATTTTGGATTTTATTTTTTTGCAAAGTATAGTTCTAGGATATTGCACAGTGGTGGGCATATCTTGGTTGGTGTGCTTTGCCTAACACCAGCATGCAGCTGTTCCCACATCATCTGAGACCTGCAGTGTCAATCAGCTGAGAGGATAAAGAAAAGCATAGGGGCTGATGGGAGGGCTGTTCCTGTGCTTTTCTCTTCTTTTTCCTCTCAGCTGAGTGGATAATTTTTTTCCTCCTCTCAGCTGATCATTGGCTTTTTTTTTTTACTACCAGTTCAGGTGAACCGGTCGGAACCGGTAGCATACCACCACTGATATTGCAACTGATGCCAAGACTGTTATTTTAGTTAATTCTCCTAGTGTGCAAGATCAGTTTTGAGGGAATGAAACCACCTGAAAAGCTCTGCTTTTATTGTCTTGTTTAATTCTAAGGAGACATATAATTACAGTTTCCAGTAATCTTTCAAATATCTTAGTCATCTCTACAACTCTAATATGATTCCCACTTCTATTACCTCCATTTTACAGCTAGGAAATGAAAACTTATGTTCATGCATTATGCTCATCCATAAAACAGGATTTCATGTTATATTTGCTGGGTTTATATAATACATTAAGTAGAAACCAAACTAACCATACTATAGCTTAACAAAAGGGTGCATGAATTTTTGAAACCAAGTGCTTTGCTGAACTTCCTCATGGGTTAAAATGCTGAAAAAGCACATGAGACTAGGAGATAAATTCAATTTTTAAAATTAAAACTTAATAATATTTAATAATTTTCCACCTAGGTCACTTTTTCCTTTAGGAAAAAAATGATAAATCTTTTCCCAAAATAACAATAAAAAAGACCAGAAATATTACAGGCATCAGTGATATCATCATTCTACTTAGTAGATCCTGGAAGATTTTTTTTTAAAGATGTAAAATTGTAGCTCCCAGTTGCCTCTTCCTATATTGATGGTCAGTGGGTGTAGAGTGGTTGGAGCCAACAGAAAGATTTATGTGGCTATATATAACTGATGGACAATATTAGTTCTCAGGCTCCCGGGAATTCTAAAAGTTAGAAAGGCTGCTCTTTGAACAGGCTGAATGCCATAACTGCTCCCAAGATTATTGCACAATGCATGAATTCATAAGATCATGTACAGGAACTACATATTTCAAGGTATGTTCTACTTTTATAGCCCTTTATGGATCCAATTGCTATGAGTGTCTTGGGAGTACAAAATTCATACAGAGTTATTCAAACAGGCAAGGACAATTGGATCAATACCATAAAAACATTTTGTGTGAGTGGATGGTTGGAGACTCGGGATGTAAAATTAATCCTAATCCCCCAAAATATAAATTCAATGATCACATTGCTTAATAATAGATGTTCTGGTCCAATTTTAGCCATAAGTTGAAGACTACCAGTATTCTCTGGGCATTAGGCATCGTAGAGTGGTTATCCCATCCGTCTTCTCCATACCCAGAAAAAAAAAAGGTTGATGATTTAAGAATGAATAGTTGGCCCAATCAGAAATCTTGTTGGCCCAATTTAGCCCTCTGCCTAGAAGGTATTGAAATAGGAAATCATCACTGTAATACTAAACAGTTGAAGTAAAGCTCTGGTTCATATTCCAGGTCTTGAGACAGACCAAATATTATTGTACTTAGCTATCTGTGACTCGGAAGCAGTAGATAATATATCGATCAAGGAGCAAGAAAAATATGAAAGAAAATGTGCTCAAATTTTTAGACATATAGTTAAATGTAATCAATATAGGTAGAAATCTATATTGTATCTGTATCCGTATTACATGCTAAACTTCTGGCCTTGGACATTTTCTGTTTCCAGTGTCCATACTATGTATCACTTCCAATTTTTTGGTGGTGACATTTGTATGAAAAACAACTTTCCTCCCAGAAACTGGATGCTTGCCCACTTATTAACAAGAGACCTTTGAAGGGAAAGCCAGAAGAACAGCAGCAATATTTGCAAAGAGAAATGTGAGGAGCATATGACCAGGCGAAGTGTCATTACGTTACACAGGCTGACAGCTTATTTGGAAGATTTTTGCACTCATAGACCTGAGATTAAATAGTAAATTTTTGTGGCTTATTTTTTTTTTATTAATGCATTAGAAAATAACTCCCAATAGTCAGTTGATACATTCTGCTTTACACTAATGGTAGATTCTTTTTCCTCCACCACAATACAAGGGGCAGATGAATGAGATATAAATACACATGTAGATGGACAAGTATAACATAGGTAGCTGTTTAGGTCTGTTTTACTTATTACTTAGTGTAAAGCTGCAACTAGAAATAATGCTGAAGACCTTCCTTCATTTTTTAAAAGTTGTACTGATGAGGATAAAGATTTGGAGGAGTTTCACAGAATTATAGAAGCCATTCAATCTATTTATCTCTTTTTAAAAAATTGTATTATTTTATTTTGTTTTTATTAATGGTATCATAATCCACTCAAGTAGCAACTAGGTTGGCAGCTGGTTTACATTTTATAACTTTTACTGTGTCCTGAAAGCGGTTATTTCCCCCCCAGAAAATAATTTTTCACAAATTTTGTCTTAGTCTGATTACAGTCATCCTTGAGCTGCTTCATACTTAAATCATACAAAATATGCTATTTTAGGAGAGAGATGGGGCGGGGAGAGGGAGGGAGACAGAGACAGAGAAAGAGAGAGAGAGAGTCAGTATAAACTTTAAGAGTAACCCTACTTCTGATTAAAAAAAACAATGTTGATGTAATTTCATAGAGTCATGGAAGGAAAGGAAGGAAGGAAGGAAGGAAGGAAGGAAGGAAGGAAGGAAGGAAGGAAGGAAGGAAGGAAGGAAGGAAGGAAGGAAGGAATCCTTATACCATCCTGGAGTAATGGCTGTTCAATCTTTACCTGAAGACCTCCAGCAATGGAGTGCCCCTAACTCTGAGAAGCAAGGTGTTCCATTAATTAATTGTTTACACAGCCAAGTAATTCTTCCTTAGCTCCAAGTTGAATCTCTCTCTGACAGATTCTACCCATTGCTTCGGGTGCTATGGAGTATAAATCAACCCCTTCTTCCCTGTGACAGTGTATTGGAAGAGAACTATCATACTGTATCATTCCTAAACCTTCTCTTCATTGGGCTAAACATACCTAGTTCCCTTAGCTGCTCATCTTTCAATTTAGCCTCCAGACTCCTTATCATTTTTGTTGATCTTCTGTGCACTCTTTCTAGGGTCTCTGCATTTGTGTGTGTGTGTGTGTGTGTGTGTGTGTGTATATCATGGTGACTAGAACTGGCTGTAGCGTTCTAAATGTGACCTCACTAGTGGGATAAAGAATGGTATATCTTTTCCTGTAATCCTGATGCTATCCCTCTGTTGATACAGTCTAGGACTACATTGGCTTTTTTGGCAGATGAAGCACTCTACTCATACTTTAGCTCAGGGTGTCAAACTCCCAGCCTGCAGGCTGGATGCATCATGCAGGGGCCATGCCCACGCTCGGTGAAGTGGGGGAAAGTCCTGATAAGTCATGTGATGCTGCCATGATGACATGAGTTTGACATCCCTACTTTAGCAAGTCCACCAGGATACCTAGATCCCTCTCTAGGTAGTAATGTTGAGTACTGCCTATCTTGTACTTGTGCATTTGGTGTTTCTTGCCTAAATGTACAATCATGCTTTTCCTCACCTCAGAAATGCATCATGTTGGATAGGGTCCAGTGCTTAAGTCTGTCAAGATCCTTCCGAATCTTGAGTCCATCTTCCAAAGGGTTAGAAACTGCCTACAGCTTGGTGACATCTGCAAATTTTATAAGTGCTTCCATCCCCCTTTCCTTCAACGTGTCAGTATCCCCAAAAAGGTGAATATTTCAGGGTCATTTTATTTCAGCTTATCAACATTTGTAACTTCCTTGATAATCAGAATTGAAGTAACTTGATCTTTTAAAAAAATCAAATGCTGGAAGTGTAAAAATAAACAAGGTACTGTCTTTCATATGTGGTGGTCCTGCCCTAAAGCAAAAGAATACTGGAATAAAATTAGAATATAGTTGCAAGAAATTACTGGATTTCAAATAGAATGTAAGCCTGAAAAGTTTTTGCTAGGGATAATTAGACGAACATTTTAAAAAGAAGTTGAATACCTCATTGTACACAGTCTAACAGCAGCAAGAATAACCTATGCCTAAAGTTGGAAACTGCACTCCTACAGACAGTATGATCATAAAGAAAATTATGGACTGCGCAGAAATGGCGAAACTCACATTCGAATTACAAGAGAAAGAAGAGAAGGAATACATACAGTCTGGAAAAGATGGTACAATTGGTTAGATGATAGGACAGCAAGAATAAAAAATAGTACAAACAAATAAATGTATATACATAAATATATAGATAGATAGTTAACACAAACAGGGAAAGTAGATGTCACAACATTGTAAAAATTGTATTTGTGTTGTTTTGTTGTTTTATATCTGTGTTGTATTTAACTTTGTAAAATTCAATAAAATCTATTTTAAAAAAATCAAATGTAGAAGAAAATGTAATTGGCCTTGATTAGATGTCAGTTGAAAGCCTAGTTTTGTCCAAACAGGCTTAATCTGAACTTACATTTATAACAATGCAGAAGGATTTGTGGAAGTCGTAAATTAAGAGCGACTTTTTTTGGGGATAAACATTGCAGCTATATGCAAAAATGTCACGTTAAGATAGCCATGTACATAAGAAATGAGTGATTAGCACATTCTGGCAGATGCCCAGACCTACTGTTATTTCTCAGTGCAGTGCAGCATATCATAGTTTTTATTTGAAAGTGTTCCATTTTTACATGATATTACACAGTTTAATTATAAAGGTTAAATCTGCCTCTTCCAGGCAAATAAAAATATTGATGTTTGGAAAAATGACACCCATAATTGGTTAATCTAATCATCTAGCTTCATCCTTTGTTTTTAAAACAAGGGATAGGAAGTCTAATCTAGGGGAACCTCTGAAAAAGATTAAGGTTTACTTTTAAGATATTGGAAAGCTAAATCAGTGCCATATTTCTAAAATATTGGTGGATTAAAACTGATGGCAGATTTTTTTTTATAGCGAGAGACTTTTAAAAGTATTAGTCTGTCCAAATGTTTGATTGCAATGTAGATTTTTTGATATGTTCTTCAGACCTTCCATTTTACAATTGGTATTATCCAGTCACTCAGTTCTAACTGGCTTTTTGTGACATAATAGACATTATTTCTCAACAACTGTCTGTCAGTAACTGCCTCACTGAGTTCTAGTAAGTGCCATCAATAATAGTAACTAGCCACATTGTTTTATGCTGTCCTCTTTTTCAATTGCTTTTGATTTTTCCCAAAATCAGGGTCTTTTGCAGTGACTCTTGCCTTCAAATCCAGAATATCTACTGTACATGTTTTACATACTTGATAAAAATTAATGCATTGCTAAATAAAGATAGAGAGACCAGAGATAGAGTGTCTTATTTAAGATCAATATAAAAAAGATCTAAACAAATTCTACAAAAATATTTTCTATATTTCTTGGCAGACTTGTTTGGACATTTTTTTCCTAATAAACTTAGAATCTATAAAATTGGAAATAATCTCAGAAGTCATCTAGTCCAATCTCTGTTTAATCTATGATCTGCTAAAGTTTTTCAGACAGAAGAAATGCTTGTTGGAAGCCTGTCAGTGAAAGGATACACTTTTCAAAAATCAACTGATTCCACTATTTGAAAGCTGTCTCTATCAGGCAAGTTTTTCTGCTATCTAATCCTAATCTAGTTCTTTGCAGTTCATTCATTAGTTGTGGTTCTGGCCTTTGGGACAATAGAAAAGAAAATATTCTTCTATATGACAATCTTTTAGCTGATCTGCAAGCTCAACATAGCTAATTTCTTTGACCGTTCTTCATAGGAATTGAGTTTTTGTCTCTATCTCTTCATAGTGTTTTCTAAATTCACCTCAGTTTATTTTTAAATGGCAGATGGGGAATAAGCTTGTTTTCCATGAAAATTACTGTTTAAGGAAACTCACTTATGAAATTGTTCTGCCCAGATAATTTTAGAATAGATTTTTTAAATAGCATGTTGCATGGTTATGTTTCTTGAAAAAGATAATTGTCCTATTGTGTCATCACATTTCAACATTGTGTATTAAAGTATTGCAAGTGATTTTTAATATTATCCACTTATTGGGGAATAAGTGTGGTTGACCTCAGAGAGATTTCTGTTTCTGTTCATTTATATTAATGTTCAAATAATTTGTATCCCAATCTTCAGCCTTGAATTCTCAAGAAATGTCTTATAGGCCAATTTATTTCATACACACACACACACACGAATTTAATTAAGACCATAAGCAAGCTGAAATAAAGTAATATTAAATACCAATAGATATGTAAAATTACCTAAAAAAGTCTCCTAATTTTTATTCAGTAGAACTCCTGGTTACTTGGCTGAGGATTTTGCCAAGTAAGCCATGAAATACTTTGTAACACTGTACACACCACACAGTTTTTTTTCTGATCTGATAAAATAAAATTATTTTTGCCATTTGCAGGCCCCATAGTCACATGACTGCAATTTATTATTATTATTTTTGCCAGAATTGGCATTTGCTTTTGGTTTTCAGCAAAAAACAGCCATTGTGGACAATGGATTTACTTAATGAGTACTGCCAAAATGGTCACACAAAAAAAAGCAGGCCCAGACATATGGTGACTCATTTAACAATTGGAAAAATAATTCCAGACTCAATTACGATGTTGAGGACTACCTGTATTATTGATTTTGGTAATATCCAACCATATAAATATACATAACATAGAACACAATGTTCTGTGTTTAACCCATTTAAGATACCTTGGTTCAAAAATTGGGATGTGCTACAGGGCATGATAATAAGATTTGTAGTAATATACTGTATATATCTGGAAGCTAAAATACAAATGTCTGCCTCTTTTTAATGATCCATCTCAAGAATGTAGCATTGGAAAACCCAAACAATATTTCAACATTACAGCTGTCAATTACTCTTATTCTGGAAGCACTAACAGGCTCACTGCAAAACTTTTATCTCAATAATGTAGTAGAAGTTTCCTAGACTAGTAATCAACCAACAACTGAATTACCATTGCAATGAATTGCTCCTAAATTTGGCAGCTAAAATTTCCATTGGTACCATTAAAACCTCACCATGTACTAATAATATGGTAGCAACAATGAAGCTTTGCATGTTTTTGTAATGACATTTTCCTTTTTTAAATCAGCATATATTAAACAGAAAGCAAAGCAGCTCTTCATTCAGAAAGAATAGCATTAATGCTATGGTATGAATATACAACTCAGGGGAAAAATAAAGCAGTGACTTTAAATAATTATTGAAAAATTACTGCAAATGAGTTCTGATCACATCCACAAAACTGAGAATCTCAAGTGCCAAATTTGCATTCTCATGAATGTACATTAATATATTGTTTTGCACCCCAGTCTACATTGGTGTATTAACTTTATCATATTTAAGTGTTTGTGATAACTCACCGAGCATGAAATGTAGTTACTTGCTTGCACCTGTTCATAATAACTGGATTCCATATTCATGAAAAAAAAAAAAGTTGAGCAGCCAATATGCATGAAATATAGTCATTAAAGCAGCTTTTTCTCATAGCCTCCCAAATGCAGATCTGAAAATAATCTGCAAGCTCTGAGGAAGCAACTGTTTATTAAAAATTGGCAGTTAGTTTGCAGAAAAATATGCCCAGGTGATTCAGTTCACTTAGCTAATGTAATAAATTGCTAACTGCCCGGTGGAATGAAACAGTACTTAAGGTGAAAAGTTCATGTCAAATAACTTGACAATTGTGTATTGCTTTTCAAAGTACATATGCCTGGGGGTTTGCAAACATAGGTTCTTTTGGACTACTACATGGGTATCAAACTGGTGGCGTGTGGGCCGGATGTATCACATGCAGGCCACGCCCACCCCAGCTCCACAAATGGGAAAAATGTCATGAAACGTCATGTGGCAGCAATGTTATATGGAGAGTTTGACACTCATAAAGATAAAGGTAAAGGTTCCTCTCACACATACATGCTAGTTGTTTTTGGCTCTAGGGGACAAGTAACAAAGCCCAAGAGCCAGCGCTGTCTGAAGAATCTCCGTGGTCATGTGGCCGGCATGACTAAACACCGAAGGCACACAGAACGCTGTTACCTTCCCACCAAAATGGTACCTATTTTTCTACTTGCATTTTTACATCCTTTAGAACTGCTAGTGTG
Organism: Bungarus multicinctus; assembly: GCA_023653725.1. Classification (NCBI taxonomy): domain Eukaryota; kingdom Metazoa; phylum Chordata; class Lepidosauria; order Squamata; family Elapidae; genus Bungarus; species Bungarus multicinctus. The sequence goes on from CM042849.1 coordinate 67,950,823, forward strand.
GCAGAAGCTGGGACAAGTAACGGGAGCTCACTCCATTATGTGGCGCTAGGGATTCGAGCTGCCAAACTGCCAACCTTTCTGATCGACAAGCTCAGCATCTTAGCACTGAGCTACCACATTCCACCTTGACATCCATGGACTACTACTAATCAGGGTGACTTTGGATTCAACAAAGATATAATATAATAATCGGATTTCTTGCTGTCTAGCTAATCTAAATTGCTGTTGTACTGCTTCGCCTTCACCCAGGAGGCTTCCCTGAGGCCCAGTCAGAGGTGGTATTCAGGGGGCTTGGGGGCGGGGGGGAGAAGTGGCCTGAGAGCAGAGCTGAATCTTCCTTAGGACTGAAGCTTCTATTTTTCAGTGCAGACTCAGGTAGCAGATGGCAGAAAGATAGATCTGTGAGTGACTGTGATTCTGCAAGCAACTCAATCTGCCTGCCTGCTTTGCCTGATCTTGGATAAAAGTTGCTCTTTTTTAAATAAAAAAATCAATATTTACCTACATATTTACAATATTTACATACAAGCCATGCCCAGCCAATCACGTGACCACCAAGCCACACCCACAAATTAGGCAACACCCACAGAACTGATTGTTAAATTTGAATCCCACCCCTGCTTTTAAGAAATAGAAGGACAATTTTTCATACCTTCAATTGCTTAATCAGCAGCTCCCCGTGAGTCACAATTTTTCTTTATATAGTATATTTTTTCTCTTCCTTTCCTAAATTGTCCAAATGCCCTCTTCTACTCCCATAATTAGTCTCTCATCAGAGTTTTGACCATTGGCACTGATAAAGCCAAAGTGTTAGGCCTGTCAGACAACTTGTTGAGTGTATTGCAAATTATTAGGCAAAGCAGCGATCATAACGATTATTTGTTCCTATAATCTCTCTGTATCTTGGTACCTCTATCAATTAATCAAACACTCCAATTTGACCTTCCTGTATTGAGAGAGCAAAATACATTCCATCTTAAATTCTTCTCAACCTTTTCTTTCCCTTCAAGGGTAGTGTATGAGGGTGATGGAGCAGAGATGCACAAGGAAGTTAGTCCACGGCTATCAGATAACTTGGAAGATTGGATGTATAGGTGGAAGCTGTATTAAAACATATAGCATTGATATTGATATATTTAAATAATGGAAATAGTCAAATAATTTTTAATCCATGTGCTTTGATGGCTGTATAGTTGAAGGAATCTGGTAGAAAGTAGAAGCTTACAAAAAAAATTTTTACTATGACCCTGTTGTTTCCTTGAAAAAGTAGTGAGTGGCTTGCAGTCTCTAAAGAAAACAGGAGCCAATGTTAAAAGAATAGAACTGTGTATGAGGCATAAATAGATTTATTATTCACCATAGGCAAAAGTTCAGGAGTTTACCCTTGGTAGTTGACAGTTTACCAATGTTTTTCAACTTGACGGTGGGTGACAAGATGAAGAGAAGGAGAATTTAACTTCCAATAGTTGAAATGGTGCCTTTTAAAAATGGAACATGAATTTAGGGTTTCTGCCAGAGAGATGATAACTGGTTATGCTATGGCTCCAGAAAATGTGATAAATAAACAGATGGATGTCTCAGCAATGCAAAAAGCCTTGGGCTTCCCTCATCTTTCTTCTCACAAAGATCAGCTGGCCATATAATGATGTATGATTCCCAAACCATCATGTGGAGATTTGACCATTATTGAAAGAAGATAAAAGTAATGAGTTGAGTGCCACTGGGAATATGGCCAGGAGCTTTTTTCAAATAATAAAAAAGGACACTCACATAGTATGCTACTCTTTTCTCCTGTAGTTTCCCCACCTACAAATTGTAAGAAAACCTTTGTGAATGTGAAAATTCAAAATGGAAAATCAATGTGTAAAATAAAGCAATAAATGTAAGCTCACCAAGGTTTGCATGCAACGAGTGCATTCAGTAATTTGAAATTATTTGGAATATTTTATTTTAGAGTAACATCCATATTAATTTTCATCAGGTAAAACTGAATTTTTGTTATAGCATCAGAAATACCTTGAGCCATATCTCCAGTGAACTGATTTATTATGAAAGTAGAAAGCCAAAGAATAGAAGGTGTTCTAGCATTTTCTAATTTATGATTATCCTTATCCTCACTCCCCCATTTATATATCTCTTTTACACATACAAACACACACACACACACACACACACACACACACAAATACACACATACCATACACACATGCATTCTGATATGAGTTACATGCCAGTGGAAATAAAACAGTGACAAAGCTTTGCTTTCTTTAATTGGAAGTTATGCAACCAAATTATATGTATCCAATGCTCTCTGTGGAATTTATGTCTTAATATTTTACTTAGTGATAAGACTGTAGAAGCCTTAAAAAGTATGAAACTCCAGAGCCCAGGACGCTACTTGAATCCATTTTCCTATAGCCTCTAAAAGAAAACTATAGTTCTTACAAAATTTCAAGCATTGAAGACCATTTTCTGAATTCCTTAATTGCTGTCTTTGGCTATTATTTTATTTATTTTTTTATTTTATTTTATTTATTTGATTTGTCAATCACTTAGAAGATAATAAGTATAAGTATATACATAGTTATGAATACATGAAATGGGTACATATAAGAAAATATAAAAGAAACAATAGGACAGGGACGATAGGCACATTGGTGCGCTTATGCACGCCCCCTGCAGACCTCTTAGGAAAGGGGTGAGGTCAATAGTAGACAGTCTAAGGTTAAAGTTTTTGGGGTTTGGGGAAGAAACCACAGAGTCAGGTAGAGTATTCCAGACATTGACCACTCTGTTGCTGAAGTCGTATTTCCTGCAATCAAGTTTGGTGCAGTTAACCTTGAGTTTGTATCTATTCTGTGCACTTGTGTTGTTATGGTTGAAGCTGAAGTATTCATTGACAGGTAAGTAAGTCATTGCAATGTATGATTTTATATACCATACTTAGATCAGACCGAAGATGGCATAATTCAAGGTTTTCTAGGTCTAGAATTTCAAGTCTGGTGGTATATTAATTGCATCATGAGATAGATTATCATTGTGTCTATGAATTGCTACTGTTGGGAATGAATGAGGGGGATTTTGCAAATAATAATTTAAAAAGTCAGAAACTAATACCCTTGAGAATTATATAGCTATGGGATTTATTGGAAAGTTATATGCATGAGCGAAAAATGGAAGTTAGAACAGAGGGAGACAAGGGTAGATAATGTACTGAGATTTTCTGGCTTGAAATACTTGGAACCAGATATATAAAGTAGGTAAATGTATAGATCATTATCTTGGGATTTACTATCTAAACTACAAATTTCTATATATTTTTTTTGTCCCCTGACATATATCTGTATTTTGCATGTATATTTTAAAATAAAGCCCTATAATAAAGTAAGTCTTAAATTTTGGGCATAAACAAAAGTATAATTGTCTTTTAACCTCACTACATATGAAAATGAAATACTTAGTAATTTCTTTTGTGCTTACTATCTAATCTCTCTCATGCACGGGTATTTCTCAAACAAGGAATTCAAATGTAAAGTATCTAAAAAGAAATATTTTTCTATATTTTTTTCCATACAGAGGACAAAAGCTTTTACCTTAGATACTCAAAAGTTTCAAAACATTTATCTGAATTATTCTTTCTCTAACTCATTATCTTACACTGAAACCTTGTCCTTTTCAGTTTATTAGAATTAACATGCATTCAGTGAAAATCTGAGACAGTTTGGTAGACTAATTATAACATGCCATTTCAAATCTCTGAAATTATAGCTTGCTTGAAGGCGGGTATTCACACCAAGGGAAAAAAAATAAGATCCCACAGTATTGAAACACCAACTCATCTCTTTTTAAAATAATATGCTATTAAAATCAGACAAGTTTCAGCAGCAAACTTTAGATTCAAATTTCCTCCAAATTGTGACATACAAAGTCAAATTGTGGGATCACCTGATTAAAAAAAACATACTGTTTTTAGGGCTTTATAAAATAGAATAGAATACTTTATTGGCCAAGTATGATTGGACACACAAGGAATTTGTCTTGGTGCAAATGCTCTCAGTGTACATAAAAGAAAAGAGACATTCGTCAAGAGTCAAGAATCATAAGGCACAACACTTAATGATAGTCATAGGGTACAATAAGCAATCAAGTCATACTAGGAAACAATCAATATAAATTGTAAGGATACAAGCAACAAAGTTACAGTCATACAGTCACAAGTGGGAGGGGATGGGTGAAAAGGAGTGATGAGAAGATTAATAGTAATAGTAACACAGACTTTGTAAATAGTTGAACAGTGTTGAAAGAATTATTTGTTTAGCAAAGTGATGGCGTTCGGGGAAAAAACTGTTCTTGTATCTAATTCTTCTGGTGTGCAGTGCTCTATAGCGTCGTTTTGAGGGAAGGAGTTGACACAGTTTATGTCCGGGATGTGAGGGGTCTGTAAATATTTTCACAGCCCTCTTTTTGACTCGTGCAGTATACAGGTCCTTGATGGAAGGCAGGTGGGTGGTAATCATTTTTTCTGCAGTCCTAATTATCCTCAGAAGTCTGTGCCTGTCTTGTTGGGTTGCAGAACCAAACCAGACAATTATAGAAGTGCAGATGATAGACTCAATAATTCCTCTGTAATTATACATGTTTTTTTTTACTTTGTTTTTATTATCACCATGTGCAATTTATCAATCTTTTTAGATTTAAAATTACTGAACTGCATTTTTAAAGGTGAAGCACAGGTTTCTCAAAGAGGTAGTCAATTCATTTAACAATCTTTATATAGAGATTGGATGGGTGTTATGGATGCATAGAATAAGGTTCAAATTATTAATAATTGCATAAATCTGTTTAAATTTTCTATCATTAAAATAAATGAACCAAGAAAAAACAATGCTAATAATTACACAAGAAAATAGTGCAACACTGCCTTCCTATTTTAAGGTGCTTTCCCCTTTCAAAATGGTTTTTAACAGTGGCTGATTTCTCCAAGATATTATCTGGATTCTTTTTAAAAGATTTGGATGTTTGTTAGAAAGCCCAGTTTCGTAGAAATGGAAGCTGTAGTGGATTGCAAAGGATATCAGTCTAGGTGCTAAGAGGCAACTGAAGATTGGACTGCTTTAGATGCTTAGACTAGATTGCTAGGACATAGAAACTGCCAGATCAGAAAGTAAGCGGAAGAAGAAGGCTTATGTTTAGCTTTCTGTCTTGCAAGACAGAAGATTATTAGTGCTGTCCAGAATCTGTTTTTCAGATGTCTGAGCTATTCTCTGTGGTGCTACAGATCTAAGGGGATGCTAGCAGATGCCTTTGGTCTGGCTGAATCATGACAACAGAAAAGCCTCAAAACAATGTGTGGCTATTATATTCACTGGGATAGGCTTCCGAGAAGGAAGAGGCAGTGCACAAGGGTTAGGACTCTCCAGTGATTTTGTGTTTGAATGATTGCTCTCTGCCATGAGTGGTGCAATGGCCTAGAGGTGGCGCTCTCACTTCATAATCAGGAGGCTGTGAGTTCGATCCTACGTAGAGGCAGATTTTCTCTCTACAGGCACGATGAGAATATATCTGCTGAATATAACTCCACATTGGCAACAGAAAGGCATCCAGCCAGTAAACACTCAGCTCTATTCAGTTGCACAGACTCCACCCCACAAGGGATTTATGGGGTTATTAAAAGGAGATGACGATGATTGATCACTGCCACATTTCAGACTGTGAACTGTATATTTTTTGGCTTGTCCTCTGTATCACCATTACTACTTTGCTATCTCTGGTTTCTGGCAAAAGAGGAAGGTGAAGTTTGTGGATGGCCATGGTTCTCCCCACATCAGAAATTCCTGAAGAAATCCACCCATAATGTAGTGGTGAACAAATATAGTACTCTTTATTTAGTGACTGCTTTGGACAGCAACTATTTACACAGCTACAACATGATGAAAAAGTAAGTTTATAAACAATGCTCATATTCATGGACGCTCACAAATCTGTAAAGCAAAGGAAAACTGAAGTAAAATGATAAAATTTTGATGTTTCATTTAGCAATTGCTTCACTTAACAGCTGAGTTGCCAGTTCCAATTGTGGTTGCTAAACAAGGATACCCTAAATATCTGCCGTGATAGATTTCAAGTCCTTCTGTACCTTAGATTCCTGGGTAAATAATGTTCTTTACAGATATATTGCCAATGATCAGATACTCTGCTTCTTAAGTAATTCTACATGATTGAGTTACCACAGAATCCCATTAGTATGCAATCCAATGTTCAACAGATTACCTTGCTGAGTTATTCATCTGACCTTGAGCTGGTTTTATAGTTTTCTCAGTTTTTAATGATTTCAGTTTTCATGCCTCGGTCATGGAGATTCCAGAGATGCATTACAGGTTTGGTTTTCATAGGTTTGTCCCACATAATCCTGGACCCAACCTATGTAGGCAACTATGAGTTTTATCTCATAGCAGGATTCTTTTTTAGTGATTTGGATATGGAAGGTATTTCCTTAGCCCTTTGCTATGGCTAGGACACTTCCTGCAGGGGTGGGATTCTACCAGTTCGCACCTATTCGCTAGAACCAGATTTTTTTCTAGAATTTTTTTTCTCCTCCTTTGCTTGTGTGGAGTGACCATTCAAAGTTACAATGGCACTGAAAAAAGTGACTTATAACCATTTTTCACACTTATGACTGTTGCAGCATCCCCACAGTCATGAGAGGCCAGGCAAGGAGATGCGTGCCTCGATGTGAGTGATATTGAGTTGACCACGCCCAGCCAATAACATGACCACCAAGACATGTCCACTCAGTCACATGACCACCAAGCCACACCCACAACCTAAGCTACACCCACAGAACCGGTTGTAAAAAAAATTTGAATCCCACCCCTGACTTCCTGGTATATATTTATTTTATTTTATTTCTTTTGATTTGTCAATCGCTTACAAGATAATAGGTATAAGTATAAACATGAGTAAGAATACAGAAAATAGGTATTAAATGAGGAGAATAGGACATGGATGGGAGGCATGATGGTGCACTTATGCATGCCCCTTACAGACCGCTTAGGAATGTGGTGAGGTCAATAGTGGATAGTTTAAAGTTAAAAGAATGGGAGTTTGAGGATGTAACTACAGAGTCAGGTAGTGCATTCCAGGCACTGACCACTCCGTTGCTGAAGTCGTACTTTCTGCAATCAAGTTTGGAGCAGTTAACATTGAGTTTGTATCTGTTGTGTGCTCTTGTATTGTTGCGGTTGAAGCTGAAGTAGTCATTGACTGGGTTAGGGTTAGATTTAGGGTTTGGGTTAGGGTTTGGGTTTGGGTTAGGGTTAGGGTTAGATAAGCTGATGGTAGGAACAAGCCAAACTCTTCTTCCCACTAAAGTTGTCAGAATCTTTTGGGATTTTAGAGAAAGGAGGAGAATTTGAAAGTCAGCAAAGGAGAATCCCAGCTTTACATCGTGCAAAATCTAAACAGCCCTAATCATACTACACACCCTAGCAGACTCACCAAGAAGGATTGCTTTGCAACAGCTTGGCTCAAAGACAGGTCAGTCAGGACAAATACAGTTGAATTTCTCTAAATTAAACCTATCAGACTCTATCCATACAAAGGACAATCAACATCCTAGCTGAAGCACAGGCCAAGAAACTGAAGAAACAAATTATTTTGAAACCTCTTCAAAATAGACCAGTCAGAAATCTATCTAGACAAAGAAACAATCAGGAACCAGCTTTCCATGGAATGAGAAACCAGAGATAGACTTGCCAGATTCAAATACAAGAGCCCAGCCAGTCTCTATACAGTTGCCTGTGAACTGCCAGATAATGCTCTACAAAGCAGCCCATAGACTCTGAAGATGCCAACCACAACTGCTGGCATCGTTCTGCTGGCACCAGAACGATGGACATTCAACACCTAAGCTTATCACTGCTTGATTGGTGCTGGCTGTGAAAACCTACAATGTATATCACCAATAAGGTTGCCTCTTCTCTAATAAACAGCTAATTCCCTCTAACTGTCCTATTGCCCTAGTAAATATCTATTAGTTTCATTTCTAGCAAGGGAATAGCACATGCTGTTCATGTGGTAGTTATGATCAACTGATGACCTTTATGAGAGATAGGCAGAATTTCTGTTATTCTCAATACATTCATTCATTGAAATCAGATAGTTTAAGTGTTAACTTTGAACCAAACCTGGCTGCAGCCATTTTTCTGTTCCTCAGTTGCCACACAGAAGGAGAAGGAGAGGTAGAAGGAAATTGGAATGCCTTACTAGACACAACAGAGATCTTTCTCTGAGAACAAAGCAGAGGTGGTATTCAGTAGGTTCTGACCAGTTCTGGAGAACCAGTAGTGGAAATTTTGAGTAGTTCAGAAAACTGGCAAATACCGCCTTTGACCGGCCCTGCCTCCATCTATTGTCTGCCTCCCGAGTCCCAGATGATTGGCTGGGTCTTTTTTGGTTGCCCTGCATGGGAGAACAGAGCTGGAAAGCAGGTTAGTGGGGTGTGGAGGGAATGGGATGTTGTAGTAACCTTCCCCCAGGAGTAGGGAAGGAATGGAGATTTTACAGTATCCTTTCCCTGCCACACCCATCAAGCACCGCCCACCAAGCAATGCCACACCCACCAAGCCATGCCCACAGAACCAGTAGTAAATTTTTTTGAATCCCACCAGTGAAACAAAGATCATCTCTACTAGCAATTGAAATCAGATAGTTTATTTCTTCATAAATATCTTTGCTTTTACACTTTTGTCTGTGAAAATAAATCATGCCATGCTTGTTGTGTAATTATTAGATCAGTAAAACATTCCCATAAAGGGGGAAATGGTTATTATTTCTTCTGAAAAATGCATCTCGGAAACTGCAGTATATTAGCTTCCAAATCGGTTCTGACCATTTAAGAGTCAGCAAAGATGAAGGATGCTTCTTCTTCGACAACCCTTAAACCTAAGAGTTTGGAAGCTATTTAAACTCAAGCAGAAATTTCCCCAGTAACAAGGAATCTGATTCTTCATGGATTCATTGAAACATCTGTCACAAGGCAGTTGCTTTTATCCCTTAAAGACAGAAACCTAGCAAGAGATATAGGCTGTCTCATTTTATTCCCAGCAAGATATCCAAGAGAATTAAGTAGGCAGGAGAAAACAGAAGGTTTGGATAAAATACTTAATTCAGAAATGTGATATCTCTTAGAAATCAGTTGGATAAAGGGGACACATAATTTCCCCCCCAAAAGAAGACACATTCAGTGACTTACAGTACATCCAGTTGAGGGTATAACAGATCAGAGGAAAGAAGCAAGAAGCATCCTCTTTTTCCTAGTGTTTAGATAAACACATAAAAGATATTTATCAATGATTTTTCAGTGTGGTAGCTAAATTATTTTTTCATGATGAAAGAAAGTTTACTCTGTCTTGAATTCCAGAAGGTAAAGAAAAGAAACATGGATGCAGTTGCATTTTTAATTTATTTGTTTGATTCACAGATATATTACTCCAATGATGTATTAACTATGATCTGTTCTCATCTATAAGAATCTTTTTTTTTTTTTTTTGGAGAGGAGAAAAATATGTTTACAGTTTTAAGAACTGGAAAGATTGTATCATCAACAAAGGTTCAAATATTGGATTTATTGCCTTGGTTGTTGTTGTTTTTTCTTTTGATTTTATGCACTCATGTAACATGTATGAATTGTAAAACTGTTAGGAATATGTTCCTCAAGCTATAACTTTTATTTAGAATGGAGATTGCACTGAAAATATTACATTAGGGGTATGCTTCCGTGGTTAATATACAGATGATTTTATCTTCAAGCACAACACGTTTGGAGGGGACACAGTTAAAAATATTATATGTTATCATATAATAAACACTGAAAATCAAAACTGGTTCATTAAGCCATAGAAAACACAGTTGCAAATCTAGAGGCAGAAGTCTATGGAGATTCTCAGTTATCCAGATCATGCTTGTTCCAAAGGTGCTATTTCAACTGGACTTTCTGGATTTCCTTTGAAGATGTTTCCCTTCTCATCCAAGAAGTTCCTTCAGCTCTGCTTGGATGAAAAGTGAAATGCCTTGGAAGAAAAATCAGAAAGTCCAGTTGCCTCTTGAAAAAGCACCTTTAGAAGCAGAAGGAATTAGATCTTGCCTTAGTAGTAGTAACAATGTGGCTATTGTCAACGTGACTATTCAATTAATAAGATAAGAAATAACACTGATCTGTCCTCTTTTATCGTCTGCAAAACTCATTTGCTGTTTTGAATAATATTTCAATCACGCAAATAAAATACCAGTTATTGTTCAGTTACATAAATTGAATGGAATAAGACAAGTAGTGCTTATTTATGCCAATTATTTATTTATTTATTTATTTATTTATTTATTTATTTATTTATTTATTTATTTATTCGTACTTCTATACCGCTCCCTCTCCCAAAAAGGGACTCAAGGCGGTGTACACTCAACAAACAAGATAATACAGAAAACAGAAGCAAAAACAGGTAAATAATCAAGATGGCCAAGAATCACCCCTATAAATTTCCAAAATAGAAACCCCAATGATTTTATTTGGCTAGACCGGCTTGTTTGAAGAGCAAGGTCTTAACTGCGCGCCGGAAGGTTAGGATGTCTGACATGGCTCGTATATCCGGGGGGAGACAATTCCAGAGGGTTGGGGCTCCCACAGAGAAAGCGCGTAGTCTCGGGGCTGCTAGACGACAGCGATCCAGTGGTGGTACCCCGAGCAAGGCAACTCTGTGGGAGCGTACTGGGCGGCGGGAGGTTGTTGGTGGCAGCAGGCGATCCCGTAAGTATCCAGGTCCTGAGCCATGGAGCACTTTGAAAACTGTAAGTACCACCTTGAAACGAATCCGGAAGGCCACAGGAAGCCAGTGCAGCCAGCGGAGAAGAGGTGTTATGTGGGCGTCCCGAGGGGCGCCCAAGATCATCCGTGCAGCTGCATTCTGAACTAACTGTAACCTTCGGAGACTTTTCAAGGGGAGCCCCATGTAGAGAGCATTACAGTAGTCCAAGCGGGAGATGACGAGGGCAGAGGTGACTGTGCGAAGTGCGTCCAGATCCAGAAAGGGACGCAATTGGTAGATAAGACGAATTTGATAAAAAGCACTCCTGGTGGCGGCCGCAATATGATCATCCAAGGATAGCCGAACGTCCAGGAGTACACCCAAGTTGCATGCCCTTTCCACAGGGGATAATGTCTCTCCTCCTACGGTCAGCGATGGAATAAGCTGACTGAATCTGGGGGCAGGAAACCACAGCCACTCGGTTTTGGTCGGGTTGAGACGAAGTCTGTTATGACCCATCCAACTCCGTACGGCCTCCAGGCACCGGGTCAGAACTAAGACGGCTTCGTTGGGGTGGTCAGGGGTGGAGATGTACAGCTGAGTATCATCAGCGTACTGGTGGAATTCCACCCCAAAGCCACGGATGATCTCACCTAGCGGCTTCATATAAATGTTGAACAGTAGGGGAGAGAGCACCGATCCCTGAGGTACCCCACAAAGTAGGGGCCTTGGGGTCGATCTCTGTCCCCCCGTCAACACAAATTGCGAACGGTCGGAGAGGAAGGAGGAGAACCATCGAAGAACGGTGCCTCCAATCCCTAACCCCTCCAACCGATGCAATAGGATACTGTAGTCGACAGTATCAAAAGCCGCTGATAGATCCAGAAGGACCAGAACAGAGGAATAGCCTCTGTCCCGTGCCCTCCAGAGATCATCCATCAACGCGACCAACGCCGTCTCAGTGCTGTGCCCGGGCCTGAAGCCCGATTGGAGGGGGTCGAGATAATCCGCTTCATCCAGGTACTGCGGGAACTGACGTGCCACCACAGTCTCTATGACCTTCGCTACAAAGTGAAGGTTGGAGACAGGACGATAATTGGATAGCAATGTTGGATCCAAGGACGGTTTCTTGAGGAGGGGTCGAACCACCGCTTCTTTCAAAGCGGCGGGTAGAAACCCCTCTCTCAAGGAAGCGTTAATAATGCCTTGGAGCCAGCCTCGTGTTACCTCCCGAGTGGCTAAGATCAGCCAGGAGGGACACGGGTCTAATAAACAAGTGGTAGCGTTCAGTCCCCCCAGTATTCTGTCAACGTGTTCTTTTGTAACAGAGTCGAACTCAGCCCAGATGACCTCACCGATATCTGACGTCGCCCTCTCGCCTGGAGATGACCAGTCGGAGTCCAGTTCGTTCCGAATCTGAGCGATTTTGTCCTGGAGAAATATAGAAAATTCCTCAGCTCGACCCTGCAAAGGGTCCTCCCGCGACTCCACATTCAAGAGGGAGCGGGTCACCTTAAACAGGGTGGCTGGGAGGTTTTCTGCAGACGTAATAAGGGTGGAGAGGTAAGTTCTCCTCGCCATCCTTATCGCCACTAAATACGTCTTAATATAAGAACGTAGTAGTGTTCGGTCAGACTCAGAACGGCTGGTCCTCCAACTACTCTCTAGGCGTCTTTTCCGGTGTTTCATCTCCCTAAGCTCCTCGGAGAACCAGGGAGCTACTTGGGAGCGGCGCCGGGTCAGAGGCCGCAAGGGCACAACCCGGTCAAGCGCTCCAGCAGTCGCCGTATTCCAGGCGGCAACTAGGTTTTCAACCGAGTTGTGTGTGTGAGTTTCGGGAAATGGCCCAAGCTCCATCAGGAACCGATCTGGATCCATCAGGCGCCTGGGGCGGTACCATTTTAATGGTCCCGCCTCCCTGCGGTTAAGAGGTGTGGAACCGAAGTCAAGCTTTAGGAGTGAGTGATCTGACCATGACAGGGGTTCTATGACTATATTCCCTATACCCAGATCACTTTGCCACTGATCAGAGACAAAAACTAAATCCAGGGTATGACCTCCAATGTGAGTAGGTCCCGGATTAACTGGGTTAGGCCCATGGCTGTCATGGAAGCCATGAACTCCTGAGCAACTCCCGAGGTACCGCCGGCGGAGGGAAGGTTGAAATCCCCCATGACTATAAGCCTAGGGGTTTATGTCAGAGAAGACATAAATAGATTATTTGCATGTACAGAAATCATAAGAAATGTTAATTAACATTTACATATTTTAATAATATACTAATAAATACTTAGCAATATTTCTTAATGTTTGTGTTATTTTTTGTGGATGTGAATAACCCTTCAGTGACATTATTAATCAAACTTTATGGAAACATTTGTTAAAAATAATGTTGTTTACCAATTTTCTTTGGTTTAGAGAAATGGCTGTCGACAATTAAGCCAGGCTGCATGGGAACACATAGCTGCACCGCCCACATGGTGCGCCATCTGCTGGCCCCCCACCCTTCATCCAGGTGCAAATCTTACCTTGGGTAGAGCCATGCAAGCTGGAACTGGAAGGTAAGACCAAGGGTGGGGGAGGGAAATCCACCCTGAGGTAGCTTGCCGACATTGGCGGGAAAGTCAGTCCCATATTCCAGAGCTTCAGTAGTCACAAGACTGGCCCTTTGGTCATCCCAGAGCAGCTCCTCCAGTCCATGGCAGGCCGGTGCACCTAAGTGGAGGAGCAGCTGCTCCGGGATGACCAAAGGGCAAGTCCTGTGACTACTGCATCTTTGGAATAAGGGACCGACTTTCCCGTCAGCAAGCCACCATCAGTCAAAATTCATATTAGCGGCCCGCGGGATTTAAAATTATTAGTTTGGTGGTCCCTGAGGTCCAAAAGTTTGACGACCCCTGATTTAGAGGAACTTGTGAAAATAGATTCATAAATAAAAACAAGGACTGAAATGGTAAAAAAAACAATGACAGTATAATAGGCATGCAAGAGTTCAAAAGTATTAAATGTATAACTAGGAGTTGAGTGTAATTAGAGTTGAAAGAGCAAAATATCATTTTCTTATTTTTGTCATTAGGGTAAATGAAGAAATACTTTTTGAACATTTGTATACACTGTTTAAGTTAAATCTCTCCTACTAATTTTTGGACACTGCAATCAACATTTGAGATCAGAAAAAAGAAAACCTCTATTATCAATAACAGCAGGAATAAAATCAAACAGGTCTATCTCACTGAAGTATTAATTGGTACTGCAGGCCTGTATAATGATCATACACTGTATAATAAAGTCTTGATTCTCCCTACAGACTTATTATCTGACTGATACCATTTGATGTTCTCTCCTCTTTCGCTTTAAAAAAATATATCAAAAAGCGGAGGAGGGAGTTTATTGCTTGAGGTTAATTAGAGATGCCCAAATGGATTAATAGGATTACTACATGCCAATGGAGAACCTAAGTAATTATTCAATGATGAATAGAGAAGGCAGAAATGTCATTTCATACAGTCGCTTTACATTTAGTCATTGTCTTCTAATAGGCTTTGGAATAAAAAGGGGAAAAAAAGTGGCTTTAGAATGAAAAATGAAGCAGGAGAGAAATTGAGAAAATTGTGCCAAGAAAAGCAAACGTTTAGAACAAATACCTCTTCCCACATCTAAAAGGATGAGACTATTATGATGCCATTAGATCAGGGGTGTCAAACTCAAGGCCTGCTGGCTGGTTTTAGCCCACAAGGTGCTTAGATCTGGCCCTCAGTGTCTGTCAGCGAAAATGGAGTTCAGGAGAGCTGTGTGTGGCATTCCCAAGCTCTGTTTTCAGCTAAGACAGCTCCTGCAGCCCTTCTGCCAGCGAAAACGGAGCCCAAGGAGGGTCATGCAGGGGCTGATGGATGTTGAACTGGCCCTGCTCACCCCAGCCACGTCCACTCACCCCCCTGAGGTTAAACACACCCCAGCCACGTCCACTCACCCCCCTGAGGTTAAACACAGCCCTGATGTGGCCCTCAATGAAATCAGGTTTGACACTCCTACATTAGATAATCATAGAACATAGAATAACAGAGTTGGAAGGGACCTTGGAGGTCATCTAGTCCATACCCAGGGGTGGGATTCTACCGGTTCGCATTTATTCACTAGAACCGGTTGTTAACATTCTAAGCAGTTCGGAGAACCAGTTGTTAGAAGAAATTACTGGCCTAATCCTGTAAGGAAGGCAGGAAGGAAACATTCTGATGTTGCTTACAGAAACTGCCTCTCCATTAACCCTTATTACATTCTAGACTTCCTGTCTTAGGAACTTCTCTGGAGTTTTTTTCCCCTCCCTTGCTGGTACTTTGCTTATGTGGAGTGACCATTGGAAAAAGTGACTTATGACCGTTTTTCACACTTAACGATTGTTGCAGCATCCCCACAGTCATGAGAGGCCAGGCAAGGAGATGCGTGCCTCGATGTGAGTGATGTTGAGTTGGCCAAGCCCAGCCAGTCACATGACCACAAAGCCATGTCCACCCAGTCACATGACCACCAAGCCACGCCCACAACTAAACCACGTCCACAGAACCGGTTGCTAAAATTTTTGAATCCCACCCCTGTCCATACCCCTGCTCTAAGCAGGAGAGTCTATATCAAATATTAGCCTCTACCTAGGATTGAACCCACAGCCTTATGATTGTGAGGAGAGAGCTCCACCTTCAGGCCACTGGAGCTGGTGAACAATATCAAATTCACACTGCCTATATATACACAGCAGGCTGAGCAATATTCCATTAGCAAAGGCAAGTCCTGGTGCTGGCTATGGCTCATATCCTGAACTCCTTTTTTTATAATATTGCAACTTAAACTAAAGAAAACAAATTAGATGGTGGTGATGGATGCAACTTCCCAGGTGGCTATGTTATAAAAATAAGCAATAGATTTAATGAATTAAATATAATAACCAGAGTGGCTGAAGAACTCTGGAATGAATTTCATGGCATCATTAACAATGAACGAAACAAAAACATCCAAAAGTACCATACACAAAATAAGGCAAAATGACTCTCTGTTGCTCCATTAAAAATGGTTGAAGTAAGTTAAAAAGCAACATGAAATAGAAGAAAACTCGCTCAACTAATGTTCAGTTCCAGAAATGAACAAGAGATAAGGAATAATATCTCAGTCAATCAGTTTTTATTATGGTCACAGACCAGCGTTACACGGAAAAGCATTAAAGACAACAATAATAGCAGAAACTAAAATTAAGACAGGCAGAATAATATATTGTGATTGGTGGGCAGTTAAAAGTTTGTCTAATTTTGCACAGAGCATAACAGAATTTGGCCACTTTCAGAGAAACTACTTCATACTGATTTGATAACAGTAGTTGCACATAAAAAAGACCAGTATTTCTTGGATATTTTGTTAGGGAAGGTGTTATAAATTGGGTCCTTGAGTCCTTATAGAAAATGAGCCATAACAAGCATATGAGCTGTAGTTTCAATGGCCCTTTCTTGTCCACAGGGCACAATCACAGCTGATATGGTATTTTTTTGTATCGGCCATCCAAAACTGCTGTGGGAAGTATGCAACATGCTAAGGTAAATCCCCTTCCAATTTTCGGGGTGGTTATTTGATATAAATATCTTGCTACTTTAAAAATAGAGGTTTGACTGTTCAAATAAACATTTGTTGGAAGAACAGCCCAATCTTGTTGGATTTCCAGAACTTTAATTAAGTGCACTAAATATCTAAGTAAGGAATGAAAAGAAATCAAGGCTAGCACTCTAAAAAGAAAGGTAATAAAGTTATTGAAGAATATTTCAGAAGTGAAGGAAAACATGATAGACAAGAAAGGCAAAAACTGTTGGAGGCAGAAGGAGAGAAGGAAAAACTGCACAAAGAAGGAAAAAATGCTGATATGTATGAAGTTTTGATCATTAAACGAGGCAGAAATTCTGGAAACCGAAGTTCAATGGGCCCTAGAAAGTGCTACTAATATCAAAACGGCAGGAGTTGACAAAACATTAGCAGAGTCATTAAAAATCTTATAAAATGATGCAGTTAAAGTGCTATCCACAATTTGTAAGCAAGTAAGGAAGTCACATAACAGTCAAGGACTGAAAAGGATCATTTCCAATATTGGGTAGTGTTAAAGAATGTTAACATTACTTTTGAACAATTGTTTCTCGTGTATCTCACCTAGTAGTGATGCAATGTTGTTATCATATGGATTTCAGTGAGGACTGCCAAATGTACAAGTTGCATTCAGAAGAGGTTTTGGGATCATTATTTTAGTGAACATCCAGTGATAATGGAAAAGTTTATTCAGCCACTACTTACAACTCAATGCAAATAAATTTAAAATAAGTTGAAGCAATAACAGATTTTATCTTCTTATGGCAAAAAATTCACAAGGATAATTGCTGCCTAAAATAAGACACCTGCTTGGAAGAAACTTTATGACAAATTTATACAAAATAAATCAAAACAAAACAAAACAAATAAAGCATTTTGTTCAGATCTATGATGTTCCCAAAATTAATATATGGTTATGAAAATCTCAATAATCAGAAAAGGCTAAAAATGATATCTTTTCAGTTGTGAAGATAAACAAAACAACTAAGAATTTTTTGGATCATAAGATGAATTAAAATTGGACTGTTCACTAGAAGCAATTTTGCAACTGTCGTAAGTACTTGGGGGTGGTTAGGTTGTAACTTCAAATGGTCACTCAGTAAACTGTTACAGGATTACCTGTAACTATACAGTAACAGATAACAATAGGTTTGGAAAGGACTTCTTCTTGTGAGAAAAATATATATTCAGCTGGTACTTTTTGGAACATAAAGTCATAAATATTATTCTTTGTTTAAATGCTCCTGATTCAAGGCTCAATGGATGAATATAAAAGTTCTTTGGATGTTAATGTCCATCTAGATATGAATAGTTTGATGAATTTAGGAGGCAAAAGCCTTGCCTTAGTTAATCTTTTGCCAATGGGATTGTTGTAGTTTATAATAGTATTTCTTTTAAAAAACACATTTAAATATTTCTAATTACTGATATACAGATACTTCTTTTTGTACAGTATCTCTGTCTATCTGTCTGTCTATCAGTCCATCAAGCCACTCCTTCATCCAATGTTGGTTTACTTATATCAGGATGTCAAACTCACGTCATGATGGTGGCATCATGGGAATTTTTCCCCTTTTACTAAACTGGGTGTGGGTGTGGCCAGCACATGACACATCCGGCCCGTGGGCCAGGAGTTTGACAGTCCCGATCTATATAACACCTACAGCCAGGGGTGGGATTCTACCAGTTCGCACCTATTCGCTAGAACCGTTTGTTAACATTCTAAGCAGTTCGGAGAACAGGTTGTTAGAAGAAATTACTGGTCTAATCCTGTAAGGAAGGCAGGAAGGAAACATTCTGATGTTGCTTACAGAAACTGCCTCTCAGTTAACCCTTATTATATTGTTGGCAGGACTAGACTTCCTGTCTGAGGAACATCTCTGGAGTTTTTTTTCCCTCCTTTGCTGATACTTTGCTTGTGTGGAGTGACCATTCAAAGTTACAATGGCGCTGAAAAAAGTGACTTATGACCATTTTTCACACTTATAACTGTTGCAGCACCCCCACAGTCATGAGAAGCCAGGCGAGGAGATGCGTGCCTCGATGTGAGTGATATTGAGTTGGCCACGCCCAGCAACAACATGACCACCAAGCCATGTCCACCCAGTCACATGACCACCAAGCCACTCCCACCAACTAAGCCATGTTCACAGAACTGGTTGTTAAAAATTTTGAATCCCACCACTGCCTACAGCTATTCAAAGAGTGTGCTTCCCCTTTAAAACCAGCCACTTTGATAAGTAAGAAAGACATAAGGTATCTGCTGCTGAAGTTGAAAGAAAATGTAACTTATGAAAATGCAGATGTATGTACTAATTCCCCACTGTATCACCAACCTATATTGGAAGCAATGATCTTTAATAGAAACTCTCAATATGATGAAAGATCCTGATAATAGAATAGAATATAGAATACTTTATTGGCCAAGTGTGATTGGACACACCAGGAATTTGTCTTGGTGCAAATGCTTTCAGTGTACGTAAAAGAAAAGATATATTTGTCAAGAGTCAAGAATCGTAAGGAGTCAAGAATATAATATATTTTGGGGTTCATTCTCTCTTTTATGCATATGTTTAGATACAGAAAATCTTCCAAAAATTGTATATACTTCTGTTTCGGTTTATGCATAAATGCAGAATATTCAAATATATTCTGAATCAATACGATTTCACCAGTGGTGGGATTCAAATTTTTTTACTACTGGTTCTGTGGACGTGGCTTGGTGGGCATGGCAGTGGAAGGATACTGTAAAACTTCCAGTCAGAGGTGGTATTTGCCGGTTCTCCGAACTGCTCAAAATTTCCGCTACCGGATCTCCAGAACTGGTCAGAACCTGCTGAATACCATCTCTGGATTTCACCCAATAAATTCTTGTGTATAATTAACATTGCTAAAAAGAGATTTTTCTTGTCAGTTGGGTATTTTCCACACGATGTATAATAAATTGTGGTTTTGTATTTTGTGAAATACTATTTCATTTAGTTATGTGAATCCCTCACTTCCCCATCCACGTTAACTGATTCGCACATGCTATATACTCTACAGCAAGGCTGTCAAACTCGCAGGCCGCGGGTCGGATGCGTCACGTGCTGGCCACATCCACACCCAGTTTAGTGAAGGAGGAAAAACTTGTGATATGACACTCCTGCCCTCCAGTATACAGACTATCTTATACTTCCTCTACACCTGAAGGAAAAATAAAAAATGATAGCAGACTTTAAAAAGATGCATGCACGGCTCCATTTCCATCAGTATTTCTATTTAACGACATTAATTCCACTAATAGTTATGAAAAAGCACTTGATCAGTCATACATATCCCAAAAGTAACAATTCCTTTTGCTAGAAACATATTAGAAATTGCTGCCGCTAGCAGTTAACAACACAATTCAGTTGACCAAGCAAATGTGACTAAATGCAAAATTGCAAGTATCAGAGCCGTAAATGCCCTTCAGTCAATGCCTTGTCAATGACTCATTAACTCATTGACAAGACAAGCCAATTTGCTGGTCCCTGTATATACCTACAGAGCACAGCAGAATCTTACAGCCATATGGGATTATTAAAAATAAATGTTCTCTTAAAGGTAAAGGCTCCCCTCACACATATGTGCTAGTCATTTCTGGCTCTAGGGGTGGTGCTCACCTCCGTTACAAAGCTGAAGAGCCAGCGCTGTCCGAAGACGTCTCCGTGGTCAGGTGACTGACATGACTAACTGCCAAAGGTATACAGAATGTTGTTACCTTCTCACCAAAGTGGTCCCTCTTTTTCTACTTTCATTTTTACATACTTTTGCTAAATTGGCAGAAGCTGGGACACAAGGAATTAAAAGAGGACTAACTAGTGACTTCAAAATCAGAGGTTTATTTGAACTGTTTCTGCTGCTATGGCAGAAAATTTCAAAAAAGAAAGAGACAAAACATTTTTTTTGACAAATTGTCAATTTAAACTAGACAGAATGATGTAATAAAACTCAGCTTTACTTGAATGATCCCAGAAGAAATGTTATATTGTTTTACCAGATATTCCTGAGTAATGTAATATGAGTCTTATATAAAAAAAAACTTTTTTTAAAGTCTGTGTCCTCACTTTGGTCCTTGAATGGGAAAATTGAGGAGAATGTAAACAGAAAAGCAAAAAAATTTCTGGAAATAGTAAAAAATTATGGTTTTCACTTGTTGAGAACTCAAGTGTTAGAAGAAAATGCAAAGATTTACATTCTGTTTCCAATTATCTGTTTAGGTTCACCCATCATACTAATTCTGTTCAGTTTTTTAAAAACCACAGTGGCTGAGATAATAAATATATCAAATAAAAGCCAAACAAATCACATTATATAGCTCCTTATTTGGTTCCACTCAGATGGGAAAAAATACATATATTGATGGAAAAATGAACGATCAATGATTATGATTAGTAAAAGAAATTTCCTATAACTCAAATTATGAGGCAGAGACGATGGTGAATGACTGGAATATATGTTGATGACAAAATATAGGGGATGATCAATACTTCTATGCCCTCAGAGTTTTCTGGATACCTTGCAGTAGATACAAAACTCTACAGTACTGTTTTATAATAGTCTTGGTCTGTCCCTTTGTCTGTCTTTGTCTCTGTCACATGTGCACATAACATAGGTATTTTAGAATTTTTTCTTTGCCTGTCTATTCATTGTGAGCAGTACTGCAACTGGCAACATGTTTTCATATTTCTATCATATACATACATGCATTATGTATCTCCTAAGTCAGGGGTGTCAAACTTGTGGCCTGTGGGCCGGATGCATCACATGCTGGCCACACCCATCCCCGGTTTAGTAAAGGAGAAGAAAGTCACGATAAGTCGCGTGATGACAATGTGTCATCACGAGTTTAACACCCCTGTCCTAAGTCATTCAAAAATACTATTATAATATGTTACCGTACTTAATAGAATTAGCCCCCCTCCCCAGCTTTAGATAAAATATAGTGCATATATTGTCAGGCTTACAAAGAACAGAAAAAAAGTCAACCACAATGACACCGGGGTTAGAACACTTTCCAAATATGAACAATCGACAGCATTTGTGTCAATTTTACTTCTCTGTGAGAAGCTTGATTCTGTAGAATTGTGGTTGGCTCAGCAGTTAAGATGTTGGGTTTTTCACTTGGAAAGCCAGCAGCTCAGGTTTGAGACCTGAGCATCATGTGACTGGGTGAGTATGATGACCCAGGCCAGGATACAAAACAAACACAGTCACAGAAAACAGGTGAAGCCCCTTTTATTCTTTCACTTTGCTTCCGAGCTCCGAATATCCTTGACGGAAAACAAAAAACTCCCACACAAACAGTTACAAGAAGAAGGAAAAAAGCAACACAAACCAGGCAAGATAAGAGCTGGAGGACATCCACAGATAACAGAATCCACACTGGGAAGGACGCCAAACTCAGAGAGGAATCATAAACTAGAGATATTTCCACACTTTGTTTCCAGTGTTCGCCCGTACGCAGGTCCGTCCTCTTATTCAGTTGTCACAGCTGCAGCCCATGAAGAGGATCAAAGCTCTCTCCTCCCAAGAAGACCACATCTCTCCCTTATCCTCACCTCTCTGCATACTCTAGGATAGAGAGGGGATGGGCCTGGGTCCTCCTTTGACTGCTCAGCCAGCCTTTGCCCTTCCCAGCCTCTTCCACAACCTCTGGAGCCACACTTCCACTCGCTGTTGGCTGTTCCTTCTTCCCTCAGAGTCAGTCTCCACCAGGGGCATGACAGTGAGCTCCCATCCTCACCTTAGCTCCTGCTAACCTAGCAGTTTGAAAGCATGCAAATGTGAGTAGATAAATTGGTGGAAAGATAACAGCACTCTGGAATGTCATGCTGGCCCCATGACTGCGGGAATGTCTTCAGATAGTCATGGCTCAATGGTCTTGAAACGGAGATGATTACTGCCCCTTGGAGTCAGCTATGACTAGTGGAGTAAAATCCGCAGTACTCCTATGACAGAATTCGGACACAAATATTCATTGAAATTAAATGTTCAGAGATCCAAAATCAACAAAATAAATTACTCTTTTATTGTGTTCACATATAATAAATACAGTAATTAAAATAAAGAACTCATTGCCATTAGATGTAATAATAACCATTAGTTTAGATAGTTTAGTAAAGAAATGCATAATGAAAACAGACCCAGTGTTAGGAGTAATTTCTGTCCTTCCGATTTTGCTCACTCCTTTTATATTGCCTTAAGTAAAGGAGTGTGTTCTTATTGTCCTCTTATATGAGTTGCAAATATAATAACATGGAATCTATTTGTATGCACCTCAGGCAGACTAATAACTTGGCTGTTGGCTTGACTGGACAAGGCAGTGATGGAATGGTTGCCAATGGCTACTCGCAGACAAAATATTTAGAACAGGCTAAATCATGGATATTAACTTTGTGTTTGATGTTTCCAGAAGCTGAAAGGATGATTCCATTTGCAGAATATGTGATCTACATTGCAATGAAATGATCTTTCTGTTTTCATAATCATAACATACTGATGCATTGAAATCAAATATAGTTTTGAAAATATCATGTAGCTTTTCAACTGAAACAAGAAATGCATTGGAACAATATGTGCTGAATAGCTCAGATTATCCCTACAGTTATCCCATATGTAGTCTTAGCAAAACATTGTTACATGGAACGCTTACTTAGAGCTTTTGTCTAAGCAAACACAAATTTAATCACTTGAAAAAAAGGCACAAAAGGAAAACTACTTGCTCCAGTCATTGAATATCTGGCTAATTCTTCCATTGAATGGAGTAGGCAAAAGTAAGATCTTTTGAAATTGTTCATGGTACCTGTAGTTTACATTTCATACATACTTTATCAGGTATATATAATGCAGTAAGTATTATGTATTTTCTCATCATATATATGTTCACAGATACATGAACAATCCTATGGGCAGAATCCGAAAGCTCATTAAAATCTATTGTTGTAATCAATTGAATTTATTAAGCTTTCACCCCATTTTATTTACCATTCTTTTCTTCTTCTTGTTCCCCTATGAAGTTTTAACTAAACAAAAAAGTTACAGATTTCCACGTAGGTCCATTCTTTTTTTAAATTCCTCCCACCAAAGGATACAGCTGTAAATCTTTCAATGAAACTGAAGGGGGAAAGGAAAAATAGAACAAAGCTTCTGCTGTTCCAGAATTGACAGCTTTTCATTATGTTCCACTCACTGTAAGCCAAAAAGAACATGTGGCCATCTGTTAATAAATCTCAACAGAATTGCCAACAAGTGTTTAAAATCCCACGTTCATGAAACTTTTGATAGGTGTCATTCTGGGAATGGGAGGACAGTGAAGAAGTTCTGTGATTTGTGTTTAAAATAATTTCAGAACTAAGTTTATCCAAATGTTCCTTTCAAAATGAACAAATTAGAATAATGCATAATTAAAAATATGCGGAGCTCGTCTAAACACATTATGCTTTCCTTTTTTTGACGTATCGTGACAATTGATTTGGAATCAAACAAAGATTTGAATGCAAACTCCTACTAGATATTAACTTAAATAAAGCATCTTGTTCTTATTGCCCTGTAAGATGTGTTGCAGATTTCACAATTTTTATATTTAAAGTATTATGTATTAAAATTTATCTACAACTTATATAATAATATACAAATAACTGTATCAAAAATTACAAAATTTGATGGAAATACTGAAAATCCTAAGTTACTCACTGACCTGATTAAAATACAGAAGCAAATGCTTACATTACATGAAATGGAGACTTTTGCCTTCTCCTCAGATCTGTGGACTGAGTTAAACTACATTCCCGACTTTTATTATTCTGTTTTAGTGACTGTCAGGGAGGTAATATCAGAGTCTTTCTCCTGACTTTCTGGATAAGCCAAGATCACTTTACAAGTCACAAGATCTTGGAATGAAACTCTGCAAAAGACCGAAGTAACTGATAGAATGTATTGTGACAGTGCATTTTCACATTAATAAAGAATCTTTATAAAACCAGCAACAAGAAGTGTTGAACTGTATGTATGTATGTATGTATGTATGTATGTATTATGTATGTATGTATGTAACAATGCTCATTGAAATTCTGGAGGGAGGGAGGAAGAGAAGGAAGGAAGGATAATAGTATAACAGAGTTGGAAGAGATATTTTTTTAGAATAAAATAGAATAGAATACTTTATTGGCCAAGTGTGTTTGGACACACAAGGAATTTGTGTTGGTGCAAATGCTCTCAGTGTACGTAAAAGAAAAGGTACATTCGTTAAGAATCAAGAATCATAACGTACAACACTTAATGATAGTCATAGGGTACAATCAACAATCAAATCATACTAGGAAACCGTCAATATAAATCGTAAGGATACAAGGGACAAAGTTACAGTCATACAGTCACAAATGGGAGGGGATGGGTGATAAGGAAGGATGAGAAAGTTAATAGTAATAGTAGCGCAGACTTTGTAATAGTTGAACAGTGTTGAGGGAATTATTTGTTTAGCAGAGTGATGGCTTTCGGGGAAAAACTGTTCCTGTGTCTAGTTGTTCTGGTTGTTGGAAGTCTTCTAATCAAATCCCCTCTTCAAACAGAAGACCCTATATCAGTGATGGCGAACCTTTTTATTGTGGTGCGCCAAAAGTGCATGTGTGCTGGCACCCACAATGCAATGCACTCCGCCCCCTGCGCATGCTTGCGCAACAACCCCACCCCGCCCCCTTACCTGCACTGTGCATGCACATGCCTCCCAGCTGATTTTCAGCTGTTTGAGGCCATTTTCACCCTCCCTGAGGTTCGAGGGAGGCTTCTGCAGCCTTGGAAGGCTGAAAAACGGGCCTTCCAGAAATAATGGAAGTGCCTGTTTTCAGATTCTGGAGGGCCTTTGGAACCCGGGGGATGCCGTTTTTGCCCTCCTGGAGGCTCGAGGGAAGCCTCTGTAGCCTCAGGAGGCTGAAAACAGGCCCGTATTTCTGGAAGGCCCGTTTTTCGCCTCCCAAGGCTGTAGAGGCTTCCTTCGAGCCTCTGGAAGGGCGAAA
Organism: Bungarus multicinctus; assembly: GCA_023653725.1. NCBI lineage: Eukaryota > Metazoa > Chordata > Lepidosauria > Squamata > Elapidae > Bungarus > Bungarus multicinctus. The sequence continues at coordinate 67,976,270 of CM042849.1, forward strand.
ACTGCCTCAAATGGGCCAAAAATTAGCTGGGAAGTGCGCGCATGAGCAGTGCAGGTAAGTTTGGTTGGGGCTCGCATGCCCACATAAATGGCTCTGCATGCCACCTGTGGCATACATGTCATAGGTTCACCATCACGGCCCTATACCATTTCAGACACATGGCTGCCCAATCTCTTCTTAAAAACCTCCAGTAATGGAACAACGCACAACTTCTGAAGTCAACTCTTTTATTAGGTCTGGTTTTTTTGGAACAATTTATATTCTTCCAGCAGTACATTCCAATCCTAAGCTTCATCCCACCAAGTTTCAGTAATGACAACTATATAATACTCGCTCTCTTATACTACCATGTTTCTCATATAATAAGTCTTAATTTTTTTTGAGCCCTGAAAAACTGGCTAGGCCGTCTTTTTGGGGGTGTCTTAATTCCCCCTCCTTACATCTTTGGATGGGTGGGTGGTGACGGCTTGCATGTTGACCTCGGCGTTGGTGGGGCACTTCGTATCGGGAGACCTTCCACCACCATTGCTTTCCCTTCTCCCCGTGCCACCGTGGCGTTTGGCGCAGTCACGTGGGGCTGGCCAGGGCTCCTCCCTGGAAACAGAGCCCCGCCGGAGACACTCGGCTTCAGGCGCTCCTGTTGCCGCCTCCCAGGCATCGTTTGAAGGCAAAGCCTATTCTTTTAAAAACGATGCCCTACTACGACAAAGCCTCCCCTACCCGAAAGGAGGCGAATCTCCCGGGGCTACAATGCAGGACCCGCCCACCCCCGGAAAAGCGTCCAGCCGCCATCCCTGCCGGATGCAAGGCAGAGCGAAAGTGCCTTGCCTGGGGCACTCTGCACAGCTGACAGGGGGAATCTCCTGCCCAGCAGCAGAGCTCTGGCCAAGGCAGAGGGCGCCTCCCTGCCGGGCCCTCCGCTCATCCCGCCAGGGCCGTGCCGGAGTCGGGTGGGTTGGGCAGAACCAGAAAAGCGAGCCGCAGGTGCGCACCTGCCTACCAAGCGAAAGCCGGGCCGACCCGAGCTTGGCTTCCCGAGTCCCTCCAGCCTGATCCCGAAGGGGCCACCAGGAAAAGCCACCCAAGGCAGTGATAGTGCCCACCCATCTGCGAACAGGGAGGCGAGGCAACGGCCCGTGCTGTGTCCTCCTCTGAGCTGAGCCCCGCCGAGTGAGCGCGATGCTGGAGCCAATGCTCTGCCTTGGCCAGAGCAATGCTCCTGGGCAGGAGATTCCCCCTGTCAGTTGTGCAGGGTGCCCCAGGCAAGGCACTTCCGCTCTGCCTTGCATCCGGCAGGGATGGTGGCTGGGCGCTTTTCTGGGGGTGGGCGGGTCCTGCGCTGTAGTCCCGGGAGATTCGCCTTCCCTCGGGTAGGGGAGGGTTTGTTGTAGTAGGGCATCGTTTTTAAAAGAATAGGCTTTGCCTTCAAACGATGCCCGGGAAGGCGGCGACAGGAGCGCCTGAAGCAAGTGTCTCCGGCGGGGCTCTGTTTGCAGGGAGGAGCCCTGGCTGGCTCCATGTGGCTGCGCCAAACGCCGTGGCAATGCTCCAAATGCTGCAGCGGTGCTCCAATCACCGCCCTTCCCCCATTTTGCATGTTTTAAAATAGGCCTCAATTTGGGGGGAGGGGCTTAATTTCATTTTAAGCCTATAAAACATGCGGGGACTTCCTATTGGGGGAGGCCGTATTGTTGGAGAAACACGGTAGTACTCCAAGTTCACCCTGTTTATTCCCCAAATTTTGAGCGTTAGTGTATGGGCATCTGAGTCCATTATTGCTGACCCTGGATATGCTTCCTACATCTCCTATTTTATATCTTGAGATTTTCTTTCTTGCCCCGACTCTCGACTTCCTTGTTTGATTGGCTGTCTTGGGGTTTATATTGGGATTAGATCCTAAAGATTGATCCCCTGAGTTTTAGTCCTTCAGATACACTGAGCCAGTCATTTTCCAAATACAGTCTTCCTGCTTCTTATGAGGTGCAGCCCATCCCTCGCCAGAAGCCCTTCTCGCAGGTAATGCAAGACTGTGATGCATTATAGGCAGGAGTGGGATTCTACCTGGTCGGACCAGTTCTATAGAACCGTTTGTTATGATTCTGCCCAGTTCGGAGAACTGGCAAATTGCGTCATTGGCTGGTCCCTCCCCTCCCTGCCCACTCACTCCTTACCTGGCATGCACGTCATCAAACTTGCCTGCTAAGTTGCTATTTTTATCTTTTTTCCCCCACAACCATCAGCTGTTCTTCTGTGCCAGAAGATTTAGACTAGCTAGAAAGCAGGAAATCATTGGATTTCTTGCTTTCTAGCTAATCTAAAAGCAGACCTGAACCTTCCTTAGGACCGAAGCTTCTATTTTTCAGTGCAGACTCAGGCAGCAGATTGTAGAAAGGTCAATCTCTGAGTGAATCTGTGACTCTGTGAGCAACTCAATCTGCCTGCCTGCTTTGCCCGATTTTGGGTAAAAGTTGCTCTTTTTAATAAAAAAAATCAATATTTACATCAATATTTACAATATTTACATACAAGCTACGCCCAGCCAATCATGTGACCACCAAGCCATGCCCAGTCAGCAAGCCACACCCAGCCAGTCACATGACCACTAAGCCACACCTACAAATTAAGCCACACCCACAAAACCGGTTGTTAAGAAATTTGAATCCCACCCCTGATTATAGGCCTACGAATCTGAAATACTCTTGGCAGCGCCATCCCTTAGTTTATTTCTAATGTTTTTTTTTCCCTTGTTAGATTTGGAACTTTTGTTGGAAGCAGAGATGACAACACTATTTGGTCTCTTAACACTTTAACTTTTTTTTGCTGAACTGATTATAGTCTCTTGTTTTTAAGTTCATTGTTGTGTCATTCGTTCCCACATGGAAGAGAAGAAATGGATAGTAATCTGAGTGCTTGATTATTTTAGGAAGGCTCTCCGACACATCTTTGAGGTTTTTTTTTTCCTTCAGGGAGACAACATTCCTCCTAGATTGATTGTTTATTTTATTTTATTTATTTATTTATTTATTTGTCAATAGCTTACAAGATAATAAACATAAGTATAAATACAGGAAATGGGTACAAATAATTAGAGACAATAGGACAGGGACAGTAGGCACGATTGTGTGCTTATGCTGACAAGGCAGGTAGGCGGGCGGGCAGGTGGAGGGGCAGGCAGGAGAGTGGGAGAGAGGGAGGGAGGGATTTAGACAGAGGTGGTCATCAGCAGGTTCTGACCTGTTCTGGAGAACCAACAGCGGAAATTTGGAGTAATTCAGAGAACCAGCCAATACCATCTCTGACTGGAGATTTTACAGTATCCTTCCCTTGCCATGCCCACAGAACTGGTAGTAAAAAAGTTGAATCCCACCACTGGATATAAAAGGATATGAAGGAAGAGAGGAAGAAAGATTTTCCAATTCTTGCTGCTAGTTTCCCACAAGGAACTTCTGGAAAGCTGACAGGAAGCTGACAGGAATATGGAAGCTGCTCCAGCTCATGTTGATTTTTTGCCCACCTGTAGTTATTATGTTTCTCTGTTTAGGTTAGGAAATATGTCTGAAATGAGGACCCAACAGGTCATGATTTGTCCAGCTTACATTTATAGCTGACTAAAAAATATTTATAAGCATAAAGAAAAATGCATTTATGACTTGTGGTTTTATAATTAAGAAAAAAATAAGATAATAGAAAAGAGTGATCTTTTCTTATGATCATAGAGTAAAATATAATTTTGAAACCGTAACTGTATTGCTACATAGGAAATCAAAAGTTTTTTCTTCCTATTCGTTTTTATTTTTTCCCCCGAAATTCTTTAGGTTTTTATTGTGTGTGTGAGAGAGAGAAAGAGAGAGAGAGAGAGAGAGAGAGAGAGAGAGAGTTTTCAGCAATAAAGTGAAAGTATTTTTTACAGGCTTAAAAAAATTCTGCATGTACCCTTTGTGAATTCTTCAACTTTATTTGAAAACTTTTGATAGATTGTTTTGCAGCAAAGTAATTATTTCCTAATAAATACAAAGCTCTAGAGCCCTCAAGAATATTTAAGCTAATTGAATATGAAGCTACAAATAGATTTATATAATTTCACAGTTCATTTTCAAGTGAGAGTACCTTGGGAAAAATTAGGATCTTTAAGTAAAAACTTTTGTATCATGCACTATTAATTCAGAATGGCTGAAAAAGAAGGAAAAGATTCTTAGTGTTAATGAATAATTCCTATATTATATTTATTGCCCTCAAGTGGAAGAAGTGAAAATGAATGAATCTGAAGCTTTTCCAAATAGCTGAGATGGATAAGTATCACAGATGAATTTATGGTTATAGTAGAATTTGTTACACCATCTAAAATGAATAAAATTCTAAAAGTTTGTTTTGCTTTAATGGTTAATAATATGATCGGCTAATTGGTCTCCTTGTTGAGGGGTTCACAATATTTCCAAACAGTGAGTTCTATCATGCAACTTTAGGCAATGATACAGATGACCAAAAATAATAATAATTCTGTCAGATTACTATATTTGTTTAATTTACATCAAGGAAATAAAAGGTAAAGGTAAGGGTCCCCTTCGCACATATGTGCTAGTCGTTTCTGGCTCTAAAGGGCGGTGCGCACCTCCATTACAAAGCCGAAGAGCCAGCACTGTCCGAAGACATCTCCATGGTCATGTGTTCAGCATGACTAAACGCAGAAGGTGCATGGAACGCTGTTATCTTCCTACCAAAAGTGGTCCCTATTTTTCTACTTGCATTTCTACATGCTTTCGAATTGCTAGATTGACAGAAACTGGGACAAGTAACAGCAGCCCAAAGGAGGGCAGAGGTGATATTCAGCCAATTCTGGCAGGTTCTGGAGAACCTGTAGCAGAAATTTTGAGTATTTTGGAGAACCGGCAAATACCACTTCTGACTGGCCCTGCTCCCATCTCTTCTCTGCCTCCTGAGTCTCAGCTGATTGGCTGGGTCTTCTTTGGTTGCCCTACACAGGAGAACGGAGCTGGAAAGCAGGTTATTGGGGTGGGGAGGGAATGGGGATTTTACAGTATCCTTTCCCTGCCATGCCCACCAAGCCATGCCTGCAGAACCAGTAGTAAAAAAAATTGGAATACCATCACTGAAAAATTTGAATACCATCACCTTCTTTCCAAGCTTTGGCGCAATTGGAAGCTTGGCTACTGGCTATGGAAGTGATCAAGAAGCCACCTTGAACAAGGAAAGAAGCTGCTGGTCCAGCATGGCTCCAGTTGACAAAGTCCCTGTTTTTCTCCCTGTTGGAAGCTGCCTTTTCCACCCTCTAGGAGGAGAGCTAGAAATAGGGCTCCCATCTTTTTATGCCTAGGACAAAAATCCAATTACTGCCCATCTTGGGAAAGTGGAGGTTGGGGCAGTCAAGGTCAGCTCAAATTGAAGTTCAGGACTGGCTCAGATGAATGGAGGGGAGAGGAGGATGGGGACCCCTTTTCTCCTGCCTCAAGTTGTCCAGCAACGAATTGGCCCTGTTGAGTTATTGCTTGGTGAGTTGGCTGTGATGAGTTGGCCACAGCAAGTTGCTACAAAAATGCAATTTATACATTGCAAAGCTCAAAATATTTGGCACTAGTCAGAATGCAACCAACAGGGCAAACAACTCTACTTCTGCCTACTAAGATCACCCTCATGTAAATGGACTGCAGCCAAATTGAAACACGTAAGTAGGTGTTTAAGCCTTACTTGGCTTTGTTTTTATGTTAACAGGAATGTGATTTAATGAATGTTTTTCATCAGCACGGTGTGCAGCAAAATATGACAAAAGAATTAGTGTAAAAAGACGTGATGTGTCAAGTGCACTTTGATACCGATAAACATTTATATTCTCTTTTTTTAAAGGCTGGTTTTAAAAGGCTGAACTTAGCAGCAATATGTTTATATGAATTACTTTTATTGTCACTTCTTCTTAAGAGGTAGCAACAGTGAATCTTCCTCATATTGATCAGAGCATTCATTTCTATCTCAGCCCAAGATTATATACAACACTGTTATTGCATTATTATTTTTCATTTGTACTCAATTGATTTGCTGCCAGTAACTTACAGGTCAATTTACAAAAAGATATAGTATGATTTATTCTTTTTCTAAAAGACTATGCCAGATTGGGAATAGTTTTATGAAAGAGAACTTTTGGGATGCTTTTTCTTCTCCTCGAATAAATTAGTTATATTAATAGACCTGTGCCTCAGTTACCTCTAATTTATTTCAGAGTAACCTTCACCATGTGTATAAATGCATATGTGCATGCATATATTATGACCAACACATTACTTTTGCCAGATTTTTATTAAAATAGCAATAGCATTTAGACTTATATACTACCCTATTATGCTTCACAGCACTCTCTGGTTGGTTTACAATGTAAGTGTTATTTGTATATTGCCGCCAACAACCTGAATTTTACCAACCTCGAAAGGATGGAAGGCTAAGTCAACCTTGAGCCCTTTCAGGACTGAACTCCAGACTGTGGGCAGAGTTAGCCTGCAATACTGCACTTTAACCAGTGGACCACCAAATATTTCACAATTTTCAGAAGGACCAATATAATATGAATTTTTTGTAATATGTGTTCTTGAAGTAGTTCAATGTTTTTTTTTACCCTCCAGTTTATTGCCTGATAGAATGTAATTTATTCCCTTGCAAAGTGAAAGTACTTTGAATTCTGAGCCATTCTATGAGCCTTCTATTTAATACAACGAGTCAATTACAGGTTGCACTTGCTTTGGCACCCTAAGGATTAATATGATTAATATGTAAGATAAGAAATAGCTCACTTATATTTTAAAGTGAATTTCCAAAGCTACTTGTGGCTCCTGAAACATGGAATAATATCTCCAGAGCCCTTCCCAAAAAGTTTAATGAGACAGGCGCAAATTATTAATTACAATCAATGCAGCTCCAAGATATATGGCATCCCTAGGCCACATTGAGTGATATTTTTATTTATTTATTTATTTTTTATTTGCATTTATATGCCACCCTTCTCCGGAGACTCAGGGCGGCTTACAGTCTATGGAGCACCATGCTAAGTGCTCAGCAACAGCCTTCATTCCATTGTATATGCCTGCTTATTACTAGGGCTTTTGGCCCCCCCAAGCGGCATTTTTACAAAGTCAGCTTATTGCCCCCAACAATCTTGGGTTCTCAATTTACCTACCCTGAGAGGATGGAAGGCTGAGTCAACCTTGAGCCTGGTGGGATTCGAACCTGTACTAATTGCAGGCAGCTTGCACTAAGTGCTAGATGATTAACAGCCTGCACCACCAAGGCCCTGAACCACCTCCCATGAATATAAGGATTTACATTTGTAGAATGATCAATTTAACATCACCTCTGCATAAAGTGACTATGGCAACAACATTTTGGTCCACTAGCAATGCAGGAGCAGTGCAGTGAAATATATCGATTGAAAATTGCTAAGCTTCAGTGCCAAAATATCTAAAATCCTGTATTAACAACATACCTAACTTTATTACAATCATTAAACAGAATGACATAATTGGCATTCAAATATTAAAAATATCCCAAACTAATCTGACAATGTCAGCATAGTTAAGAAATGCACATACAATAAACATTAGATAAATGACAATATTAAATCAAATCATTGGTGGGATTCAAAAAAATGTACTACCGGTTCTGTGGGCGTGGCTTGGTAGGTGTGGCATGGCTTGGTGGGCATGGCAGGGGAAAGTTACTATAAAATACCCATTCCCTCCCCACCCCACTAACCTGCTTTCCAGCTCTGTTCTCCTGGGCAGGGCAACCAAAGAAGACCCAGCCAATCAACTGGGACTCGGAAGGCAGGGAATAGATGGGGGCAGGGCCAGTCAGAGGTGGTATTTGCTGGTTCTCTGAACTACTCAAAATTTCCATTACCGGTTCTCCAGAACTGGTCAGAACCTGCTGAATACCACCTTGGAATCAAATGTGCTAAAAGGCTTATTCAGACTAAATGTATACAATAAAAAAATAAAATTATAAATTTGGGTAATATAAATTTACAATAGCAGTATAAAAATACTGTATAAATACATATACACATATACACTTGTCCATATACAGTATACAGGTACTGTATATTCATAAATAAAACAATAAAGTTATCCAGAATTTTACATTTCTCCTATAAACCCTTGAAAAAAATATAATATCGTGCAATAGTTGAGGTAGCTTTTCTGGCTATCCATACTCAGGAAAGTTCAATTGTTCTTAATTATTTCTTCTCTGATTCTGTACGCTGAAACATAAAACCTGGCAACCTTGTGTGTTATTTCAGAATTAAGTCAGAAAATTGAAATTGTTTATACTGTTGATTGTTGTATCCCATTTTGCTAGTCACAGGGAGACTCTTGTAATTAGTTGAGACATTTTTGTATCTTCCAGCAAGAAGCGTTGAGCGGAAACCACTACCATGGGCTCAGATAAAACCCGCTCTGATTTGTTATGTTAAGCTGTGTAAGATACATAGCTTTAATTGTAAGATACAGTTTTAATTGTCTCCTTTAATTTGGTTTTAACCTGGGTTTTAATATTCTTGGGGGAGGGTTGTTTTAGCTTAAACAGCCATTATTTAATCTCTTTTTAACTTTTGTATTGTTTGGGTCTGATTCGGCTGTACACCGCCCTGAGTCCCTAGGGAGAAGGGCGGTATATAAATGTTATAAATAAATAAATAAATAAAATAAATAGCTGCTGTCTGCCAGGAGAAACTAACTAGTATTACCAGCATCTCTTTGACAGTCTGTGTCAAATAGATTTCCTTAAGTGTGATACTTGCTTGCTCATAGCCCAAAGATTGTAAGTAAGTGGGGCAGTGGTGAGATTCAAATTTTTTTTATTACCGGTTCTGTGGCTTGGTGGGCATGACTTGCAGGGTGTGGCAGGGGAAGAATACTGCAAAATCCCCATTCCCTCCCCACCTCACTAACCTGATTTCCAGGTTCATTCTCTTGTGCAGGGCAACAAAAGAAGACCCAGCCAATCAGCTGGGCCTCGGGAGGCGGAGAATAGATGGGGGAGGGACCAGTCAGAGGTGGTATTTGCCGTCTTTCCGAACTACTCAAAATTTCCACTACCGATTCTCCAGAACTGGTCAGAACCTGCTTATAGTAGCCAGTGAGGTCCTCTGGATGGTGCTAGATGCTAGCAGCAGACTGCACATTTGGCTAAGGGGGCCTCTTTTGTTACTGCATGATCTCATTCCCTATATTTTGGTAAAGGTGGAAAGTCCCTAACTTTCCAGACATACAGGTGATCTCATTTTATTAACATCACTGCTAGTCTTAAGGATTGGTTGGGAGGTTGTACCAATGTGGATGGGAGCTTTCACCCATGTGGCATCTATTCTCCAATCCAGATGCTGTATCTATGTTGCCTTTGTCTTCTTGTAAAAACCCTATAAATGTAATAAACACTGCCCAGGCAGTCAGACATCTTTGGACCCTACAATGACTGGTCTTTGATCGCCACACCTGCTGAATATCACCTTTGAAGTGGAGTAAATCCCAGGAGAGACAGTTTGTTACAAAATGCTTGTTTTCACTCTCTTTGAAATCTGTCTTCTAATGTCAATGGAATTAAAACTGTAGGGAGAAGTGTCAGCTCCAACCAGTAGAGTAATACCGCTAGCCTCATTCTAGTCTTCATACTCACTATTCCACCTCCATAATGAAGCATTGGAAATACAGTGAGAAACTTGGAAAATTTAAATTAAACAAGTAACAATAATACAACATGGAGGAGGGAGGGAAAGTACCAGGGATAGGATTCTACCAGTTCGCACCTATTTGCTAGAACCAGTTGTTAACATTCTAAGCAGTTCGGAGAACCGGTTGTTAGAAGAAATGACTGGCCTAATCCTGTAAGGAAGGCAGGAAGGAAACATTCTAGTGTTGCTTACAGAAACTGCCTCTCCATTAACCCTTATCACATTCTTAGCAGGACTAGACTTCCTGTCTCAGGAACTTTTCTGGAGTTTTTTTTCCCCTCCTTTGCTGGTACTTCGCTTGTGTGGAGTGACCATTCAAAGTTACAATGGCACTGAAAAAAGTGACTTATGACCATTTTTCATACTTATGACTGTTGCAGCATCCCCACAGTCATGAGAGGCCAGGCGAGGAGATGTGTGCCTCAATGTGAGTGATATTGAGTTGGCCACGTCCAGCCAATAACATGACCACCAAGCCATGTCCACCCAGTCACATGATCACCAAGCCATGCCTACCACCTAAGCCACGCCCACAGAATCAGTTGTTAAAAATTTTGAATCCCACCCCTGGAAGGTACCAATTGTGTGCCATATCAGGCTTGGCCTCAAAGACCTTAGCTGCTTCAGGTATATATTGATCTCCTCTGGAATGATGAAATCTTAAAATACTGCTCTTCCTCTATGAAGTATTTTCTGAAGCATGTAGCATTAGCCATTTTGTTTTCACTAGCCTTAAAGATTTCTTCCAGGTATTGAAAACGTAGCATATGTTCAACAGCATGATTGTTAATATTCCCGGAGCGTTTTGGGTGCATGTGTGTGTGTGTGATTTGCAAATGCCATTATTTTAATTTTAATCAAGTATATTATAAAGCTTGTCCCATAGCTTAGTCTGCGATAAAGAGTCAAATACTGCATAAGATCAACAAAATGGAAGCAGTATTCCGAGAGATGTATTTCTTGATAAGATGTTGAAGTAGAAGACATTGGTCAATTGTTGAATGACCTTTTCTAAAACCAGCTTGTTCCTTTGCCAATAGTCCTTCCTGTTCCATTCGGTCTCATTGAAGTAGGCTTTAATAAACCTTACCTATACAGTGGTACCTCTACTTACGAAATTAATTCGTTCCGGAAGCCGTTTCATAACGCGAAAATTCCGTAAGTAGAGACTGAGAACGCGGCGCGGTGCGTTACTCTCATCCCATACACAAAGATCCCTCCTAGCCAATGGGATGCCAGGAAGATGCTGGGAGATAACCAATGGCAGACCAGCTCGGACGCGCCATTTTCAAACCAAGATCAAACTGCGCAAATTAGCGCGAATTTTGAAATTTTTGGCCTTTCGTATCTTGAAATATATTTCGTAACTAGAGACGATATTTTCTCGACGACGCGCTTCGTAACCTGAAACTTTCGTAACCAGAGCCTTTCATAAGTAGAGGTACCACTGTACTATTAAAGAAACATATAGGTTAATAATCAGCAGGTCAACTTTTCTTATACATAAGCACAATGATTTCTAGACCCCAATTTTTTGGTATATGGCTACATTTGTCAGTTTCTGTGATCAGTAATGCCAGTTCAGGGATCCATCATTATTTTTAATTATCTCGGGTCTAATAGAATCTTCACCTGATGACTTTGCTCACTTATGTTTGGAAATTAGAGTCATAGCCTCCTTGGGTTTTATTGGTTGACAAGAATGCAGTTCTTCTTTGTAATTAAGTGGAGACATGATAGATACTGAGCTGACTTTGTAGAAAATCTCTCCAGTGATTTCCCCATATTTTTGGCAATATAAAGTTGTCCAGTTGATAGGCCAGACCATCTTGCAACAATGCACCAGAAAAGGGATAAATTGTTTGTAAAAAGCCTTCTTCGTTTTAGGGGGCGTGCATAAGCGCACCAACCTGTCACCCGTCCCTGTCCTATTGTTTCTTTTTATTTTTCTTATATGTATCCATTTCATGTATTCATAACTATGTTTATACTTATACCTGCTATCTATTGTAATCGCTCGACAAAATAAATAAATAAATAAAATAAAGTCCATAATGCTTTCATGTCCCCCATTTTCTTTTGCCTAATTAATTGATTGTAGTGTCACTTCTAATTAAGCAGTTCTTATGCTGTAATTTTGCTGTTATTTGCCTTATTTAGATTATTGTTAGCTATTAGGCTTTTTCCTGGCTGCGATACAGTCGATGCCAATCTATGGTTTTGATGGATGTGCGGGGCCTTCATGTTGCTTCAAAACAAATGTCTCTGAAACTCCTGCAGAAGGTTATTGTGCAATTCCAGGTCATCGATTGAGTCAACTGTAGCAAAGGTAGAGCATATGTGTGAAAAGTAAGTAGTATCTAGTTGTTCTGCTATTAAGTTACTGTGCTATTTCATTTTACTCTGCAAGAAATTGTGGTTGGGAAAACCTAATGCTTTCCCATTAAATTGGTGTAAGTTTATCAAAGTAAGGATGATTCACATAAATTGAGTTGGAAAGTGATCCTTAACAACTTGGCAGGAAACTAAAAATAAACCCATAGAAGATTTCCAGATACTTTTGTCTATAAGACTACTTCTGGACCCATTTTAGTAAGCAAACAGTCTGATTTTAGGGACTTATTCAAGATGTGAAGATTGAGCTAATTCTTTAAAGGCATAATTCTTCAAAGTTTTCAGGTGCTTTGCTTACTTTGTACACAGAAAGGAGTACTATGAACAGGTGCTGCTCAGGTGTTACATCCAAATCATTTTATGGAATAATAGATAAATGTGTTTCAGGCATTTTATAGATTGCATGCTACTACCCGAGTGGAAAAAATTCCCACATCTGCAAAATCTTGTTCAGTACAATGAAATATACCTACAAAAGAACAAAATGGAAATAATCTTCTTAGTTAACCAGGATAATAATACTGTATATGTACAACATTTGCATACAGCATATTTGCAATTTCATCACATTGAACACATATTCAGTCAAAGGCTACTTGACAGAACTAGAAAAATTTCATTAAAAGTATTTTCTCTTTAATGTTCAAAGATAAACCATTTTTGAAATTTCCCCCTTATTTACAATTTAAGCTTTTTAACTTTTCAACATTGGTTTTATGAACATTTCCTAACTCTTTTGTGATTTATGAATGATAAAATGATAGGATAAAGGAGAAAATAAACTACAGGTAAAAAGTACAATTATAATTATGCAATGCTAACTCCATTCATATTTTTGCTCCTCTTTTAATTATCCTCTTCTTTTAATTAAGGTCAGGAAAAATAAAAATTGCTTTCTTTTCTGATTGATTCTCACTTACTTTGAAGGAAAAAAGAGTTGCTGAATTACAAAAAAAGAAAACAATTTAAAAAAATTTCTCATGGGCAAAATGTTGTATTTGTACACCAATTTCATTACAAGATGCCTAAGCATTGAGTATGCATAACCAAACATCTCTGTTGATCTACAGATGCCTTGGCTTCCATATACCTATTAAGCCCTATGAATTCACTGCTATATCATTATTTATTTCATGACGGCAAATTCTTCGGCTAGATTTACTCTAATTTACTCCACAACCATCCCTGTTGTAAACATACAATGATCAGTCATCAGTATCATTCTCCATTTTTTTACTTGGAAACTTCGAGGCTGCCACATTTAGTGCCTGGGAATTTGGGAGAGGGGATTTCATAGTGAGGTAGAAGATTAGACTCAACAACATTCTTTCTCAGTGAGTTAAGGACATGTTACCCTGCACTTGGAGAAGAGTGTCTCTAGTTGGGATGATGATTTGATTGGACCATGGGATGGACTAATGGGTGCAGAGGATAGATCTGTGATTTCCTTTTGGGAAGAGAAAACCTGGAACTCTCAGATTTGGGTTTTTCAGATATGCCAATATGACAACTCTAATAAACTGGAACTTTGAGGAAATGCTTGTCTCAGAGTTTATTGGTTTGGAGTTGATTAGTTGGAACACTGACAATCAGATAACTTCATTTGGGATACTTAAGCTATTTTCTACAGAAGAGTTAGATGAGAGTCAAACTGGAAGGAAAAAGTCTGTGATCTTAACATTTTTTCCTCCCACTTTGTAATGTACTATCCCAACCTCTAGTTCTAATCTTAGCCAATGATAGCCACCTCTTGGGAAGAATATTTTAAGTATTGAGGAAATAATAATAGTAAAAGCTTCCCTACTCATGATGTTCTCTGTGGTTTCTTCCCCAAACCCCAAAAACTTTAACCTTAGACTGTCTACTATTGACCTCACCCTTTCCTAAGAGGTCTGTAGGGGGCATGCATAAGCGCATCAACGTGCCTACCATCCCTGTCCTATTGTTTATATATATATATATATATATATATATATATATATATATATATATATATATATATATATATATGGATCTTTGGTTCTTCGGGTTTTCTCCCGCGTAGAGTTGGAAATATCTAGGTGACGTTTTGATGAAGTCTCATTCATCATCTTCAGGCTTGTGTCTTCGGCCTTGTGCTTCTCAGAGTGATGTGAGATTGCAGCTGCTTCTTCCCTTTAACTACTAGTGGGGGTGTGACTTAATTGGGTGAGGGCTTGGCTGTGTTCTGATTGGGTGGGGGTGTGTTCTCATTGGTTGGGGGTTTGGCTGTGTTCTGATTGGTTGGGGGGTTGGCTGTGTTCTAATTGGCTGGGGGTGTGATGTATGGTGTGAAGCCATACCCTTACTGGGATTCGAACCAGGGAAGTATTACATGTGAGGCAGTTGTAATTGCCTCTACAGCACCTGGCTCTATCCTTATCAGCAGAGGCAGGGGAATAAGTATATACTCACATGTAATACTTCCCTGGTTCAAATCCCAGTAAGGGTATGGCTAGCTGAAGAGAGCTAACTAGCTCGAAATAGATCTATCCTAGTCTCCTTTATTTATTATTTAAAATTATCAGCTTAAAAACCTTACACACATGTAAAGAAAAGACAACGAAACAAATAGCTTTCTTTCGGTATGGTCTTTGGTGATGAGCCGAAAGACAGAAAAGAAAGCAGTATGCTTTCTCCCTTAATTGGGGCTTAACAGGGTGTTGTAACACAAAGTACATATATATATATATATATATATATATATATATATATATATATATATATATATATATATATATTATTTTTCTTATATGTATCCATTTCATGTATTCATAACTATGTATATACTTATACCTATTATCTTGTAAGCGATTGACAAATCAAATAAATAAATAAATTTCCTATTCATGATGTTCTCAAACATCTTCCTGCGTGCAGCTTTATTAAGTGGCTGCTGTATTATAGTTGTACTAAGTTTTGTAAGATAAAACACATGGAATTACACCTTTAGTTAACATTCTTTGGTATTGCCACTTGTGCAGTAAATGTAGTTTGTTGTACTCAAACCACGGCTGATACTGATGAAGTATGTTTTAATTTAAAAAAAATCCTACCCAATATTTACAAAATAACATTTAAAATTATCATATTGAGGTCATGTACATGCAGCCTCCTGCAGCTACATCTCCCTAGAAGTTCATATATTTATTTAACAGATTTACATGAACAGGATTCTGGGCAGTGTACAATCCACAAACAAGACAATGTTATAGCTATTAAAAACTTAAAAAATAATAAAACCAAGACTGTGGAAAAAAAGAGCATCCATCTAAACACTGTATTACTGTATTACAGACTCCCCATGAGAACACAAGGTTGCTGGAAAAATATGCTTTCAGGTATTTTAGTATAAGTCCTTATTATTACAATTGGGACCAGAACTTCCATTTCTAAGTGATACAGTGACTTGTGCCCAGTTTTACAATCTTTTAAACCTAATTTCATCCTCGAACTGCCCAAATATACTCAGCTGTCTCACTAGAGGTGATAAAATATAGGATCACTGCTACACCGGGTTAAAAAGTGCTTATTACTCTCTCCCAAGGGGGACTGTAGATCTCTGATCAATGTGTATGATCCAGCTCATCCCAACTGACAGGCAGAAACTTAAAACTGCAAAACCTGTGATCAAAACAGTGAAGTCTTGGACTAAAGAAGCCGAATTAGAGCTACAAGTTGCTTTTATTGCAAGACCGGAGTGTTTTTCAAGCTGCTTCAGTGAACTTGGATGAATTCACTGATATTCTGATAACATATGTTAGCCTCTATGAGGACATATGTGTGTCTACCAAGAAATTGCATATATATATATATATATATATGTGTAAGGTTTTTAAGCTGATAATTTTAAATAATAAATAAGGGAGACTAGTATAGATCTATTTCGAGCTAGTTAGCTCTCTTCAGCTAGCCATACCCTTACTGGGATTCGAACCAGGGAAGTATTACATGTGAGGCAGTTGTAATTGCCTCTACACCACTGGCTCTCTCCTTATCAGCTCAGGCAGGGGAATAAGTATATACTTTGTATTACAACACCCTGTTAAGCCCCAATTAAGGGAGAAAGCAGACTGCTTTCTTTTCTGTCTTTCGGCTCATCACCAGAGACCATACCAACAGAAAGCTATTTGTTTCGTTGCCTTTTGTTTACATGTGTGTAAGGTTTTTAAGCTGATAATTTTAAATAATAAATAAGGGAGACTAGTATAGATCTATTTCGAGCTAGTTAGCTCTCTTCAGCTAGCCATACCCTTACTGGGATTCGAACCAGGGAAGTATTACATGTGAGGCAGTTGTAATTGCCTCTACACCACTGGCTCTCTCCTTATCAGCTCAGGCAGGGGAATAAGTATATACTTTGTATTACAACACCCTGTTAAGCCCCAATTAAGGAGATAAGGAGATAAGGAGAGAGCCAGTGGTGTAGAGGCAATTACAACTGCCTCACATGTAATACTTCCCTGGTTCGAATCCCAGTAAGGGTATGGCTAGCTGAAGAGAGCTAACTAGCTCGAAATAGATCTATACTAGTCTCCCTTATTTATTATTTAAAATTATCAGCTTAAAAACCTTACACACATGTAAACAAAAGGCAACGAAACAAATAGCTTTCTGTTGGTATGGTCTCTGGTGATGAGCCGAAAGACAGAAAAGAAAGCAGTCTGCTTTCTCCCTTAATTGGGGCTTAACAGGGTGTTGTAATACAAAGTATATATATATATATATATATATATAAAAGCCTAGTCCACCACAATACCACTGAAAAGGAAAAAAATAAGAAATCCAAGAAACTAGCATGGTTGCATAAAGAACTCTCTGATAAACTGAAAGACAAAAAGGATAAGTATAAAAAATGGAAAGAGAGACACATAACTAAGGCAGAACACCAGCATATAATTCAAATGTGCAAAAATGAAGTCATTCTAAGGCTCAAAATAAACTAAGACTTGCAACCAATGTCAATAACAACAACAACAACAACAATAATAATGTTTCTTTCAATATGTAAAATGACAAGAAAAAAATCAAGGAAACAATCATCCATTAATGGGAGAAAGTGGCAAAGAAGTGTCAGGCAGCAGGGAGAAAGCAGAACTGCTTAATTCATTCTTTGCATCTGTCTTCATGAAAAAGGAAAAAAAATAGCCCAACCTACAAAAAAACAGAACCATAAAGAATAGACTAGGAATACAAATTAAAATAGACAAGAAAACAGTAAAACAACATCTGTCCACCCTAGATGAGTTCAGATCACCAGAGTACTGAAGGAGCTGGCAGACATAATCTAAGAACCATTGAACCATATCTTTCAAAGATCCTAGTATTATCTTTTTTAGTATTTATTTGATTTGTCAATCGCTTACAAGATACAGATATAAGAATAAATATAGTTTTCAATACATGAGATAGATACTTATAAGACAGGGACGGTAGGCTCGATTGGTGCACTTATGCACGCCCCCTACAGGCCTCTTAGGAAGGGGATGAGGTCAATAGTAGACAGTCTAAGGTTAAAGTTTTTGGGGTTTGGGGAAGAAACCACAGAATCAGGTAGAATATTCCAGATATTGACCACTCTGTTGCTGAAGTCCTGCAATCAAGTTTGGTGTGGTTAACCTTGAGTTTATATCTATTGTGTGCTCTTGTGTTGTTATGGTTGAGGCTGAAGTATTCATTGACAGGTAGGACATTGCAATGTATGATTTTATTTACTATATTTAGATCGGACCAGAGGCGGTGTAATTCTAGGTTTTCTAGGTCTAGAGTTTCAAGTCTGGTGGCATAAAGTATTCTGCAATGAGTAGAGGAGTGGCGAACTCTTCTTGTGAAATATTTCTGGACTTTTTCAATTGTGTTAATATCAGATATAGTACATGATATGGGTTCCAGACTGATGAACTGTATTGAAGTATAGGTCTAGCAAATGTTTTGTATGCTCTAGTTAGTAGTGTGATATTACTAGAGAAGAAGCTACATAGGATTAGATTAACAACTCTTAATGCCTTTTTGGCTATGTAAGTTACATTGCACTCTAACACTTTGATCATTTGAGATAAGTACTCCAAAGTCCTTGACAAAGTTTGGATCCTCAACAAGGTCTTGACTAATTAGCCTGTATTTTATTTTCTGATTTTTTTTGCCAATATGTAAGACAGAGCAGTTATTTATTGAGATTTGAAGTTGCCATTTGATTGACCATTTTGATACACAGTCAAGGTCTTTTTGAAGGGTAGCAGTATTGTCTGTGGTGTTGAATAGCTTTACATCATCAACAAAGAGAACGCAGTTGCTCTTAATATGATCACAGAGGTCATTTATGTAGAGTATGAAGAGAGTTGGTCCTAAAACACTGTCTTGGAGGACACCACTGTTGACAGGTACAGAATTTGATAGGATATTCCCAATTTTGAATATGTGTTTTCTGTTTGACAGGAATGCTTCTATCTAGTTATGTAGGTGTCCAGAGATACCATAAGATTTTAGTTTTAGTAGTAGTTTGTCTTGTACTACTGAATCAAAGGCTTTACAGAAGTTTATGTAGATTGTGTCTATTGTGTTGCCCTGATCGAGTTGTATAGTCCATATGTTTTTACAGTGTAAGAGTTGCAGATTACAGGATAGTTTTTTTCTGAAACCAAATTGTTTATTAGAGAGTAGGTTGTTTGTCTCTCAGTGGAGGATAATGGATTGGTTAATAATGGATTCCATGATTTTACAGGTGACGCAGCATAAGGAGATTGGTCTGTAATTTTCAACTATCCTGGTGTACCAGGGAACTAATAGAGAACTGGAAAAGTGCTCACATGCTTTCCACCTTTAAAAAAAGGGGGGGTTGTGGGGAGATCCAGAAAACTACAGACCAAACAGCCAGACATCAATACCTGGAAAGATCCTGGAGAAGAAAGTCAAGCAACAAATCTTATTTCATTCTTTGACAAAGCGACTAAATTAATGGACCAGTGAAATGCTTTGGACATAGAATATTTGGATTTCAGTAAGGCATTTGACAAAATAAACCACAACCTACTTCTTAGTAGGTTAGAAAAATGTGGGGTAAACAGCATCACCACCAGATGGATTCATAACAGGCTGACAAACCTGTAGTCCTCAGTGTTACTACATCTACATGGAAGCTCAGTACTCTTCAATATCTTCATAACTAATTTAGTTGAGGGAATAGATTGGAAACTCATCAAATTTACTGACAACATCAACCTGGCAGGAATAGCAATACCCCAGTAGATGGGCTCAAGATCCAGAAGAATCTTGATAGATTTGAACACTGGGCCCTATATAATAAAATGAAATTCAGTGGTAAAAAAAATAAGGTTTACACTTACCCCCTCCCCCCAAAAAAAACTAAGTGTACAGGTCTATTCTATTCTGTTCTGTTCTGTTCTATTTTATTATTTTGCATGGTTGTTAAATGAAACATGCAATCATTAAGCAAATTCCTTGTTTGTCCAATCACACTTGGCCAATAAAGAATTCTAATTACATATAATTTATAACATAGCACTACACACACACGTGTGTGTGTGTATATGTGTGTGTTATAAATGCACACTAAAAGCAGCCTGACGGAAAACAATGGATTTTAAAATGTATAGAATGTGGATGGTGTTCAATTTAAAAAAAAAATGCCTGTCAAACTGGGAACTGAAAAAATGAATTAGTTTTCTTGAGTAGAATATTCCAAAAGAAAAGTGAACGTAAAATCACCTCCCTGTGAAATCCTACAGTTAAAAATATCTCTGTAAGCCATATAGAAATCATTAAAAAGCAAAAAGCTTACTGTAGGTTTCTTCAGCAGTATACGTATATATATAACGAATTAATTATATTTGGGAACTAGTAGTTAAAGAACTTTGCTTTCGTGACATGCCAGATTTCCATAATGACTGACTCCCAGAATGGTGAGACTCATGCTTTGAAACCATCATCTTCAGTTAAAGGCAGCTGCCAAAGAGTCTGAAAATTAAGTGTAGAGCAGTCCAAACAGATGACAACAGGCAGAAAAAGCAGCGTGAGAGAGTTGACAATGAAGATATTGAAATGGTAGATAGCTTCTGCTTCTTAGGATCAACCTTCAATGGTAAAGGAAGAAGCTGTCAAGAAATACCTTGCTTGCAGACTAGCATTTAATAGAGCAGCTATAGTTGTCTCAGAAACACATGCAGATACTGTGTTGTGACTATTTCTATAAACATCAGAATATTGCAAGCCATGATATTCCCTGAGATAATCTATGGAAGTGAAAGTTGGATTTTGGGAAAGCAGCACAGGAAGATGTTTTCGGATTTGATGTTAGAGAAGATTCCTCAGAATACATTGGGACATCAAGAAAACTAACGAAATACTGATTTATTTGAAGCCCAAATGAATAGTTTCAAATGCCCTTCTTCATATTTTATTTCACCCTTTTTATTTTATTTTTATTTTATCATTTTTTGTGAAGACCGCTTTCTCTAGAAAGGGCTCTAAAGCTGGATAATGTGGAAAGAACAGAAAAAAAAAAACAATGAACATAACCAAGGAGGATGGAATCAATTACAATAGCAATTGATATTGTCAGTTGACAAGATTTCTTTAATGAGTGATTCCCAGATGGTCAGATGTTCATGAAGAAAATCTAACTATGTCGCTGCTAAGAGTCAATAATGAGGGCACATAGTCAGTCCAAGAATCTGACATTTTTTTGCAAGATGAGATGAGAAAGGGGTTGTTTTTATTTCTGTACTTTTGAAACATTCTTCACTGTCATAGCTCCATACAATACTAATTGCTGTAAAATTGGGTTGTGTTTATTGCAAAGATTTATCATATATCGTCATTTCATCCAATTTTGCCTCAAAGGTAGGTGGAAGTTGTCAATGAAGGTGGACCATTTCAGATCAGGAATTCCTGCAAAATGGAATGCATTTCGTGCCGTCAGCTATCCACAGCCTCACTGACATCTCATTCAATATTATAGAAATACAGACAAGCCATTGTTTCGAATCAATGCATCTTTGGTGCTATTGCTATTTAGTTACAAAATAAAGTCTAACTAGTGAAGACATTGAAATAGTTCTGTCCAGAAATATTTACATGTAAATTGCCTCTTAAATGCATTTTTTCTTATTTCATACAGAGGCACATCAACACAATATCAAATGAGTCAGCTCTTGTCAAGCTATGGTGGATACCAGTACTGTATACTCAAAAGATCTCTAAAGTGCGTTGAATGACTATCTATTAACACTTAACAGATTCATTTTCAGATACCCAAATGTAATAAAAATGTCACATATAAAACACAATAAAACTTCTTTACTGAGTTAGAATTTGTGCCTATTGCTTGATTGTCGATCAGTCCTTTGTAAAAAAAAAAACAATTTCTATAACCACATTAGGTAAAGGTAAAGGTTTCCTTCGCACATACATGTTAGTTGTTTCTGGCTCTAGGGCGTGGTGCTCAACTCCATTACAAAGTTGAAGAGCCAGCACTTCCAAAGACGTCTCCGTGGTCATGTGGCCGGCATGACTAAACACCGAAGGCGCACGGAACGCTGTTACCTTCCCACCAAAGTGGTTCCTATTTTTCTACTTGCATTTTTACAGGCTTATCAAACTGCTAGATTGGCAGAAACTGGGACAAGCAATGGAGCTCCCTCCATTACGTGGTGCTAGGGATTCGAACCGCCGAACTGCTGACCTTTCTGATCGACAAGCTCAGCATCTTAGCCACTGAACCACCGCGATCCTCAAAGAAACCACATTAGAAGCTTTTAACACTTTGGAAGAAATATATTGCTGCATCACTTTTTCCTTTCTATAGTATTGCTCAGCAGTTCAAGTAAGTCAGGACATCCATCTACCAGATCAAAAGCTTATATGTGTTAAAAACCTTACACACACACACACACACACACACATATATATATATATATTGCCTTTTAATCTCTTACATCGGGGTGAAGTTAGGACAACTGAATGGAGTTGCGTGTTTACTGGCCAGATGTCCTTCCTATCACCAATGCAGAGTTCTCAGCAGATAATTGCTCCTTGTATTCAGAGAGAGAAATTATGGGGTGAGCACTCCACCTCTAGGTAGTGCACCACTCAATTCAAACATACTAAAAGTAGATACAATTCTGAAAATATTAAAAAGCAAAAACCTGTGACACTTAGTTTGTTCTTTACTCTGACCTTCTAAATAAAGAATGAATAGTTCCAGTAAAATCAACACTAATTTTTCAACTGTGCCTGAGGGTTTTCTAAGATGGCGGATGCGCATCTTCGCCGGAGCTCTCTCCAGCCTGGGCGGCTTCAGTTGCGACCCCCCTTGTCCCCTAGGTCCCCCCGCCGGTGGCAGAGGCGGGGGAAGATTGGGGGAGGCCGGCTGGGATCATCAGAAGCCGGTCGGGGGTCTGCCGGAGCCGCGGGACCGGCGAGGAGGTCGGCGTGGACGCGACGGCCCCGGCGGCCTCGAGTTGATCGCGGAGGTCCCGGAGGCCTCGTTCGGTGGTCAAGGGAGTGGAGCGACTGCGGCATTCGGCGGGTGAGGGAGTGGAGTGGCTGCCTCGTTCGGCGGTCGACGGAGTGGAGCGGCTGCGACGATGTTCGCGGCTGCGGTGGTGGCAGCCCCTGGAGTTACTGTGGTGGCGCCTTTAGCGCTTTTGGCAACGACGGTCCCGGCGGTCTCTGGGGTGGAAATATCGCTACGACATGGCCCCAGCGGCCCCCTGAGGAGCGCGGTAAGCCTGGACTTCCCGGAGCGGCGCGGACTTGGGGGAGCCGCTTGAGGAGCCCTGGACTGGCCTCGGCGGCTTTGTTAAAGCCGCGGGGGCCTCAGAACAGCTGCCGCAGCAACCCCGGAGCTTCAAAGGACTGTGGAGAGGCCTCGATGCCCCCGGCAAGGCATGGCTGCGTGGTAGGCTCGGCGGCCTTGCTTGGGCTGCGGCGGTCTTGGGGGGCCTTTGGCGGTTCCAGAATGGACTTGCTATGGCCTTGGCGGCCCTGGACTGGATCTGGGGCAGCCCTGCAGCCCCGAAGACAACGTGGAGACTGGGGGGCCCACGGAGTGGTTCGGTTGAGGAGTGGTGGTCCCGACCCCCCCGAGGGCCTGCTAGGTGGAGTTGTGACTATTTCCCTCTCTTCCCTAGGGCCCCCACCGGTGGCAGAGGTGGTGGGCCCGGGGGGGTGGGAATTAACTCTGCCTGTGACTCTTCTCCCGCCGGGGGTCCCACCAGTGGCAGGGGTGGGACGACCGGAGGGAGGGGGCGTATACCCCAGTCTGATTGAACTACATCATTCGTGGCCGAGGGATGGCAGAGATCTTGGAGAACGCTCCAGGACCGTCGTGACGAGGTGGCCGGGACTATGGACATATTCGAGGGCAGAGCTTTGGGCCCTGAGGGATGCCCCCTCTCCCTTAGGTGGCCCTCAAGGCTCTCTAGAACTTTCCGTAATGAAGAATCCTGGGATCTGGAGCGATGGTGGGGCCGGAGAAACCGGAGAAAGTGCGGGAAACCCGGGGTTATTGGATTTTTAATGGGGTTTTTTAAGGGGTTGGAAAGATCCAGGGCGGGTGTGGGAGACAGCCCGCATGGAACTGGGGGCAGCCGGGCCAGCCCGCGCACCTGGGGGGCCTCAGGGGCCTCTGTGTTGGGGTGGCAAATGGGGGGTGGGATGCCGGGGGCTAATTTCATTAGCACGGTGACTGGGAGAGGTAGATATGCTGGGGGTAGAGGGCCGTATCCGGTAAGGGGATCGCGATCCCGATGTTTGCAAGCGGTAGCGCGCTCCGACCCTCCTTACCCACCCTGCAGTCCTGGTTGACCGGAGCCTCAGGCCCTGAATACTCGGCTGTTGTTGTGCAATGCCAGGTCCTTGGTTAATAAGGCTCCCCTGATTTATGATCTGGTTCAGGAGGAGGCCGCGGACCTGGTAGGTGTTACCGAAACCTGGTTGGGCCCAGAGGGTGGTGTCCCTCTGGTGGAGATGTGCCCACCAGGTTTCCTTGCATTTCACCAGCCTAGGGCTCAGGGAAGGGGAGGTGGGGTGGCGGTGCTTATAAAGGAGGTCCTTTGTCCTAAGGAGGCCACTGTCCCTCAGACGGCTGGCTGTGAATCTCTTTTTGTGAAGTGGGGGCAAATGGTTCAGATGGGTCTTTTGATGGCGTACCTGGCTCCCTGCCACGTCTCATCGGCCCTGTCCGGACTCCTTGAGGTAATAGCCGGACTGGCGGTTGAGACCCCTAGGCTTTTGGTCATGGGGGATTTCAACCTGCCATCGCCCGGTGAAACCTCGGGGATGGTCCGGGAGTTCTTGGCTTCCATGATGGCCATGGACCTGACCCAGTTAGTTTCTGCTCCCACTCACATAGGAGGACACATGCTGGACCTGATTTTTGTCTCTGGGCAATGGTTGAATGACTGTAATTTCGGGGATTTAGTCATCACACCCTTGTCATGGACAGATCATTCCCTCCTCAGACTGGACTTCTGTTCCGCCACCCCCCACCGCAGGGAGGCAGAGCCATATAGATTGTTCCGCCCCAGGCGCCTGATGGACCCGGAGCGGTTCCAGAGGGAGCTTGGGCCATTTCCTGAGTCTCTGGCTCACAGCTCGTCTGGAGACCTGGTGGCCGCCTGGGATGGGTCGGCCGCCGGGGCTCTAGATCGAGTCGTGTCTCTGCGACCTCTGACCCGGCACAGATCCCATTTGGCTCCGTGGTATACGGAGGAGCTACGGGAGATGAAGTGCCGGAAAAGATGCCTAGAGAGCATTTGGAGGGCGAGCCGTTCTGAGTCTGATCGAACACAGGTGAGATCTCATATTAAGACTTACCTTGTGGCGATAGGGGCGGTGAAATCTTCGTATTTCTCCGCCCTTATTGCGTCGGCAGGAAATCGGCCTGCCGCCCTGTTTAGAGTGACCCGCTCTCTACTTGAACCGAGAGCACGGGATGACCTCTTGCAGGGTAGGGCGGAGGAGTTCTCTCAATTTCTGCACGATAAAATCGCTCAGATTCGGAAGGGGCTCGACTCCAATTGGATGGTCCCGGGGGAGGTGTCCGGGGCAGGTCTTGTGAATGTTATCTGGGGGGAGTTCGATCCTGTGACCGCTGAGGGCGTAGACAGGTTGCTGGGGGGTCTGAATGCCACCACCTGTTTATTGGACCCGTGCCCTTCCTGGCTGGTTTTGGCCGCCAGGGAGACGACACGAGGCTGGCTCCAGGGGATTATCAATGCTTCTCTGAGAGAGGGGTCGCTTCCTGACGCCTTGAAGATGGCGGTGGTGCGGCCCCTCCTCAAGAAGCCTTCCCTGGATCCAGCTGTTTTAAACAACTATCGTCCAGTCTCCAACCTTCCCTTTGTGGCGAAGGTTGTTGAGAGCGTGGTGGCATGTCAGCTCCCTCAGTACCTGGAGGAAACGACTTACCTCGATCCGTTCCAATCGGGCTTCAGGCCTGGACATAGCACTGAGACGGCATTGGTCGCGTTGGTTGATGATCTCTGGAGGGCTCGTGACAGAGGGTTCTCCTCTGTCTTGGTCCTATTAGATCTCTCGGCGGCTTTCGATACTATCGACCATAGTATCCTATTGCAGCGGTTGGAGGGGTTGGGGATTGGGGGAACCGTCCTTCGGTGGTTCTCCTCCTTCCTCTCCGACCGTTCGCAATTTGTGTTGGCGGGAGGGGAGAGGTCCACCTCTAGGCCCCTGGTTTGTGGGGTGCCTCAGGGGTCGGTCCTCTCCCCTCTCCTGTTCAACATTTACATGAAGCCGCTGGGTGAGATCATCCGTGGTCTTGGGGTGAGGTGTCATCTGTACGCAGATGACACCCAATTGTACATCTCCACCCCGGACCACCCCAATGATGCTGTGGGGGCTATGTCCCGGTGCCTGGAGGCCGTGCGGGATTGGATGGGCGGGAACAGGCTCCAGCTCAACCCATCCAAGACCGAGTGGCTGTGGTTCCCAGCGCCCC
This sequence comes from Bungarus multicinctus, assembly GCA_023653725.1. Classification (NCBI taxonomy): domain Eukaryota; kingdom Metazoa; phylum Chordata; class Lepidosauria; order Squamata; family Elapidae; genus Bungarus; species Bungarus multicinctus. The sequence goes on from CM042849.1 coordinate 68,002,390, forward strand.
GATATGGCCAGCTGACACCTTCGCTGGCTATTGGGGGGGAAATTCTGCCCCCCACAGAGAGGGCTCGCAATCTGGGAGTCCTCCTGGATGTACGGCTGTCGCTTGAACATCACATAGCGGCCGTCTCCAGGGGGGCGTTTCATCAGATCCGTCGGATCTACCGGTTGCGGCCCTTTCTGGATCGGGACGCCCTGCGCACGGTCACTCAGGCCCTTGTCACCTTTCGCCTGGACTATTGTAATGCTCTCTACATGGGGCTCCCTGTGGGGAGCACTCGGAGACTCCAACTGGTGCAAAATGCAGCCGCGCGGGTGATCATGGGGGCGTCACGTAGCTCCCATGTGACGCCTCTCCTGCGCGAGCTGCATTGGTTGCCGGTGGCTCTCCGGGTTCGCTTTAAGGTTCTAGTTTTGACCTTTAGGGCGATCCATGGCACTGGGCCAGGTTATCTGCAGGACCGCATTCTACCGGTGATCTCCAGCAGGCCGGTGCGTTCGCACAGGGAGGGCCTTCTCCGGGTGCCGTCGACTGCTATGTGTCGTCTGGCGGCCCCGAGGAGTAGGGCCTTCTCTGTGGGGGCCCCTGCCCTCTGGAATACTCTGCCACCTGAACTTCGTACCAGCACGGACCTGAGGGCCTTCAGGCGCGCGTTGAAGACCTGGCTTTTCGAGCAAGCTGGCCTGGGCTGAGATGGTTTTAAATTGTCTCCGAATTTTGGATTTTAATTGGGGTTTTAAAGTTGGGGGGTGGGGTTTTTTACCAATTATAATCAGCCAGTATTTAATTTCTTTTTAATTTTTGTATTGTCTTTTGGGGTTTGGATTTGGCTGTACACCTCCCTGAGTCCCTAGGGAGAAGGGCGGTATAGAAATACTATAAATAAATAAATAAATAAATAAATAAATAAATAAATAAATAAATAAATAAATAAATAAACTGACCTTTGTGAATTTAAAAGAGCGTCCATTTAATATCAGTGTGGGATATCAGAAATATATATATTTTTACAGACATTTGTAGGACAGTTTAGCTTGCTATTTTAAATCAAGACGTATACGTACTCAAAAGACTTACAAATAGGTTTTATTTATCTGCCATGAAAAGAAATAAATCCCTGCCATGTCCAAGAAAGATGCAAAAAAATAATAAATCTGTATTTCAGCCCTGTTGTTACAAACCATCTGGGATACTTTTATGACTGTTTTATATAATTATATGTATGAATCAACTCATAAGCTAAACTTGTGACTAGGTATGACAGGGAAATTTCTATCCCTACAATATTCCAACTGCAAAGAAATGTAGTTAATTTGTAAATCTTCTATGTGTAATTACCAGACTCTAAATGGTACAGCTGAGATAACTGATCATTTCAGTAATCTGCTGTAATTCTTCAAGTCAAGTGGAATGGTTTCTTAATTTTCATTCTGGGTTCTCAGCTGTTAGTATTTAATCAACAAATCGAGAGCACACACTTTTCTTTATTAAGTAACAGACAATTATCCAAGATCTAAATAAACATTTCGTTCTTTTAAAAACACCAGCAAATTTCAGAGCTGGTATGGGCATAAAGCCAAATAATCTGCAAATAAAGCCATTACCCTTACAATAAAGAAAAAATTATAGTGACACATCCTTTACTATAAAAAGTATTTCTTTGTTTCAGAAAGTTGTCTTTTTTTAAAAAACAACCTAACTTTATTTTGACTATTTAATGTTTACCCTACTATTAATGCACAATCTTTCCCATTGCTCTGAAAAATATAGAAATCAATTTTTTCCTTTTTAAATAATTTTATATATGTTTAATTTGAGGTCTTTTTGTTATTTTTTCTTGATTTTGCCTTTGAATTTTCCTTTGTAAAGCAAAATTATAAACATAAGAACTTTTGTAGAATCCAATCTGGGTTGGTCATTGGACCCAGGAGTTTTGTTTTCTGAGCTTCTGGACACACGGTGCAGCCCATCTTCCAGAAGAAATCTTTAGAAGAGCTAGAGCCTATCTTCAAGGAACTTCACTCAAGAAGAGATGGAGCTCATCTTAAAGGAACTTTTCTCTAGCAAAAGTGGACCTCATCTTCAAGGAACTTCTCTCTAGAAGAGCTAGTGCCTATTTTCAAGAAATCTCTCTAGAAGAAATGGACCTCATCTTCAAGGAACTTCTCTCTAGAAAAGGTGGACCTCATCTTCAAGGAACTTCTCTCTAGAAAAGGTGGAGCTCATCTTCAAGGAACTTCTCTCTAGAAGAGGTGGAGCTCATCTTCAAGGAACATCTCTCTAGAAGAGGTGGAGATCATCTTCAAGGAACTTCTATCTAGAAGAGGTGGAGCTCATCTTCAAGGAACGTCTCTCTAGAAGAGGTGGAGCCCATCTTCAAGGAACTTCTATCTAGAAGAGGTGGAGCTCATCTTCAAGGAACTTCCCTCTAGAAAAGGTGAAGCTCATCTTCAAGGAACTTCTCTCTAGAAAAGGTGGAGCTCATCTTCAAGGGACTACTATCTAGAAGAGGTGGAGCTCATCTTCAAGGAACTTCTCTTTAGAAGAGGTGGAGCCCATCTTCAAGGAACTTCCCTCTAGAAAAGGTGAAGCTCATCTTCAAGGAACTTCTCTCTAGAAGAGGTGGAGCTCATCTTCAAGGAAATTCTCTCAAGAAGAGCTAGTGCCTATTTTCAAGGAATCTCTCTAGAAGAAATGGACCTCATCTTCAAGGAACTTCTCTCTAGAAAAGGTGGACCTCATCTTCAAGGGACTTCTCTCTAGAAAAGGTGGAGCTCATCTTCAAGGAACGTCTCTCTAGAAAAGGTGGAGCCCATCTTCAAGGAACTTCTATCTAGAAAAGGTGGAGCTCATCTTCGAGGAACTTCTCTCTAGAAGAGGTGGAGCCCATCTTCAAGGAACTTCTATCTAGAAAAGGAGGGCCTCATCTTCAAGGAACTTCTCTCTAGAAAAGGTGGAGCTCATCTTCAAGGAACCTTTCTCTAGAAGAGGTGGAGCCCATCTTCAAGGAACCTTTCTCTAGAAGAGGTGGAGCCCATCTTCAAGGAACTTCTATCTAGAAGAGGTGGGGCTCCTCTTCAAGGAACTTCTATCTAGAAGAGTTGGAGCCCATCTTTAAGGAACTTCTGTCTAGAAAAGGTGGAGCTCATCTTCAAGGAACTTTTACCTAGGAGAGGTGGAGCTCATCTTCAAGGAATTTCTCTCTATAAAAGGTGGAGCTCATCTTCAAGGAACATCTATCTAGAAGAGGTGGAGCTCATCTTCAAGGAACTTCTCTTTGAGTTCATCTTCAAACAACTTCAACAATTTTATGCTTCTATAAACCTGTAAAGCCATGGAAGATGGAAACAGGCATGGAGAAACGAGGAAAGTTTTCCAAAAGATGTCTGACCACAGAAGAAATTTCCAGCTTTAAATTCATTATATTAAAGGACAGCAATGGACATATAAGTAAATGATTCAAAGAAGAGCAAAGAGTAATGGAGGGAATATACTAAAATACTATAGAGATATCACCATCCCAGATACCTCTAGTAATAGAGAATGAAGTTAGATCCTGTCATTAACAAGTTATAAGACTACAGGACCTGATCAAATAACCACAGAAATATGGGAAGTATGAGAAGAAGAATGAAACAAAGGTCTAACCAAACCATACTAACAAATCTAGGGAATGCTTCACCACCCAATAGATTGGAAGAAATCAATCTATATTACAATACCCAAAAAAGGAGACTTAAAACAGAGTGTGCAATCTATTGTACGACATCCTTAATTCACATGCCAGCAAAATAATGCTTTAGTATCATTCAATGCAGATTAGAGCTATACATGGAAAAAAAAAAAGCTAGACTAAGGGTGACAAACTCGATTTCATTGAGAACTGGTTATATTTGACCTTGGGGGGATTGGGGGGGGGGTTGGTTTGATGTCACTCGTGTTGGGGGCGCCTATGGTGGCCTGAGTGCTCTGCCTGTGAAAATGGGCTACCAAGCTGTTTCTGGCTGTGTGGCTGTGACAGCCTCTGGTATGGCCCTCCTGACCTCCATTTTCACTGGCAGAGGCACTGCGTACCGGTCCTCCGCTGTTTCCAGGGTGGCACCATGGGCCAGATCTAAGCACCCCATGGGTCAGATCCATCTGCGGACCTTGTGTTGACACCCCTGTGCTAGATAGTCAAACTGAATTTGTTGTGCCCCTGATGGAGACTGACTTTGAGGGAGAGGAGGAACAGCCAACAGGGAGTGCAAGTGTGACTCCGGAGGTTGTAGAGGAGGCTGGGGAAGGGCAGAGGCCGGCTGAGCAGTCAGAGGAGGACTCAGGCCCATCCCCTCTCCATCCTAGGGCACACAGGGAGGAGAGGATAAGGGAGAGACATGGTCTATTGGGGAGGAGAGGGCCTTGATCCTCTTCATGGGCTGCAGCTGTGACAACTGAATAAGAGGACGGACCTGCGTACCGGCAAACGCTGGAAACAAAGCCTGGAAATATCTCTAGTTTATGGTTCTTCTCTGAGCTTGGTGTCCTTCCCAGTATGTATTATCTGTGGACGTCCTCCAGTCCTTATCTTGTCTGGTTTATGTTGCTTTTTCCTTCTTTTTGTAACTGTTTATGTGGAAGTTTTTTGTCTTCCATCAAGAATATGTGAAGCTTGGAAGAAAAATTAAGGAATAAAAGGGGCTTCACCTGTTTTCTGTGACTGTGTTTGTTTTGTATCCCACCCTGGGTCATCACAATTAGATAAGTCCAAGAAACAGAGATATCACTGATGCACACTGGATAATTGAGAAAGACATACGTAGAAAACCAACAAGAAGCCACTTAACTTATTAGAAAAGCCTTCAATTGTATTGTTTCTGGAAAGTGCTCAGAAAAATGGGAATTCAAGAACATCTTATTGTCTTTATGGGAAACTAATATACAGAGCAGGAAGCCAGAGTGTAATCAGAATATGTTGAAATAAACGGTTTGCAGATTGGCAAAGAAAGTTTACAAGGCTGTAAAGATTTAATCTGTTACCTTTCAGTCAGTCTGGACTGCTGGTAACTGCCTGGACAAGTCCCTGCAGTTAAATACTCTCTATTTATTGTTTTCAACCCATATGCTTCAAATAAATTAAAGGAAGCCTGATTGGAAGAAGATGAATGTGGGTTAAAAGAAAGGGAAGAAACATCAATAACCTACAATATGCTGATAACTCTACTCTGAAAACACAAATAGTAAATAATAAAGGACAAATCATCAAGAAATACACAGCAGACTACCACTCGATATAGCAGCTACTAATAGCAATAGCAATATCACTTAGACTTATATACTGCTTCACAACTCTCTCTAAGTGGTTTACAGAGTCAGCCTATTGCCCCCAACAATTTGAATCCTCATTTTACTGACCTCGGAAGGATGGAAGTCAACCTTGAGCCTGGTGAGATTAGAACTGCCAAATTACAGGCAGCCGGCAGTCAGCAGAATTAGCTTGCAGTAATGTACTGCATTCTAACCTCTGTGCCACCATGGCTCTTAATGCCTTGGAAATATTTATATGCCCTGACAAAGATCACAATAGTGCAATAATAATATTCTTTGTAATATTCTATGAAAGTTAAAGTTGGACTTTGAAGAAGCAGGATAGAAAGAATATTGATGCTTTTCGATTTCGGTGCAGGAGAAAACTCTTGAGACTGCCTTGGGCAGCCAAGCAAATATACAAATGGATCATCAAATAAATCAATCCAGAATTGTCATTTAAAGCCAGCGCTCAAACCTCCTACGTTCTATGAAAATCTAGCTCTTTGGCAAAAGTTTTAATGCTGGGAAAGATAGAAGGAAAGGGAAGAAAGGACAACCAGTGGAAATTGTAGGAACTCACATACAATGTCAAATAATGTACCATTGGAAGACCTGAAATACCAAGTTAGGGACAGATCTTCCTCTTACGAATGATTCCTAAGAGTTGATACTGACTTGGTGGGATATCACCAATCAATCATTTTAATCACGAGTATTTATGAAGACAGTCCCTTTTTACTGGACTCTCTACTGATGGTCCTATTGAAATAACCCACTTCTTTAATGCTTAGATTGGCTGCATTTCATACAACTATACAAATTAGTGAAGCACCCCTTTTGATTATTATGTATAGACATAACAACTATATCATAATAATACCGAGAAGCCCTATGTAGTTGTGGTTGTAGTAGCAGTTGTTGTAGTAGTTGCTGCTGTTACCTTAATAAAAATCAGGGCAATATGTTTTTATATTACATCTTTTAAAATGTCCACACAATCACTACATAAAGATAGATGGAAATAATAACATGATTGTCGTCAAGTCCCCAATACTGACATGTAATTATTCATATCTGAAAGATCAGATGAGCTTAACATTTTTTATATTGATTTACAATTGATGCAATTATAAATTATGTAAATTATATTATGTTTGCATGTGGTTTGGGTTGATTGGCTTGTATTTGAAAGGCTTGCTGTTTTCCTTCTTCATTTATTTTTATTTTTTTTGCAGGGTGGGGGAGCTCTATACATGAAAAGATATATTTCCCATTTGAAATAGTTTTCCTGAAACATCTGCCACCAGATCGTGTCTCTAGAGCTAAGTTATGATGGATGAATTTTTGACAGGTAATTGGAATTCAGATCAGATGCAGACAGATTTAGAAGTGAGGAACTGCAGTTTATTAAAATCACTATTGATTTATAGAACACCCCCTCCTTTAGTTTTTTTAACGTGATCCAGAGATTGATTACTTGGATTGATCACTTGAATGCAGTGGTATCCACAATCCAAAAATGCCTCAAATATACAGACCACATTTTCTAAATTAAGCCATTTTAGCACATTTTCCTCACAAGTTATGTTTTTCATGTTGCTTCCTTATTATATCTGTTGTGGTCTGCCAGCAGCTTGTGCAGACAGCAGTGGAATTGGACAGTGGGGAAGAATGGGGGCCATCTGGGAGTTATGTGCTGACTCTGGAGCCTCCAGAATCTGACAGCAGCGAGGAAGAGAAACAAGGGGAGCCTCTTCCCAATGCGCATGTGCGCAGAGGTGCCAGAAGGCAAGAACGACTAAGACAAAATGGGTGATTCGGGAGTAAGGCTTGGAGGTGATTGCCCCTCCCATAAGATATAAAAGAACTACAAAGCGACAGGAACCTTTGCAGGAAGCAACGTTGTTCGCTCTGGTTGGTGTGCAACCTGAAAACTGCGTGGTGAATTTGTGCTCCATTTGGTTTTGAAAGACTAATTGGCACTTTAGTCATTGGCAGCACTTCAAGAAAAATAAAGGTGTGTTCTTATCAGACTTCTTCCGAAGCACTTCGACAGACTTCCATGGGACTATTTATAACTGGTTGAGACTCATTATGGGCTGTGAATGATGATAATTCACAGCCATTGAATTACAATAAAAGAGTTTTGGATTTAACATGTGTTCGTTGGTGTCTCAGGAAACCTTGGTCAAAACAATATCACTGAAAGTACAATTTGCTCTGACAGCAAAACATACAAACATTATGAGGCAAATAAGAATAGGGGTGATATGAATTTTGGAAGATTAGCATGGGAAGCATATTATCCAACATATGGGAAATATGAACATCTCAATCAATACTCAAAAGGTTAAGTTTAGGATTAGGATTTTGTCGAAGAGTATTTTTACCTACTATGCTGTCCTTCCTCCATTCTTTGACAGAAAGAGGAAACTAATTAGCATACGCTTTCCCAGAATTTATATTTTGTTCATGCTGCAATCAATTTGTGAGCCTTTAAATACTGCAAAACCTTTCTCACTTTTCTCTTTAATGTACATATGTCTTTCCGATGGAATAAGGAAAAAAAATGCTTCTAAGCAAACCAAACAAGTGCCAAAAAATCCAAGATGAATAGTTGTCAGGCCATGATAGATGGGATTAAGGATTTGTGAGTGAAGACAAAAGACCTGGAGCAATATGCATCACATTATGCTTCAAGCATCATCAGGTTTCCATTCGGTTGATGTATAAGATTTTATTTTGTCAACAGTCTGATCTCATGTATTTCCAAAGTTGGACACGTCAGTAATCGTAGGTCAGGGGCTTTGTTATTGCTTCTTATAGAAGGAGCGGGGGAAATCAATTTTACACAATGAAGCCAATATGACAGACTTAAATGCACAGAATTAGTTTGCTTGTTGCCTGAACAATTTTAGCTCTGTGAGTGTCAAATTTAAATAATAAAGTGACACATCGTATTCATTTTAGATACAGGGGTTGCCGTCAAAACAGTATTTTAATGAAAATGTATTTAAATTCATCTTTCCTCTGCAATCAACGTAGGTGTCTGTGTAGAGTTTTTTGCACTGAAAATGTGGAGCCACGTAACCCCTTTGAGTTATTTATTTTCCAAACAGTTACTATCAGCTAAATAGAATTGATTGTGGGCACAGCACAGCTGAAAAGCCTACAGAATATTCTGGTAATGTTTATTTTAGGAATGAAAACTCTTTTGAGTATGGTAATTCTAAATAAACACATAATAATGGCATCATAACAAACTGTATTGTTCTCTGTACAAAACTTTGAGGCTGAATTTTGCTACATTATTATAACTTACTTGCCAGAAAATATATGTAATTAAAAAATTTTCAGTGGAGCACAATTACTTAATAACCAGTATCACCTATGTTTGCATATTTTCTTCGCTGCTAGCACTATCATAGTGAACTCTCATTTATTTATTTTGCATTTATGATATCAGAGTTGTTGCCAAAAGGAAAGAAAATATTTCTTATCACATATTTAATTCAATGGATTTAAGCTATTTGCATTAATAACCTCTTCTATATGTCTATGAAGATTCTCAGGCATCCAGGTCATGTTGTCCCAAAGATGATTTTGTCCAGTTGTTTTGTCCAGTTATTCTTTCAGTTTTTGTCCAGAAAGTCAAATTGCCTCTTGAAAAAACACCTTTGATGTTCTGTATGGTTAAGAATCTCCATAAACATTTAGTGATACAGAGCTGAAGAAGCTTCTTGGATGAGAAGCAAAATTAAAGAAAAGCTAGAAAGTCCAGTTGCCTCTTGAAAAAGCACCTTTAGAACAACCTCTTCTACAGTTTCTTCCCATCCTCTACCCTTAGGCACCACGGGCATCCTTCATTGTCTAATGAATCAGTCAATTTCACCAGATGGAACCAGGAAGATGGCCTTCCTTGTTGCAACACCTGCGATATCCCCTGGAATATTGCCATCTTGATCATCAATAAAAGAGCTCTTAAAACCTGACAATCCCTCCAGGCTTGGGATAGAATGATTGGTGGGCAATTTGTGAGAGCTTTATTTTGATAGAGTCGGTGTTCTTTTTCCTGGACATTTGTTTCGTACAACAAAACAAAACAAAAACAGGACAGATGAGATAGACATTCCAACTTGGGGAAGGATAGTCTGATTTACAATTATCCTAGTTCAGTTTTGGATTGCTAACTGTTCTACATATATTCTCTTGCTCCAGTATTGGTTAGATCATCACGTTCACACAATACTCTGAACCTTTAAGTCATGTAATCCAGCACACTGTGCAAATTCAGTCCCTACATCCTTTTCCACTGGTGAGATTCAAATTTTTTTTACTACCGGTTCTATGGGCATGGCTTGGTGGGCATGGCAGGGGAAGGATACTGCAAAATCTCCATTCTTTCCCCACTCCTGGGGGAAGGTTAGTGCAAAATCCCATTCCCTCCCCACCCTACTATCCTGCTTTCCAGCTCCGTTTTCCTGTGCAGGGCAACCAAAGAAGACCCAGCCAATCAGCTGGGACTCGGGAGGCAGAGAATAGATGGGGGTGGGGCCAGTCAGAGGTGGTATTTTCTCTGAACTACTCAAAATTTCTGCTACCGGTTCTCCAGAACTGGTCAGAATCTGCTGAATCCCACCTCTGTCCTTTTCCCATGATTCTCTCCAACTCTTTGTGCATATAATGTCTTTGTTGTTATATGCATTATCAGCTTTATTTTGGAAAACAAGGGCTGGGTTCCATTACATTATCCAAGTAGTATGTGGAATAACAATTTTAAAATTAATTGTTTAAAAAACAAAAGCAAGAGACCATCTATTGGACAATGTGAAAACAAAAATCCACACTTGGGCTCATATTGATAGACAACATATTCAGGAACCTAAAGTTAGTGCATATAAATTACTATTGCTATCAGTGGATGAAAATTCTGAAGAGATGGGCATTGATACTTAATAAACGAAGAAAGAATAAAGAATTAACCAGCGGTTAATGCATAATGACTCCTTGTGCATACTTTTAATAATTAGCATCACAATTTTAAAAATTCACATTTCTTTTTGGATTATTGTGTTCTGCATATTCATCAATTCTTTTGAGAATTTAATTAGACTATATACATGGCATCTCCTGAATATAAATAGAGATTTTAATTTTATAGAAGTGATATAGTTAAAACAAGCAAATATACAGCCAGTGCATCTAAGGAAGCTGATTACCAGATGTCACAGTAAGGATTACCCCTTTTGTGGAAGAATTGTTGCCTGAGGAAAAAGATCTATAGTTCATTTAGAAATCTACCGATGATTCATGAGGAGAAGCCACAATGATTAATTCTAAAAGCAACTCAGCAAAGAAATCCCTACAACGCAAGGTTTTTTTCCTGCGAAATTAATGTGAATTGTGTCTGATCAAAGATAGTATATACATTTAAAATAACAGCAGCAGCAACAACAACGACAGAATCGTTCTTTGGGGTTGATAAGATAATACTAGAAAGTCATATTCATAACTGTAAAACAATTCAGGGCAGAGGGGAATGTATTAGCAGACAGAAAGCTGAAGGTCATGACAGTTATGTTTTCTGGTGTCTTGGTAATTATAATGGCAGCTGTCTTGTAGCATGCTGTATCAAATCAAGGAAAATCTCCTTTGAGTCTAGTTTGATTGTCAGTAACTTCCTGGACCTATCCATGTAGTTTTCTTTACAACAGTATATTGTACTGTGCTTCGTAACTATCAGAGAATTCTTCAGTCTGATGAAAGTTCGGTTGAAATCTCCCTCAGAGTTCCTTCATGAAGTAAGACGGATATTCACTAATTTGTAAAATCTATAGCTCTTCTGTATCTGTCTTTACCTGAGTCACCTTAATAGAGGAAAAATGCACCCATAAGGTTTAAGGACAATAAATTTAATGAATTATTAAAGAGCATTCAGATAATGTACCTTTAAATGAATATGGAACAATCATATCATCTGTATTCTAAAGTTTTCACTGTGGGAAGAAAAAGCAATAGGCACTTGAGAATGCCTATTTTATAAGTGACTTTGATTAATTTATATATATATATATATATATATATACACACACACACACTTTGTGTGTTACAACACCCTGTTAAGCCCCAATTAAGGGAGAAAGCATACTGCTTTCTTTTCTGTCTTTCGGCTCATCACCAGAGACCATACCGACAGAAAGCTATTTGTTTCGTTGTCTTTTTCTTTACATGTGTGTAAGGTTTTTGAGCTGATAATTTTAAATAATAAATAAGGGAGACTAGGATAGATCTATTTCGAGCTAGTTAGCTCTCTTCAGCTAGCCATACCCTTACTGGGATTCGAACCAGGGAAGTATTACATGTGAGGCAGTTGTAATTGCTACTACACCACCTGGCTCTATCCTCTTCAGCTGAGGCAGGGGAATAAGTATATACTTTGTATTACAACACCCTGTTAAGCCCCAATTAAGGGAGAAAGCATACTGCTTTCTTTTCTGTCTTTCGGCTCATCACCAGAGACCATACCGACAGAAAGCTATTTGTTTCGTTGTCTTTTGTTTACATGTGTGTAAGGTTTTTGAGCTGATAATTTTAAATAATAAATAAGGGAGACTAGGATAGATCTATTTCGAGCTAGTTAGCTCTCTTCAGCTAGCCATACCCTTACTGGGATATATATATTCATAGATTTTCATGGGTACAGATGTGCAGGTATATATATCTCAGAGTGGTATTTTTATATTTTTGATGTAACAACATGCTAGGTGGCATAAATCTACCATACTAATCTTAAACAGTAAAGCAGAACCAAAGCATTTAGATGGGAGATTTTCAGGAGGTACCAAACATCTGTTGGCAGCCAAATATTTTATTTTAACAAATTCTGGAAAAAAACAGACAAATCTCTGCTGTCAAAAATAAAACAAACCCGAACAAAACAGTTATATCAACCATCCAGCAAGTTACTAGGAATTGCAATGAACTTAAAAATAATTTACCTATCTTGCATCATATTTCCCAGATTTACCCTGGTTTTCATTCTGAGCAATTAAGCACAGTTCCAAAAACAGCACTAAGCTACAATCAGCTCCCATTTTTATTTTGTAAAATATTTATGTGGCCATGTAGGCCTAGAGATATATTTTTAAAATAAATTGGAAGTCAGGTGAAGTAAGATTCTAGTACTAGTTTGAAAATAACATTTCAAAAATTCATTTCATATTGATTATTATAGATTAACGCTAAATAAATATGTGCCCAAGATAGACAAATAGCTAAAAAAAGTCACATTATTACTTAGAATTCTATATTAGAAGTTCTGTTTTGAATGAAGTCTTCCTTGTTTTTGAACAAAAATTCAAAACATTTGATCTCTTTTGCACGAGCGGTACTAACTGGGTGCCAAAATTATAAACTTTAGCAGAATAAAATATTGTCTTTTATTTCATTACTAAATTTTATATCATGAATGATTTCCTCAGGTTAAAAACAGAACAAAACTATATGAACATTGAGACTCACCAAACCGATGTGTCATTCTTGGAGCAAAATAGTTGTTGTTGTTGTTGTTGTTGTTCTTCTTCTTCTTCTTCTTCTTCTTCTTCTTCTTCTTCTTCTTCTTCCTCTTCCTCTTCCTTTTCCTCTTCTTCTTCCTCTTCCTCTTCCTCTTCCTCTTCCTCTTCTTCTTCTTCTTCTTCTTCTTCTTCTTCTTCTTCTTCTTCTTCCTCCTCCTCCTCCTCCTCCTCCTTCTTAAATTTTCACATTCTCACAGCTTTTCAGAAGCAAATTAATAAGTGAATGGTAATGTCACTGAAAGTTCTAGAATAGGGTATCTGAAGATGGCATTAAATTAGTGGAGCAGATCTTTTGTTTACCAGGTAGACAGATACAATTTGGAGCAGTGGTCTGATATTGAGAACCTGAGGCACATAAGCCCTCAAAAGTTAAATCATTGGAAAAATCAATGAATTTTTCCATCATTACATGAACTCCACAGAACATAGATCAGCATGAAAAGAAACAGAAAATAATATGCAAACCTTATGGCTAGTGTTGATTACTACTCAACATATGTGAATTGTGGTGGCGCAGTGGTTAGAATACAGTACTGCAGGCTATTTCTGCTGACTGCCAGCAAGTCAGCAGTTTGATTCTGACTGGCTCAAGGTTGACTCAGCCTTCCATCCTTCCAAGGTTGGTAAAATGAGGACTCAGATTGTTGGGGGTAATTCTGTAAACTGCTTAGAGAGGACTGTAAAGCACTGTGAAGTGGTATAAAAGTCTAGATGCTGTTGCTACATGTACATAATATACTGTTATAAAAAATTATAACAGCATGACAAACATCAGGCATCATACCTAAATAGACTCAGATATATGTCAAAAATCTTATATTCTTTCACTACAGCCATAGAGGTATAAAACTAGGAACTACATAGACATTTTTTTTGTTCTAGAAAATTGGAAATCTATAGCTGATATATACGTTGTAATAGGAATAGTTGAGTTGAAAAATAAACTACCCTCCCATTGATCAGGTCTAATAGCCTATTTTGAAACAAAGTCATCAAAAAAAGTTGCAACAGAAAAGTAGGTTCAACATCTGATGAAGGCAAAAACTCTTGAGGGTGATAATGATAGTATAACTCTCCACCATTCTTGTTCCAACAAACACAGGCATATTTCTATACAAACTGTCTGAAATCCAAATAAATGTAATGTTGCTGGCACAGCTGAACTTGACCCAGAGGTATTCAAACAAACTAATTTTTTCTTTGTTCTGAAAACACATTAGATACTTCTTCTTCCTTTTGACTGCATTCTTAACATGGAAAGTCAGTGGTTTGCATGATGCATAAACACTAATCATGAGTGTTTATGCATTACAGTGAGCTGTACAAATTTGCTTTCTTTCAAACAACAACGTATTGTCTTAAGATCAAGGAAACATGGCAAAACTGAATGTCAAACATTTATTGGAGAAAATATTCAGTTAAATATTCTATCTAGTTACGTATTTATTCATTCACTTTAGCACGTTCTTCCATTGTCCCTCAAAAAATAAGAAAAAAACCAAAAGAGCTTATTTAAAATATGAGAAAAAACAATAAAAATAAAACAAAAATAGAATATCTTAAAAATATATGAATGTGTGTGTGTGTGATCTATTGAATAAATATTAATTTGAAAAGTTTAAAAAGTTTATAAAGAGAATAATTGATAATGCTTTGTTAAATATTCTACCAGTTAATAAATATCTGTTAACTATGGCAAAAGAAAGAGAGCAATCCCCAATATTTCAGCATTTAATTGAACATTGGCAAGTTCATCATGCAATAGACTATGGTTGTTCATGTGTTACATGCATATTTAAATATAGAATTATAACAGGCTTCAATTCTACCCAGTAACTAAAGAATTTCTTATATGATTGAATTCAAACAATGATATTTATTCATGTTCTGTTGTTGTATCATGTTTAATGCAAAACAACAAAACGGGGTTTACATTTTGCACATTTCAGGTAAAACCTTTTGACTGAAGACCTACAGTTGCCTATAAATCTTCCTATTCCTACCATTACAGACAGCACTTTCTTTTGTTCTGATATTGTTGGATTACCTTGTTTTGGGAAGAATATACCCCAAACTATTTTAAAAATGGCATATATGCTGGGTTAAAATTAATTCAGCATTGACTGATATGAATTTTCAAACATCTGTCAACTTTAAGAATCATTCAGTAGTTGCCCTGAAAATTTAAAAAACAAAACAAAAAAACTCTAAGGATTATGCGTGTGTGTATTATATATAGGTCAACCATGAACATAATTGTGAGAAATCTCACACTATGCAACTTTCCAGTCTGGAAATGAAACAATCATAAATATTTCAATAATATTTTCACTAGTATCTTGTAATGCACAGACATAAAACTCCTTTCTATTATGGGAAGATGGCTTCCAACAAAAAAGCAGTATAAGACTTATACCACTTTGTGTCTTAATTTTCTTTGTTAACTCCTCTTATTAATTCCTATCTAATTTTTCTTTAAATATAATTAAAATATTCTTTAATTGAAGTTGTTCCACTTGCATCATGGAGAAAAAATAATTTTTCCTCTTTTGTTAATGGTTTGGCTTGACCTTTTTCTGTACTGTTTAAAGTATTATGAAATCATGGTATCTTTTGCTCCTGTACTATAAAACGTATTAGCAATAAAATTCTAGCTTCTTTCAAAACATGATAATATATAAACAGTTCTATTATCCCATTAATTATATAGTGATATACATATATCACTATATAATTAATGGGAGGAAGGTGGCCAGTCCTGGAGTCTGGGGAAAGATATGATGGATGCTGTGCCTCAGAAGCAGAGATAGAGCCAGGGCCGCCTGACATTTCCCAGCTGCCTTTGGAGTCAGAGATAAGTGGGGAAGAAGAACAACTGGGGCCTGTTTCAGATGTGAGTCTGCACAGAGCTGTCAGGAGAGGAGAACAACTGAGGACCAGGAGCTGACTTAGAAAGAAAGGCACACATGGAAGATGAATGGTGCCTACCTGACTGGGGAATAAATAAAAGAAAAAGGGGACTGGTGTTATAGGAGACAATTGTTTGGATTTTTTTTCGGAATATTTGCTCACCAAAATGTAATTTACAGCTTTGTGTTTGGAAGCTCCCGGCCTGGCAGTTATCCAAGGACTGATAAAGTCTGTTCTTCAATTAACCCTTGGAAGGATTATTGCCTGGACTTTTCAGTGTGTTAATGCCACTAATGCATAGTATCTAAATAAAAAGGGGGTTTTCGGGACAAGGAAACTATTTCTTGGTTCTGCTAAGGCTGGGTCAGAACACACACACACACACACACACACACAAATAAATATATGTATATGTACTGCATGCATATGCAAATCCTGGTCTTTAAATAAACCAAAACCTGGGAACAAATAATTTGGGACAGAGAAAATGTGTGTATGGTACGGCTAAGGATAGAGTAAAAAGTGATATTTGTATTCTTTATGTAATACGCAAAAAACTGACACATACAAACCAGATAATCCGGTTTGAAGAAAATGGAATGCTGCATATAAGCTGATCACAAAACGTCAGGACTATAAGAGAGAGAAATACGTCACTTCACTCAAGTGTGATTCATTACCATTTCTAAAGATGTTAATAAAAAAAATCAATTGTTTTTGTTACTTTTGCTGTCATTTAGGAAGATAGATGAATATTGTGGTTGTTTCACCTATGCTGCCATTTCGCAACTAATGCGGGAAAACATGACGCCCTTGTAAAGAGAGCTTAGTTTCTCACTCACCCAGCAGCAGGTATTGAAAGGTTGATAGCAATGTTTTTCCCTGATACCACAAGGGGATGTGTGTGTATTGTCATGTTGTACAGATCAGCTATCCTGCTGGATCAGCTACGACATAAAATAACAGGATGTTATTTTACAGGAGATTTGGAAATGGAATAGTTCAGTATGAGAGAGATAGGCACACCATCTGTCAGAGTAGAGCTGGAAGGGGGACCTTGAAGGTCTTCAGGTCCAGCCCCTAATGAAGCAGAGACCTTATATCACTTCAGACAAATGGCTGTCCAGTCTCAAAGCCTCCAGCTGTGGAAGCATCCCAGGGGTGGGATACAATTTTTTTAACAACCGGTTCTATGGGCGTGGCTTAGGTGGTGGGCATGGCTTGGTGGTCATGTGACTGGCTGGGTGTAGCCAACTCAACATCACTCACATCGAGGCACGCATCTCCTCACCTGGCCTCTCAAGACTATGGGGATGCTGCAACAGTCGTAAGTGTGAAAAAGGGTCATAAATCACTTTTTTCAGTGTCATTGTAATTTTGAATCCACACAAGCCAAGTACCAGCAAAAGAAGGGAAAAAAA
The DNA here is from genome assembly GCA_023653725.1 of Bungarus multicinctus. Classification (NCBI taxonomy): domain Eukaryota; kingdom Metazoa; phylum Chordata; class Lepidosauria; order Squamata; family Elapidae; genus Bungarus; species Bungarus multicinctus. The sequence continues at coordinate 68,019,581 of CM042849.1, forward strand.
ACTCCAGAGACGTTCCTGAGACAGGAAGTCTAGTCGTGCCAAGAATGTAATAAGGATTAACGGAGAGGCAGTTTCTGTAAGTAACACCTGAATGTTTCCTTCCTGCCTTCCTTACAGGATTAGGTCAGTCATTTCTTCTAACAACCGGTTCTTTGAACTGCTTTGAATGTTAACAACCGGTTCTAGCGAATAGGTGCAAACTGATAGAATCCCAGCCCTGAAGCACCCACAACTTCTGGAGGCAAGCTGCTTAATTGTACTCATCGTTAGGAAGTTTCTCCTTAATTCTAGGTTGCTTCTCTCTTTGGTTATTTCCATCTATTGCTTCTTGTGTTGCCCTCTGGTGCTTTGGAAAATAAGTTGACCCCTCCTCTTTGTCGTAACCCCTCAAATACTGGAATACTGCGATCATGTCACCCCACTAGTCCTTCTCTTCGCTAGACTAGCCATACCCAAATCTTGCAACTGTTCTTCATATGTTTTAATCCCCAGGCTTTTAATCATCTTAGCTGCTTTTCTCTGCACTTTTTCCACTTTTTTTGGTAATGTGGTGACCAAAACTGGATGCAGTATTCCAGGTGTGGTCTTACTAAGGTTTTATAAAGCAGTAATAATACTTCACGTGATTTTGATTCTTATGCCTCTGTTTATACAACTAAGGATTGTAATTAGCATTTTTGGCTGTTCCTGCATACTGCTGGCTCATGTTTAAATGATCGTCCACGAGGACTCTAAGGTCCTTCTCACAGTTACTGTTTTGAGTCAGATTTCGCCTTATCTGTACTTCTACTTTTGTTTTTTTTTCTGCCTAACCTTGTTTTACTCATACACACAAACACTTACACAAACACGTACATACCAGAGGTGGTATTCAGCAGGTTCTGACCAGTTCGGGAGAACCGGTAGCGGAAATTTTGAGTAGTTCGGAGAACCGGCAAATCCCACCTCTGGCTGGAGATTTTACAGTATCCTTCCCCTGCCACGCCCACCAAGCCACGCCCACAGAACCGGTAGTAAAAATAATTGAATCTCATCATTGACATAGACATAAGCACATGTATACATATACACATTTGTTGAGGCTGAATCAGTGGGTCAAATATTTTACAATTAGAACAGAACAATTAGAACAGGTTGGACTTATTCTCACTCCTTTTACACTCCAAGTATTTCAACTATCATTTCCTTGAATAGATTTGGAGAAAGAAGAGTAACTACAGGTAAGAAGCAGCACTAAAAAGACCTTTCTGGCAGCAGGGAGATATCATAAAATTAAGACTGCTATGTTCATATCATTGATACAACAAAATGATAATAGGATAATATATACAATTTAAAACACTGGACTGAATTTTGTAGAATTATTAAGGGACTTTTGAATCTTCGGGCAGACATTTGATCAGAAATCCAACATCAGATTCTGATTTCTTTTATTGCTGATTTCTTCCAATATTAGAACATTTAAATACTATTGGCTCTTTCCCAAAATAATGCACTACTTAAACAAGGTTGACAATGCCTATATATATTCTTTCTCATTACTTGAAATGGGAAAGAGGTACAATATGAAGGTTAGTGAACATTATTTTAATTTATTAAAATTTCTACCTTTAATAAATCATTGTAAGGAACAATTTTCAATATAACTATAAGCTTTTATCATTAAATGATCTTATCATTCATGAAATAAATGCTCCAAAGCATATATAAATAAGGCAATATTTCAGAAGGTAAAGTACAAGAAATATATATGTGTGTGTGTGTGTGTGTGTGTGTGTGTGTGTATCTTTGGTTCTTCGGGTTTTCTCCCACGTAGAACTGGAAGTATCTAGGCAACGTTTTGATGAAGTCTCATTCATCATCTTCAGGCTTGTGTCTTCGGCCTTGTGCTTTTCAGAGTAATGTGAGCTTGCAGCTGCTTCTTCCTTTTAACTGCTAATGGGGGTGTGACTTGATTGGGTGGGGGCTTGGCTGTGTTCTGATTGGGTCGGGGTGTGTTCTCATTGGTTGGGGGTTTGGCTGTGTTCTCAACCAATGAGAACACACCCCCACCTAATGAGTACACAGCCAAGCCCCCACCCAATCAAGTCACACCCCCACTAGCAGTTAAAAGGAAGAAACAGCTGCAAGCTCACATTACTCCGAGAAGCACAAGGCCGAAGACACAAGCCTGAAGATGATGAGACTTCATCAAAATGTTGCCTAGATACTTCCAATTCTACACGGGAGAAAACCCGAAGAACCAAAGATCCACATATAAATACCCACGAAAACCTCCAAAAACAATATATATATATATTGCACCAAGAAAAACAGCTAGTAGTATTCAATTATGTTTGACAAAGTGTACACATTATGGACAGTGGAAGAATAACAGAAATCATCACTATTTTCTTTTTAAAGTGGCTTTTTTTCTGAGTATAGACTTAGTGTGGGAAGGATTTACTGCTTCAGCCAATTGTAGAACAATAGCAATAGCAACAGCAATAGTATTTATGCTTATATTCAGCTCCATAATACTTTACAGCACTCTGGATGGTTTACAATATAAACATTATTTACATATTGCCACCAACTATAGTCATTTCTATAGCAATGGTTTGTTTTTCAAAGGTTTGGGAATGGAAAGCAATTTAGGTACACATTAATGAGTTCAAAACATATATTCTCATCATAAAAAGGTATGTAATGATTCTTTATGGTTATGTTTTAGAAATATTTTCCTAGTGTACTGTTTTTGTATCCACATCTCATAATAAAACCTTTTTATTTACATATTTTGGTTGCATCAATACTTCAATGTCTGGAGAAATGCAAATGTTTCTTTTTGCACTCTAGTTTTTATATTAGTTTAGGAAATGTTAATTAGATCAGTTCCTATCAAAATAAAAATCAAACAATTTTTCCCTTTTGTTCCTGATATAAATTGATATACCAAGCTTCACCAGTAATGTTATGTTCATTTTTGGAAAGGAAACATTATTTGTACATTTTTGTCCTATGTTGTAAAACAATAAAACAACATCTACCTAATGGGGAATTGGAGAATATTCAAATGGAGAATACTATAGAATACCGATGTGGTGGTTTAATTTTCTCGCTATGTGTATGCAAATAAAGATATTATATATACAACCATATTATAACAAGAATGTAAATGTGAGCATATTTTTATACATTTGTACAAGACTTCAACAAATGGAAATAAAAAGTGTCAGGATATTGCATGATAACTGTAAATTCCAGAAGTAATAAGCTTTATTTTATTCTGAAAAGACTAAGTAGATATGGGGGTTTTGAACGATGAATATATTACTGTCTGAACCTCCAGGTGGAAATACTGATTCTTTTTTTTTTTTTCTTAAAAAAATGAATCAATTTTCACTGACCTCACCAATTCTTTCCTGTCAGATATTTCATTTATTCTGGAGTGTTTGCAAGACATTCAATAACAATAACAATTCACCAACATTAAAGTAGGGTGGCACTAATCAGGTTTTCCATTTTTTTTAAAGAACTTATTTATCAGTAGACCCCTCATATTAACAAATGTGATAATTTTTCACCTGATTAGTTCAAAGCCTTTTAAAGAACTGTTCTTTCAAAGTATATTATATGAAGCTGAGTGAAAGGGAGAATAGGCTTGCATAATTGATATCTTCCCATTTTACCCTATATGGCATTTGTGGAAAGGGCAAGCTAAGGATATAGCCTGAGTTCAATTCTTACTGGAAACTTTCCATGTTCTAGCACTTAAATATATATATATAAATTGCCTAAAATTCTAATTAACAATTTGCATTTGAGGTGAGAATTATAACTGCTAAAGGTTCTTTTTCCTCCCTCAGGTAACAGTTTCTGAATTGGTTCTTTTAGAGCAGGGGTGTCAAACTCATGTCATTACAGTGGCATCACATGATGTATTGAGACTCCCCCCTTTATTAAACTGAGTGTGGGCATGGCCAATGCATGATGCAACTGGCCAATGGGCTAGGAATTTGACAGACATGTTTTAAAATATGCCCTATATTTTTCCATCTAGAACAGGCTGCTTCAATTCGGTTCTCTCCAAGTGTTTTTCAGTGAATGTAAGTTTTATTTTTGAAGTCCATTAAAAATCATGGCCATAGTGGGGTTATTCTCTAAAATGCTGTGAGGATTTAAAAAGAAAGAAAGAAAGAAAGAAAGAAAGAAAGAAAGAAAGAAAGAAAGAAAGAAAGAAAGAAAGAAAGAAAGAAAGAAAGAAAGAAAGAAAGAAAGAAAGAAAGAAAGAAAGAAAGAAAGAAAGAAAGAAAGAGGTATATTTCTTTTTACGATTTCAGCTCTGTGTAATGGAACAGAGATTAGAAAGTTTAGGCAGATATGTTGAACAATGACACAAAGCTTTTTGCTGTTGTTAAAAGGGAGTCATGGTCTAGAAAAACCATTTTCTTTAGTAGAGAATTATGTTTTCTATATAAAAAAATATCATATGTTCAGTCATCACCATCTCCAGGAATATCTGGGGAGAATGCCTGTTTAAAACTTTGCAGTTATTACCAAGCAGTGTTGACAATATTAAATTAGAAGGCACAATGGTCTACCTTATTGTAAGGTTGTTTCTAAATGAAATTATATTCTACAAGACACTCAGTGACAATAAGTAGAGAAGCAATTAATCTGAACATCCATCATCATTTACAAATTCTGCTTCGAGAAGTTTGTTTCCTACAAAATTTAATGGGCTGTCGTAAAACCATAATAACAGCAGGGCTACCATCTTTGGTCAGCAAAATCTAAATGAGGATCTCTTTGCTATCGTCCAGCATTCATCTAGATTTTTGCATCCATATATAGAATCTAAAAATAAGATTGTCAACCTGCAAAATGATTTCAGCTGAAGCCATGCTTAATTCTGTTTTGTTTCTTGGGTGCCATTCAAGGGGGAGGGGGAAACCTCAAGAATGTGGTGCCTCAGTCGTCTCCCAGACAGTGTGTGTATGTTGTGGTTCGCTGGCAGCCTGTGCAGATGGCAGCGGAATTGGACAGTGGGAAAGAATGGGGACCAGTCCGGAGGTCTGGGGAGAACTCGGACGAAGGTCCTGCATCTGATGTAGAGATGGGGCCAGGACCATCTGGGAGTGGGGTGTTGACTCTGGAAGCTCTGGAATCTGGCATCAGCGAGGCAGAGGAACAAAGGGAGCCTGTTCTTGGTGCACTTCTGCGCAGAGCTGCTAGAAGGCAGGAAGCAAAGTCATTCGCTCTGTTCGGATTAAATCTTGAAGATCTGTGTGGACTTTGTACTTTGGTTGGTTTTTTTTTTTCCAGTTAATTCAACACTTTAGTTGCTAGCAGCAATTCAAAGGACAGAAAGGTGGGTGCTTATCTCGAGGGACTGTTTGGGACTCATTACCGGCTGGGAATGAACATAATTTCCAGCGTTGAAATAAAACAAGAGTTATTTTGACTAAGTGTGTGTTTAATTATGGTCTCGGGAAGCCTTGGTCAAAATAGAGTGAACCAAGGTCATTTCAACGGACATTGTCGAAGCTGAGCAGGAATATACACCTGGAATGATTGCCCCATGTGACCTGAGGGATAAAGAGGGATGTGGAGGTCTTATTCTTTTAATCATCCCTGACCACGGGAATAATTTAATGCTGATATGATGTACTCAATAAAGGATCTCTTGAACCTGAAAAAAAGTGTCAAAGTTATGATTCCCTGAGTTCATTACTCACAATGATGACAAAGATACTACATTTCTATCTTTCAGCCAGAATAATTGCCTGGAGAAAACTAGATAACCCTGGATACTCTGATATTACAAATATTACTATTAGTACACTTAAATTCATGACTACTCACTTAAGAGATTGTTTTCTTATTTTTTATCCCCATTAACAATTCTAAAAATCTAGTAATGAAAGATTGCAGTTAGTCCAAAATCATCCAGAGAATTCCATGGTCAAGTTAATGCTGCCCTTTAAATTTTTATCGTTGCATAAAAGAGCTCTTTGACTGGAAAGTAATTTGTAAACCCCTCTAATAATTATAGGCATGACTTGTGATAGCAATAGCAATGTTACTCTAGTGCAGGTAGAATTTTGCAGTGATAAGTGCCACAGGTGCAGTTTATCCTTCTATAATCAACCCAGGGATATTGTTTAATATACCAGCTGCAATGTTTTCATGATATTTCTAGTTGAAATTAAAGAACCATTTTATGGACTGAAAAATTATAATGCAGAGCATCTATTTATTGCTACTAATTGACTACAAAAAAAGAGAAAGCATTCCATTGTCTCAGTAATATTGGTGAGGTGCATTAATTAAGCATGATATAATACATTCATTCAGAGAAGTTGCCAGAAGAAAAAGGATATTACAGAAAAATAGTAATAATTAGGTAGCAGAGATCATCTAAAGAGAAGCTATCTGTTCTGTTTTGTGAAATAAACTTCCTTCTGTCAGGAAAGTGGGAAGAAGAAATAATGTTTCCTTTATTTGCAGAACTCTGTGTTGTTAATGACTAGTTCTAAACTTAATGGTAATCGCATTAATTTGGATTTGTTTCTTGCTATGTAGCTTTATAGACTTCTATTCACTCCTTTCTAATCAACACCGTTTTAGTTAAAAGGTCAAAAGAGTGAAAAACACCAAGGAAGGAACAAGGCAGATAATCAGGATTTATCTATTTGCTACCACAAATATAGACATGTTATCTCAGCAAGTATTGTGGGCCCAATTGGCAAAAGAAAGCTCAGAACCATATTGGTTGGAAACATGTTGAAGAGGCTTTCATCTTGCAGTGGATAGACAATGGCTGAAGTGACTATATACATATTATATTATCATTTGAAAATTGAGCTGGAGTCGTCTTCTTTTAATTTATTTTTTAATTTTAATTATGAGAATACAACACAATACATCCAACTTAGCCTTTGCTAAGTATGTAAGTAATACATACATTTTACTTCATCGTTTATAATCTCCTTATTTCATATATTAATTACTAATTAATCTAAATATAACTACTAATATTATGACCTTGTCTTCTGCTACATAACCATTGATAAAATTTATTTCATGTTTTATAATATTTAGATTCACCTTTGTCTTTTAATTCTAGAGTTAACTTATCTGATTCTGCACATGCAATAATTTTACTTATTATTTCTGTTTCTGGAGGTATGATTTTATTTTTCCAGTATTGTGCATAATAATATTCTAGCTGCCGTCAATACATGTACTATTAGATACACCATTTCCTTCTTAAAGTTTTCTGATATTATTCCTAGGAGAAAAAATTCCAGTTTAAATGGAATACACTCTCCCACCATTTGTTCTACCCATGTTTGAATCAGTCTCCAATATATATATATATTGCAGCATTGCAAGTCCACCACGTGTTATAAAATGTGCCTGACACATCTTTACACTTCCAACCATTTGGAGATATATTTTTAAACATTTTAGGAAGTCTGGCTTGCGGAAGATGCCACCTGTAAAACATCCTATAAAGATTTTCTTTATAAGCCATAGCCAATGTTGTTTTCTGATTTGTGGTCCAAAGTTTTTGCCATTTAACCAATTCAATATTATAACCAAAACTTTTTGCCCATGCCACAATTGTTTCTTTAACATGTTCTTCCTCAAGTTTGTATTCTAATAAATATCTATACAATATTTTTTATTAATTTATCATCTGTCTCTAACAGTAGATTATCCAGAACTGTTAATTCTTTATTAATGCCCCATGTTTTTTCTGTCTTGTATGTATCTTGATTGTACTTGTAAATAAGATCACCAAGAGCTGGAGTATTTTTAAGGTAGAGCTGTTACTTTATTGCAGGAATGAGAAACATTCCTTTTTTTTTTACCCAGATACTCCTTTTTCAATTATAATTCTAATTTGTAATCTTTGGTTTCTGGATTTCCTATAACACCTCCAATAGAAAGGCTTTCCCTCAGTTTACACATGTGGTAAACTGGGGGGGGGGGGGGCATTTTTAATCATTTATAACACTAGCCCAGCCCAGTTTTTCAAATGGCTACCGCCGAGCAATTGTGTAAAATGTGTTCAAATATATTTTTTCATACCAAAAAAGAAAATCTAGGTCAATATTTAATTAGGGGTAGAAATATTTGTTTCTCAAATACCTGTCTGCATAAACCAATACATTTGGGATGATATTGTTGGGGTTCGCCGGCAGCCGGTGCAGAAGGCAGCAGAATTGGACAGTGAGGAAGAAAGGGGACCAGTCTGGAGAGGACTTGGATGAGGGTCCTGTGTCCGATGCAGAGATGGGGCCAAGACCATCTGGGTATTGGGGTGCTGCCTTTGGAGCCTCTGGAGTCTGGCAGCAGTGAGGCAGAGGAACCAGAGGAGCCTGTTCCCAGTGCGCATGTGCACAGAGCTGCTAGAAGGCAAGTGCAGTTGAGGCAAAAGGGGCAACTTGGGAATAAGGCTTGGAGGTGATTGCCCCTCCCCTAAGGTATAAAGGACAGGCAAAGGAAGATAAACCTTTGCAGGAAGCAAAGTCGTTTGATCGGTTGAGAGAATCATTCTAGAAGCTCTTTGTACTTCAGTTGATTTTTTTGTTTTGTACTTCAGTTGGTTTCTTTTCCAGTTCGTTTGATCCTTCCGTTTTTGGCAGCACTTCAGAGAACTGAAAGGTGAGTGCTTATCTCGGGGGACTCTTTGAGATTAATTCTGGCTGGGAATGAAAACAATTCCCAGCGTTGAAATAAAATAAGTCTTGTTTTTAAAAGATGTGTGTGCGTAATTACGGTTTGGAAGCCTTGGTCAAAACAAATATTTCAATGTCCTTGTTCATTTCCATTGGTTTATTTAAAACTATAATCTTGAAAATACTGCAGTACATCTAAAAGATAATGAAATTGCATTAACCTCAGCTGCTATTGTTGCGGCTCTTAATACTGTGCTGTGGATGGAAAAACGTTCAACCAGTCATCTTTTTCTTCTTGTGTACTCCTTAAAGAAATTCACCTTCACCAATATCTGGCTATATTAATCCACCTAGTCAAGCTTTAGTACACCATATATTTTCAAGGATAAGCCAAGAAATTTAATTGGCAAAATGAACCCCCCAAAATAATATTTTTATGGGCTTATATTTGAGTATACTCATATATTCCATACAATATATATTCACAGGTTAAATCCAAACGTAGATAAGCTGACCTTCAATTTTTTAAGCAAAATACCATGAAAAATCTACCATCCATAGATAAGATGACCTACATTGTTCATGGCATTTTCAACTGCTGATTAATCATTATTTATCTCCTTTCCAAGTCAACAAATGAACATCACTTGTACTGTATTGTTCAAAATATAACTATAACCCCAAATCCCAGTAGCCTCCTCAATAATAAATTATGTTTTTATATAATAGCTTTTCTGCTACAAGTGATAGTAAATGTGATAAAATTCACTGTTATACATTATTTACATGTTAAGTTTTATATGGTTTTGCTTTCTTATCTGTGTGTTTCTTTAAACCCTGTAGGTAGGAAGATTCAATCCAGATGTTAGAATGAAATAAATGAGGTAGGATTTACATAATATGAGGACAGCAACTGTAATTCATCAATAGGACCTTATGAAATATGGACAGTTTCAATGTGGTATAATCTGGTACAATGTATAGTTTTATTGGAAAAGGGCTGATGTGCTTCCCATCTTCAAGAAAGGGGGAAAAGATCCAGGAAACTACAATTCAATCAGTCTAACATCAATACCTGGAAAGATCCTGGAAAAGATAATCAAGAAATAAATTTCCAATTGGAAGAAAATAAAGTTGTAACTAGTAGACAGCATGGGTTTGTTAAAAAGAGGTCATGCCAAACCAATCTTATTTCATTATTTGATAAAGTGACTAAATTAGTAGATCAGCGAAATGCTGTGGACATAATATCCTAAGAGGTCTGTAAGGGGCGTGCATAAATGCACCATCGTGCCTCCTGTCCTGTCCTTTTGTCCCCATTTAATCGTACTTATTTTCTGTATTCTTACTCATGTTTATACTTATACCTATTATTTTGTAAGCGATTGACAAATCAAATAATAAATAAATAAATAAAATACTTAGATATCAGTAAGGCATTTGACAAAGTAGACCACAACCTACTTCTTGGTAAGCTAAAAAAATGTAGAATAGACAACATCACCACTAGATGGATTTATAGCTGGCTGACAAACCATACTAGTCCTTAATGGTACTACACCCACATGGAGAGAAGTAAGTAATAAGACCACACCTGGAATACTGCAAACCAATTTTGATTACCATGCTACAAAAAGATGTTGAGGTTTTGGAAAAAGTTCAGAGAAGAGCAGCTAAGATGATCAAAGGCCTGAAGACTAAAACATAAGAAGAATGGTTGCAGGTTTTGGGTTTGGCTAGTCTGGCTTTGGGTACTGATTAATTTAGTGTGTGTATGTTCTTGTTCTCTCTCTCCCCCTCCCCCTCTCTTTCTCTTTTCTATCTCATAGTAGTTGTAGTAGGAGCATAACTGAAAGAAAGTTCAGTCTGCCACTATAAGCTACAAGAAAGAACAATAGCAACAGCATTAAATGTGGTTCATTAAATAATGAATACAAAATCTCTTCCTTAACTTCATTAAGTTCCCTACCACAAATTCTGAAAGTCAAATTTCAATTTCACAATAGGCAGTTAAGTTGTATCTTCATATTTTTGCAAAGCAGTTATTGTAGGTCAGCTTAGTAAACAGAGATCCAATAAATAGCTTCTTATTTCATATCTAAAGAGGCAAGGAATGTTGGGTTTGGATAGTCAGGAACAAGAGGCAACTAGAAAAAAGTATGTCTAAAGGAAGTTAGAAATGTCAAGTCACTTCCATATTGTTGACTGGAATAAGCTTGGCTCAAGAGAAGCTTCACCTCTTCACTTTTCTCAAGTATAAATTATGTCAACAATCTTAGATATGTGGAAGTAAATAAACTAAATGTAGGCTAGCTATGAAACCTATATGAAATGAACACTTTAACTTACAGTAAGGCTGCTGATTAGCCAGTGGTCACCCTCCAGTTTTATTATTTCAATTTTGTTAATTTCAATCAGGTTCATAGCTGTAGTTCATTGCTGAATTTTATCCAATAACCCCACTCCCCAGTTAATAAATACGAAAGGATATAAAATGTGTAAACCAATTATAAACTGTCAGAATGTGCCCTGATTAAAATACACATTTACTTGAAGATACCGCACTCAAAAATTAATCACATGTTATTTATAGCAACTTGAGACACAGGAGTGAAGAAAATGGTAATGAAATCTGAAGGCTTGCTACGTTTACATGTGACTCCCTAGTGGTTTTTCTGCACTTGGACAGAGTAAGGAGAAATGTGTGAATTATTTGAAAATTGAGCCAGCTTCCAAGTGATAAAATCATATATGTTGCATATTTTTCTAATGCTTTACAAATTTCCTGGATAATTCAAACTGGATTTTTAAAATTTCATTACTGATGAACTGTTTCCTGGTTTAGCTCTACCAAGATATTTTGCTATGTGAAGTTGAACAACAAATGACATAAATTTTCTCAAGTTAGGCTCAGAGGTGATATTCAACAGGTTCTGATCAGTTCTGGAGAACTGGTAGCGGAAATTCTGAGTAGTTCAGAGAACAAGCAAATACCATCTCTGACTGGAGATTTTACAGTATCTTTCCCCTGCCACGCCTACCAAGCCACGCCCACCAAGCCATGCCCACAGAACAGGTAGTAAAAATTTTTGAATCCCACCACTGGTTAGGCTGCAAAATACCTAAAGCTGACCTATGCGTTTGGTTTCTGAAACAGACATTCCTAAATATGTCCAGAAGCTTAAATGGGAAATAAAAATACTAACTCAGTATTCTTGCCTGTTTACTTGTTACAATGCTAGTTGCTTGTAACAAAGCTAATTGTAAAAAATGGCTTTGTTATTCTGTCTAACATAGGAATGGGCAATTTCATTATTGCAGCCAGCACTTAATATTTTGGTGAATATTACATTATATATTGGAAAAACTATTCCATGTCAACACAATTAGGTTGCTTTGTACAAATCAACATCTTGAATTCAGTTAGGGGTAAGATGCAAAGCATTTCCTGCTTCTCATCCACTTTAATTACTTCTGAATTCTAAGGCAATTGCTACCATTTGTTTATCCATTTTTTTAAAAAAATAATCTTTTTTTTTACTTGCAATGTTCAGTTCCTCTCATTTTACTGTTTCAAGGAGAACATTTTATTTGTCGCAATCCATATTCCTGCTGTTTCTGTTTGTTCACCTTAATAACACAAACAATTTTATGAACCATGTAAGTGTTGCACAGAAATATCTATATTCCCTGGCAAGTTGATGTGATTTGATTTGTCATATGTTTGCCTACAAAATTAGGGTGAGTGAGAATTCAGCTAAACTTGAAGCTGAATATGAAACACAAGCACTGATCTAATAGGCATTATCAATTTCAGAAAGCATTTTTTTTTTCCTGTTAGCTCTGCAAGACTGGGATTAATCACTTACAAATAATAGGAATCTTCAAAACAGGCATTTAGCCATCTTCTCCTATCAACAGAAACAGCAGGAAATGTGATAAATACGTTATCATTGGAAGCCCAAGAGAATAAGATCATCATTATCTAGTCTTGAAAAAACACAGCACCAAATTAGAATGATTACTTGGATGAATACATGCAGAATGCTTAGGTTTTACACACACACACACAGAGAGAGAGAAAGAGAGAGAGAGAGAGAGAGTTAGGTATATATATGGTTAAGTATATACAGGGGTGGATTCCACCAGTATAACAACTGGTTTGGTGATCGCGTGATATGGAAAATCTTTTCTACCAAATCTAAATCTATGGAGAAGGAACTTATTACTACTTGATCTAGTAGCTTTTCTTCTCTCTTATTCAAGGTTCTTTAAACATTATTCCCACCAACAGTTGCTGGGAGTAGTAGTATAGGTGTTTTCTAACTGGTTAACTGGGCATGCTACTACTCTGAGCTTCCTAGTTCTTTCCCTTCTTGGAGGTTATTGCCACATAGGATCAGGAACTGAAACTTAGTTTTGTCTTTGCTTACTTGTTGTGACATTTATGCTTCTTCAAAATTTTGCCCTTATAACTGCTGCCTTAAGGAGAGAAGTGTGATTGTGCAGAGCAGCACAAATGTTTTCATTCAACTTCTCATATTTTGAAGAATATAATTTTAAATGGTAACCTGGTGGAAAGTTTTAAAAGGATTCTGAGAACAGATCCAACTCTATTAGACACCCACAGATTTTAGTACTATATAAATGAAGAGAGGGAGAGAGAGAGGGAGAGGGAAAGGGAGAAAGAGGAGAGAGGAAGAGAGAGAAACGGAGAGAGAGAAAAGGAGAGAGAGAGAGAAGGAGAAAGGGAGAGGGAGGGAGAGAAGGAGAGAGGAGGAGGGAGAGAGAGAGGGGGGGATAGAGAGAGAAAGAGAAGGAGAGAGAAGAGAGATAGGGGGAGAGAGGGAGATGGAGAGAGAAAGAGACAGAGAGGGAGAGAGGGGAGAGAGAAAGGGAGAGAGAGAAGGAAAGAGAGGAAGAGGGGGGATAGAGAGAGAGGGAAATAGAGAGAAGGAGAGAGAGATAGGGAGAGAGGGGGGGAGGGAGATGGAGAGAGAGAGAGACAGAGAGAGAAGGAAAGAGAGGAGGGAGAGGAAGACAGAGAGAGAGGGAGGGAGAAAAACTGTTTGATTTCAAGAGAAGTTCTAGTCGACTTTAGTAACATTGAAACAATAATAATACAATTATCTAAAATTACTTTTTAAGCATTACACATGTGGAAAAATAATGTATTTATTCACAAGCGCATTTTGGAATTGAATTTTGGAAGAATCTTGTAAGATTTCTTCTGCTAAAAGAGAAAAAAAGCATGGAGAGGTTGATAGGTAGCATACCACCTATTTCAAGCAGTACAAGACTTGCCTGAGGTGTTAAAGAAGACAACAAGAAAGAGAAAGCCATTTAGGAACACAAACTGCATCTTTATCATGAATCTTAGCCAGAGGATAAGCAGATGGACAAGCAAGGCCTGAACACATTCAGCATTCAACAAAACCCTTATGGCTATGTTTTTTGTTGCAGCATACTGCACTCACTCAGTAATAGTTTTGGCCTATGAATTACCTAATAATAGTGCTATAGTTATAGGAGGGAAAGCCTGAAGTTTTCTTGGCACATAAATCCATTCAAACTGGGTACCAGATATCTTCCACTCCATTTCACTCTGATCTCCAAAGGCCAGGCTCTGGCACAATCTGAAAGGTGCAATGAATTCATTTGCTTCTTAAACACCCTGATATTTTCCTCTGTCACAAGTACATGGGGATGATAGGAACAGCTTAATTATCTGAAAGTGAATCGAGTCCATTTAGCCCAGACAGTAGTTTGGGCAGCATAGATTCAATATAATATCTTGTTCTATGTAAGACTTTTTTTTTAAAAAATAGAAGTCTATATATGCATACATATACAAAATCTCCCTTTTACAGCCCTGTACTCCCTTAATTTGGGATAAAATCAGAGACTGGATGGGCATTTACTGGCTGGGTGCTCTTGCTGATGCCATGACCCCGTCGGAACCTGAATCTGGGGAGGAAGATGAGCCGGATCTGGAGCTGAAGTAGATCAATAGGATGGCTTTGTTGGCTTTGAAGGAATGTGGGGAAGAGCAGGCCGAGTCAGAGCAGGGTCTTTCAGGATTGGGACGGCTTGTAGGCAGGGAAGAATAGGGGCAGGATAACCAAGATAGAGCAAGCAGTGAACATGAGAGCGACGGAGGTCAGGCGATAAACAAGAACTGTCCCCTCTTGATCCCTGAGACTGAGAGTGGAGAGGAGAGGGGAACAGCACAGGCCGACTCGACTACTTGGGAGGAGAGTGCTCCGTCCCTCTTCACAAGGCACACTGGGGGAGGGGGGGGAACTGAGATTTAAGGAGACGCTGTGGGGAGGGGTATTTGTCGGGAACAAACGCTGAATTCACGGAGTGTTGTGTGCTGTTGCCGATGTTTGGAGTTTCCTGGACTTCTTGTTTTATTTCTTGCTTCCTGGATTAACTGCCTTGTTCCTTTGCTCTCTGGCTTATTCCCTTACTGCGCTGGATTTCTTGCTTTGCAGCCATTGTGCTTCTAGTATTGTGCTCGACTACTTGCAGCCAGAGGCTGCTCAAAGTGTGCGTGTGTGTGTGTGTGTGTGTGTGTGTGTGTGTGAGATCACTTTGGTTCGGGACTTGCCATAAATGTGGGAAGCATTTGGGACAAAGTTGGAGCAATAAAGGGGCAATTTGAACTATCAGTTGACTATGTTGCCTTTGTGCCACATACAGTAAATAGGCAAATCAAGCCAATATAATATAGGGAAATCAAGCTTGGCAAAGAATGAAATGTGAAAAAGAATTAAGGTTTTATGCATTGGTAGGACATTCTAAAAAGGCAGCCAATCTATCTGAGAGAGGGGGATGATAATAATAATAATAATAATCATCATCATCATCATCATAATACAACAATAACAATAATACTAATAGTAAAAACAACTGGATATAGCCAGTTGTAGAACAACCTGTCTGATGGCCCTAGATATAACAGCTAAAAATGTTGTCACCTTTTTTAGATGTTTCACTATCACATTGATATTGTTGCAAATAATGTATAATCATTGCCTGTGATAGGTGGCAAAGCAGACCAGCAAGAAGTTCATTGAGTTCAAAGTCCCAGGTGTGATATAAAAAGCAGTCTAGCGAGGCTTCTGCCACAGACCCCGTGCTGTCTGAACATGTGCAAAGGTGGAGTATAAGGTAACAGATATATAAATATCAGAAGAGGAGCCCATACAACAGAGGTGGTATTCAGCAGGTTCTAATCAGTTCTGGAGAACCAATAGCGGAAATTTTGAGTAGTTCAGAAAACCGACAAATCTCACCCCTGACTGGCCCCGCCGCCATCTATTCTCTGCCTCCCAAGTCCCAGCTGATTGGCTGGGTCTTCTTTTGTTGCCTTGCACAGGAGAATGGAGCTGGAAAGCAGGTTAGTGAGGTGGGAAGGGAATAGGATTTTTCAGTATCCTTCCCCCAGAAGTAGGGTGGGAATGGAGATTTTACAGTATCCTTCCCCTGCCATGCCCACCAAACCACGTCCACCAAGCCATGCCACACCCACCAAGCTATGCCCACAGAACCGGTAATAAATTTTTTTGAACCCTAACACTGCCACACAAGCTGCAATAATGAAGCTGCAATAATGAAAATTCTATGGGTATCAAGATCCAACCCTCTGTACTTAAACTCTTGTCAAAGCTTTTTATAGACCAGCAATTCTCAGTTTAACCTAGGAATGATCCGTGAGTTTAAAACGATTTGCATAAGAAAAAAAACTTTATCTGCCTTTTTTTCATTCTCAATTTTTCATGAGTATAGTGGATTAAAATGCCTTACCCCAAATCAAGACAGTGGCACCAAACTGTACCAATATTATTTCAATTAAATATTTTTTTTTAAAAATAGCTTCATTTAAGAATGTCCTTGAGGAAGCAGTAAAATGTTAATGTTATTAAATCCTGAATGCATATCTTTTTAATATTCTGTGTGCCAAAATGAGAGGAAGCATTAATGGTGTATTTTTCATGCTGTATAATGAACTGTGTCAATATTTGGAAGATCTGCTTTACTCCCTGAATCAATATTTTCCAAACGACCAATGCATGATGTTACAAAACCATTCAAAGTGCATGATCGAACAAAGAAGACAGAAAATAAAAGAAGACAGAAAGTTTGCTAGTATGGCTTCAAATTCCAATTGAAACAAACTTGCAGAGTTTTGATGTAGTATCAAAGAAGGTTATCAATAATTATCTGAAAAGGCTGTTAAAATAGTCTTCCTTTTTCCAATAACATATCTATGTGAGGCCGGATTTGTTCATATATTCTAACCAGCCTCAAAATACTAGACCTTGAAAACCTACAACTACACCGCCTTCGGCCCGATCTAAGTATAGTATATAAAATCGTACATTGCAATGTCCTACCTGTCAATGAATACTTCGGCTTCAACCATAACAACACAAGAGCAAACAATAGATACAAACTCAAGGTTAATCGCACCAAACTTGATTGCAGGAAATACAACTTCAGCAACAGAGTGATCAATGTCTGGAATATTATACCTGACTCTGTGGTTTCTTCCCCAAACCCTAAAAACTTTAACCTTAGACTGTCTACCATTGACCTCAACCCTTTCCTAAGAGGTCTGTAGGGGGCGTGCATAAGCGCACCAATGTGCCTTCCATCCCTGTCCTATTGTTTTTTTATATTTTATTTTTCTTATATGTATCCATGTATTAATAACTATGTTTTACTTATACCTATTATCTTGTAAGCAATTGACAAAAATAAATAAATAAATAAAAATCAATAAAATAAATAAACCAAAGGAACTCCACATATCAGGCACATACACAAAAGCTCTTTGGGTTTCTCAGTAATTTTCAAGAATGTGAAGAAGTTTGAAAACTAGACCCATGGAGCATATAGCTAGGGATGGGGATAGCAGACAAATTCAAGTCCATTTGTTTCTTCAAGGAAAAGCTGAAAATTTCCAACAATGTAAGCCAAGACATGAAGTCAAACTGGAATATTTGTTTTAACTAGAAATTAAGTCAGCAAGATCCACTGGCTCTCAAGAGAAATGCAACCCAGTTCCAGCTGAGACAGCATGTTTTTGTTTGATAAACGAGACATGGAAAATAGCCTTCAAAAAGTTGGTTTGAATTACTTGCAGGGTAGATTTTTTTTTCTATGTACATACAAGAGTTACACATCATGTAGCAACAAACTAAATACCTTTGCTTTGAATAATTTGTTTATTGCAGGGATATTTTTATTTCTGTCTTGCAAATCTGATAATCTTGTTAAAGGGGTGGTTTTTTGTGCTCTTAGTGTGAACTCACTTATTTGATAATTCTAGGAAGCAGGTGTTTGGAAATGAATATCTAGATACTTAATGACCTTAACTTGCTTGACAGGTTTATTATCAAATTGCCAATTATAAGAAAGGTTAAAATGCTTTTTAGTGAAAATTAAGGCTTTTGTTTTAGCACCATTAATTTCCATGTTTCCCTAGGAAAAAAAGAATGTTTATAGCTCATAAATATCTATAAAGGGCAACTTAAGATGTGGAGAAAGTGATAAAATCATCTGCATAGAGTCAAATGAAATAGGCAAGTTGGTGCAGATTGGAGGGGTGAATTATTTTGTTGGACAAGGGCCAGAAGAAGTCATTAATATAATTTTTTTAAAAATAGCCAAGCTGGAATGAATCTATACGTTTGTTTATTTATTATTTATTTATTTGATTTGTCAATCACTTAAAATATAATAGGTATAAGTATATACATAGTTATGAATACATGAAATGGGTACATATAAGAAAAATAAAAGAAAGGGACGGTAGGCATGTTGATGTACTTATGCACGCCCCCTACAGACCTTTTAGGAAAGGGGTGAGTTCAATAGTAGACAGTCTAAGGTTAAAGTTTTTGGGGATTGGGGAAGAAACCACAGAGTCAGTAGAGTATTCCAGACATTGACCACTCTGTTGCTGAAGTCCTATTTCCTGCAATCAAGTTTGGTGTGGTTAACCTTGAGTTTGTATCTATTGTGTGCTCTTGTGTACTTATGGTTGGAGCTGAAATATTCATTGACAGGTAAGTCATTGCAATGTATGATTTTATATACTATACTTAGATCGGACCAAAGGCGGCGTAGTTCTAGGCTTTCTAGGTCTAGAATTTCAAGTCTGGTGGCATAAGGTATTCTACAACGAGTAGAGGAATGGAGAACTCTTCTTGTGAAATATTTCTGGACTTTCTCAACTGTGCTAATATCAAATATATAATCTAGGTTCCAGACTGATGAACTGTATTCGAGTATTGGTCTAGCAAATGTTTTGTATGCTCTAGTTAGTAGTGTGATATTACCAGAGAAAAAGCTACGTAGGATTAGGTTAACAATTCTTAATGCCTTTTTGGCTATGTAGTTACAATGGGCTCTAGCACTTACATCATTAGAAATGAATATTCCAAGATCCTTTACAGAGCTTGGATCATCAAGGTCTTGACTATTCAGCTTGTATTTTATTTTCTGATTTTTTTTTGCCAATATGTAAGACAGAGCATTTATTTGTTGAGATTTGAAGTTGCCATTTCTTTGACCATTCTGATACATAGTGAAGATCTTTCTGAAGGGTAGCAGTATTGTCTGTGGTATTGAACAGCTCTACATCATCAGCAAAGAGAACGCAGTTGCTCTTAATATGATCACAGAGGTCATTTATATAGAGTATGAAGAGAATTGGTCTTAGAACACTGCCTTGGGGGACAAAACTATTGACAGGTACAGAATTTGATAGGACGCTCCCAGTTTTGACCATTCATTGTCTGTTTGACAGGAATGCTTCTATCCAGTTATGCAGTTGTCCAGAGATACCATAAGATTTTTGTTTTAGGAGTAGTTTGTCATGTACCACGGAATCAAAGGCTTTACAGAAGTCTATATAGATTGTGTCTATTGTTTTGCCCTGGTCGAGTTGTGTAGTCCATATGTTTTTGCAGTGTAAGAATTGCAGATTACAGGATAGTTTTTTTCTGAAACAAAATTGTTTATTAGAGAGTAGGTTGTTTGTCTCTTAAGAGAAGGATAATGGATTGGTTAATAATTGATTCCATTACTTTACAGGTGACGCAGCATAAGGAGATTGATCTGTAATTTTCAACTAGGCTGGGGTCTCCCTTTTTGAAGATGGGGAGGATTGTGGCTTGTGACCATAAGTTAGGCAAGGAGGTGGTCCTGAAATAGCTTCCTTAGAGATTGAAATGGAAGCCAAATTTCCATTGTTTTTATATTTGATTTCCATAAAGGTGTTTTTATACAGTAGCATTATCAGCCTGAAAAGTTGGGGCATTGGGTTTCACATTGATAAAAGCAGTGTAAAAAGAATCTTTGGAGAACTTGGCCAGATGATATAAAATTGTACACCTCTTAACAGCCCAACAATATGGTCTAAAACATACTTGATCAGTGGCCAAGATGATCTTCTGGATCATCCTATTGGAAATTTATTATAAAGGTATAGAACTTGTAATTACACATAGCAGACTAATTGGGCAATAATTACCTAAACTATTCTTATTTCTTAAACTTTACAATTGTGATGGAATATTTACAGTCTTTAGATTTATTGTTGCTTGTAAACAGGGGATCTAATATAACCAAGATTTGTTTTCAAGAACTCTGGGGGAATTAATTCCTCTTCTACCACTTGACTATTTTTCAACTGGTGAAAATCCATTTAAAGCTTGATTTCATTGAGGGACACATTAGAGTTGTGTTTGACTTCAGGGGGCCAGGGTGGGTGTGGCCAGGGTGGGTATGGCAGCTCAATGTCACTTGTGTCAGGGCGCCTATGGTGGCCCAAGCACTATGCCAGTGAAAATGGGTTCCCAAGCTCCATTTTCAGCTGCAACAGCCTCCTGCAGTTTTCTGTCAGTGATATTGGAGCTTGGGAGAGCTGCGTGTGGCCTTTGTAGGCTACATTTTTGCTGGCAGAGGCACCATGGGCCGGTCCAGGGCAGCCCTGCAGACCCAATCTAAGCACCCAAGGGCTGGATCCAGCCCCTGGACCTTGAGTTTGACACCCCTGATTTAAAGAGTTCTAAATTTGAAACCGGTGGTTTGTCACACAAAAGATCAGAAATTGGGAAACCTAGATTTCCTTTGCTAAATGATATATGAAACAGGTCATGGTAATAGGTGGCCCAGTTTAATGCCAAAAATACACTGCACTGCATCCAACATTCAAGATGAGACTGATTTTTCTTGAGAACGGATTGTTGGAGCCTCTCCTAGTTTGTTAAGAGACAGCTTTGTTTATTTCTTTTTAACCCCATTCCTCAAAAATGAAATTATGAAATGAAATTATGCATATACAAGCACATATACAACATCATAAATAACTCAGTCAAAACTGTCTCAGACTTCATAAAAGAAAATACAGTACATAATATAAACGCCAATGTAGCATGTAAACATAAAGTTGACTCATCAAGTAACTATGCAGACACAATAGCTGAACTAACTTACCCTTATATCTCACTCCCATCAACATATCAATACTTCTATATTTTTTTTCCTCTCACAAAAAAGTGCATATCAAATTAAGGATTCACTAGAATTGAGTTTTATAATAACTGTTAATGTTTAATAACTTGTTTAATAATTGTTTTTTTTATATTGATAATGAAAAAGATGTCCTAACTTAAGCACAAAGTCAAATGCGTGACCTTGGACCAGTATCCTTCCCTCAGCATTAGCAACGAAGCACTGCCAAATCACTTCTGAAAAACCTTGCCAAGGAAACTATAGGCACATGTCCAAACAGCCTTTGAAAATCAGGCATGATTGAATGGAATAAAAAATAATGGCAGATATAGGAATAAGTTTTACTTCATAACTTTAGACACGTAAGCCATGATCTAACCAGGAGACTCCCCCAAAATAAATATTATCTCATTATTAATGACTATGATGAAGTTAAAGTTAACTTTATTATATGAACATATCCAATCACATTCACACTATGTATACTCTGTTTTGGACTATGTTATTTTCTTAGCTGCAATTCACTCTGAAATCACCAAAATTGGACTTGGCAACCCAATTCCCTAAATAAGATCAGTAAACAGAACTGCCACTTTCACTTCAGTTGACCTAATTCAAGAGAAAGATCAAGAAGGAGAAAACTCTCTGAACAAAGTCAGCTAGTAGTTTGTAAAATACCCAATACAACTGTCAGAATCAATTGATCCAATAGATTTCTCTTCCAGACAAGTCCAAATTGGGACTCCCTATCTCAATGCATGATGTTGATAGGCATATCAACATTGGGACATTGAAGGAAACTCTGCTTGTGAGATTCTGCTTCATATGAGCTTTTTCAAAACATAAGGTTTTTAAAGAACAGCGCTCAAAAAAGAGCAACAATTCTAAAGATACTGTATAAAGTGAAAAGTATGTGAGAAATGCTTAGGTCCAAGTGGCCTAATTGTTTTTTTTTCATCTGGGTAACTTCATGTTGTTGTTTTTTACCCATCCTGGTTTGGTCATATTATACTTATTCCCATTTACTTTCTTTTTCTTTTCTGTCCTGTGCCTTCAAATTCACCATATAAAAATATTCCTCCTTCTAAAAACATTTCACTATTTCACCCATCGAGACTTTATGAAACCTTTATTCTTATGTTTTCTGATTATGTAGATTTCAATGTCGAGAAGTAATCATATTTTTTTTCCTTATGAATCTGTCAAATTTTACCATCCAGATGTGTTAGTATGATCCATGGTAGAATTTTAAATCAAATAGTATCAGGCTGAAGAAGGCCACTATATCCCTATTATTGCACATTATTATTGACAAACAGTGTCTGTAATGACCGTTTCTTTTTGTATCACATGAAATTTTAACAGCCACTAATTTGACATGATGAAATATAGAGTTACGGGAATGGTTCTACCAAACAGCACAAAATGGCTCCTCGTATAACAGAATGTATGGTAAGAACCAGAAAAGATATACAATATTTTGAATTTCAGAAGTTGGAAAAATAGGTTTGTGCCAACCTAGTAGTAGTATACTGAAAAATCCTATCAATGTTTTTGTAGACATATAAAACACAGAGATACTGCCAGTTACAATGCTCTTCATATTAAAATGTGAAATTATTTTCAGAGGAGTAATAGCATTTTTGAAACTTATAATTTCTTTCATTTTTTCATTTGTCGATAAATATGGATGAATATCATTATGTTTTGTGGATGAATCACTGTCTAGCAGTTGTTACAAAAGGTGCTACCTAAAAACTAGCAAGTTCTAAAAACTACAACACTCCATTTCTGGTTTATTTCTTCATTGTTGTATTAATGTCATTGAAACTAACATAAGTCCAAGTTTTATTTCTTTTCTTTATGAAGTAACATGTTGGATCCATTATAATTAGGCAATAGAATTTAAATCCTGAAATACTAAAATTCAAAAAAGTAACCATAAATACATCTAAAACCAAAGCACACTCAAGGTAATTTGGGCAAAAATATTCTTGGTGCGGCCCTTTTCATGCAGAAATTTGATGGAAAAATAAATTCTACCACCAGGAACTAGAGCTCAACGTTACACTAACAGTAAGATGAAATCAAGCAATGTCAATGCAAGGATATTGCTGCCAAACCTAATAATATTTAAGTCAACCTTACCATCTCAATCACATGACTTCATTCATCAAATTCTTTTTTTTTTAAATATGTGTTGTGGCCTTAGCACAGTCAAAATACTCTATTTCAGTTGTTCATAAAATAAAACAGAGTTAATGAGAAAATGAAATAAATATAAAAATATAATCAAATAAAACTATGCCTAGCAAGGTTCTTGCAAGACACACACACAAAAATTCTTGACATTTTAAGAGATTATATTACCCTGATCAACTACAAGTTAACTAAGATAAAAAGAATTGACACAGTCTGAATATTAAGATACTAAAAATGTAGTAAACTTTGTCTCCAGCTAAGAAAACAAAACACAAAAAGAAAAGGATCATCAAATAAATCAACACAAAGTTCTCACTCAAAGCACAAATAACCAGGCTGAAATGATCCTACTTATGTTAAGTTTACCTTATTGGAGAAAGTTCAACACCTATTTGATGATATATAATCAATTGAGTTGTTGTTAAAGTCGCTGGTAAGATTGAGCTGGGCTGTTCGTTGATGAAGATTATCAGTCATCCAGACAGAGTTGTCTGAAAATTAAGTCATGGCAACTGAACTTATTATTCTTAATTTGAGATGTTTTGTTGGCCATCCAAGCATCTTCCTCAGTCTGAGCAAGGCAGAGAGTTGTTGGAATGTACATTATTATTTGTACATTTTAAAGATACACCACTCTAGTTATAGAATATTACATTTCTTGCTCTATAGCTATTTTGAGTAGGGTTCTGAGATTGTACTATTGGCTTCTAGCTGCAGAAAGAAAAAAATAATGTTTTCTTAACTACATTCAAAAATCCTCATTCTCTCTTTCTCCCTCCCTCCCTCCCCCCCCTCTCTCTCCCTCCCTCCCTCCTTCCCTATTTTTCTTTTATGGATGTGGACAGCAAACACAGTTTATCAAGTAATACAGCTAATAAAATTGGAACAAACAGAACTAATAGAATCTTAACTGCTCACTGATCCAGTAAGAATTTTTGGTCACTGTCCAATTATAAGCATTTTCGTGGCATTTAGAACTGGCAGGCTAGATAACAACTAGTATCCATTAAGTGCCATTCTTCTTCTATGGGAAAGTGACATCTACTTTATTTGAAAAATAAAGTTGTTAATGTGATGTCATTTCTTTCCGTATGACCCAACATTTTACAAGCACTAGCAAAGTAAGTGTTAAAAGACAAGCCATATTAAACATAAGGCATCTCTTTCCATAAAAGGATATATGTATAACAGTTTCCTAATTTTTATTTTTTTAAGTATAGAATAGAATAGAATTCTTTATTGGCCAATTGTGATTGGACAAGGAATTTGCCTTGGTGCAAATGCCCTCAGTGTTCATAAAAGAAAAGATACATTCGTCAAGAGTCAAGAATCATAAGGTACAACACTTAATAATAGTCATAGGGTACAATAAGCAATCAAATCGTACTATCAAATCATGTGTTCTTATTCACAACTTCTTTAAAATTTACAACGAGGGGATATAGATGCCTGTGTATGGAACTGGTCTACATTGAAATGCTATCGCGATGTTGGCATGCTGTCCACCTAGTTAACTAGTAGCACACCTCCTGGATCTGGTCATCTTGATGGTGCTGGAATTCTCAAGACCTTTTATTGTAGCAAAAAAATAATCCCCTCAGAAATGGCAACACTTCCGCTCACATGTCATTAAAATAGTTCACTTAATAGGATTTCTCCAGTCTGATAGCAGCTCTATCTTATGTCAGGTTAACCTGTGAAATATGGAAGTAGCCAGAATGGTGGATGAAATTGATCCAGTGATGAGTCTTCCTAGTCACTTTTCCCAAACAACCTTTGGTTTAATTAGAAGAAGAAAGAAAGTAAACAATCAAAAAGAGGCTTGGACTGACAATAAGGAAATCCAGAATGACACGCAACTGAGTATTGGTAAGAACATGTGTCTGAGTTTACTTTCTGGCATTAAGAACGATGAAGTGTCTTCTCCATACTTATCTATACATATTTCTATCCACTGACTCGATTCAGAATAGCTCAGCATTATTTAGGAAAAGATGGGCAAAACAAATAACTCATAAGAACATTAGGTGGTTTTTCAGGTTTCTTAGCAAATAGTCACTTAAATCTGCTCTGAATTTTATACTAATTAAACAGAGTCTACAGTGTGGGTTAAAGTGACAACTGGTGTTGTAATCTGGGATTTTTGGTTACAGGAACATATTTTTTAAAATCTATTACAATCAGGGCAATAAGCAGTTACAATTTTAAATCTCATGCTTGTGTCTGCACTGCAATTGCACGGTTGACCTATAACCAGGGTGGGATTCAAATTTCTTAACAACCGGTTCTGTAGGTGTGGCCTAATTTGTGGGTGTGGCTGGGTGGTCATGTGACTGAGTGGATGTGGCTTGTATGTATATATTGTAAATACTTATGAAATATTTTTTATTAAAAAACAGCAACTTTTACTCAAAATCAGGCAAAGCAGGCAGGCAGATTGAATTGCTCCCAGAATCACAGATTCAGAGATCAATGTTTCTGCCATCTGCTACCTAAGTCTGCACTGAAAAATAGAAGTTCAGTCCTAAGGAAGTTTCAGCTCTGCTTTTAGATTAGCTAGAAAGCAAGAAATCCAACGATTTCCTGCTTTCTTGCTAATCTAAATCTCCCAACACAGCAGAACAGCTGATGGTCTGGAAAAAAAGGAAAAACAGCAATTTAGCAGGCAAGTTTGATGGTGCATGCCAGGTAAGGAGTGAGTTGGTAGGGAGGGGAGGGACCAGCCAGTGGAGCAATTTGCCGGTTCTCCGAACTGGGCAGAATCATAACAACCAGTTCTATAGAACTGGACCAACCAGGTAGAATCTCACCCCTGCCTATAACTGGCTTGTGTTGTACATGTAGTTGTCTCCTACTTACAGAAGAGAAGGTGACTTCTATAGGTCAATTTTATAGGCCTAACTTGTGCCATTTGGAAATTGTTTCTCATTGGGACAGGAGATGATGAGACAAGAAAAGGAGATTGCTAATGAAATAGCTTCAGAAGGCATTGCGGAGATCATAAAGAATGTCAAAAAGTCCTCAGGACTATAGAGCTATACCAGTCTATTTCAATTAAGATAATAGAATAGGAGTGTGGAGATTTGAATTCTAGTCTTGTCTTTGATCCAGAAGTCTGCTTGTTGACTTTGAAACAGTCATCCTTTCAATCCTAGACTGGGAAACCAAAATAATCTACCAATTTTCCAAAACACATTAGACCAGCAAGGCAGATTATGATTCATAATATTTAAAGAGATTTGCCTCTTGCCATAGCATCTTGCTTATGATCATCAGAAAAATAAGTTAACAGAGCTATTAAGTATTGTTATCATATTAACAGAGGAACAGAATCAAGATCATGCAAAGTGTTAGCACTGCCTTATAACGTCTTGGTAAGACCACACTGGGAATACTTCATCCAGTTTTGCTCACCATAATTTAAAAAAGATGTTGAGATTCTGAAAAGCGTGCAGAGAACAGCAGCAAAAATGATTAGGGATTGAAGACTAAAACATATGATGAACAATTGCGAGAATTGGGTATGGGCTAGTCTAGTGAAAAGAAGGACTAGAGGTAACATTATAGCAGTGTTCCAATATTTGAGGGGCTGCGACAAGGAAGAGGGTAAACCTATTTTCCAAAGCACCAGAAGGCAAGACAAGAAACTAATCTAGGAGACAAGCAACTTAGAAATAAGAAAAATTTATTGACAGTGAGAACGATTAACCACTGGAAAGCGTTTGATTCAGTGGTACACAACAAACTACTCCTAAAATTAAAATCTTATGGTATCTCTGGACACCTGCATAACTGGATAGAAGCATTCCTGTCAAAAAGACAACAAATGGTCAAAATTGGGAGCGTCCTATCAAATTTTGTACCTGTCAATAGTGGTGTCCCCCAAGGCAGTGTTCTAGGACCAACTCTTTTCATATTCTACATAAATGACCTCTGTGATCATATAAAGAGCAACTGCGTTCTCTTTGCTGATGATGTAAAGCTGTTCAATACCACAGACAATACTGCTACACTTCAAAAAGACCTCGACTATGTATCAGAATGGTCAAACAAATGGCAACTTCAAATCTCAACAAATAAATGCTCTGTCTTACATATTGGCAAAAAAAATCAGAAAATAAAATACAAGCTGAATAGTCAAGGCCTTGTTGATGATCCAAGCTCTGTAAAGGACCTTGGAATATTCATCTCTAATGATCTATGTGCTAGAGCCCACTGTAACTACATAGCCAAAAAGGCATTAAGAGTTGTTAACCTAATCTTACGTAGCTTTTTCTCTGGTAATATTACACTACTAATTAGAGCATACAAAACATTTGCTAGACCAATACTCGAAAACAGCTCATCAGTCTGGAACCCACATTACATCCGATATTAGCACAGTTGAGAAAGTCCAGAAATATTTCAAAGAAGAGTTCTCCATTCCTCTACTCGTTGTAGAATACCTTATGCCACCAGACTTGTCTGATCTAAGTATGGTATATAAAATCATACATTGCAATGATTTACCTGTCAATGAATACTTCAGCTTCAAGCTTAACAACACAAGAGCACACAATAGATATAAACTCAAGGTTAACCGCACCAAACGATTGCAGAAAATATGACTTCAGCAACAGAGTGGTCAATGTCTAGAATACTCTACCTGACTCTGTGGTTTCTTCCCCAAACCCCAAAAACTTTAACCTTAGACTGTCTACTATTGACTTTACCCCTTTCCTAAGAGGTCTGTAGGGGGCGTGCATAAGCGTGCCAACGTGCCTACCATCCCTGTCCTGTTGTTTCTTTTTATTTTTCTTATATGTACCCATTTTATGTATTCATAACTATGAATTTATGTATTTATACCTATTATCTTGTAAACAATTGACAAATCAAATAAATAACATAAATTGCTGTTGCAGGTGCGGAGGAGGCCATGGAGAGGCCGGAGGAGGCCGTTGCTGAGGCCGCCGCCGCTGCCGCTGCCGTTGGGGCCGCTGTTGGGGCCGTCGCTGCTGCCGCCGCCGCTGCTGTCACTGAGGCCGTTGCCGGCATGGAAGAGGCTGTGGGGAGGCCGGAGGAGGTCACTGTTGGGGCCTCTGAGGCCTCCGCCGCCACCGCTGGGACCGCTGGGGCTACCGCCGTCGTCGCTGGGGCCGCTGCTGTTGACACCACCAGTGAGGTCGGAGCCGCCATTGGGGCTGTCACCGACGCGGAGGCAGCCATGGGAAGGACGGAGAAGGTCGTCGTTGGGGCCGCCAAGGCCGCCGCCGCCGCCACTGGGGCCGTTGCCTGCGCCGGTGCCATTGCCGCTGTCGTTGCTGGGGCCGTTGCCGCTGCCGGAGCCATTGCCGTCGTCGCCGCTGGGGCCGCTGAGACCATCATTGCCGCCGCTGGGTCCCCCGCGAGGCCGGATGCCAGCTGTCGGTGGGGTGCAGCTGCTACGACCTGGACTTGGGTCCCACTTGGTTCGGCCTTTGCCTGGTCGATGGCAGCCAGGGAAGATCCAGCCAAAGACATATTCCTCGAAATATCTGTGGGCCCTGAGAAATGTCCCCCTATCTCAGAGCTGGCCCGTTTGCCTTTCTAAGACCTTTCTCAAGGACGGATCTTGGGATCCGGAGAGATGGTGGGGTCGCCAGAAACGGGGGAGGGAGGGCTGTTTTAAATTTTTAATCAGATTCTTAAAGGGGTTAGGGTTGGCTGGGCGGGGGTTGGGGGACAACCCGCCTGGGGCTGGGACCGGGTCGTGGGTTGAGCGTTGCCGGGAGGGTTTGGGATCGGACGGGGCTGTATTGAGGATGGGGGGTTGTCCCAGGGAGGGTGATTTTAAAGCGATTAGTACGGTGAGCGGGAGAGGCAGATTTGGCGGTTATAGGGGGCCACATTCTGTTTTGGGAGCGCGCCCCCGCTATTTGTCGGCGGTGGCGCGCTCCGACCTCCTTGTTATGTCCCGTTCCCCGGGGGGTGTGAGCGATCGGGCCCGGGGCCTTCGGCTGATGTTGTGTAACGCCAGGTCCGTTATTAATAAGGCCCCCCTCATTTATGATTTGATCTGTGAGGGGGGAGCGGACCTGGTGGGTATTACCGAGACCTGGCTGGGCCAGAGGGGGGAGTTCCCCTTGTGGAGATGTGCCCAGCTGGGTTTCGGGTTTTTCATCGGCCGAGGGCCCAGGGGAGGGGCGGGGGTGTTGCGGTGGTTATTAAGGAGGATCTGTGTCCGAGGGAATCCACTGTTTCTCAGACGACCGGGTGTGAGTCTCTTTTCGTGAAGTTCGGTCCCAGGGTGCAGGTGGGCTTGCTGATCGCATACCTGGCTCCCTGCTATGCGGCATCAGCCCTGCTTGAGCTCCTCGAGGTTATAGCCGACGTGGCGGTTGAGACCCCGAGGCTTATGGTCATGGGGGATTTCAACCTCCCTTCTGCCGGCGGTACCTCGGGGATTGCTCAGGAGTTCATGGCTTCCATGACAGCCATGGGCCTGACCCAGTTAATTCGGGACCCTACTCACGTGGGAGGTCACACCCTGGATTTAGTTTTTGTCTCTGATCAGTGGCAGAGTGGTCTGGGTGTAGGGGACATAGTTATAGAACCCCTGTCATGGACAGACCATTCGCTCCTGAAGCTCGACTTCCGTTCCGCACCCCCCGACCGCAGGGAGGCGGGGCCGCTTAAATGGTACCGCCCCAGGCGCCTGATGGACCCGGATAGGTTCCTGATGGAGCTTGGGCCATTTCCCGAAGCTCACACACACGACTCGGTTGAGGGCCTGGTTGCCACCTGGGATAGGGTGGCTGCTGGGGCCCTTGACTGGGTCGTGCCCTTGCGGTCTCTGACCCGGTGCCGATCCCAAATGGCTCCTTGGTTTTCCAAGGAGCTAAGGGAGATGAAGCGCCGGAAAAGACGCCTAGAGAGTAGTTGGAGAGCTAGCCGTTCTGAGTCTGACCGAACACTTCTACGATCTTATATTAAGACGTACTTAGTGGCGATAAGGGTGGTGAGGAGGACTTACCTCTCCACCCTTATTGCGTCCGCGGAAAACCGCCCAGCCACCCTGTTTAGGGTGACCCGCTCCCTTTTAGAGATGGAAGCGCGGGAGGATCCCTTACAGGGACGGGCTGAGGAGTTTTCTAGGTTTCTGCAGGACAAAATCGCTCAGATTCGGGACGAGCTGGACTTCGACTGGGCATCTCCGGGCGGGGGGGCGGGGATAGATATCGGTGAGGCCATTTGGGTTGAGTTCGACCCTGTTACTGTAAAAGACGTGGACAGGGTGCTGGGGGGACTGAATGCCACCACCTGTTTGTTGGACCCGTGCCCCTCCTGGCTGGTCTTGGCCACTCGGGAGGTGACACGAGGCTGGTTCCAGGGTATTATAAACGCTTCCTTGAGAGAGGGGCTTTTACCCGCCGCCTTGAAGGAGGCGGTGGTGCGGCCCCTCCTCAAGAAACCGTCCCTGGACCCAGCATTGTTATCAAATTATCGTCCTGTCTCCAACCTTCACTTTGTTGCGAAGGTTGTAGAGAGTGTGGTGGCCCGTCAGCTCCCCCGGTTCCTGGATGAAGCGAGTTATCTTGACCCCCTCCAATCGGGCTTCAGGCCCGGGCACAGCACGGAGACGGCGTTGGTCGCGTTGGTTGATGATCTCTGGAGGGCTCGGGACAGAGGTTGTTCCTCTGTCCTGGTCCTGTTAGATCTCTCGGCGGCTTTTGATACTGTCGACCACAGTATCTTATTGCAGCGGTTGGAGGGGTTGGGGGTTGGAGGCACCGTGTTGCGGTGGTTCTCCTCCTTCCTCTCCGACCGCTCGCAATTTGTGTTGATGGGGGGGCAGAGATCGTCCCCAAGGCCCCTGCTTTGTGGGGTGCCTCAGGGGTCGGTGCTCTCGCCCCTGCTGTTCAACATTTATGTAAAGCCGCTGGGTGAGATCATCCGTGGCTTTGGGGTGGAGTTCCATCAGTATGCTGATGACACTCAGCTGTACATCTCCACCCCGGGCCACCCCAACGAAGCCATCGAAGTGATGACCCGGTGCCTTGAGGCCGTGCGGGGTTGGATGGGTCGTAACAGGCTTCGTCTCAACCCGGCCAAAACCGAGTGGCTGTGGTTTCCTGCGCCCAGATACAACCAGCTTATTCCTTCGCTGGCCGTGGGGGGAGAGGTTTTGACCCCCGTGGAAAGGGCATGCAACTTGGGTGTCCTCCTGGATGTGCGGCTGTCTTTGGAAGAACATATTGCAGCTGTCACCAGGGGGGCTTTTTATCAGATTCGTCTGATTTACCAGTTGCGGCCCTTTCTGGATCTGGGCGCACTTCGCACAGTCACTTCTGCCCTCGTTATCTCCCGCTTGGATTATTGCAATGCTCTCTACATGGGGCTCCCCTTGAAGAATCTCCGGAGGCTGCAGTTAGTTCAGAATGCAGCCGCGCGGGTGATCGTGGGCACCCCTCGGGGCGCGCACGTAACACCACTTCTCCGCAGGCTGCACTGGCTTCCTGTGGCCTTCCGGATTCGATTCAAGGTGGTACTGACGGTATTTAAAGTGCTCCATGGCTCGGGACCTGGGTACTTACAGGACCGCCTGCTGCCATCAACAACCTCCCGCCGCCCAGTACGCTCCCACAGGGTCGCCCTACTTGGGGTACCGCCACCTGATCGCTGGCGGCTGGCGGCCCCGAGGGTGCGTGCTTTCTCTGTGGGAGCGCCCTCCCTGTGGAACGATCTCCCCCCGGAGATACGAGCCATGACAGATATCCTCTCCTTCCGGCGCGCAGTTAAGACCCTATTTTTTAAACAGGCTGGCCTGGCCCAGTGAGGGTTTAAGGGGTTTTAAGTTAATAGGGTTTTTAAAATTTTAACTTCATTTTTAAACTTTTGGGATGCAGCTGTATTCATGTTTAATTCGGTTTTAAACTCTATTTAATTTTGTATTCTTGTATTTTAATTATTTATTAGGCTGTACACCGCCCCGAGTCCCTTTTCGGAGAGGGAGCGGTATAGAAATACGATCAATAAATAAATAAATAAATAAATAAATAAATAAATAAATAAATAAATAAATAAAGTTGTGGATGCTCCATCACTGGACATCTTTAAAGAAGAGATTGGACAGCCATTTGTCTGAAATAGTCTCTTGCTTGAGAAAGATATACATTTTTGGAGGCAATATGGTGACTCTGTAAACAGCTTAGAGAGTGCTGTACAGCACTATGATGCAGTATATAAGTCTAAATGCTATTGCTATACTATTATTTAGACTTCATAGTTACATCAACAGTGGTATAAGAAATGGTGTTACTCCAGCTGTCTTTTTTATCAATAAAAGCCCATCAGAAGGGTAATTTTGATATATAATAATACTTTCTGTATGCAATTCAAGTTACTAATTGATAATCTGCAGCTTGAAATGGGCAGAAAAGAAAATTATTTTAATTAATATTCAAATGAAAGCATTTCAGGTTTTTAAAATACTGACCTTGATCTTTTAAAGACTGTTTTAAATCTGTCTCATATCGTCACTTTATTTTTATAAAATTAGGGAACATTCACTTTAATTCTTATTTATCTAGACCTTTGAAAATATTTCTAACATAATCTAGTTATAAGGGAGTAATCACTAACTGGAGTTAGTTAAATGTTTATACACAAATATATCACTAGACTATTGTCTACAGCTATGAATCAAACGTGATTTGTTTAATTAAATTCTTTTCTGAATTAAGCTAAATTGTTTAATACACTTATTAATAAGAAATAAACTATTTAGAAGCATCTGGCCTAGCCTTATGCTGAATAATCATTAATAACTAAAGATCATCAACAACCCTTGTTTTTCTAGTGATTTACATTTTAAAATGAAAGGAAAAATAAACATAATTTGTTATCACAGACCAGTTATTTCAATTAATATAATACAATGCAAAAATGTTACATATTTAAGTCTGATTACTCAAATAGTTTATATAGCTATCCAACTCACAATATTAACTGTGGGTAGCTTTCATGCATTTTATTTTTTATTTTTTTATTTAAAGAAATAAAAACAATGGAATTAAATATGTGCTTACATACACAAATCAACATTTAATAAAGAATAACACTTAATAAATCATAATAAATATTTATAGTTCTCTCTCTCTCTCTCTTTCTCTCGTAAAGCCTACAACCTTGAAATTTGGCACATATGCTTCTCTTGGTTTCTAGGTGATCACTAAGAAATAGTTTTTCGAAATGACTATAAAATCATTAGTATTTCTTAGACAGTAATTAACACGCTCTGATGCTAAGGAGTTCTACTCCTCTCCACCTGAAAAGAACTCTGTTCCAACTGCCAGTTACCTCACATTCCGTTACCTCAGTTCAAACTGGCAGACATTGCACTCCTTCACTCAGGAGCTCCTAAAGAGGGAAGAAATGACATCAAAACATACTTTTCTCTCTCTCTCACACACACACACACACACACACACATGTTTTCTGCAGAAGGAGGATGAAATGAAAAGGCAGTGCTATTTTCACTTCCACTAGGCTGACATGGCCTGGCCAATTTGATTGTTGTTCATTGCGGCAGCTATTTTCTGTTCTTGACAATTTAAAATGTTTACAGTTATCAACAAGCATTATATCTGTGATAAATTAACCTTGTCCATGTTTGACACTACACTGACCAGTTCTTGTTGAAGAGTAAGGGAGATGCAACAAAGATTAAATTATACAAGAAGATACAATGAAGTCTTTATACATTTTGCTGTAACACTTATGATACCTCATATTTTTACTACAGTAGACATACTATATTAGCTTTCAGTCTTTCTGAAGTGAGTGCCTTCCATTGTGTTTGCCAATGGACACTGCCAAATGGGAACACAATGATGAGCATTTTTCAACATCTAAGGCATTCTTCAAGTAACTATCATGGAACAAATATTTGATCAAAGCATCTTCTGTTCTGTTCCTTCCTGAAGCCTCTGTTGCTTTCCAAAATATGTTTCCTAAGACTGACAACAGGCTAATCCTACAGAAATCGTGTTCTCCTATCTTGACATTTGGTGTTATTATTTCCTATTTCCATAATTTTTGCATTTTTTCAAACTGCCAAATTATTTGAAGAAGTCAGTGGAGCCAACAATCAACACATCAACATACCATCTCCAGACTTAGGGTTACAGCAGCGACTTCATCTGCTTCAACAGCTTTATCATTTTTTATTTGATGGGTGGCAGCTTTTATTTCAGAGATTCTGGGCTCATATTCTTCAGCAGTTTCATCTGAGCTGTCAAGAAATGATGGTTCTACTGCAGTTCTTTCTAAATAGGGCAGTTGTAAAGTAGCTGTGAGTAGCTGTGCCAATGACTTAGACATTTGATTCCACAGCACACAAAAGTGTCATCTGCCATTCTGATGTTATAATCTGTGCGCTGAAATTTTCCTCTGAGATGGTATAAGATGGGTAGACGATAGGCAGCAGTATGGAATTTCTTCAAGTTTTTCCATAATATTATTCTGAATTGGCATTCTCTTCTGCTTTGAGGTGGATGTGGATTTGCTTATTTTTTGTCAATACTGTGTCACCACTCTGACATCTCATTGTTTTTTATTTGTCTAACGATGCTAGCCATGCATTGAAATGACACAATTCTTCTTGCTATCCTGCTATAGGAAAAAAAATCATCTAGCATGTTTGTTAATTATTTTTGAAAACTGTACACCTTCCAGATGTTTGAGAGCAAAAAAACCTCCCATCAGTTGCAAGTATTGCTTTGCAGTTTCATAATAAACGTTACAGAAAGAAACAATTAAATAATGGTACTGGAGCCTGAATGTCTCCCTCTCCACTCCTTTCTTTTCATTATTTTCTTTTTTAATTACACAAAAGCAACAAGAGTTTCGCGATGTTCACCTCATAGCTCAAGCAATGAAAACAGTGAGGGACTTTTGTCTAGTTTACGTTCCACTGTAGGAACACCGGCTAATGTCGATAAAAAAAAGGGAGTCAGCAGAAATGAAGTTATACAGAAGGTCTGTCACTGGAAGCTGCATGTACTAAATGATTCTTGTATAAAGGAAAGTGATGGCTGCTTATTTTCATGGCATGTATGCGTGAAGATAAGTACATACAGGAATCCACCAATCAGGGACCATTATGAGTGTAATCCAGACAGAACATGGCCTACCACTGTGGCAAAAGCAGAAGGTGATGTTGAAATACAGAATTGGAGTTCTTACGCTGGCTTCATTTCCAGCTGATTTACACAAGGGAGTCTAACAACATAGAAAAACTTAATGTTAGGTAATTATCCTTTGAAGAATTGATGTAGAAGCAATCTTTCTCTTCGGACAATTCTCAGGGACTAACTTATTTCCTAGTGTGGAAAATACTACATCAAAGAGAGGTAATAATTGTGGGGAAACTCAACTACATCTTTATGGGTGACCTACAGAAAAAGTGTAGTGTCAATCATGCCATTATGGAAGCTATTTTCTAAATTAAACTCTACATCAGTCTTGGAAGATATTTGTGTCCATGTGACTGATAGATCATATGCAACCAGAACACTGATCCCTACTATATGCAAGCTCCTTTCCAATGCCTTGAGTGAAGCCATAAAAACATGCTGATGGTTTGTATTGTTTCTATAATTAAGGAAAGGGAGTAGTTATTAAATGTATAGAAAACAGTCGCATTAGCAGCCTCTGTGGTGCAGTGGTTAGAGTACAGTATTGCAAGCTTCTTCTGCTGCAGCCAGCTGCCTGCAATTTGGCAGTTCAAATCTCACCAGGCTCAAGATTGACTCAGCCTTCCATCCTTCTAAGGTGGGTAAAATTAGGAGCCAAATTGTTGGAGGCAATAGGCTGACTCTGTAAACTGCTAAGAGAGGGCTGTAAAGCACTATAAAGTGGTATATAAGTCTAAGTGCTATTACTATTAGTGCTGGCCAAAACAGCAGGGGGGGCACACAAGGCCCCCTGTGCCCTATTTTAAGCCTGGACACCTGCCTGACAAAATGCACTTGGGGATGCACGAGGGCCTCTATGCCCTGTTTCATCCTGGATGTCCTCCTGCAGCACCCTACCAGCCAAAACAGGGCACGGGGTGGGCCTGCGAGGCCACCCCGAGCCCCATTTTTTTGGACTGCTTCTTGCAGCACTCTGCTGACCAAAACAGGGCACAGAGGATGCATCTTGCATCCTGTTTTCAGCCTGTACTGCCTCCTGCAGCACCCTACCTGCCAAAATGGGTCATGGATGGGGGGCTTATGCAACTCTCCTGCAGTCCATTTTGGCTGACACAGGCACCATGGGCCAGTCTTTTGCTATTTCCAGGCTGGCTCTGTGGGCCAGATTTAAGCACCCTGTGGGGGCAGATCTGGCATGCAAGCCTTGAGTTTGACAGCCCTTCTCTAGAGCACCGCTGACCACACTTGGGACTCTCCTGCTAGGTGAAGCTTGGTGGGCGTGACTTTGCATGAGTGCACAGTTTTTGTGCCACAAGCGCACTTTGTGCAGATAAGAGGCGTCCCAATTCACCTCCTGCAAGCTTGCTCCGTCCCGGTGACTTCAGCAGCTGCTGCGTTGCACTCTGCTGTGCTACGCAAAGCAGCTGCACTTCAAAAGCAGAGGATAAAGGTGAGTATAGGAGCTTGGGCAGGCAGGTGGGTCCATCAGCAGAGCGGTGGAGAGAATCGCTTCGGTCTTGGCTGCTCATCGCTGCTACCGGCTTGGCAGAACCGGGCTGAACCGGTAGAATACCACCACTGGCTTGGTGTGATCAGTAAGAGTTTATCTATGATCTATCTATATCTGTTTACTTATTTGATTTTTTTTATTTTAACAATTCATCGTGCATTAAAATCACTGCAGCCTGGGATGCTTATCCACGTACTGAAATAGCACTGGTTGGTGAACAAGAAGAGTTTTGCATCAGGCAGCCCTTGAAGACAGTAGTACGTTTTTAAACTATCAAGCATAAATTATAAGCAACCACTATAAATAAGGCGAAATAGAAGTGCATATCAAGATGCTGGAAGGGAACACACATGTATTGTAGATACATTACACTTGACCAACATTTAGCAAGAGGTGAGTTCAATACAATAACATTTATCATTTAAAGCTTTTAAAGAACTGGTGATTGCAAAGTCCTTTCAAACGTCTTATGACAAATGTTATCATTCAAGGTCATTTCACAGGATCATTTGGAGAAAAAGCAAAATTCATCTCTCAAATAGGGTATTTGCTGGGTTCGAAGAGAATGGAAAATATAAATTACACTCTGATTAATTCACACACACACACACACACACAAATACACATATTCATGCCTGCACAGAGACATACACTGCATTTATTATAGAAAATATGATAAAGTATGTTTAGTGAAAGTTGCACAAAAATATATCATGTCAGGAGAATTTTCATGAGCTTGATAGAAACACCATCAGGGAACATTTATTTATTTTTGAATAAATTTATACATGTAGTGATAAACTTAATTCTAGAATATTGACTGAATCTCTGGAAAGATAATAGATCTACCCTTCAGCAAAACAGTTGATGAGACATTGTGTTTAGCAAGCTAGTTGAACATACATGGGATGGCATACTAATGCAATAATAGATGTACATCTGGCTTGAAAATCATATAAGCTGATTTACGGATGGTTATTAATCAAATAAGGTTTACTAAGCTCAGTTTTAGTATCAGTTTTCTCAGAGGTGGGCGGCTAGAGGTTTGGCCCTAGCTAAGATTCTGTGCAGTTCAGAGAACTCAGGGTGGGATTCTACTGGTTCGCATCTATTTGCTAGAACCGGTTGTTAACATTCTAAGCAATTCGGAGAACCGGTTGTTAGAGGAAATTCCTGGCTTAATCCTTGGGATTAAGGGAGGCAGGAAGGAAACATTCTGGTGTTGCTTATAGAAAATGCCTCTCCATTAACCCTTATTATATTCTTGGCAGGACTAGACTTCCTGTCTCAGGAACATCTCTGGAGTTTTTTTCCCTTGCTCTGCTGGTACTTTGCTTGTGTGGAGTGACCATTCAAAGTTACAATGGCACTGAAAAAAGTGACTTATGACCATTTTTCATGCTTACGACTGTTGCAGAATCATGAGAGGCAGCCATGAGAGGCCAGGCGAGGAGATGCGTGCCTCAATGTGAGTGATATTGAGTTGGCCACACCCAGACAATAACATGACCACCAAGCCA
The DNA here is from genome assembly GCA_023653725.1 of Bungarus multicinctus. NCBI lineage: Eukaryota > Metazoa > Chordata > Lepidosauria > Squamata > Elapidae > Bungarus > Bungarus multicinctus. The sequence continues at coordinate 68,058,174 of CM042849.1, forward strand.
TATCCACCAAGCCACGCCCACCAACTAAGACACACCCATAGAACCAGTTGTTAAAAAAATTAAATCCTATCCCTGCCCATGGCTCTCATGGGAATGAAATTTTGGAAATTGTGGCCACTTCAGTATTGCTGCACTGCTGATATTATTTGGTCCTGCTGAGGTGTCATAATCAACCATGGTCAAATGACCCCCATTTTCAATATCCCCTCACAGCTTCCAACAAGTTGATGGGGAAAATGGAAGGAATGAATATAATTGCCAACCCTCCTTGTCATTTACTCACAAATTAGGATAGTGATAGACTGTATATAATGTAATAGGACTGTCCCTGTCCTATTGTTTCTTTTTATTTTTCTTATATGTATCCATGTATTCATAATTATGTTTTTACTTATACCTATTATCTCGTAAGCAATTGACAAACAAATAAAATAAAAAATAAAATTGTGTGCAAGCCTTAAACTACCTGAAAGGATATACACAGAAAAGCGTCAAGAATTGTTTTCCATTGTTCCAGAGTTACAGGGTACAAAACTAATGAAGTTGTAGGAAGACAAGTTTTGATTAAATGTCAGGGGAAAAAAAAGACTAATAGCAACACAAAGGGTTGTGGTAGGCTTTCTTTTTTGACATTTCAGAGAGAGAGTAACACAGCCACCTGTGTGGCTATGTTTTAATATGAGTTCCTTTACTGAGAAAATGATTGGTTTGCTCTTTCCAACTGTGCAATTCTGTAATCTATTTTCTTTTGAAGATAACTCTCATGATCATACAGAAACAGAAGAAGCAAAACAAAACTGAGTGAAAAACATTTTTATAATAAATTTTTAATATTCAAAGTCTTGATTATTAACGATTATAAGTAAAGTGAAGATAAAATGAGAGATATTAAGTTATTTTTAGTGATTCATTGGAGGGGATATATACAGTTGACTATATATACAGTTGATTATTTAATGGATATTAGAATTGTACCATGAGAATATTCTATTAGGGGAATGGAAAATACCACGTGGATCCTAAATATATTGGTTTTATCTGTATTTTTACTCTTTTTAGATTGTTTATTATATATCAGCTTAGAGAAAACTAAGGATAACAATGACGTGCAATGTAAAATAAAATAGGTGGTAAACTGAAAATGGAAATAATAGGGGATAAAGATTTGAAAACATATATGGGTGAAATGATATTGACATTGAATTAATGAATTGAAATATGAAATGTAAACTTATTTAAAGATGAGTGAAATGGATAATGATATGAGTTAATATATAAGATTAATGGAAATGAAAATATGTCTATGTACAAGTGTAAACATGTTGCTCACATGGAAAGACGCATAAAATTTAAAAAATAAAAAACTTTTGGGGGAAAAAACCTGAGTGAAAAACAGACATGGAAATAGAAAATTGCATTCATCCTGATGCTTGTTACCCTGATGCTTACATCAGAGATAACAAGCATTTTTTGTACCATAGCATATTTGGGAAATATTCTGTATTTTCTGGATATTCTCACTCAATGACTACAGTTCTGAAGATTGTCTGTTCCCCAGTGCTGTCATGATAGGCACGAGAAATCAATTAGCATTTCAATTGTATTGCCCATATCAGGAGTTCCGGTTCCAATTTCTTTGATGACGGACCGATATCTGCGACTGTGCGCGGTTTCAGCCTGTGCTTGCCGCTGGAGCGCCCCGATCCCTTGGATTCGGGACTGAAGCCACCCCATAGAGGTGGTGAAGACGGGGGGGAGACTGCCAACCAAGTCGAGGGGAACCACATCTCTCCTCCTTGGCTAGCCAAACTCCCTTTGTTTGTTTGTTTATGTGTGTGTGGGGGAGTGTGTTTTTGCAAGGACTGACATTTTATAAAAATGATTGGCTGCTGTCTTCTAAAAATATTAGCCGATATAGAGTGACAAACAACTGAAATCTGCAAAGTATGCTTGATATGACATGATAGATGATAGAGAGAGATAGAGAGATAGATTGGTGACTGCTGTTATTTTATTTATTTAAATGGTTTAAACTTGTAGGCAGTGATTCTCATCAACACATATAGATTATATTGTATTAGAAAGTTTGCATTTACGAATGAATATCATATATATTTTAATTTTTTTAATCAAAATGTATAGCATTTCTTCTATCGTGAAATGGCAACCAATTTCATGGCAACCCATGAAAGCTTAGCACAGTGAAAACATCAACAATAACTCATCATCATCATTCTAACTTTTGCCTATCCGTTGCTAAATGAATGCCTCTTCTACAGCTTTGCAATTAATATGGTCCTGGGCCTTCTTTGGCCAATTGGCACTTCAATACTTGCTTATGTCATTGATCCACTTTGTGTTAGATCTCTTTTGTGGATGCTCTGTGTGTGTGTGCGTGTGTTTGTTTTTGTGGAAACAAAACTGCTGATTCAGTTCTACAGAATCCGTCTGTCATCTGAACCTCTATAACTGTCTGGTTTGGTTCAGCAACCCAACAAGATAGACACAGACTTCAACGGATAATTAGAACTGCAGAAAAAACAATTGCTACCAACCTGCCTTCCTCACTGAGGACCTGTACACTGCACGAGTCAAAAAGAGGGCTATGAAAATATCTACAGACCCCCTCACATCCTGGACATAAATTGTTTCAATTTCAACTGTCAAAACAATGCTATAGGGCACTGCACATCAGAACAACTAGACACAAGGACAGTTTTTCCCCGAATGCAATCACTCTGCTAAACAATTCCCACAACACTGTCAAACTATTTAGTAAGACTGTATTACTATTATTCTTCTCATCCTTCCTATTACCTACCTCTTTCAACTTATAACTGTAACTGCATTGCTTGTATCTTTACATTTTGTATTGTTTATTTGTTCCCTAGTATGATTTGATTGCTTATTAGTAACCTATGTCTATCACTGTGTTGTATCTTATGATTCTTGATGAATGTATTTTATTTTTTTCTTTATGTACATTGAGAGCTTATACACCAAAGACAAATTCCTTGGCCAATAAAGAATTTTAGTTATCAAGTGTGATCCATTCTATGACTGCCTTGGTCCACCTGCCATCAGTTCTTCTTGGCATTTCCATTTCAATACTTTTTACTCTCTTGATGATATCAAATACTTTTGCTTGTTCTCTAATCCATGTGCAGGTCTTTCTGTCTTGTCTTGTAATGCCAAGCATGTATCTTTCTATGGCTCTTTGTGTTATTCGTAGCTTTTGTATTGACTGTGAAGTTAGTATCCATGTTTTACTGGCATGCATTAGAACAGGTAGCACACACTGAACAGGTAGCACAATTTTTTGTCTTCAGCCATAGGACGAAGTTGTTCTTGGAAATTATGCATAGCTTGCTGAATGCCTGCCAACAACATTTAACGTTCCATTGAATTTCCTTTGTTGTATCACCTTCCATTAAGATCCATTGGCCAAGATATAAGTAGTGGTCTATTAAATCTAGTTCTTGTCCAGATATATATATTTTTCTTTCTTTAGTGAATTTATTAAATATAACCTGGCTCTTTTTCGGGTTTATTTTTAAGCCAAATTGTTTTCATGCTTTGTACAGCTCTTGTATGCATCTTTGTAGCTCTTTTGGGACTTTTGAGAGGGGAACAACATATCTGCAAATCTAAATTATTTAAATAGGTGTCATTGATTTTTATTCCATCTTTTGCCAGGGTACCGTTTGTGAAATACTTCTTCATGGCAGGATGAGAAAAGGATAGGTGATATTGTATCATCGTATACCTCGTTCTATGTTGATTTCCACTTCCAGATTATTAAGGCGAATTGTTGCCGCTGTTTTTCCATATATTGATTGTAGTAAGTTTATGTAAGCAATGTCTACGCCTTGATTTAGCAATGCATTAATTATTCCTTGCTGGAATACTGAGTCAAACACCTTTTCGTAGTCAATGAAAGCCATGCACAGAGGCATGGTGTACTTATTGTGCCTTTCAATGACGTGCTGAACAACCTGGATGTGATCCATTGTGCTGTAAGCACTTCTGAATCCTGCCTCCTCTTTTTACTGTGCATCATTTAATTCTTTTTGCTATTATCTTGGGGAAAACCTTGTAGGTGACTGAAAGAAGGCTTATTGGGCAATAGATCTTTAAATCATCTTGGGCCCTTTTCTTGTGTATAAGAATCACTTCCATCATTGCATTTTTCCATCCATTGGGTAGTTTTTCTTTTCTGAGGCATTTCAAATATAGTTTTTCTAGTATTTTGTGTACCATCAGCTTTCAGCATTACAACTGTAACACAATCATTCCTGAAGCTTTGCCATTTTTTAATTGATTTTATGACACTTGATACTTCCTCCGCTAAGATATCTGGCATTTCTTCTTTTATGGGTATTGTTACTTTGAATGATCTTGATCTTTGTATAGTTCTGAATAGAATTTTCCAATTATTTCTAACATTTTCTGTCTTGTTCTATACACTGAACCATCTTCATGTTTTAATGCAAAAACCTTTTTTGTATTTATGCTTGCATTTTGCTCTGTTTATAAGCCTGCATTTTGCCCTTTGTTTTCTTCAAATGTCTTTTTAACAGGCTTCACGTTAAACTGGTGCATTTTTTCTTGGATACATTTTCTTATGGTCTTGCATAATTCATTGTATTGTATCCACCCAATTAATGGAATAAATTTCATTGTCCATCATTTATATTAAATCAATAGTTTCATCTGAGATTTTGACTGTATAAAGTATTTTTCAAGTGGTACTATAAATATAGCAAATTCAATGATGTTTTTGACTATTTGTTAATTTTAATTCATAATGTCCATCTCTTCCAAATCTTGCAATACAGCAAAGTGATTTAATAGATTAATCTCAAAATCACTGTTGTCCTCTAACAATTTATCACACTTTATTTTTGTTTTTTGTGACATCTTTATCATTTTCATATGCTCTTTTCAACAGTCTGTCTGCTTGTACCATTCTATGGTCACTTCCAATGTTAGAATGATTGATGACAGTACAATTGCAGAATATGGTGTTATTATTTGACATAATAATTATAAAGATTAAAATGTGGTGAAACATAAGTTCTGTCTGAATAACAATAACAACACCTTAACTTTATATGAAATAATAGTAAAATAGTATATTGCAGTATAACAGTGCTACAACAATACATTCTAACCTCAAAGAGCCTCAGAATTAATTCAATCTTTATTGCTTTCCTGAAGGCCATCTAATATCTGCAGGAGGTTGTTCCACTGAGTTGGTGCTACAGATAGAAACTTTAGATGCAGATAAAACATTTCTTCCTCATTCCAATTACTGAATTACATTCAAAGTATGGAATCATGTCACTTTAAATCACAACATGCTGAAGTTGGAATGAATTATTCCCTTTTAATGAAATTTCAAAGGCAGCCAATGATGGGTATGCCAAAGTCATGGCTACTGCCAGCAATGTTGCTTTCTATAAAAGCCAACTGGGGAAAACAAAATTAATAGCTCAAAGTCTTCTGCCTAAGGGCTCTGTTGAGTTGTTGAGACAGGAACAGCAGCCATGCCAGTTTCCACACTTTGCTTTTCTGCCAGTTTCTGAACAACAGCATAAAGAAACATGATTATATACTGGCTTCTGCTGTTGCCCTTGACTCCTAGCCAAGCTTTTAGACCCAAACGTGTTGATTCTGTGAACAAAAATAAAAAAGACTGCTTCACTCTAAAAAATGCCCACTTTGGCTGAATATGCCCAAGATGCTAAAATATAACAGTTAGTTAATGAAAAACAATTGCAATGTTAAAATAACAAACTAGGCCTCCTAAAATTTATTGTGCTTTAATGTCATGGCTTAGTTCACACCACACGTTAAAATAATGCATAGGTTCCCGCAATATGCTGGTTCATAAATTACCCTAGTCCAACATCTTGCACCAAGCATCATCAGTGAGCATTTCACATTTCTGCATGGAAATAATATTCACTCTGCCCAATTCCAAATGCATTTTGAAGATGGCCCATATTGTCACTTTTTTCTCCAAGTCTTGCTATGCCGCCTCATTGTGATGGTGGTGGGATTCAAAAATTTTTACTATTGGTTCTGTGGGTGTGGCTTGGTGGGCATGGGTGTGGCTTGGTGGGTGTGGCAGGGGAATGATACCATAAAATCTCCATTCCCTCCCCACCCCACTGGCCTGCTTTCCAGCTCCGTTCTCCTGTGCAGGGCAACGAAAGAAGTCCCAGCCAATCATCTAGGACTTGGGAGGCAGAGAATAGATGGGGGTGGGGCCAATCAGAGGTGCCATTTGCCAGTTCTCCGAACTACTCAAACTTTCCACTACTGGTTCTCCAGAACTGGTCAGAACCTGTTGAACATCACCTCTGCGAGAAGCATAAATGACGAATGACAGGAGATATGAGTAGATACTTTCAGTAGGGTCACCCAAGGCATAAATGTCATTCCAACCATCCAGCTAAAGAAGGTAAGCACCTCAGGCAGCAGGTTTACATCGTGTGCCAGTAGCAGACTTTCCTGGATCAGGATTCCCTGCAATCAATCATTCAAACCCTGGTCACCTCATATCTGCACTATTAAAATGCTACTACATGCCCCTACAACATGCGGCTACCCTTGAAGAGCATTCTGAAGCTTCAACTGGTGCTGAGTGTGGTAGTGTGGGCAGTGTTGGGAGCCTGTAGATCTGCCCATGTTACATCCCTGCCAGTGGTGGTATTCAAAATTTTTTACTACAGGTTCTGTGGGTGTGGCTTGGTGGGTGTGGCCATGTGACTGTTTTGACCATGTGTTTTTGCTCCCCTAAGGCTCCTCTGGGGCTCTGGCAGGCAAAAAATGGAGTGGGGGGCCTGAGATTCTCCCTCCATTTTTTGCCTTCCTGGGCCTCAGCAAGGGGAATCCCGGCACAGCTGATCTTGTCTTCAGCTGATTGTCGGGAGGGAAAAAAGAAATACCTTAGGTGAATGGCAGGCAGGCAGGCGGGGTGAGCGAGTATCGGGAGGGAGGGCGACCCGGTGGGGGGGGCATGGCCAGCCAGAACTTACTACCAGTTCGGCGACCCATGCCAAATTCTTGCTACTGGTTCGCCCGATCCGTTGCAAACCAGCTGAATACCACCACTGATCCTTGCTCCCCAATCTGCACTGGCTGAGCAGCCAAGAAAACAAGCCAATTATTGAACAAATCAAACTACAATTCTCACTTGAGGCAAAAATGATCAGGCTTAAATTATCCTACTTCAAGGACTGGGAAACACAGAAAGAAAGAAAGGACGGAAGGAAGGAAGGAAGGAAGGAAGGAAGGAAGGAAGGAAGGAAGGAAGGAAGGAAGGAAGGAAGGAAGAAAGAACAAAGAAAGAAAGAAAGAAAGAAAGAAAGAAAGAAAGAAAGAAAGAAAGAAAGAAAGAAAGAAAGAAAGAATAGGATAACCAATAGCAAGGTGGATAGACTCAGTTACAGAGGCAATGAGTGCACTGTTGGGAGATAGAAAACAACAGGTAAGGAATAAAACACCTTTAAGAAAATCTATGATTGCTAGGAGTCAAAAACAACTCAGTGGGACCTAATCAATCAAAATCATTTTGTATCCACATCTATCAACCTGAATTGCTAAAGATAAGGATACAAGAGAAACAGTTAGAGATTCCTCCTTTATATGGGTAAATGGCTAGCTATACTCCTCATTTGTCATTTATGAAAGAATGAAAAAATGCTTTGTACAAGCCAACTCAGAGATAAACGGAGTGTTAAAAATGAATACATAATTGTTGAAATTTATGTGACAGTCTGTTTTCTTTTCAGAAAAGTTAAGGAAGCCTTTTGCAAATATTCTGCTGATATATGATGATATTTCTGACTCATATGGAAAATTATAATTTCAAGTTTTACAGGTACTATTGGGAATCTGGTAATTGCTATTCATATATCTGCTTTCTTTAATGAATAACTGTGTAGTCAGTTCTGTTAAATTTCATTTGGCTACTTTTAAGTCATTTCTTTAAATTAGCAAATAATTTTGATTATTTTTTTTTTGCTATATACTAGGATATTAGCTAGTCTAATTGAAGTTCATTAACATTTTATAAGTTTTCTTTCCATACCAGGAAAAGAGGAGGGAGGAGGAAGAGAGGAAAGAAGGAAGGGAAGAAGAAGGGAAGGAAAGAAAAAGGAAGGAAGAATAGAAACTGATCTTAGTTGTAGCTTACTTGATGTTTCCCTTTAAATAAATGAAGAACCACTGCTAAGCACCACATGAGTAGTTTTCAAGTTATCTGTCTAGACTGTTGTTGATCATATTAGCCAACTCATAACTTGCTATTCAGAATATCAAGGAATACTTTATCAAATCTTTTTCTGATAAATTTTCTTAACAGCATTTTCACTTGTTAAAAAGGGTATAAGATTAATCTGAAAATATTTATTATTTACAAATCAAAGTTGCCTGTCACTTATCCTTATTATTTGCCACTTATCCCTCTTATTTTCTTCATTCCCCATCCCCAAATAATAATTGATACCTGTTGCTTTGCATTAATTTGTTGCTTTGCATTAATCTGTTGCTTTGCATGAACACTGAGAGTTTTGAAACAGATACAAATTCCTTGTGACTAATTGGACTTGCCAAACAAAGTATTCTATTCTATTTGCTATTTGCTATTTTACTCTATTCCTATTCTATTTCTGTTCATCTTTGTATTATTTTCTATATATTCTCATAGAAATTCACACCCATCTTTCCCATTAGTATGTCATGCAATCATATTTATTATTACTTTATTAATGTTTTGATTCATATTTTGCTGCATATTTCTTTCTACATTACATTAAAATCAGGAAAACTCCAGCGTTACAACTTTTCTTTTTCTCAATGGTCCTAAAAATTCTTCACCCTCAACTTAATCTTACCTACTAAATAGTATCAAACTAAGGTTAACTTATAGAACTCTTATGAATTCCTTATCTTCTTAAGGAGAATATTGTCAGGGAGATAAATCAAGAAGTTCCTTGCAGGACCAAATTTAGCACATTTTGTTTTTTTTTTTAAAAAAATCAGTTAAACTAAAATATCTTTCCACTCCAACTTTTTGAAAGATCTACATTTGCTTTGGTAGGTAAGTGATTCTAGGCTCTATCAACAATATTACTTTTATTTCTCTCCCATTTAATTTAACTCAGATGATATCTGCAAAAATCTAGGTTCATTTGCATTTTGGGAAAGGAATGGGAATTTTTAATTATATGGCAAAATCCCTCTTCACTCTTTCTTGTTTTTATTCCTGCTTTTATCATTTAATTATTGTATCCCAGTCATGGAAATTATCCAAGCATATGTAAGTTATTTATATCTATTTAGTTATATTTGACTTCATTTTCTACTAGCTACAGCTCACTTTGTTTCCTATATTCATGGAATTAATGAATAAACTATGAAGCTCATAAGCTACAGATTATATTCCTTTTGTTCTTAAGTATTTATGTAGTGTCCAAATCTTTAATTGCAACGTTTATGTCAGGAATTTCATTTCATCCACACACATCTCAAAATTCAGTTTACACCTCCTTTCTCTATTGGAGAAAGAACAGCCACAAAGCCATTAAAGTACTCTTTATTTAAACATTTTAAAACTCAAACTAGAGAAATGGTAACACAAACATTTCAGTCTTTTTCCTTTTTAAAAAAAAAAAGACCATTAGCTTGGCAACACTTTTTAACTACACACCAGTTGGCCAGAATTAGTAGTATTCAGTAGTATTTTGGGATCAATTTTCCAATTAGTGCAGAATCCCTGCTAGGAAGTATCCAAAACCAGCATATCGAGCTTTTTCAAAGCCTCGATATGCTGGTTGCAGAATTCTGAATTCTACTCATATAGTCTTGGGATGTCCTTGTTTTCCTGGATGATTCAGTGGTTTTCAACCACTATCAGTCATGGTATCCTTCAGGATTGGATTAGGGAGTTGGGAATGGGAGACATTGCCTTGCAGTTATTACAAAGTAATTGTTAAAAAATTAACCTAAAGCCATTTTAGAGCGGAAGGTTTTCCATTACACAGAAGCAAGAAAAGCACATGTACATAGATTGGAAAGACATGAAATGACAAATGTTACACTCATAATAACAGAGATATAATGTGCCAATTAGTAAATGAGAAATTTGGCCCTTCCTTATTAGGAAAATAAAACTTGATATTTCTAGAACTAAACAAAATATCAACCTGGACATAGTGACATACAAATCTAGATAGATTAATTCACCTTTTAAAAAATGAATAACTTATAGTGGAAAAATGTAATGAATGATGATTGTGTTCTTCCTTTAAAATACATTCATTTTCTGTCATAACTATCAAATTATGATGCATTATGATTTCTGTCCTATACTACATTGGGATTTTTTTTGTTGCGGTGTAAAGAATTGCACAAATTGTTGAGGAAATAATATTCATATGAACTTGATTTTAAGGATCCCAATAAGCTTTCTATAAACATTCTTCAAGAAAGTTTGTATAAGTAGCAGATAAACAGATAACCTAACCCTAATCCTAACCCTAACCGTAAACCCTAACAGATAAAACAGAAAAGGTCAGCACAGAACCCTGTGCTTAAATTACCATTTAATTGTGGGCATGGTAGCAAGCAGATGTTAAATATTGATATCTGAGCTCATTTCCTTTAGTGAATTATTTTTGGGTGGAGGGAAAAAATAACATTTAAAACAAAAAAAGCAACTGTCAAATTTACATGCCAAATATTTGAAAAAAACTTGTCTTTCTTTCTTTCTTTCTTTCTTTCTTTCTTTCTTTCTTTCTTTCTTTCTTTCTTTCTTTCTTTCTTTCTTTCTTTCTTTCTTTTTCTTTATTTCTCCCTCCCTCCCTTCCTTCTTTCCTTTTCCTCCCTCCCTCTCTCCCTCCTTTGTATTCTTCCTTCCCTCTCTCCCTCCCTTTCTTTTTCTTTTTCCTTCCTTCCTTCCTTCCTTCCTTCCTTCCTTCCTTCCTTCCTTCCTTCCTTCCTTCCTTCCTTCCTTCCTTCCTTCCTTCCTTCCTTTTCTCCCTTCCTCTCACCTTCCTTTCTTTTTCTTCCCTCAGATAAGTACACTGTGGTTTATTTTTTTTATTTTTGAAGTAGGCCTAGCTGCTACCAAATATTATTTTTAGATTATATAATTCCTACTTTTTTAAAAAATACAAAATGCTGAATGACAGTAGTAGAGATTTTTTTTCTTGTTCTTCTTCTTCTTCTTGTTCTTCTTCTTATTATTATCACCATCACCATCATCGTCATCATCATTATTATTATATAAGTCTTCGCTATTAATGTAGAAAAGTAATCTGGGTTCTTTTCTGACTCTCTTGGGAAATCTAAAGCAGGCTACTCAAACCATAGGTCTGTTTATTTACAGGCTGGAGGATGCCTACCATTGAGAAAGGTCAGAGGCTGATTGCTCATTAGTCTTTAGTAGGCTTTCAAAATGCCTAACAGCTAAATCTTTGGCATCAGAAATTGGACTTAGGTGCCATCAGCATCTAATGATAAAAGCATACTCTTTTACCCTGATTACTCAAAGTCTTGCCATTTCCTGCTGGAATAAGAAACATATTTTTTCTCATATACCCACTTCTATTTCTTTCTTGGCTAGTTAAAAAAAAAATCTATAATTTACAACCAGCAGCTACAGCCTGAAAGCTACTATAACTAACAATGGAGAGGGGAAGAAAAGAACATTATAAAATTCACCAATTTCTTTTGGGAACTCTGAATAGTATTTAATTAATTCTGTTTTTTTCTAGCTTGGACAGAAATTGCCCAACTTAGACTCCCTTTGGTTTCTATTATTGACTCTTAAATATATAGTTTTCACTAGCTGCTAAAATTGTAATCAACTATGATACCAGTGTAACCTTTTCCAGTAAGGGAAAAAACGGGAAATAACAAGGAACAGTCAAGAATCAAGAGACAGAAGGCAAATAGTTCTATATAAAATCTGATAATCAAGTTTAACACTTTTTTATTTTATTTTGTCAAATGCTTACAATATAATAGAAATAAACATGAACATAAATTTAAATACAAGAATTAGGAACTAATAATTGGGAACAATAGGACAGGGATGGTAGGCACGACTGTGCACTTATGTACGCCCCGTTACAGACCTCTTACAAATGGGGTGAGGTCAGGGATGGGATCTGACCAGTATAACTACCAGTTCTGTTGCTTTGCATCACGCGAGTCGCGCAAGTGCAATTTACGACCTGCTGAGATACCCAGACAGCTGAGCAGTGCTGTGTGCAAGTGTGCAGCGGATGGAAAAGCCCTTTTTTCCTGCTTTTTCAACCGCAGCTGTGCTGCGCAAAGCAGCTGCGGTTGAAAAAGCAGGAAATAAAGGACAGGTAAGAACCTGGGTGGGTGGGTGGGCCAAAATAGCAGCAGACACAGAACCAGTTCTGTGTCTGCTGCTCTTCAGAGCTACCGGTTCTGTAGAGCCAGACAGAACCGGTAGAATCCCACCCTTGGGTGAGGTCAATAGAGGTTAGTTTGCAGGTAAAGGAGTGGGGTTTGAGCAAGTGATAACAAAGTCAAGTAGTGAGTTCCAGATACTGACCACTCTGCTGCTGAAATCATACTTCCTGCAATTGAGTTTGGAGTGGTTTACATTAAGTTTATATCTGTTGTGTGATCTTGTGTTGTTGTGCTTAAAGCTGAAATATTCATTAACTGATAAGACATGGTAACATATGATTTTATGCACAATCTTAGTCGGCGTAGTTCAAGGTTGTCTAAGCCTAGAATCTCAAGTCTGGTGCTGTAGGGTATTCTGTTGCGAACAGAGGAGTACTCTTCTGGTAAAATACTTCTGGACTTGCTCAATTGTATTTATGTCTGATATACAGTGGGATTCCAGACAGCAGAGCTGTATTCAGTATTGATCTAGCAAGGGTTTTGAATGCCCTAGTTTGCAAATCAGTATTACCAGAGGAGAAGCTTCGTAAAATTAGATTTACAACTCTTAAAGCCTTTTTGGCAATACTATTGCAGTGAGCTTTGGTGCTTAGGTGATTTGGATACACAATTGGCTTCAGAAACATATGCTCAGGAGTTATTTGTATAGGAAGGGATAAATTTTGGGTATTTTCCAATAAATATTCACCTAGGTGGCTTAAGCTATTCTTAAACAGCCAGATCAAAAAATATCTATTGAATATCCCAAATATCCAAAGCTACAATTTGGCAAATTGTTTTTTTTTTTTCATTTGAACAGTGTTATTGCTGAGATTCTTTTCAATCAAAAATGTACAATAAAATTTTATATTTTGTAATATGAAATTATATTTTATATTTTTATGAAATAAAAATGTTATAAAATTTTTAAAATTTAAAATGTAAATTTTTTTTATAAAATCATATTTTATAATTTATAAAATAAAATAAAATAAAATTTTCAATCAAAAGTACAAACATCTATGTGACTGAGCAATCTGTAAAATAAAAACAAACTGATTTAAAACTGAATATAAAAATACAAAAAAATATGCAATAAGTTACATATCAAGGAGCAGCGAAATAGGAAATCCCAACTGACTTTTAACAAAGATGATTGAATCCCCTTTATGTTTTTTTGAAATCTGTTTCTTTTTTGTTTCTGCATAGTCTTTGTCATCTTTTATTCTTGTTTATTCTTACATTTTTCTTATTTTTACTTTTTTATTGTGAATCATCATATAAATTTAATTTAAAAAATTAATTAATTAAAAAAAGAGACATATGAGATATTTGTGTTACTAGAGGAGAAAATAATTCCGTATATAGCAAGAACATAACAGTTTATTTACCAGGGTAAAATAAGACTGCTTAGATTTATTGAATTAAATGTTGTGGAAGAACAGCCTGGAGAAATGAAAATAGTAAGAAGTTTTGTTTTTCTTTAAATTCAGTGCCTGCCCTTTAGAGGTACTGCAAAGTTTTGAATCTTCAGAAAGATCTGAATTATACCCTCTGCTTCCTTTAAGTGGTTATGCAGAGGTCTCCAAACTTGGCAACTTTAAGACTTGTGGACATCAACTATTTCAACTCTCAATTCTGGGAGTTGAAGTCCACAAGTCTTAAAGTTGTCAAGATTCGGGACCCCTGGGTGAAGGCATCAGCCTAAAAACTGGGAGACTGTAAATTCTAGTGTCACCTTAGTCACAAAGCCAACTGAGTGACTTCATCCCAAACTTTCTCTCTTAGCCCTAGTAAGGACACAGTCGCAAAAACTGACAAATTTTTGGATGAGAAAACTGCATTTATCTTACCGTGAAATGTTGATCATGCTACTTGTACAGAGTTTTGAAATGAAAGGAATTTCCTATTAATATTTTTTTAAAATGAATGTTACTTACCATTACTGAAATAAAATAAGAGACAGAAAAAACTCCCAATATTTATGTCTTCTTGGAAACTAAATAACCTGCACGAATTGTACAGCAAAGGGAAATTGTAGTGCCTGAGTATACTGTATTACTAAACAAGCAAATCAATTCTCATTTGGAAACCAAAGATGAACATTGGGTTTTTGAAGATTTCGTTCCTCAGTTTTGTCAAGCCCAATTCAAATATATTTGAGTCTTCGAAAAACAGGATAAGGGCCAGATAAATGCTATTCTTTTGCATCTGAGAAATATTGTATTTGGAGACATCTCTGAATAAAGGTAGGAGAAGAGAAAAATAAAACCATCAATCTTGTAAGAACAGATATGATATATCTTGCAAGAACTCTCTATCCAGTCCAGTCCAAATTAATGTCGTTGTTTTTGTTTTCTTACATTTTTGAACAAAGAAATAACAGGTTTACAGAGTTGAGAGGTACCACAGTCATATAGTCCAATATTTGCACCTGCTGTTTTGTGTATGACCTATTTACATTCTAATCATATTCTTTAAAAAAGTTTATTAATATGGTACTGCATACACTGCAATACACAAGTAGTCCTTGACTTAAAAGCACAATAGAAACCCAAAATTTCTGTTGTTAAGTGAAATACTTGTTAAGTGAGTTTTTGCCCTTCCTTGCTACAATAACTGTCTAAATTGGTTCCGCAACCCAACAAGACAGACACAGATTTCAGAGAATAATTAGGACTGCAGAAAACACAATGGCTACCAACCTGCCTTCAATCGAAGACCTGTATATTGCACGAGTCAAAAAGAAGGCTGTGAAAATATTTACAGACCCCTCACATCCTGGACATAAACTGTTTCAACTCCTATTCTCAAAAGGATGCTATAGAGCTTTGCACACCAGAACAATTAGACACAAGGACAGTTTTTCCCCGAATGCCATCACTGTGCTAAACAAATAATTCCCTCAACACTGTTCAACTATTTACAAAGTCTGCACTACTATTACTATTAATTTTCTCATAATTCCTTATTGCCCATCCCCTCCACGTGACTGTATGACTGTAACTTTGTTGCTTGTATCCTATTTTTATTGACTTTTTCCTAGTGTGTTTGATTGCTTATTGTCACCTATGATTACATTAAGTGTTGTATCTTATGATTCTTGATGAATGTATCTTTTCTTTTATGTATACTGAGAGCATATGCACCAAGACAAATTCCTTGTGTATCTAATCACACTTAATAAAGAATTCATTGTTCATTCATTGTTCAATTGTTAAGTAAATCATTGCAGTTGATAAGTTAATAACTTGCTGGTTAAATGAATCTGGCTTCCCCATTGATTTTGCTTGTCACAAGGTTGAAAAGATGATTATAAAAGCTTGGAACACAGCAATGGTCATAAGTCCAAAGCAGCTGCCAAGCACCTGAATTTTGATCACATGATCAATGGGGATCCTTCAAAGGTGAAAAACGGTCATAACATGACCATTACAACATTTTTCAGTGTCGTAACTTTGAACAGTCACTAAATGAATAAATAACAAGGACTACCTGTAGTTACTCTTCTAAAATTGCCATTTTTTGTCATTTTAGCCATTTTTATCAAGCACATAATTATTTATTTTATTTATTTATTTTATTTATTAAATTTCTATACCGCCCCCTCTCCCAAAAAAGGAACTCGGGGCGGTGTACAGCCAACTAAAACAAAAACAGTATATATAATTAAAAGCAAATTAAAACGATTAAATTTGAGGCCAAATATACAATTAGCGAATATAAAACTGATAAAAAATTTAAAATACCAAATTTTAAAACCCCCAAAAATCGTTACTGGGCCAGGCCGGCCTGTTGAAAAAACAGGGTCTTTACTGCGTGCTGGAAGGTCTGAATGTCGGTAATGGCCCGTATCTCCGGGGGCAAATTGTTCCAAAGGGAGGGAGCCCCCGCATTGAAGGCCCGCACCCTTGGGGCCGCCAACCGGCAACGACCAGGTGGCGGAACTTAGACAGACTGAGAAATTCAAAGTAACATCCTCCGCCTTTTCACTTTGAATAATTTCAGAACTTTTGAAATGAAAAGGCTTTAGATATTATATCACAATATCACCGTTAATTGTATGTTGACAAACGATATCATTAAACTGAGAGGCATTTCTCCATATCTTAAACTCTAGTTTACCTATTATACTCCCTATCAAATCAGGGGTTTGTTTGTTTGTTTTTAGTGGGAAAGGTTATTTTTGACTTTGACTCTGAAATCATTACAGAGAAGTCTGAAAGAATGAAAGCTTTGCAGCAATACACTTCCATAAATGTTCAGGGAACTGGCTGAATTTACATCAGCTTCTATTTCAAGAGAAATATAGTCTGACAACAAATCTATGTTTAAAAGCTGTTAGTGAATTTGACAATGTCTCCATCCTGAATAATATTGGCAAACAAATTTATTAACAAAAAGTACAGTAAATGAAGTTCTAATCTTTTCTTCATCTAGATTGCAATTGAAAATAAGATCCTGCATTTAGTTGAAGAGGATCCATCGGCAGAAGCTGTTAAAAATCTATACTTTGAATGTCACAGTGACTGAACCAGAGGTTTAAGAAGTTAGACTTTTCTTTTAAAGGAGCGCCATTATAACATTCACTAGATTGCAATCCCAAATCAAAACCCAGTGGAAATAGCTCTTGCAAGATGCAAGATGAATTTTGCTGATAAAATATTAAAACAAAATGCTCTGTAGACATTCTGAACGCTTCAAAAAAGTACATTACAACTCTTTCCTAGCAATTTATTGTATATTATTCTTCCCATTAATACAGCAACTGTGTCAAATATGCAAGAGATCATTGACATCAACCACAAACTGAAATTTATTTATGAATATGAATTGCAAAGATTGAACTTTAGATTCCTGTAAAATACACATTCATAGACTTATGACTCCTGGCAAGTTAAAATTATCCATCTAGGGATGTGAGATACTGTTGAGTTTAATAATTTACTCTAAACAGTTTCCCTTACCTGAATACCATTTGAAGAATCTCAAAGTTTGTTTATTTTTTCTGTTTGTTTTAATGAGAATTCAAGATAGTTCTTGACTTACAAATAGTTTAGTGACTGTTTGAAATTGGGACCAGCAACTTCATTGATCAGTAGTATGATTGTTAAGAAAAGCATTATGTGACTGTGATGGACTTGCAACCTTACTTCCAACATGATTATTAAGTGAATCAGTCATGGTTGGTGAAAAGCTTGCAACATTCTCCTTTGAGTCTCTTGCTGAAAGCTATCTGTGAAGTGGTCAAGTGATAATCATGTGACTATGGAGATGATGCAACAGCCTTAAGTACAAAGACTACTTATTAAACTATTTTTTTCAGTGCCATTGTAATTTTTGAAAGTTGCTAAAACAGGATAGTCTTTGTAAGGGAATGTGTGGATAACCTTGGGGGATGAGAAAATATATACTGGTATGAGGGGGGATTAGACAAGAGACAGAGAAGTTCCCAATGACTTAACACTCAAAGAAAGAAACTTAACTCACCCCAAAGGATCAGAACAGATGGTTAAAGGCGGAACTAGGTACCTTTAGACTTGCAAGACTCTTTTAAGGTAGCCTTAAGATAACGTAGCTTGTCAATTCCAGTTTCATGTCTGGACTGTGACGTCAATGTTTTCAATTCTGAAAGTACAAAACTTCCAGCCATCATTTTTAAACTATTTGATCCAGGAGTGGGATACAAATATTTCTACTACTGGTTCTGTGGACGTGGCTAGGTGGGAGTGGCTAGGTGGGCATGGCCATGTGACTGGGTGAGCATTGCTGCTGCTGCTGTTTCTTCTTCTTCTTCTTCTTCTTCTTCTTCTTCTTCTTCTTCTTCTTCTTCTTCTTCTTCTTCTTCTTCTTCTTCTTCTTCTTCTTCTTCTTCTTCTTCTTCTTCTTCTTCTTCTTCTTCTTCTTCTTTAACATTGGAAGTGTTAAAATTAAAACTTTAATTAAAATACAACATATAAGCAACAATAACAATGCTGGTATTTTGATAGATTTCTAATTTTCCTGTGGATATTTTAACCTACTGAAATTCCAATCTAATGTGATTATATGGGCAGATCAGCATAATCATGGAACTGCAGCCATTCACTCATAGCCTACTACAAATGCAATGTCCTCACTAATCAACATCTTCCGTTTCCTACATTTTTGCATTTCCCTTTTAAGTTATGAAATGTCTTTATTTGTGTATTCCTCCTATCATCTATTCAGGCTAATAACTCTAAACTAATCCTTCATCTCCCAATAAACATTTGTTACTGACCAGCTGGGTGAAATATGTTCCATTGTTTTCCTACTCCAGCCCACAGGACTGTAAAATGCCCTTTTCATTTCAATAATAATAAGAAAACAAAAAGGTTACACATTAGTGCAAAGAAAAGAAAGTCATGGAAAATGGGGAGGAGAGAACAATCCCTAAAAAAGAAAAGGTGGGGTTAAGTGGCTTACTCACTAATGGATCAGCATTTATTTATTTATTTATTTATTTATTTATTTATTTATTTATTTATTTATTTATTTATTTATTTATTTGTCAATTGCTTACAAGATAATAGGTATAAGTAAAAACATAGTTATGAATACATGGATACATTTAAGAAAAATAATATATATATATATATGAAAGAAACAATAGGACAGGGACATTAAGCACGTTAGTGCGCTTATGCACACCCCCAAAGACCTCTTAGGAAAGGGGTGAGGTCAATAGTGGACAGTCTAAGGTTAAAGTTTTTGGGGTATGTGGAAGAAACCACAGACTCAGGTAGAGTATTCCAGGCATTGACCACTTTGTTGCTGAAGTTTGGTGTGGTTAACCTTGAGTTTGTATCTATTGTGGGCTCTTGTATTGTTATGGTTGAAGCTTAAGTATTCATTGACAGGTAGGACATTGCAATGTATGATTTTATATACTATACTTAGATTGGACTGAAGGCGGCGTAGTTCTAGGTTTTCTAGGTCTAGAATTTCGAGTCTGGTGGCATAGGTATTCTGCAACAAATAGAGGAGTGGAGAACTCTTCTTGAGAAATATTTCTGGACTTTCTCAACTGTGTTAATATCAGATACATAATATGGATGGATGGAAGGGCAAGAAGTAGAGCAGGTCCTGAGGTGTTTGGAGTACAGACTGAGTACAGACCTTGTCTCATGGTCAGCCCTTCTGCAATCTGAATTAGAATTTCATAGCCTAAAGCAAGGGTCTTCAAACTTCGCAAGCTTAAGACTTGTTGGACTTCAACTCCCAGAATTCCTGATCTAACATCACTGGAGGAAGAATTCTGGGAATTGAAGTCCACAAGTCTTGAAGCTGTCAAGTTTGAAGACCCCTGGCCTATAAAAAAGAATTGTCCTATATTCAAATTACCAAAAGTTTACTAGGCATATTTTTTAATGAATAAGCCTGAGAGCTTATAGAATACTTCCAGGCCCTTGAAATGATTTAAAACAATAGATCTCAGCAAATTACAGTTCTTCTATCTCTTATTGTTCCACCCTACTAAAAAATCGGGACAATGTTTTTATACAGAAGCAGAATATTGGAATCTGCAAACTCTAAAGTATACAGCATAAATGATAATGCTGCATAAAATTTGCAAAAGGCAAGGTGGCCTGGTATAGCTGGAATATATAGTAAAACTATAAAGATAGTGTGCGGCCCTAGCGACAGACCACTGACTGTGTTGTGAGACTTATTCCTACTTAAAGAAACCTTAGACAAACACAGGATTTTATTGTGAAGGGAATCATTTTAAGATGAAATAATCAGACTCTAGGAAAAAAAAAATGACAGTGGCTCGTAGCTGCAAGAGAAAGTAATTTCAGTACACAATAAGGGAGCAACCTCTAGTGTATAGGGGGAGATATACATGAGCAAAAATGTATGGTTGGTACAAAGTATGATATATGGTTATAAAATGTTCTTCCCAGCATTAAATCATAAAGTTTGATTTTTACTATCAGTAATAAAAGAATTCTTACAACCTCACCACCCAAAAAGACCGTATTCTGCTTTTCTTAATATTGCCTGTTGTTCCTTTAATATCACAACCTTTTCTTCATACATGTAATAATAATGCAATACTGGAATTGATTAAAGTAGATCAAATCCTTTAGAAAGATTCTTTTATTGTTGCGCTTTTATACTATTTCCAGAGAATAAACTTGATTATACATTCTTCTTTCTTAAGTCAATTTTCATGTCTGTATTATTTGAAACCTAAATGTTATTTACTTGTCTGTTTTCATTTTTTTTATTCTGTTTATATATTAATTTTTACTCTTTATACTTTTATCTTTAATTCTGTCACATTTTAATCTGTTCACATTTTATTCCACAGATTTTATGGCTAAATGAATGGAAAGTCCTGCAGCATCTAATTCTATTATTCAAAACAATTCCCATATCAATTCTCTACATAGACCATGGCATTCTGCTTTCATTATCCTAATGACCCAAGGGTCTGCAAAATACATGTTGTTCAGTGGTGGAATTCAAAATTTTTTACTACCGGATCTGTGGGGGTGGCTTGGGGGCATGGTGTGGCTTGATGGGCATGGCAGGGAAAGAATACTGTAAAATCTCCATTTTCTCCCCACTCTTGGGGAAAGTTACTGCAAAATCCCCTTCTCTCCCAACCCCAATAACCTACTTTCCAGCTCCGTTTTCCTGTGTAGAAAAACAAAAGAAGACCTAGCTGATCAGCTGGGACTTGGGAGGCAGAGAATAGATGGGAGCAGGGGCAGTCAGAGGTGGTATTTGCCGGTTCTCCGAGCTACTCAAAATTTCCACTACCGGTTCTCCAGAACTGGTCAGAACCAGCTGAATACCACCTCTGATGTTGTTACGGTGACAGTAGCTTTTGTTTTAGTACTGAACAGAGATTGCCTAAACTACTCTCATAAACCAATTTAATATTTCATTTACAATTTAAGAATAGACAATGTATCTATTCATGGCTAATTTATCTGAATGTCAAGCTTCAAGAATTCTCAAGTGTTTTTGGATTTGATTTGATATAAGATGATAACAGTTAACCAAGTAAAAGTGTGGTTGACTATGTCCATGTATAGAGAGTCATCATGTCTGCTGATTTCATAAATACCAACCAGCAGTCAGAAATTATAATGAAAACTTAGATCAAGAGAAATGCAAAAAACCATACCAATTATTGTGTTAAACAATAGCAATATTATACTATCAGCAATTTTACAGAGCCCGGACTAAGCTATAAATTTTAGTCTAAATAAACATACGCATTTACATTTTTAGAAACTAATTCCAAGTTTGAGGAAAGTAATTCTACTATAACATTTTTTCCTTCCATTCAATCTTGTCTCAGGATTCTAACTGGACAATCCCTGCAGTTTTCCTGGCAAGGTTTTTCAGAAGTTGTTTGCTTCCTAGGTCTGAGAGAAAG
Organism: Bungarus multicinctus; assembly: GCA_023653725.1. NCBI lineage: Eukaryota > Metazoa > Chordata > Lepidosauria > Squamata > Elapidae > Bungarus > Bungarus multicinctus. Next base: position 68,080,030 of record CM042849.1, read on the forward strand.
TGACTGTCATCTAGCTGGCTGATGCCTTATCCCACAGATGTCAAACTTGCCATGTCACATTGCTGTCATGTGACGTTTTTCCCCTTCGTGGAGCTGGACTGGGCATGGCCTGCATGTGATGCATTCAGCCTGTAGACCGCCAGTTTGACACTCTTGCCTTAACCACTACACCAAATTGCTTCAGGCTATAACCATTACTACATGGTTATTGCCGTTGTTGTTATTGTTGCTGTTGTTAGTTGCGAAGTCATGTCTGACCCATCGTGACCCCATGGACAACGTTCCTCCAGGCCTTCCTGTCCTTTAACTTCTTCTGGAGTCAATTTACATTCACGCCTACTGCTTCAGTGACTCCATACAGCCACCTCATTCTCTGCCATCCCCTTCTTCTTTTGCCTTCAATCGTTCCCAGCATTAGGCTCTTCTCCAGGGAGTCCTTCCTTCTCATGAGGTGGCCAAAGTCTTTGAGTTTCAATCTTCAGGATCTGGCTTTCTAAAGAGTAGTCAGGGTTGATCTCCTCTAGGAGTGACTGGTTTGATCGCCTTGCAGTCCAAGGGACTCACAGGAGTCTTCTCCTCCAACACCAGAGTTCAAAGGCCTCCATTCTTTGGCGCTCAGCCTTTCTCATGGTCCAACTTTCACAGCCATACATTGCAACTGGGAAAACCATAGCCTTGACTCTACATACTTTTGTTGGCAGGATGATGTCTCTGGTTTTGAGTATGCTGTCTAGATTTGCATTATGAACACTATTATTCAATGTTGTGACTATTTTACATAAAGCTATGATACAATATAGGTATAGAAAAGGAGCATGTGATTAACAGCTTACTAATTTTAGCTACAGTGATCCTAACAACATTATTTAGTCACTGCCTTATTTAGTGATTGTTTGTAATTTATGACTATGTATATGTGTGTGCATTTATGTGTGTGTGTGTGTGTGTGTAAAGCAGGGATATACATACATAAATACATACATACATACATACATATATATGTTTTCTGAGGTTTTCGCGGGTATTTGTATGTGGATCTTTGGTTCTTCGGGTTTTCTCCTGCGTAGAATTGAAAGTAGTTAGGCGACGTTTTGATGAAGTCTCATTCATCATCTTCAGGCTTGTGTCTTTGGCCTTGTGCTCAGAGTAATGTGAGCTTGCAGCTTGAGAGGTGAGAGAGGTGATCCCATGGGTGCTCCTTCTATTTGTTTGTATTTTTGTCCATTGTAGGTGAAGTATGTATTGGATAGGCAGTGGTTGGTCAGATCTAGGATGTGCTTGGGGGGGGGGGTTGTATTTGTTTTGGATGGCTGTCAAGGCTTCTTTTATAGGCACTTGGGTGAAGAGGGATATGACATCGAAGCTCACTAGTAGGTAAGTTTTGTTTCTCTATGATCTTGATGAACTGGAATGAGTTTCTTACATGTGAGTTGATGGATTCTGCATAGGGCTGTAGTTGTTTGGCGAGAAATTTGGCTAGGTTTTGTAGAGGTGAGCCTATGGAGCTGACTATTGGTCTAAGTGGGGTTCCTTCTTTGTGTATCTTGGGGAGACCATAAAGCTTAGGGCATCTGGATGATTTCTCTCTGGGTATGATTCTTTGCTTGATTTCTTTGCTGCTGGGGGAGGCTTTTATTTGGTTTTTTCTAGATCTGACCAACCACTGCCTATCCAATACATACTTCACCTACAACGGACAAAAATACAAACAAATAGAAGGAGCACCCATGAGATCATCCCTCTCACCAGTCATCGCAAACCTCTACATGGAACACTTTGAAACACAAGCTCTAGAAAAATATGATCACAAACCCAAACTCTGGCTCATATACGTAGATGACACCTTCATAATCTGGCCGCACAGGAAAGAAAAACTGAACAACTTCCTCACACACCTCAACAGCCTACACCCCAAAATACAATTCACCATGGAAACAGAAGCTAACAATCAACTTCCCTTCCTAGATGTCTTAGTATACAAAAAATCCAATGGCTCCCTAGGACACACCATCTACCAAAAGATAACACATACAAACCGCTATCTACACGCACTCTCACACCACCACCCAGCACAGATCAATTCCATAGCCGAGACACTCATCTCCAGAACAAAATGCTTAGCTGACGAACAACCCCTAAAAGCCGAACTACACATTCTCACTAACGTACTAACAGCCAATGGATTCCAAAGAAAGAAGATTATCCACCTAATCCAAAAAGAAACCCCAACCAAAATCCAAGACAGAGAACAAGAGAACGGCAAAGCCCTCCTCCCATATTTAAAAGGCACTACAGACAAAATTAGCAAGATCCTCCAAAAACACAACATTAAAGCAGCATTCTGCATAAACAGAAAAATATCCACCATCCTAAGAAACCCTAAAGACAAAATTGAGTTAGAAAACCAAGGAGTATACGAAATCCCTTGCACCTCCTGCCCCACCACGTACATTGGACAAACTAACCGAAGAATAAGTGCACACATTGAAGAACACAAGAACTCAATCAAAAAAGAAGAACCGACTTCTTCCCTGGTCCAACATCTCAAAACCACAGGACATGAGATTGACTTTAAAAGTACCAAAACTATCGCCAAAACTGAACAATTCAACAACATAATAATCAGAGAAGCCACAGAGATAGAAAAACGCCCACACAGCATGAATAAACGAGATGATACCTCCCACCTACCAACCATTTGGAAATCCGCCCTCATTAACAAACGAGTACCTAACATGAAGAATGACACCAGACCCACACTCACGAAGGCCATACAAGATGCTATCACCACACTTCCACATAGAAAGCAGACTCACACTCACACAGAAGATGAAACACGACCACGGACCAGAAGCCGTACCACAGCTGCATCACTACCTGCTTCAACCCCCCCCAACCCATACATGAAGGAAACTGACGCCCACCATGAAGATGTGGCACGACCACGAACACGAAGCCAAACAGCAGGATCACAGCTCACCATCTCAAATCCCCCAGCAATTAAGACTAACCTGAGCACAACTAAGCCCTCACCTGAGCCCCAGCCAATCAGAACACAGCCAACCCCCCAACCAATCAGAACACAGCCAAGCCCCCACCCAATCAAGTCACCCCCACTGACAGTTAAAAGGAAGAAACAGCTGCAAGCTCACATTACTCCGAGAAGCACAGAGCTGAAGACACAAGCCTGAAGATGATGAATGAGACTTCATCGAAACATCACCTAGATACTTCCAATTTTACGCGGGAGAAAACCCGAATTACCAAAGATCCATACATATATATATGTGTGTGTGTGTGTGTGTGTGTGTGTATGTTTTCATAGATTTTCACGGGTACAGGTATGCAGGTCTTGGTGTGTTCGGGTCTTTTCCCATGTAAAATTAGCCCAGATAATCTCAATCTTACACGGGAGAAAACCCGAACACACCAAGACCTGCATATATATATATATATATATATATATATATATATATATATATATATATATATATATCCCTGCTTTATCAGCAGCATTTTCATTTTTCAAATTAGTCAAAGACTTATAGCTGCCAGTGGTGCTCCTCTTCTCTCTGAGCTGCTCAGGCCCTTCCAAACTATAAGATCATTTGTGATTTACTGTAAATGCCTGATTTTTGATAGGCCAGGATCTCTTCTGGTTCTAATTCCTATCTGGGAGATCTGATATCAACTGAGTCTAACTCAACCTTTAACCAAAAAAGAGCAACAACAACTAACCACGCTGAGTTTTCAGTCTTTTTCAGATTAAAATATAGTTTGGGTATATTTTTATATCTACAAGCCATTATATATTATCCAAGCTAATCATATAAATAATACAAAACACCCAATGCCTTTGTCCTTTAGATCTGGGGGTAATACAAGTATGCATCATAATTTTGCAGTACAGTGGGTTACCCTTTTGTCTTTCTTAATTTAAAAGAAAATCTGTCTTAACCTAGAAAATGCTTAGCTAATTACTCGATCACAAAAGGCAAAAAGAAAAGACCACTAATGCTTTCTGGATGGCTGTTTGAGCAAGTTCACAGCACATTAAGGCATTTCTCTGAACTCCTCTATAAGATACGATGCTCGCTAGAATGAAATTACAGTATACAAAATTAAATAAGTCAACTTGCTAAGAGCTTGCTAAGGTCATGTAATTATATATGTGCCAAGAAAACAAAACTGTGGATTCTTTTCTTTCTTGCCTGTGGTTGTAAACGTTGGAATGTTTAAAAAAAATCCATCACTTTTTTCTTTTTAACCATTCCGTGTCTTATATTGTGAAAATCCTTTAAAACACATTGTTTATAAGAAACAAGAACATTAAACAGCCTCTATGGAAAATCATCCCAACCGTTCATGAATGTTTATTTCTTTATTTAACATCTTTGCACTTGACAAGTGTCTCATATCATAGGCATCAATTGCTACCCGTGAGGATGAAAACAATAGCATACAATGCATTCTGTGCTTGTTTCTTGACATCAGACACAAGTAAATCAGGGTTTTTACTATAAAGTTATCGTGCATATTTCTTACAATCACACTGACATATCTAAGTCATATTAAACTGCTATAATATATAGGTATATGCCTATCAAAAACATCATCAAAAAAGCACAACAAAAAATGTTCTTTCTGTGCCAAGTCAGAAAGCTCAAACTGTCCAAGGAGCTGCTGATCCAGTTCTACAGAGGAATGATTGAGTCTGTCATCTGCACCTCTATAAGTGTCTGGTTTGGTTCTGCAACCCAACAAGACAGACACAGACTTCAGAGAGAAATTAGGACTGCAGAAAAAAACAATTACCCATCTGCCTTCAATCGAGGACCTGTATACTGCACGAGTCAAAAAGAGGGCTGTGAAAACATTTACAGAGCCCTCACATCCCGGATATAAACTGTTTCAACTCCTTCCCTCAAAATGATGCCACAGAGCACTGCACACCAGAACAACTAGACACAATGACAGTTTTTCCCCGAAAGCCATCACTTTGCTAAACAAATAATTCCCTCAACACTGTCCAATTATTTACGAAGTCTGCATTACTATTACTGTTAATCTTCTCATCACTCCTTATCGTTCATCCCCTCCCACTTGTGACTGTATGAGTAACTTTGTCACTTGTATCCTTATGATTTATATTGACTGTTTCCTAGTATGATTTGATTTCTTATTGTACCCTATGATTATTATTAAGTGTTGTACCTTAGGATTCTTGACTCTTGACGAATGTATCTTTTCTTTTATGTACACTGAGAGTATTTGCACCAAGACAAATTCCTTGTGGGTCCAATCACACTTGACCAATAAAGAATTCTATTCTATTCTATTCTTTTCTATTCTACGTGCATATACCTATATGACAGTTTGAAAGTCAGTTCTTTCTATTTGTTTCTCTTCTATGTCACTCTCACACACAAACATATGAATAAACCCTAATATTAATTTAAGACAGTTTTAAAAGGTATTTCTAGTCCATACTTCAGTTTCTACCACTGAAAGAATTGTCCTCCATTGATAATTATAATCAAACTAATTTTGGTATAAATATAGAATATGACTGTATAAGTCAGGGGTGGAGAAATGTTGATATAGGCTGAGTTTCACAGAAATATCTTTTGGGGCATCCTTTTTATGCCTTTGCATTACATGATGTGATGCCTATGGGAAAGAAATCATGATATACCTATTTGAGCTTTTATACTGGCAGTAGAAAATAAGCAGAGGCAAGTACTGTATTTTCAGCAATAAGAGTAAAAAGGTTGAAGAAGTGAAGTTGGGGGCCAAAGGGCTATAATATAAAGCAAGATTTTACTCAATTGCCACTTTCAAAGGGCATTTAAGGACACCGAAGTACTTTTCTGAGTGAAAATAAAACTAAGTTTAAAAAGTTGCTAGAAATAATGTTGTGCTGAAATAGCTGCAATGTAGCACACAGCAAGTTCTTCTGATCATCATTAAAAAATGAACTTGCTAGACATTAATTTTTGATGTGTGAGGAACTTGCTTAGCAATTTCATTGTCAATTAAATTCATGTACTGTAAATTGAAAGCATGCTTAAAATAGCTGTGAGTTGCTTGTTAGTATACATTCTTACACTCTTTGGAATTTAAACAGAAAACGCTAACTTAAAGGGCATTCAGTTTTCCATTTTGAGATATTAGCACCAACTGCCTGAATTACATAAAGCACAAATGATGTGAGTAATATATGACAATTAATAGAAACACTACTTATTCAATGTAAATTTAAATAAAAAAATCTATCTGTTTGTTCAGATATATCATTTGTACCAACATCTAAATTAAATACTTAAGTGATAATATTTGAGGGACTGCCACAAAGAAGAGGGGATCAACCTATTATCAAAGCACTAGAAGACAATATAAAGAACAATGGATAAAAACTAATCAACGTCAAAAGAACTAAGGAGAATCTTCCTGAAAGTGAGAACAATTAACCAGTAGAACAGTTTGCCTTCAGAAGTTGTGGGTTTCCATCACTGGAGGCTTTTAAAAAGAGAATGGAGAACATGTTGTCTGGAATGGTATAGGGTCTCCTAGTTGAGCAGGGGATTGGACTATTCTGATACTATACTATGTAGCTCTATATATGAAGGGAGATTCATTTCCTAACCAAAAGCAATGTAGAACCCATTTATTAATGAAATATTGCATATAATGCTTTGGATTTAATTTCAAAGAGAAATTTAGAATGTATGGGACACAAATATGCATTATTTTGTCCAGTGCCAAAAAAGTCTTCAATTGCATATCTTAATAATTATTGTCTGGTTGAACTTACGTCCATCATTATGAAATGTTTTGAAAGGCTGATAAAGCACTTTATTGTATCCAGCTTCCCTCTAGCATTTGACTCGGTTTGCTCACTGTCTGAGCCGTTCCATAGAGGATACTATTTCTTTTGTTCTCCATCTGAGCTTGGAACACTTAGAGGAAAGAAATACTCATACGTAAATGTCAACTTTAGTTTGGCATTTAATATGATTATTCCTCAGCATTTAGTAGGCAAACTGGGCCTTTCAGGCTTTAATACCCTTTGTGCAAATACATTCTTGATTATTTCACTGATAGGTCCCAATATTTGTGAGTTAGGACCAGTGATGGGATTCAAATTCTTTTACTACCAGTTCTATGTGGCTTGGTGGGTGTGGCAGGGGAAGGTTGCTGCAAAATTCCCATTCTCCCCCACTCCTGGAGGGAGGATACTATAAAATTCCCATTCTCCCCACCCCACTAACCTGCTTTCCAGCTCCATTCTCCTGTGAAGGAAAACAAAAGAAGACCCAGCAGATCAGCTGGTACTCGGGAGGCAGAGAATAGATGGGGGCAGGGCCAATCAGAGGTGGCATTTGCCGGTTCTCCAAACTACTCAAAATTTCTGCTACCAGTTCTCCAGAACTGGTCAGAACCTGCTGAATTCCACCTGTAAGCACTGGATTTTTTCCGTTCAACAGATAAGAATGAACTTCTGAAAGCTAGATATTTCAAAAGGAATCCTTTATTGAAAGGGAGTGAATCCCAGCACTAATCAAAGCAATCTAAGATGTTTCCAGGCATACAGTAATAGATAAAGGGAGTTAGCATCCCTCCCCTTATTTAGATGTGGATTTAGTCAAACAAAAAGCCAACATGTTAATTCCCCCCTCCCCTTCTCTGGGAACATATCTTAGAAGAGTTCCCAGGGGTATTTATTTTTTATTTTATTTATTTATTTTAGGTTTTATATACCGCCCTTCTCCCGAAGGACTCAGGGCGGTGAACAGCCAACTAAAATACATGTATACAAATATAAATAGTTAAAAAAGAATTAAACCCTAGGCTGTCCCTATAAAATCTAAAAACCCCAATTAAAATAAATTAAAACTTTGTGCACCCATCCCAACTAATCTAAAAACCCCATTTAAAATCCCATTTGAGTCAGCTCAGGCCAGCCTGCTCGAAGAGCCAGGTCTTCAGGTCACGTCTATAACACGGGGTATTTTCCAGAGCTGGAATTTTTATGGTCCCTTCTCATCTTGTTATCTCTTCAAGAGGTGACAAGTATCTAGATATCTGGCTCCAGACCTCCAGTTGTATATCATGTGCAAGTTATACAGGATCAATATAAGATTTAATATATTTAGGTTACATCAAAAAGGATTACTTGTACCAACTTTCTCCCCTTCTTCTTCCATTAAAGAATGGCAGATACACAGATCTGACACCACTTCTGGTTAGGACTAATATTTCTAACACCATTTTTTGGAGCATAGGTTCTCCTCAGGATTGTGTCATAAGTCCACTGTTGTTCAATCTGTTGACCCATAATTGTTATGCAAGATTTGCTATCAACCATATCGTGAAATATGTGGACAATACAACAGTCATGAGCCTTATTCAGGTTGACAATGATGGTGCCTACAGGGAGGAGGTAGAGAGTTTGTTGACTGGTGAAATAAGAACAGCCTGGTTCTAAATTTATTTATTTATTTATTTATTTATTATTTAAATTTATATACCGCCCTTCTCCCAGGGGACTCAGGGCGGTGTACAGCCCATCGAAAACCCACAAATATACAGAAATTAAAAAAGTATTAAATTAATCGGCTGATAAATGAGACTAAAAAGACCCCCCCCTTAAAACCCCAATTTAAAATTAAATGCTATGGAGACCAAGTTAAAACCATTATCTCAGCCCAGGCCGGCCTGCTCAAAGAGCCAGGTCTTCAACGCGCGCCTGAAGGCCCTCAGATCCATGCCAGTACGGAGCTCCGGTGGCAGAGTATTCCAGAGGGCTGGGGCACCCACAGAGAAGGCCCTACCCCTCGGCGCCGCCAGACGACACATAGCGGCTGACGGCACCCGGAACAGACCCTCTCTGTGGGAACGCACCGGCCTGTTGGAGATCACTGGCAGAATGCGGTCCTGGAGGTAACCTGGTCCCCATGCCATGGGTCGCCCTAAAGGTCAAAACTAGAACCTTAAAGCGAACCCGGAGAGCCACCGGCAGCCAATGCAGCTCGCGCAGGAGAGGCGTCACATGGGCGCTACGCGACGCCCCCATAATCACCCGCGCGGCTGCATTTTGCACCAGCTGGAGTCTCCGGATGCTCCCCACGGGGAGCCCCATGTAGAAGGCATTACAATAGTCCAGGCGAGAGGTGACAAGGGCCTGAGTGACCGTGCGCAAGGCGTCCTGATCCAGGAAGGGCCGCAACCGGTAGATCCGACGGATCTGATGAAACGCCCTCCTGGAGACGGCCGCGATATGATGTTCAAGCGACAGCCGTACATCCAGGAGGACACCCAGGTTGTGAGCCCTCTCTGCGGGGGGCAGAACTTCCCCCCTGATAGCCAGCGAAGGTGTCAGCTGGCTATATCGGGGCACCGGAAACCACAGCCACTTGGTCTTGGATGGGTTGAGCCGAAGCCTGTTCCCGCCCATCCAATCCCGCACGGCCTCCAAGCACCTGGACATAGCCCCCACAGCATCGTTGGGGTGGTCTGGAGTAGAGATGTACAACTGGGTGTCATCTGCATATAGATGACACCTCACTCCAAGACCACGGATGATCTTGCCCAGCGGCTTCATATAAATGTTGAAAAGAGGGGAGAGAGGACCGACCCCTGAGGCACCCCGCAAAGCAGGGGCCTAGAGGTGGACCTCTCCCCCCCCCCCGCCAACACAAATTGCGAACGGTCGGAGAGGATGGAGAGGAGAGGAGAACCATCGAAGGACGGTTCCACCTATCCCCAACCCCTCCAACCGTCGCAACAAGATACTATGGTCGATAGTATCGAAAGCCGCCGAGAGGTCTAATAGGACCAGGACAGAGGAGAACCCTCTGTCACGAGCCCTCCACAGATCATCGACCAACGCGACCAATGCCGTCTCAGTGCTATGTCCAGGCCTGAAGCCCGATTGGGACGGATCGAGGTAAGTAGCTTCCTCCAGGTACTGGGGGAGCTGACGTGCCACCACACTCTCAACAACCTTCGCCACAAAGGGAAGGTTGGAGACTGGACGATAGTTGTTTAAAATAGCTGGGTCCAGGGAAGGCTTCTTGAGGAGGGGGCACACCGCCGCCACCTTCAGGGCGGCAGGGAGCACCCCCTCTCTCAAAGAAGCGTTGACAATCCCCTGGAGCCAGCCTCGTGTCGTCTCCCTGGCGGCCGAAACCAGCCAGGAAAGGCACGGGTCCAATAAACAGGTGGTGGCATTCAGACCCCCCAGCAGCCTGTCCACACCCTCGGCGGTCACAGGATCGAACTCCCCCCAGATAACACTCACAAGACCTGCCCCGGACACCTCCCCTGGGACCATCCAATTGGAGTCGAGCCCCTCCCGAATCTGAGCGATTTTATCATGCAGAAATCGGGAAAACTCCTCCGCCCTACCCTGCAAGAGGTCATCCCGCGCTCTCGGTTCAAGTAGAGAGCGGGTCACTCTAAACAGGGCGGCAGGCCGATTTTCTGCTGACGCAATAAGGGCGGAGAAATGCGAAGATTTCGCCGCCTCTATCGCCACAAGGTAAGTCTTAATATGAGATCTCACCTGTGTTCGGTCAGACTCAGAACGGCTCGCCCTCCAAATGCCCTCTAGACGTCTTTTCCGGCACTTCATCTCCCGTAGCTCCTCCGTATACCACGGAGCCAAATGGGATCTGTGCCGGGTCAGAGGTTGCAGGGGCACAACTCGATCTAGAGCCCCGGCGGCCGACCCGTCCCAGGTGGCCACCAGGTCTCCAGGCGAGCTGTGAGCCAGAGACTCAGGAAACGGCCCAAGCTCCCTCTGGAACCGCTCCGGGTCCATCAGGCGCCTGGGGCGGAACAATCTAGGTGGTTCCGCCTCCCTGCGGTGGGGGGTGGTGGAACAGAAGTCCAACCTAAGGAGGGAATGATCTGTCCATGACAAGGGTGTGATAACTTACTCCCCAAAATTACAGTCATTCAACCACTGCCCAGAGACAAAAATCAGGTCCAGCATGTGTCCTCCAATGTGAGTGGGGGCGGAAACTAATTGGGTCAGGTCCATGGCCGTCATGGAAGCCAAGAACTCCCGAACTAACCCCGAGGTTTCACCGGACGATGGCAGGTTGAAATCCCCCATGACCAAAAGCCTGGGGGTCTCAACCGCCAGCCCGGCTATCACCTCGAGGAGTCCGGGCAGGGCCAATGAGGTGTGGCAGGGAGCCAGGTACGCCATCAAAAGACCCATCTGAACCCCTTGCCCCCACTTCACAAATAGAGATTCACAGCCAGCCGTCTGAGGGACAGTGGCCTCCCTAGGATGTAGGGCCTCCTTTATAAGCACCGCCACCCCTCCACCCCTTCCCTGAACCCTAGGCTGGTGAAATGCAAGGAAACCTGGTGAACACCGCCCTCTGGGCCCAACCAGGTTTCGGTGACACCTACCAGGTCCGCAGCCTCCTCCTGAACCAAATCATGGATCAGGGAGCCTTATTAACCATCTTATTTAAATGTAGGAGTTCAATCCTGACTGGCTTAAGGTTGATTCAGCCTTCAATCCTTCTGAAGTCAGTGGATTCAGAAGTAATAATGTAACTCCCATAATCTGTTGAAAAGCAAATAGTCCAACAAAGAAAATTTTAATAACAATATTAATGCTTATTACATGCTTTTCTACAATGACCTTGTAACAATATTATTTAATCGGTCTATATATTTCTTCCATGGTATTGATTTTTTGTCCTATTGCAATAGGAAGAAAGATAAAAATGTTTCTAAAATTACACATTTATTTTCAGCACTGTGCTATAAAATTGAAGATCTATCTATGCATTCCACAAAGTTACTTCTTGTTCTTTCACGGGGCAGATCAACATTTTAGAATAGAAGAGAATTCTTTATTGGCCAAGTGTATTGGCCAAGGAATTTGTCTTGGTGCAAATACTCTCAGTATATATAAAAGAAAAGATGCATTCGTCAAGAATCAAGAATCATAAGGTACAACACAATGATAGTCATAGGGTACAATAAACAATCAAATCATATTAGGAAACAGTCAATATAAATTGTAAGAACAAGCAACAAAGTTACAGTCATACAGTTACATGTGGGAGGGGATGGGTGATAAGGAGTGATGAGAAGATTAACAGTAATAGTAGTGCAGACTTTGTAATAGTTGAACAGTGTTGATGAATTATTTGTTTAGCAGAGTGACGGCTTTTGGGGAAAAACTGTTCTTGTTTTGAATTTATCTGGAAATAAATTAGAGGTGAAATGAGTCTTTCCCTGTTCCATTTCTTTAAAATATTCTTCCATGAATTTTACAGGTGAATATTCTCTAAATAGAATATTCAGCAATATTACATCCATAGTAACTATTGAAGTGTTGGCATTTGACTCAAACTGTTTCAAACTGGATTGAAAATCCAAATTGTTGTCTATTTTGCAAGTCCAAAAAAAATCCTATTTTGTAACCGTGGTATAACTTTTTCAAAATCTTGAAGTCTTTTCACATATTTAGTGGATATAACTTAATGTTTTCTTCACAGCCAATAGGAATTTTTTTTAATCTTATCATGAAATCCAAAAGATAGGTTTTGACATGTTATCACATCTCTCTACATTATTCTGTCAGCATTTTGAAAATTATTATGCCCATCTTTGTAATATGTCCAGTGGAAACAGACGTTTGCCTGAAGGATGTTTTCAACTTCAGCTGCTGGGTGAGGCACAGCTGCAGTTAAAAAAGCAGGAAAAAAGGGCTTTTTGAAAGGCTGCTTCTCTGCATGCAGCATTTACAGGTGATTTACAGGCGTGCGCCCAGCAGCGTGCAGGGAAGCACATCATAAATCACCAAACCTCGTAAATGACCGAACTGGTAGTTAACCCTGTCGGAACACACCCTTGGTTATCAAATGTAAAAAAGATGTTGAAATGCTAGGAAGAGCATAGAGAAGAGCAATAAATATGATTAGAGGACTGGAAAACATACAAGGAACAGTTGCAAATATGTCTAGTTTAATAAAAAGAAAGACTAAGGATGACATGATAGCAATGTTCCAATATCTAAGGGGCTGCTACAAAGAAGTGGGAGTCAAACTATTCTCAAAAGGACCTGAAGGCAGACCAAGAAGCAATGGATGGAAACTAATCAAGGAGCAAACCAATCTAAAGTGGAGTTGGGGTGAGAAATATAACCTATTTGTTTTCCCTATATCATTATTTCCTTCACTGACATAGGAAATGATATTTTTTTACTGAAATACAAACACTTATTGCAACAAATTCCCCCCAAATATCATTCACAGATATTCAGATACATGTCTTATCTTTGTCTCATGTTGTATGTGTACTCTCCTACTGTTTATGTCTTGCAACAAAACTGATGCCATATTACAAAACCTGATGAGAAGTATCAGAAGGAAAGGGAAAAAAAAACACACCTGACCCTGGTTTATAATAGCCCATAAATAATGTTTAAGTACAGAAGGAACATCTGTTTTGTCTACAAAAAGAAGCAATTAAAAGTTTTCATGAGGTATCTTTTTAGATGAGAATTCAGCTACTGCCATCTATTGATATATTATGAAGTTTTTTTATTGCAAAAAACTGGTATTCAGTAATATGAAGACATCGCTCGACTTCAAAATTATAGGTAGACTTTGCTCACAAGCCTAACTCAAAATGAGAAAAGAAAGTTGTGACAGTGGCAGTGAAATTGGTCTTATGACTAGAAAATTAATTTGCAGCTCAAATGTGATTCCTGGCTCTCCAGACAACCGATATCGCACAGATCATGTCATGGATTAGAGAAAATAAAATAGTATTGCAGGCCCATTTATTTGAAGGAGATTTTACCTGTATTGTTTTCTGTCCATTCATCTCATATGCTTTGAGAAATTTAAATTGTGCCATATTCATTCATTTTTGTCCCAGTCTTTTTTAAAAATTCCTCCTCTTCATTTTCAAAGCATATCTCCTCTCTACTTTCTGAAGTCTGTGTATGTTTTCTATTTCTCTTTTAATAATTTTAGTGCTATCAATTAATTATTATTATAATCATGTCATTGTTCCTGTGTGCTAGAAATATATACATGTAAATGACATCACACAAAGGATTCAGAAAGATTCTGAGATTATTTGCACATGATTATAGTCCAAAGCGGATCCGAGCATTTAGAGTATAATTTGTTCTGTAAATGGATTGGAGACCAAATTAAACTTCATTACTTCATGCTTATAAAGTTCATGTTTCTTTTCATAACAAACTTCTTAATTTGAAAAAGCAATGCAATATTATATTGTTATTCTTTGGATAATTTAGTTTCTTGGTCTTTATATATTTATTACAAGGAAATGTTTGTATTATTAACTGCCTATCATGATCAATTACTATCAATTACTTAAGACAAAACTATTTTGAATTTAGAGACATGGGTTATTGGCCTCTTATTTTGGATTTTTGAATCTAAATCTACTTGTAGAAATGTTGTTAATGCTTGCACCTAAGCAAACATCTTACAAGATTTGAATTCAGGAAGCTGGAATCAAAACTTATAAAAACTGTTGCTTTCAATATTTTTAAAAATAAGCATAACTTAAAGGAATGCTGGTTTTTGTAAAAGAAATTTTTTATTTTTTATTTTCAGCATTAAATGCCACTATAATATACTGTTTAGAAAAGGAATAAAAGCTTCAGCTGACATATTATTTTGATATCCATTTCTGATAGTTATTGAGCTTCAGCTTGTTCTAGGGATGTTACCTTAGAATTTAAAAGAAATGTGGAGACTAATGTAAAAGTATATGAAGTAGTGTTACATGGATGACTTTCATGCATGGTTTATAATCACCAGTTGAATTTATAATGTGTTTATTTGAGTTGCTGAAGGAGTCAATACATATTGCTGATTCTTATTGAATATATTTCTTTTTTTTTTCTAAAGGTAAACTATGTTTGTTCTAAAGTCAAATATAACAAGGAGACAGAGGGAGAGAGAGATTTTATGAATTCATTGCATTTGAATGTGTGAATTATATTCTCAACATTTTGTTAATCATTTTAATGATAAAGTGGTTTGATGACAAGTGTATTAAACTACCTTTATCTTTATTTATTTATCTTGTTTATGCAAACTGAATTTCCCAATCCAATGTCTAATAAAAGTGCTCCTGGGTAAATTCTGAACCCTGTTTTATTATGTATAAATAAGTTTTTAATTTATAAGTTTTATAAATAAATTTTATTTAGTATAAATAAGTTAAGGTCATGCCATGAATGACTAACAATTTAAAAGCAATATTTATGACTAGGTGTATTTTCACCACTGAAAAGAATTGCACAAACTATTGTGTATTTTATTTCTTACCAAGAAATGAAAACAAAAATTTATATCTAGGGATAAAAAAGGGAGATAATTCACTCTGCAAAATGAAATTTGCTAGAGACAATTCAGAAATGTTTCATACACGTTAATATTTAGCTTTAACTAAACTTTAGCTTTTTTTGTTATTGTGGTTCTCTAATATCTAGATCAGGGATGTCAAACTCTTTCTGGATCTGGACGGGCTTCGCACAGTCACTTCTGCCCTTGTCATTTCCCATCTTGATTATTGCAATGCTCTCTACATGGGGCTCCCCTTGAAGAGCATCCGGAGGCTCCAGTTGGTGCAGAATATGGCCACACAGGTGATTCTGGGGGCTTCTCGTAGCTCCCATGTTACACCACTCCTGCACGAGCTGCATTGTCTTCCGGTAGCCTTCCGAGTGCGATTCAAGGTGTTGGTGGTCAACTACAAAGCGCTCCATGGCTTGGGACCTGGGTACTTATGGGACCGCCTTCTGCCACCATCGGCCTCCCGTCAGCCTATGCGCTCTCACAGGGTGGACCTCCTTGGGGTGCCGTCGCTGGACAATGTTGGCTGGCGACCCTGAGGGTACAGGCCTTCTCTGTGGAAGCACCCTCCTTTTGGAACGAGCTACCCCCGGAGATACGGACTATCCCTGACCTGCGAACCTTCAGGCGCGCATTGAAGACTCATCTTTTTCAATGAGCTGGTCTGGCCTAGTAGTATTGTGGGTTTTAAATTTGTCATTTTATTTATCCTTGTTTTTACTATTTTTATTATTTTTAACTTTCAGCCACTGATTTAATCTGCTTTTAAATTTTAAATTTCTTTGTATTGTTTTAATCTGGCTGTATACCATCCCGAGTACCAAATGGGAGAGGGGGTGGTATATAAATTAAATAAACATAACATAACATAACCTTAAAAGCTACTTTTAAAACTGCTAAATTTCATTTAAAGCAATAAACCTTAATAATTTAATAGTTATTATGATTAATTTGTCATGCATTTAATCATTTTGTCCTTCTGTACTATAAAAAATAACAATTTTTAGTACTTTTGGGAGATGCTCTGGGAGGAAAATAAAAGATTTTGGTAGTGACACAATTATCTATTTTTAATCTGCTTTTTCTTCTGTCAGCTCCTGCAGGTTTTGCAATGGCTCAGCTAAAAATTCATATCTACATAATGTCCTCACAGTCAGTGGTCAGTTGTGTGTGCATGTGTGTGTGACTTTTTCAAAGCAAAAAGCAGCTTTATCAAGAAGTCACTAATAGATATTTTGACAATGCTAAAATTTTGTTCTTCAAGTTTTACAATATAATTTTATTACGTTAAAATATTCTATTTTATTATCCGTAAATTGTCTGGAATCTGTGTGGATTAAGCAGTAGACAAATTGCATAAAGAACAGTCTAGAATGACTTGATATATTCAGCTCTACATGTGGCCACAACAACTGCTCAATGTGAGACCAACAAGGCAAACATTACTTCCACATAATTCAGGGATTAATTCTGTTTCAGGTCCTATTTGGAAAATAAAGCCTTGAGCATATTTATAGTGCCTTATTCATGGTGAATCATATTTAACCATTTTATATGGTTGGAAGAAAAATCCAGTCTGATTTGAAGCCAGAAGAAAGAGGTTGGAAATAAAATAGACACCGGCTGCAGGAAAGAAGGTCTTTGTTTATTTGGTAGCCAGAAACTTTTATGACAGCAACATGTTTCTGGGGTGGCTGACAAAATGGGATTGAGATAGATGGGCTTTTATATATTCTTTGGGGCTTTTAGTGATTGAGATGCTTGTTCCTGTGTAAGAATGTATGCTTTAATATTTTAATGGCTGATGCCAAATTCTTATGGGGTCATGGCTGCTCTATAGGCAAAAGGGGAAATGCTAATAAGTTTTTGTCTGAGCTAATCTTGTCAGTTTTGGCTTATCTAAGTGTGTTGTTTATTTGAAGTCTCCTTGCTTATGAATAGATTGGTCCAGTTTTTCTGAATGGACACAAAATCTCCATTCAAAAAGACCAGCCTCTTCAAGTTTCTGCTTGAGGTTGTTTTCCTATGCCAGAAAGACTGGGGATGCTTCCTGCCTTTGTTAAGATTTTTCTTCTCTTCACCTTTAGGGGAAATATTTTATCCTGCCTCTTTTTAATATTAAGAATAAGCAATATTTTAATCCGAGGAAGTGGGAACCTTCCTACAATATCATGAAAAATTGACAATATATTATGTCAAATTGTTTCTTTGCCAATATCAAGAAAAATGACTTTTTTGTTGGTTAATATATCATTTGGCATACAATAATTCAAATATAATTTGACTAAGGAAAGAAATAATCCATGTAATGAGTTTGAGATAGTATGGCAAATTCTTAATTCAGAAAATAATTACATGGCTATTTGTATCTGTAAATGTATGATATTACTAATTCTGCTAAAGTAAATTGCTGTTTGCCCAGGGTTTTGAACTTTGGTAAACACTAGGCCCACAGTAAATATAAATTCTGACACAAGATGAACACAATTACATGAACAGACAAAGCAAATATTTATATATAAACAAGAACTAGATAAGAATACTAAAATATGTGAAAATATAATTTTAGAGGAAGCAAATCAATTAAAAATACTCCATATAGTTATTAAACATGACAATGAATTAGAGGAATGCTTGCAAAAAATGTTTGATTTTTAAATCCATTACTGTTTTATAATGGAGGAGTGGGGTTCTCTTAAATAAGAAATACTAAAATAAAAGATGAATCAGCCTTAGTGTTTGGAAAATACTTCTGGTAATATTGTGTGCAATATCCTGACGTTGTGATGTAAATGTATGGCTTTTTTATAAAGTCGATCCCTGCTTACATAAACAAATAGGGATGTTTACCATATAGAGTTACATTGGAATGAAGGGACTAACCCAGAGAAATTGTCAGACTCTCTTCTCACCTGTCACAATATCTTAGATTAAGGTATAGATTGCACATCCAATTACAGTGACACAGCAGCAAAATCACATAGCAATTTATGAGATCCTTTGAGCTTAGATTACATTTTTTGACAACAAATAAAAAAGAAAATATTAAATTGTTGGTATGATCAAAAGCGTCCTAAAACTTTTAAGTTCAGATGGAATAAGAATCTGTTGATTGTCAATCTCATTTTTTTTTCTCAGACTAGTGTTATTTTAAATCTTAGGAGGGTGGTTTTTTATCCATTTATAAATAGAATTGCAAACTTTTTGGTTCAAAAATGAACAAAGTAAAATCCCGTTCTTGTCCGTGAACTCTATTCTGTTGGGTGGCCATAAATTGTATGTGTCTGAGATATTATTTCAGATCCAGCCTTACCTGTCTGTCTTACCAAAGTAGGTAAGAGGCAGAAATTGTTTCATGATTTCTGATTTTTCTCCATTGCTCTCGTTTCCAAGGTAACCTTAATCTCTGTTGTGCTGCTTTTTTGCTTTCATGAGAGATGGTTGGCTCCTCATATGATCATCTAAAGTCTAAATATAGTCTTATGAACCAAGTGAGAAGTATTTTCCCTCACATTTTCTTCATTGTTTTGTAGGAAGTAAGTCTGAAATATCAAAACCTTTGAATATACCCATCTTTCAATTTAGATTGCTGCCTCAGTTGTTTGTATGAAAGTTCAGACAACTTTGTACTTAATCTCACAAAATTTATTTCTTATATTATTTATGAAGGACAGTACATGTTACTTCAATATTACTTGAATATTGACATTCAGAATTGGGCCTTATTATTCTTTTTGGACTCTATCTTCTGCCCATTCTATCAAATCAATGCTAATGAGGGCATCTTTGGAGCTAAAGTCAACTACTAGGTTAAGTGAATTGTGAAGTGGAAACAGGTATTATATCCTTTCCTGGTGTCAGAAATACTTGCTATCAACTTCAAAACCTTTGGAAAACTTAGATACATGTTAAGGCCTTATAAGAAAAAATATTGTCTGCATTTCTTGGCAACCTCATATGATTACGATTGTATATCTGCTAGGGCAAAAATAATGCCAGCTTTTAAAATTGATAAATCCAACAGTTTCCCACAGATCAGAACCTAGTTTATTGCTTAGAAAAGCCTTGTCAAATGAAACAATGACAAAAAACCCCAAAGAATTAAAACCAGGGCGGATGGGGGGAGACAGGACTCAGGTCTTTGGAAATATAACTCTACCAGACATAATGAAATGTAGGAAAGTGATAAAAGAAGGAAGAGACTAAGAAACAACCAGACAAGAAATGCCCCCTCAGTGCTTTAATGATCTGAGAAAGAAATTTAGAAAGGGTTTGACCTAATGGTACAAAAGTTTAAATTGGCAGTAAGTCAAAGAGTGCAGCCTCTAGTAATCCTTCATCAGCCAACTAAAACTAAGAAAACATTATATATAAATTGGGTGAAATATACTTACGGATGCCAGTTGACAAGTTTCTTCTTGGCATTTCTAAGAAATGGAATGGAGCTATGTTCATAACAAAGAACATAGTGTGTACTGAAAATTACCTACATATAATACAGTCCTAAATGTTATTATTAAAATTGGTATTTCATAAGACTCTCAACAAAAATGTATGGTCAAACTTCTGAGTCACAGTAGTAATGAAAGCCTCCTCTTTCCCACCTCCTTAGAATTAAAAATCAAAAAAGTTATAAACCAAACACCTGCAGCTGCAATCTTCCAACCTTTGGCATATCAGTCTCCTACAGAGCAACACACAGCATTCATATGTTAAAAGTGTACATATTAAAACATAGCAACAGAAGGCCTGGGGAATACTTTGTTATATCCTCCTATGTCTTCCAAAGCATTATTAAGTTAAGAAAATTGATATACCGAGTGTGACATTAGGTTATGTTAGCTAATTTAATATGGAATTCTGTTTGTTTATACAACCTTCTGTATTTTATTCAGTAAACTTTACAGCAATCATCTACAAGCCACTGCTAAATCCTATCCATTTAATAAAGTCTATAAAACAGTAAAATTAAAAAAGGAAAGTATAAGGGACATCAAAAATATAGTGTTTTAGATTGGGATGGAGAATGATGTCACAATTTACTTAGTTTTAGTCTGTGGGCTTGTTTTTTTTATTTCTTTGGATAACTATAGCATTTTCACATGCCCTTCTCAATAAAGGTGTTATTCAGAGAAATACAAGCTCATTGTCAAGTAACTTGTCAAGTCATTTCTATCTGCAAAAGTGCAATTACTGCCAGATTTCATTTATCAGAGAATGTCTTCTCATACTACTGTCATTCATACTTGTTTGCATCTCTTTTTACTGATTAGACAAGAGTCAAACATAGATTTCTATACTGCTTGCTTTACTGAAACATTTAGATGAACTAATTTAGGGGTATTCAAGAATCATAGGCAGCCCAAGCTAATCAAGTAAGAATTTTAAATCACAGTTATTATTAATCAAGTAACAGCAATGACCTAATATACTATATATTTCATGTTAGTTTTTTTGGTCCTTTTTGAATTTCTCAATGATTCATTTTATAACTGAAAATACCATCTTATAACCTTCCAAAGCTGTTACTTTTTTTTTTTTTTGATGGAGACTACAACTACAGAATTGCTTCGCTGTAGCCATCATTTTTGAGAAGGCATCATTTTGGAGGGCATCATTTTTGAGAAGGCTGATTGTTACAGTATCAGCCTGATTCATGTTATATTTAACATTTATTTATCAATTAATTAGATAGTATTTCTAATATAAATTGAATAATATGGGCAATTGAATGAGGTACATATTTCTATATTGGCAGTATTGCTCACCATGTATGACTTTATTTTAAGACTGATCTATAATTATTTTGAATATTTCAGCATGTGTTTTTGAAAATGGATACTCTTGATTAATGGGTATGTTTTGCTGAATTATCAATTTATTACTGTCACTACCAGGGCATAATTTTGTGACATAATATCCTATTGCAAGGTAAATAATTGATGTTAATTTAACAGAGATCTGAACAGCTCTTTCTGATGCTACAGAGAGGTCAAAAGCTATGTGCAGATTACTTTTAAAATCAATTGTAATTTGGCATAAGAATTAAATTGACTGGAGGATAAATTAAGTAAAAGTTATACATTGTATAAAAGAAATCGAATTTTTGACATAAAAGAAATAGAAATAGGCAGATACATTTGGTTATGTTTCCGGATCTCACAGTCGCCCTCATGTCTACTAATTATGGAAAATAAATTCAAAATATTCTTTCTTATACTTGCAAAAATGCTTTTAAACTGTCAGTACAGAGAAAGATTTCTGCCACTAAGAAGGAAATGTCTATATTTGTACAAATGTAGGCTATGTGGGAAGTTTTCTTTCATTCTGCCCAGTTTTGTCATCCTTGCCATCTTTTCTCTTAATTTTTCTCTTATTTTTCTTGTTTTTAATGTTTTATTTGTAGACAGACCAAAGTTCCTGAGAGTTGGGTAGCATCTAAATTTAATAAATTATTATTAGTATCTGAATAACCTGGTCAGGTGAAGTTTAAACTAGAATACAAGGAGTGAAAATGATAAGACCATTTGTTTTATTTATTTATTTTATTTTATTTATTTTGTCAAACAATTATTAGATAACAGGTATAAGTATAAACATGGTTATAAATACATGAAATGGATATGAATAAGAGAAAAAAGAAACAATAGGACAGGGATGGTAGGCACGTTTTGGTGCACTTATGCACGCCCCCTACAGACCTCTTAGGAAAGGGGGTGAAGTCAATAGTAGACAGTCTAATGTTGAGGTTTTGGGGCTTTGGGGAAGAAATCACAGAGTCAGGTAGAGTATTCCAGACATTGACTACTCTGTTGCTGAAGTCGTATTTCCAGCAATCAAGTTTGGTGCAGTTTATCTTTAGTTTATATCTATTTTGTGTTCTTGTATTGTTTTGGTTAAAGCTGAAGTATTCATTGATAGGTAGGACATTGCAATATATAATTTTATGTACTATACTTAGATCAAACTGAAGGCGGCATAGTTCTAGGTTGTCTAGGTCTAAAATTTCAAGTCTGGTGGCACAAGGCATTCTGCAATGAGTAGAGGAGTGTAGGACTCTTCCCGTCAAATATTTCTGGACTTTCTCAATTGTATTAATATCAGATATGTAATGCGGATTCCAGACTGATGAGCTGTATTTATGTATTGGTCTAGCAAATGTTTTATATTCTCTAGTTAGTAGAGTGATATTACCAGAGAAAAAGCTATGCAGAATTAGGTTAACAACTCTTAATGCCTTTTTGGTTATGTAGTTACAGTGGGCTCTAGCACTTAGATCATTAGAGATGAGCACTCCAAGATCCTTGGTTTTTTAATTTGTTGATTAACAAAATCGGCAGGTAAGGATTTGAACAGAGCAATGAAATATTAATCTTGAAAACTACTTTAACAAAAATAAAACTGAAATAAAAGCAAAAATGAAAAGATTGAACACAGATGTTGAACACAATGGGAAACATTGTCTTCAACATCTCTCTATTAGTGGATAAAATATGAATAAGAAACAAGGTGAGCTGGATGTCACACGAAGGAAAATATGATATAATTTAGAGATTACAGAAACACAATAGGATTCTTTTCATCAATGGAACATTAAGCTTCTTTGAGAGGTTCAGGCAAAATGAGAGAGAGGGTAATATAGCTTCACTATCAAAAATAAACTTACCTATTTAGAAGCTCATTGACTGACAATCAGTGTTGAAAGGATCTAAGTTAAGTGGATTTCTTACTAGGAATCCACAGGGCATCCTCAACCCCAGTGGGAAAAGGTGGGTAAAGAGTTATTAAAATAGATTTTAAAAAGCCTCAAAATAGTAGTGATGGAGATTGTGGCTATTCAGATATTTATTTGAAGAGTAATTCTTCCAAATACAAGATGTCAGATAAATTCTTAATTTGTGTTGGAGTAATTCTCTCTTTCAAAAGGGTGTGGTAGAAGCTAAAGGATTTGCAGCCTTGGGTTTCACAGAGACTGAATGTATTAAAGTGGTGGGAATTTTAAGTACAAGTAACCATGCATGGTTAGGGTTCTTGGTTTTAATGAGATATTTGATAAAAAGAGAGAAACACGGGGTTTTTAAAAAGCCATTTTTAATAGGTGTTGTAGCTGGCTGGGTTTCTTAAAAAAGGAAGTTGGGGATAATATTGTCTGAAGCCATTTCAGGGAGAGATGGATGGATGGATGGATGGATGGATGGATGAATGGATAGATGGATGGATGGATGGATTAGATAGATCAATAGATCGATAGATTAGACAGAAAGATGATAGATAGATAGATAGATAGATAGATAGATAGATAGATAGATAGATAGATAGATAGATAGATAGATAGATAGATATAGATTAGATATAGATAGATAGATAGATAGATAGATAGATAGATAGATAGATAGATAGATATAGATATAGATAGTTATAGATAAATAGATATAATTCCATTTCACACTGATAAACTAAGCTTCAAATATTTCAATGACTTCTTGAATACTTTAATCCGGGAGCCATATCTCCACTTTAGAATACAGGTTGTCTAGAACAGGAAGCACACATTACTCCCTTTATCTTTTTACTAGAAAAGATCTCAGAGTTTTCCATGGAATATAAATATGTATAAAATAAATAAGGATATTTGTATTTATATATTTATATCTATATATTTAGAGCCTTGGTGGTGCAGGCTGTTAATCATCTAGCACTTAGTTCAATTGCCTGCAATTAGTGCAGGTTCGAATCCCACCAGGCTCAAGGTTGACTCAGCCTTCCATCCTCTCGGGGTAGGTAAAATGAGGACCCAAGATTGTTGGGGGCAATAAGCTGACTTTGTAAAAAATGCCGCTTGGGGGGGCCAAAAAGCCCTAGTAATAAGCAGGCATATACAAAGGAATGAGTCTCCGGAGAAGGGCAGCATATAAATGTAAATAAAAATAAAAAATAAATAAAAAATAAAATATAAAACTATATATTACATAGACTGATGTTTCTCATATTATTAAATATAGTACAATATAGATGAACTATTGTCACACATCAGCCTTAAAATACTTTTCAGTGTCAGGCAGGCTATATATGTTTGCACGTAATTAAATCTTAATTAAAACTATTTAGTATGGAGTTTATTAAAATAATATTTTATTCGTATTATAGACATGCATTAAGAAGCATATAAAAAGAGGGATTTAATGGATACTTAATGCTATGAAGCTTTAAACTGTATAGATCATAAAGCTGTCCTTAGTTTTTTATGCTTGCATTTGAAATCTGAAACGCAACTTGCATTCATTCCACAAGGCTGAGCTACAATACCTTGATGGCCACTGTTATATAGCGGGATCATAAACAACCTGTTCCCACAGTATGCCACACCCTTACATTTTGAAAAGCTTACTTTTTTGAGCCTTGCATCATAATCTTCCTCTAAGTGTGACAATCTTTGAATAATTCAGAAATTATTTGGATAGTCCAGAGTTGGAGAGCCTATTCAGTCTGGTAACCATTTCCCCCCAGATTTTCACTTATAATTTTCATGCTATACACAAAGACTTGAAAATGTTGAAATAATGTAATGAATGCCTTGTCCAAAGGCAAAACAACACACCTCTTTAGAAAATAACAGGGTGTATAAATATCATTTAGATGTGGGTAGCCAATTTTTCATTTAGGCTGACTGAAGAAAAAAACTGGAACATGATATTTAAATGGAGGGAAGAATAGCTCTCTCTTGTTTTCCAGGCCTTATAACATTTTTGTTTCATTCTTGGATAAAGAAGGATGACAACTCAATTTCATAATTCATGCTATGCATATAAAATGTGCACCATGCGGCTCCTACAGTTTCTACATAAAGGGAAAGTTTTCCTGAAGGTAGGGAACTAGTACTTGTTAAAATAGATCAGATATATCCAACCTTTTCTGATTGCATAAAGATAAAGGTTCCCCTTGCACATGCATGCTAGTTTTTCCAGCTCTAGGGGGCAGTGTTCATCTCCATTCAAAGCCGAAGAGCCAGCACTGTCCGAAGAAGTCTCCGTAGTCATGTGGCTGGCAAGACTAAACTCCGAAGGCAATGGAATGCTGTTATCTTCCCACCGAAGTGGTCCCTATTTTTCTACTTGCATTTTTTAAATGCTTTCGAACTGGGACAAGTATTGCGAGCTCACCCCATTATGTGGCGACAGGAAAACTGCCGACCTTTCTTATCGACCACCTCAACATCTTACACATTGGTCCACTGAATCCTCCTGGTTGCATATGCCTGATCTATTCTTGTCCTGAAGGTTCCACTCAAAAATTGTTACCCTATAAAATGTCTGAAAAGTTCACTCTCTTTTCTCTATAAGGCCTGTAGACTTGACTTATATAGATAGGGAATTATCAAGCACAGGGATGTCAAATACAAGACCTATGGGCTGGATACGACCCATGATTGGTCAGATCTGGCCCGCGGGGCCGTCCTGGAAAATGTAAGGGGCCGTCCTGTATCACTTTGTCCCAGTCTACCTAATGTGAAGAGGAAACATCGAGCCAGCGCGGCTTCAGCCCGGTCTACCCAATGTGAAGAGGAAACATGCCAGCAGTTTTGGGAGTGGCATCAATCTGGCCACATGACCCCCCAGCCCCCCGAGGTCAACCACAGCCCTGATGCGGCCCTCAATGAAATTGAGTTTGAAACCCCTGATCTATCATATCAGTTGCTACCTATGGAATTGATCTGTATCACATTGAATTCCTTCTGGGGCAGGAAGGAACATAATTGATGGTATTTAGAAGATGGTCAATGTTTCAGTGTCTCCCTGCCAGAAGACATAGTGCTTGCGGTTTTGAAGGAAGCTGTCCTGCAATCCTTTCTTAACAGGACAGTTTTTAACAACTGCTACTCAGTCTTCAGCCTTTCCTTCATGAAGTCAGCTTCAAAGCACTCTGAATTAAGTGAAACATTTTTAGCAGAATTCAGACTGAATTCCTAGACATGAGTTTAAAAAAAAGTGGGTGAGTGATAGTTCATTCCTCTTATTCCAGATTAATTGTTGTATTGTGATGTTGTCAATGGTAAGATACTTTCTGACTGCCTGTGAGTGTTAATCATTGAAAGTACTGTTGTGAACTAGTCTTCTGTCTGATCCAGAAAAAGAGTGGAAGACAGCACAACAGCTGATTGGCTACCACGTCTGACAGCGCACTATAAAAGGAGCGCTGTCAGCCACGATCAGCTGTCACTTGTCAGCCACTGTGTTAGCATGCAGTTTGATATTTTACCCTGTTAGATTTTGAAATAAAAGGGTTACCTTGAATTCTCTGGTCTGTCTCAGTAATTCCCACTTTAACTTAACTTATTGGCAAAATCAGGGAAGTGTTGTCCTGGTTTCCGGAGAGTCTTAATATATGGATGGGACAAAAGAGGCAAAGTGAAGCATTAGATTTTTCAGCTTCAGTCAGTTATAGTCTTCTCCCTCAAGCAGAAGCCACTGTGCTAATAGTACTGCTATACGGCTAGATTCTTACTCAAGTAGAGGCTGTGATCAGAAGAGTTTTCACCTAGCTCCAGCTTGGGTATCAACTTCACTACTTTGTGTGAATACCTTGCAACACGACTCATGCTCTTAACTCCATGTGCAGAATATTGTATAAAATGCTATGGCTCATTTGCTGGCAGGAACCAACTGGAAATATTGAATTACAAAATCTTCTGCAGCCAAGCTGTCTAATACATTCAGTGGAGGAGAGCTCCTTGAAATGTTTGTAACTTTAGAGCTACTAAAACAGTAAAGAAGATAATGCTTCTTCATGGTCGACCCCCTTGAACATTGGATTAATGCCCATAGTGATGGCCTTCTGGAAATTGACTTGTACTTCTGAGTAAGGGATTGGTTGACATCATTTAAGTCTCATTTGAACAATGATTACTAATTTATTTCTTACAAAGTTCTTGTGGCTATTTTATGCTATTTTGTTTGGATGTTCATCATGCAGTTTACTATGGACATTATGTAAGCAATTGGGATGGAAATCTCCTATGAACAATAAGAGTATCCAACTTTTAAATTAGCCAGTTACACCTCATCACTTTTGTATTAAAACAATGAAGGAGTAAGATTCCCCAAGCTTACATAATTCTTATACAGAGTGTTGTGGTACAGAGTGTTGAACAAGAACAGTGTGAGCATGTGCATATACTAAGAGGCAACAAATTCAGAGATAATTACTTTATATTATTAAGGATGCAAGATAACAAAAAAGGGAAACAGATATCAAAGTGTGAAGATACTAATATAGCAGCTTTAATATACTCCAAGAGATGTGCCAAGTCTCTACAATTGTTATTCTAACAAGTTGACTGTACTGTAGAGTGAAAAACAGCAAAACGCTATCATTAAATCCTTTCATTTGCTAAAGGCATAAATTCCATAATTATTTGAATCATTAATAATACATTGGGAAAACTAGAAAAACTGAAAAATTCAATAAGCAACTATAAGAATAAGAAAAAAAATAAAATTTAAATGGATATACTGTATGTAAACAACTGCAGAACAGAAAAGCATACAGTAAATTTTTATTTCAGTTCTAGGTACTTCAGATATTTTAATTACATTACTTAGCACTGATGTTTTATTACAGACCTTATTGTAAGCCATGAGTCTTGAAAAATTCAGCAGCATATACATATATGTACATATATATAAATTCAGTCAAACATTTAAAGATATATAGGACCTATACCTAAAGCATTTTGGAAACTATATGTCTCTGAAATCTTTAATTATACATTCTGGTAGAGACTCCTGCAGCACACAATCATATTTAAATGATTCTCCACTAGGATTCCAAGATTCCTCTCACAGTTACTACTGTTGAGCAAGGGACCACATATACTTTACCTGTACATTTTGTTTTTCTTGCCTAAATGTAGAACCTTACTTTTTTCACCTCTGAATGAAAGATAATTGATTAAGAATAATTTAAATCAACTTTTGATCACTGATTAAAAAAAGCCATTTGCAAGCTTAGATATTCTTTAAAATGCTAGCAAAACTACACATATCAACATGTACTGAAAAGTCTTCTAATTATAACTTCC
Source organism: Bungarus multicinctus (assembly GCA_023653725.1). NCBI lineage: Eukaryota > Metazoa > Chordata > Lepidosauria > Squamata > Elapidae > Bungarus > Bungarus multicinctus. The sequence continues at coordinate 68,108,485 of CM042849.1, forward strand.
CCATTTCATGGCCGAGTAGCAAGCAAAAATAAGAAATCAAGATGAATTCAGTCTGTTTTACCAGACAGCAGGCAAGCAAGCTGCATTAGTATAACAAACTAAGTTTACTGACAGTGAATAAATACAACAGTCTACAGAAAAGGAATTTCATATATCAAAGTTCAAGCAATCTCCACTAGAATCCCAATGAATTGGGTTACAGGCACATTTGAAGCATGCAAGGAAGCTGGATTGCAATGAGGTGGACATTTGTCTGGAATTTAGTAGTAATGAAATGTCACCAGGACTTCTTCCAAAAATACTCTTCTTTTTATCCTGCTGAGTCCTGCCTGCTGACTGAATCTTTTAGAATAGTTTCTTGTTTGCCAGTGTTTTGCCTTCTTTTCTCTCACAATGCTAATATCCCAGGCCTCTCTTCACCACCTTGAATTATTTGTAAAAAATAATAAAGGCAGGATAGAAACAAACAAATGGAGTTGTAGTTTTCACAAAGCTGTTTCTTTTGCTTAACTTCTTTGGTAAACACAGTGCTGTAGATCTTGAACCTTTTATGATTTTCCAGTTTCCCAACAGTTAGCAAAAGCAAAACCATCAAATTGCAGTCTTTAAAGTAGATATTATTGGTTAATGCAACAACTGATGAGGGCTCAGATAATGACTAAGTCTTAACTTAAAGGATGTCTAATATCATAACCCTAGTGATTTACATGTATAGTATCGATATAAAGAATGAAAATCTAGACCAGGGGTCTTCAAACTTGACAGCTTTAAGACTTGTGGACTTCAACTCCCAGAATTCCTCCTCCAATCATGTTAGCTTGGGAATTCTGGGAGCTGAAGTCCACAAGTCTTGAACTTGCCAAGTTTGAAGACCCTTGATCTAGACCAGGGCTGTCAAACTCCTGGCCCATGGGCCAGATGTGTCACGCGCTGGCCACACCCTTCCCAGTTTAGCGAAGCGGAAAAAAGTCCCGATATGTCACATGACACTCCCATGACGACGTGAGTTTGACACCCCTGATCTAGACTAAGAGGGAGAAATTGTGGCCCTCAATCTGCATGTATCTCTGGAATCCATTTTTTAAGTCTCTTAGCATTCACATTTTGTAAATTTAACCACAGAACTGCTTATGTTTATTCTTGTTAGCTAAGTAAATCTGACAGTATTAATTTTGCTCATGAAAGCTGCTATAAATTTTAGTACTGAAACAAGCTTAATGTTTCCGGATGCATAAATTTCAATTCACAGAATTCTCTCTCTCTCTCTCTCTCTTTGAAATGTAAATTTAATATAAATTTAAAATTAAAATTTAATATAAAATTTATATTAACAGATATAAAAAATAAAAAGGTAGAAATCCTTCCCACCACCCTGCCTGAAAACATGCAATCCAAATCATGCAATTGCTTTGTATTCTTCCACAAGTTTCAAAGTAACTTAAAGTAATTTGCACTTTTCCATCAATTACTAGAGCTACTAATCAAATAAATGGAGTATGAGGCCACCTCATGAGAAGGAAGGACTCACTAGAGAAGAGCCTAATGCCAGAAACAATTGAGGGCAAAGAAGAAGGCAAAGAATGAGGTGGCTGGATGGAGTCACTGAAGCAGTTGGCATGAGCTTAAATGGACTCTGGAAGATAGTAGAGGACAGGAAGGCCTGGAAGAACATTGTCCATGGAGTCATGATGGGTTGGACACAACTTCGCGATTAAAAACAACAACATGAGACATTTTTAGGCATATGTATCAAATATTTTGACTATTTTTGATCTGTTATTTAAGGAGCAGTGAGTTATATTCTTTTAAATACTTTCTCAATATTTTGTAATGTTTTCTGAGAAAATGGTATCTCTATTTGTACGCCTCTACAGCATTTTTGACTAAACATAAACTTGATTCGCAAGCATATAAATCATGTATCTGAAACTATTCCGGAACATAGTTAAAAACCCTAATTTGTAAAATACATTGCAAAAGAAAACATTTCTGGTTTGTTGTGAACAACCTAATTGCTCCTGTATTTTATTGGCAAGAATAAGAATGGGAGATTATCATTGCCTGCAGACATACGATATGGAATGCCTACGTGTGCAGCAATACAAAAAAAAATGCAATTGCATTGTCCGTGCCAGCTTCATAGATATAAATAATTATACATTCTTGGCTACTATACACCTGTGATAATACTGTTTCCAGAGCTATTAAACTGACATCTGTGTATAGAGGAAGGCAACCTGCTGTTTTTCGATATGGTCTTTATAAGAGATATAATCTTGCATCGAAGACTGGTATCTAACAGGAAGTCAAGTTTTCAAAAACAAAATAATTCTTGCTTCTCTCCAGTATGTACTCAATATCATAAGCTTTTATATGCTTTCCAAAAATTTAGACAAAACTGAATAATTATAGCTACGTAAAATTATTTAAATACAGTATCTGTCAACACTGTTGAGCTGGCTTTTTTAACAAATGCACCAGCTAAATTTTATGAAAAACATTGGTTTTTAAATTTATTTATTTAGTTGAATAAAAATGGCCTGATTATAGAAATATTGCAGTTATCATAATTACGAATTAGTTGAAAGTTCAATGCAACTGCCCTGTCTTTTAATGTCCTTGGCACCATACTATTAAACATTTAACTTCTAACCTAGAAGTAGCACGTAGAGTGAATCAAGACAGAAACTTCAGTCTTTATCTGGCTAGAGTGAATAAGGAATGTTTATTTATTTATTTTCTCATACCCAACCGCTATCAGCTTATAGCAATATACCGCTTCGCAGTGCTTTACAGCCCTCTCTAGGTGGTTTACAGAGTCAGCCTATTGCCCCCAACAATCTGGGTCCTCATTTTACCCATCTCAGAAGAATGGAAGGCCGAGTCAACTTTGAATCTGGTGAGATTTGAACTGCCAAATTGCAAGCATCTCATATAGCCCACCAGCTCTTTTTTTCTTCTTTTCTTTTTGGCTTTCTGCATTTCTACATAGCTAGATATCAATAGTTGTTTTTTTTAAAAAAGAAGAGAAATAAACGAAGAATATGTGCCGGCTCAATGTAGATCCAGAAAGCAATAGCTGCAACATAATGTGAGTAAATGGGAAGCAGTATGTTTTTATTTTATTTTATTTTATTTTATTTTATTTTATTTTATTTTATTTTATTTTATTTTATTTTATTTTATTTTATTTTATTTTATTTTATTTTATTTTATTTTATTTTATTTTATTTTATTTATATACCGCCCCCTCTCCCAAATTGGGACTCGGGGCGGTGTACAGCCCAAATAAAACAATACTATTGCAAATAGAAAATTTAAAATAGATTTAAAAAGATTAAACTAATGGCTGAAGTTAAAAGTTCAGAGTTGTTCATCCTTTCACAAAGAACAATTTTTGTATCAGAATTTCTACAGAGCACCCATTTTCTAATATAAAGTTCTAAAGTTATATAATTAGACACTGTTGAACAGCATGAGTAAAACCTGCTTTCAGCATTGTCATAAGTATACAAGGTAAGGAGCTATTTTATACTTTCTTTTTGTACATTGCATTCCATATTGTCTGTCTTCCGAAAAATATTTTCCAAGGCATATGCGAGATCTATTGGAATGAGGAAAACAGCTTGGTAGGAGCTGCAAGTAACATCCCACACCAATGCTGTGTTCCAACTCCTTTAATGAAAAACAATGGAGGCGTGAGATATCTGGCTGTAATCCATTTCAAATAGATGAAAAAATAGTAAAATGGGGACGAAAGCTTCAGGAGAGAAGTAGTGAACTAAGTTCAAGGCAAAATACCAACTAGAAAATATTTCATTTCCAGTTAAAAATCAAAAGCCCAAATCTTGAATATACTCAAGGAAAACTACTCCACTTTTTTTTGGTAATTTTTGCAAATATATCTTGTTCTCTACCTTTCCACTTTAGAATTCATGCTGAGCAAAGATTGTTTTATACAAAAATCTCTCCCTTTCTTTCTCTTTCCTAACTCCCCAGTACAAAGTCATACAAAGATTTGTTGGAAGATTGCAATCTGAAACTCTGAAATAATGAAAATAATAATAATGTTTGATCTTAGAAAGACATTTGAGAAAAATATTCACTTGGATTTATACATGGCCTATTGACTTAAATGTATAAAATCTAGATAATCACATCTTAAGTCTTATTAGCATTGTTTTATGTATACTTTTAACGAGGGTAACATACAGGCATCATTATAGTTCTAATGTATACCATTTCCGTATGCCAAAAATTAAAATTGTATGAATCCCATATTCTCTAGAAGGCATAGAAATAAATTGTTGCAATAATAAAACATTAAATATTGAAAGCTGTGAACCACAACTTAGCATTAGACTTGAACTTAGTGATTAAAATAGATCAGGAATTTACCTAGATAAGTAGATATGCACAGCAAGGGAGGGAAAGAAAAGGCAGGAATTAGGAAAGGAAGGAAGGAAGGAAAGAAGGAAGGAAGCAAGGAGGGAGGGAGGGAGGGAGGAAGGGAGGGAGGGAAGGAAGGAAGGACGGACGGAAGGAAGGAAGGAAAGAAGGAAGGAAGGAAGGAAGGAAGGAAGGAAGGAAGGAAGGAAGGAAGGAAGGAAGTTCTACTTTGGGATTTAGAAATTTGCAAGCAAAAGATGATCTCAGTTTCTTCATTTGTTCATGTATTCAATTTATATCAAAAACTTGGAGTTAAACAGAGAAACACTGATCACTAATACCAGTTTAAAGGGAGGCCTATCAGTCCTTTAAGTTGCGTTTTCTCTCCTCACTCTGCATTGTGTGGATAAATGGAGGATTAATTAACATTTATCCCAAAGCATTGAAACTAGAGATTCAGGTTAACATCATGCTTCAATGGAAAGCTAAACTTGTCTTTCCAAAGTTTACTTACTTCCTACTGTTTCTATCTGGGCATCAAACAGGACAAAAATATTTTTTCTGAGGTAAATTCGATGCGTTAAGATTCACTAAATTGTTTACTTTGCCTCAATGTTGGCATTGAGGTATCTTACATATAGAAACAGTTCTCATAAGCCCAAAATGGAGATGTTCTTTTTCTTAGATCCTTATCTGATGCTGATATATAATCACACAATACTGTAAAATATAATATCTTACATCTTCTGAACACCAACATCTTTTGCATCTTTCACATAAAAGTAAATTTCTTTGATTAAAGTAAGAAAAGAAAATGGTTTTCATGGGATGAAAATCTTCTCAGTGAACGTGTTTCTATTATGCCATTGATCACAGGTGTACAGGACATTTAGAGCCCTCTGAGATAAAAACTAGTATCGAGATTTCTTGCAGCTTACAATAATGACACAGATAAAAAAAACATTACATCGTGTTTGAAAAGCTGTTGACAGACAAGCATGGAACAGTTTATTGCAGTACCTTATTAGTACATAACCAAGCCAGCAGATATGAAAACTAGAAAGAGTCAAAATTGATAAAAATCTAGGAAAACAAAAATCTTAATGAAATGTTAGTAAAAAATTTAGGAATTCTGTGCATGATAGAGAGGGTAAAAATCAAAGAATCATTTCACAAGATATGAGGAATGAAGGAGTTATTTTAAGCGTGACAATCTGATTAGTTGAAAAGGTGATAAAATAAATATTGGTGACAAGAGGTGGGTCAAAAAGTTGAAAAGCTTCAAAAGAATACAAAATCTGAAAATGTCAATATTTTGCAGGCGGGAAAAAAATGAAGTGGCCACAGTGTTTCAAATATAGGCTTTGAGAGAATTAATAGCTAGTTGTTATAAATGTTAAATCTAAACCAGATTAAATTTGGACACATTTATATGTGGAGTCCTTGTACTTGTGGGTCGCTGGCAGCCTGTGCAGACGGCAGTGGAATCGGATAGTGGGAAAGAATGGGGATCAATCTGGAGAGGACTCAGACGAGGATCCTGTGTCCGATGCAGAGATGGGGCCAGGATCATCTGGGAGTGGGGTGCTGACTCCAAAGCCTCCAGAGTCTAGCAGCAGCGAGGCAGAGGAACAAGGGGAGCCTGTTTCCAATGCATGTGTGCGCAGAGCTGCTAGAAGGCAAGAGCAGCTGAGACAAAAGAGAAGACTCAGGAGTAAGGCTTGGAGGTAATTGCCCATCCCCTAAGCTATAAAGGAGGTACAGAGGTAGAGAAACCTTAGCAGGAAGCAAAGTCATTTGCTCTGTTCGAATTAAATCTTGAAGGTCTGTGTGGACTTTGTATTTCGGCTGGTTTTTTACACTTATATTGGCACTTTTGTTGTTGGCAGCAATTCAAAGGAGAGAAAGGTGGGTGCTTATCTCGAGGGACTGTTTGGGACATATTGCGGACTGGGAATGCACATAATTCCCAGCACTGAAATAAAACAAGACTTGTTTGGACTAAGCATGCACTTAATGACAGTCTCAAGGAGCCTTAGTCAGAAGAGTACTATCTGGTCTTGACATTTCATTACCTGACTAGGTAACATTATCAGCAACAACTGATCAGCAGGCAATAATCAAGCTTAATGAGCACCAATGATTCCCATAGTTCAATCCTAAACTACATTGTTGTGCCTTTTGTCCAGTAAAGGTCGTAAATGACATATGGAATGATCAACTCATTTACTACAGTTTTTATGAGGGAGATACAAGAAGAATGTCAGTCTTCTGATGCCATATAGACTGATCACACATCAGCTGGGGCTGAGAGTCATTAAGATAGCTACTTGCAGAATATAATGATCAAAGAATTATAATAGTTAAATATAACTTTTTTCATGAGACAAAAGTAAATACTTTCTACACCTGCTGATTTATGGCACAGTTAAGGAGATACATGCATTCAGACAATAGACACATAAAGACTGTTGTCTAGTGACAATACAAAGTATTTTCATACAAGTTGAGATATGCTGCTAGATAAAAGCCTATGATTAACTACAGAAGACTATGGATAGCATTCCTGTATCTCTGTATCTTTTACATTTTTGGATGTAGTAGTTCGAAAGAGAATTTAATCAGTTCAGTATGTCAATTGTGAAATAATTCAAAGTACGAGTTATATATCTGATTTACTACCTCCTTCTAAGCTGTGATTTACCCTGTTAAATAAAACAACTATTCTAATATAGTTTCTTCTTGGAGTAAATACTCAGGGTGGTTCAGTGAGGCGTGATTTTTGTGTATAAAGGAGAAAAATTAATCTCAGTTCTGCTTTACATTCAATCCTACTTCCCACCCCTATTGTAGCTACTAAAGTACCAAAACCTTGATGTAGTGCAAGATGCATGAAAGATGCAATATTTATCTGGTTAGACTTCTGTTTTCCTAAAAATCAAATGAGCCAAATATAGTCTTGTTTCACATTTAATCCATGGGATTTTTTTTTTTGGGTTGTGGAGGGGTGTAGCCTTTAAGGATTCTGAAGGTTGGTCTTACTGTAATTCAGCATACAACAATCAAATATTATAGGTGTTTCATACCTGTTTTCTAAGGAAGGAAGGAAGGAAGGAAGGAAGGAAGGAAGGAAGGAAGGAAGGAAGGAAGGAAGGAAGGAAGGAAGGAAGGAAAAAGGGAAGGTTCTAAAAGAAAAGTTTATATAATTGTTTAAAGCAGAAACATCATTATACAAAAAAATCTGATAGAAAATTCACTTTTGTCCATTTCATGACATTATTTTGACTATTATGTCTCTATATCAAAGAAAAATATTTAAGAAAAGTGTGGTGCCTGCCTGGTAAAAACATTAATCTATTATCAAATCCTATTTGCCCTACTGATTGCAAATTAGTATTCAATACAATGTCTATTTTTCTGTGTAACTATGCATATATTTAATTTTTATTTCTTTTTTTTCCCTGTGTGTTTAATTTTAGACTGCAAACATCTTAAAAGGTGCTTTTTTTCTACAGAGTTCCTTGCACAATCATATCATAGAATTAAATAGCAAAAAAAAAAAAAGCTATAATAAAGAAGGCAAGCTTGGCCTTCTTTTCTTTAAAAATATGACCTTTCTATAATAATAGTATAATTTCAGAATACTAAAAATATGTTTCATGATAGACTAACATTTCTGATTCTGGCAACAGCCATAGAAATATGTACAAAATATAGGGGAAAAAAAATAGGCAGTTTGCCCTATTTTCTATACCTCTTTGTATTCCAGATGTTGCTATAATGAAGGGCAAAACACGAAGGGGCTATAAATAAACTTTCAAAAGCATATAAATAAGATTGAAAGTATTGCAGGCATTCTGTTCACATTCAGGAAAATGAATGGATAAGAATAAGAAAGTGAAGCAGCCTGAGAAACTCTGTAAGGGGTGGGAAATATTATTTGGCAGTCAAGCTAACCATAAGATTTATAGGGAATGATGTTGATTATAATCAGAATAAGACTAGAGCCAGAACCCTCACCATTATTGATGGGTTGTTCCAGTGTTTATTATTTTAATTTAAAGATTCCAAATTTCTGTATAAGGAAAAATTTCTTTCTTCACTGGGACAAAATATCTGTCTGTCTGTCAGTCTGTCTGTCTGCAGTATCATTTTAGCTTGACTATCCAGAACTGTGAAGGGTATTTCTTTCTTCACTGGGACAAAATATCTGTCTGTCTGTCAGTCTGTCTGTCTGCAGTATCATTTTAGCTTGACTATCCAGAACTGTGAAGGGTATTCAACAGCAGCAACCTGCCATATAAGAATATGGCACTTTCTCCTCACTTATATTAACACTTCACAGCTTTGTAAATAATACATGAACTCTTTGTTCGCTCCTATCTTACTTCTCTTTGGATGTTATGAGTTTAGGTTGTATGGCTGAAGAGAACTTCTTTAAACAAATAATTTCTAACTGAATCTATTATTTAGTTTCTAGCACAGTTTCTAATGCATAATTCTTCTTCCATTTCTAGATCAAAATTTAAACTGCTGGAGTGAAGTCACCTTCTTTCTGGTTAGCCAAAAAGAAATCATTATTGTACATGTTTCTAGTAGTAGCCAATATACCAGCAGATGGGTTGGGCTCTGTATCTCTCTACATTCACATAGGTTCTATGGAGAATCTCAATCCTCCAGGTCATGGTTGTCCCAAAGGTGCTTTTTCAAAAGGCAATTGGACTTTCTGGTTTTTCTTTGAAGATGCTTCGCTTCTCATCCAAGAAGCTTCTTCAGCTCTGACTGAATGGTGGAGTATGGAAGGATTTATATTCCTTGCAGAAAGCTGATCATTTACATTCTTTTAGTGAGTTGTTAAGGCCACCTGGAAGTTTATCTATGTCATCAGGCTCACCTGAGTGGTGCAAATGAGAGTGGAGCTTTCTTGGTGTTGAAAAGACTGTGTGGTAAACAGGACACAGATGATGACATGTCTCTCCTCCTCTGTTGAGAGAGAGCTGTTGAATTTTGACATAGATGGCATCTTTGACTCCTCTTTCAAACCAGCAATCCTCTCTGTCCAAACTGTGGACTTTTCTGTCTTCAAAAGAGTGGGCTTTGCTTTTTAAATGCAAGTGAACTGCTGAATATAGTCCTTATGGTTTGTTCTCTTAAGTTGTGCCACTTCATAAATGCATGGCATAACACAGGAGAACAAACCCATCAGGACAAGATTCAGCAGTCTTCTTTTGAAGACAGCAAAATCCACATTTACTGAAAGGAGTATAAATCTTTCTATTCTCCACCATTCAGCCAGAGTTGAAGAAGCTTCTTGGATGAGAAGCAAAACATCTTCAAAGAAAAACCAGAAAGTCCAGTTATTGTTGTGGTTAGGTGGCAACAGGTGCAGATGAGGAGGGCTGAGGAGAGCGAGGACTCAGATGAGGGGCCAGGACCATTAGGAAGTGGGCTGCTCCCTTCAGAGATTGTGGGGGCAGGCAGCAGTGATGAGGAGGTTCCCGAAGAGCCTGTGCCAAGTGCACGTGCATGCAGAGTTGCTTGCAGGAAAGAGCAGTTGCAGCAGCATGGGCGATTCGGGAGTAAGGCTGCAAGGTAATGGCCCCTCCTTCAAGAAGATAAAAGCCAGCTGTGAAGCGAACGTTCTTTGCAGGAAGCAAAGATGTTTTGAAATTCAGCCTCGTGGACATTACAGTATCTTAAATTGGTATTTGAAGATTCTTGTGTTGTGAAATATTTCTTATCTGTGATTCTTGGCAGTCTCACGCAGTTTTGGCATGGTTTGTGCTTATCAAAGCTAATTAGTTTGCAGAGCCTTTTAACCAGGGATTCGTAAGACTCATTAAAAAGTTTCTGTTTCCTTTGGTTATTGTTTGTTTTATTGGAAAAGGGTTTGGGTCAGAACAGTTGTCTTTTGAAAAAAGCACCTTTGGGATTCATATAGGATGTTGTTATCCACTAATAGCCTCCACTTGGCTTTACGTTTAGGGGTTCCAACTCTCAACGTATTCAGATGGCTTTTCTATCCAGAATGTACAATTCAAATGGCTGTTACTAAAACACACTATTTGTGACCCAACACCATCACCATTATTTTCTGCTATTCAATGAAAGACATTCAGGATATTTCTAACTATGAAGAAAAATTGTGGCTTTTCCCAGTTGAAAAATTAATCTGCTCCTAGATTGGGATAGACATGTGCATTTAAAACTTCATTTCCCTCACACTGGATTGGTTATTATTGTCAGTTCATTTTATTCATACCTTCCACCAGTGCCTTATACTAATTCTAATCCCTCTGGTTCGCCTGTGTTCTAATTATGTTTGTTTATTTAGGCATCATGGTGTATTTTGACTTTGAAATTGCTGTTGGATTTTTCTTCTCTTTCTTGCCATGGAGAATGAGAAAGATAAATGACTCCAGTGCGTTGCTTCACCTCATGAAAAGGATTGTGCTATAATGCATACAAATTTGGATTCCCAACTTGAATTGAAGGTAGGCTAAGAAATACATCATTTGCTGCTTGATTAAAACTCTGACAAAAGTCCTGAACTGTGAAGAATTATAAATGATCTCTCACTGCATAATTTGTAATGTAATTATTTGAAAAGAATCTTAGAAATCCAGAGTAAGTATTTCTGGTCCCGTTCTTCCCCCCCCACACACACACACAAAAAATGTTATTATTATAAGAAAGGGAGTGAATAATTGAGTTTACTAATGTTGTGATTAAATCAGCTTTTTCCCCAGGAGCATCTACTATGAAGACCATTAACAAACACACAAAAACTCCTAATGAAATCTCAAATATTTTCATGACTTATTCATGACAACAATCACATTGCTATAAGCCTATATTATATATGGATGCTACTTAGTATTCAATACAATATGGGTATAAAATATATAGATAAGTGATTCTGGGAAGAAAACTTTATTTTAATTTTTCAATACTCATCATGTGATTGTGTGGGTGTGACTAAAACTAACAGAGCACTTGATTTTCATGCAGAAGACTTCAGTTCCTAGCAATGTCACTTATTGGACATCTATATAACATCTTTAATATGCTTGTTTCCATGTTGAACCTAGCTACAAATAAAGTTCTGTTTTAGGCAGAACTTTATCAGTCTCACTGAATGCTGTAGACTTTGGGAGAAGGCCGTTTGTATTCATTTCCCTGCTGCACAGATGGGTTTGTTAAACCCAAAATAAAAAAAAATATATATAAAACAACCATCATTCCACTGTTCAACCCTGTGGGCAAAGTCCGTTAGTTCTAATATACTTGATCAGCTGTCATCAGTTGTATGTGGAACTTTCTCTTTAGAAAGGCATAGTCAGCCCAACAGTTTTAGATCAAATGGCTACGGAAGGCAGTGGAAGAGAGAAGAGAGGTCTGTTTTCCATAGCTCACATAAGCAACTGAAGCAGACCTAATGAAATGAAGTACAGTAGGTGGCTTGTTTGTACCTATCTAGGTTGGAAAACATTACTTTAAATACAGGCCAAAAAGATAGGAGGAAGTGGCCTTTCTGGATGGTGGAGGAGGCAGGTTGAAAAACAAGTTCATCCCATTCATTTATTTATTTTATTTAGCATATGGCAAATACATGGACTTATAGTGGTCCAGTTCACCCAGCCATTCAAGGACAGGATGGTCTATGTCAGGGGTGGGATGCAAATATTTGTATTACTCGTCCTGTGAGCATGGCTAGGTGAAAGTAGCTAGCTGGGCATGGCCATGTGACAGGCCATGTGGGTGTGACTTTTCTTTTTTTGCAGTACCCTCCCCCCCTGGGCTCTGTTTCTTTTCTTTCTTTCTTTTGCCTCCTGGGCCTCAGGGAAGCCTCCAGGGTGAAGCAATAAGACAGCGAGGGGGATTCCAGCACAGCTGATTGTCAGAACAGCTGATCGTTGGGAGGAGAAAAAAAAGAAATACTGTAAGGAGTGACTGGATTGGAGGGAGGATTGGGTGGAGAGGGCCAGGGCCAGCCAAGGGAACGATTTGCCAGTTCTCTGAACTGCATAGAATTGTAACAACCCCTGGCTTATATCGAAAAAAATCAGACCAGTGTAAACTCTTGATGGACATTAGCACATAATGTGATGGATATTGTGTCGAGGAGCAGTCACACAGTCATATAGAGGGATAGAGACAAGACCCCACTTAAACAATGAGTCCTGGCAGACACCATGTTGGGTACGGATTCTGTTCAGAGTTGACCAATGTTGGCGGGGAAGGTCAAAACCTGGCACTTTTTGTGTAGGATCAACTATGTAACTGCCTGTATCTGGGCGTTCAGTAGCACATTTGGCTTTCCACTGTGTGTTGATGTCAAAGTTGTTAGATAGCTGTTGAGCGAGTGCCAGGGAGGGCTTCCTGAATTTAAGCCTGCCAGTTGATAGATGAGGAAGAAGTGGGTTTCTCATCATTTTGTTGTACCCCTTACTAAGGCTTCTTGTCTTTGTAGAGCTGGTGGTGTGAGGAGCCAGCAAGTAGAAGTAGATTTTATGCAACTGCTTATGATCCTCATTGTATCATTTAGCCTAGCATCAATCTTGCTAGTGTGTCAGCTATTAAGCCAAACAGGGGTGCAGTATTCAACTGTGGAGTAGACAAGCCTTAGTGCAGATATTCTGAGAGTAGAGCTGAGGCACTCCAACTTGATCCTCTTAGTTTCTGGAGTGAGTTGTTCCTGGTATTGATTTTAGCGGACATGTTCTCCAGGTTTTCTTATAGACAGAATCCGATCCAAAGTTACTCTGAGGTATTTGGGGTGAGGATCATAAGGGAATAGGTTGTTTTTCAGGTAGGCCTTCGGGGTGGCATTGGCAAATTTGTTGTTGAGATGGAAACAGGTGGTCACTGTTTTGCTGACACTGGGTATGAGTGTCCAGTCAGCACAGTAATTCATGCACAATAACTATAGTATAAGCCCTTGATTTTGTATAGAGCCTCAGAAGAACACATTTCACACACGTTGGATATACATTTCCCAACACACTATATCTTTGGAATGCATCAGGACAAGAAAATCTGCCTATATTATCTATCTCAGGACTAGTCTAACCTAGTCTACTAGGCTTACTATCATTTCAGCCGTAACTAACTCCAAGTACAGTAGTAAGATTCAAACAGTATGTAGAAAGATATCACACAATGCACTGCTGAGCAACCAAACCAATAAACACTGCTACTAAAGGAAGGAACAAAATACATACATTAAACCATGAAGGCTGGCTTCTTTTTGAAATGGAAGAGAATTGCCACTGATCCAATCCCTGAGAGAATGCTAAAACAGTGACTGACAAGGGTAAAATTCTGCCCTTAAGAAATTCTTAGACAACATCTTCTCCTGGAGAAATCTGAAGAAATTTTCCATCCAATTTTTCCACAGCAAATTTGAAAGAAAATTTCAGATCCATCTTGAATGTTATGTTTTATTGACTTAATTTTAAATTGGTTTGAATTTTAATTATATTATATTTCATTTTTCTCTAAATATTTCCCCAAGTACTGCCCTTGGCATTTCACTCAAAGGCTAAGGGAGTGACCCTCTGAAACACAGGAGAGCATTATTTGCAACTTATTCTCTAAGAGTACATGGTTATGCATCTAAAACAGCATTATGTGGACAAGTGGAAGGTATGAAAGAGATTCTGTTTACGTTAAACTTAAGAATAAGAAAGGAAAAAAGCACAAAAAAGGAAGAGGTCAACAAAAGACCTCAGTGTAGATTAAGTATGGAAAAAAAGACTTATGAGCAGAGATGAATAGAATATCTTGGAACAGAAGATAACTAATAACTTTCTTCAGTCTTAAGACAAAGTCTGTTAGACTGAAACAAAGATTTCATTTGTTTATACTTCTCAAGTAGATGTGAAAGCTTGATATTATAGCTAGCAGGTACAAATAGGAACCAAAAATAGGAATAGTTTTATTAGGACTTAGCACTCAGAAAAATTCATAGTTATTTTCTGATTGTTGCATTAAGATTTTTTTAAAAAGAAAATAATTTTTTTGATCCATACCAGGGGTATCAAACTCACGATGCAACTTTCCCCCCCTTTGCTAATATGGGGATGGGCGTGACGCATCTGGCCAGCGGACTGTGAGTTTGACATTCCTGATCTGTACCAAGGACAAAGAGGTATGTTTGTTAATTCTAACGTGAAAAACAACATGAACTAAATAATATTTTTTATTAACTGTTTCAAAATGATATATTGGAACATTACAGAGAAGTCTGTAATATCCATTTTTACCAAACAAACAAAAACAATTTTGGATCATCACTACACAAGATCCATCCTTTTCATATGTGCATGAAAAAAGATCATGATACGTCATGATAGTGTGATAATGTGTGCAGAACTGCTAGAAGGCAAGAGCAGCTGAGACAAAAGGGGCAATTCAGGAGTAAGGCTTGGAGGTGATTGCCCCTTCCATAAGGTATCAAGGTGAAGAAACCTTTGCAGGAAGCAAAGTCGTCTTTCAGTTTGGCTTAGTCCTTAAAGCTCTGTGTGGACTTTGTACTTCAGTTGGTTTTTCATAGTTCATTTGGCACTCTAGTTGTTGGCAGCAATTCAAAGGAGATAAAGGTGGGTGCTTATCTCGAAGGGAATGTTTGGGACTCATTACCGGCTGGGAATGTACATAATTCCCAGTCCTGAAATAAAACAAGAGTTGTTTTAACGAAATGTGTGCTTAATTACAGTTTCGGGAAGCCATGATCAGAACAACTTTTGTGTTGATATTAAAAAGGATGAAGAGTATTATTTGGCTATCTTTGTGAATAAAAAGTTAAGTTTATGAAATCTGTAACACATCAGTCAGTCAAGAATAACTCCAGGTGTTCACATTATACTATGTACTTTCCCAGGCAACCAATTTCATGAGAACCTACTCTTTAGACAGTGTGCAAATAAAACTTGTAAAATGGACAATGAAAAGTTGCAAAGATTGAAATGTATTATGAAGGAAAAATACTGGGCAGTTCTGGCTCAGTTTCATATTTTGTGTTTAAAAATGTATGTTTACAAATTAATGGATGATTTAATAAACCTCACTGTAAACTAAGTACTTGAAATACATACTGTAGCTAAGCCTTGAGACACGATGCCCTAAGAAGATAAGCGAAAGTGTTAACTAAAAGAATGCCATATGGCCACAAGGAATGAATTAAACAGCTGGAAAATGCTAATGGCTACCTCTGGGAACTGAGATTTTTCAGACTGTGGTTAAGGGAAAATAAAGTCACGGCCAATTCTAAGGTCAATTGTTTCACTAATGTGCAGGGAGGAATAATTGCAGCCAACCTACCCCTTATTGAATATTTTCTATGCATAAAATTTAACCTAATTAATAATGTTAATTGTTATCAATTTTATTAACAAAGTGGCCTATATTTGCTGATTATTTGTAATTGTAATGCAATTAATCAAATGGAAGGTACTATTTGCATATATTGACAATGAGGACTCAAGTTCTTTAGGCATACCCGTTGGCCTCTGGTGGCTATCTATCAGTAAACACTATCAGTATTTGCTTCATAAAATGGCGTCCTTGTCTTTTTCTCCAACAGTTTGGGAAATAGTGTGCAAATGAACTTATAGGCGGAAATCTGAGATTTACAAAAGTGGAAATATATCTTACCTCAGATCTTCCCCAATAGGGAAATGAGCAAAACTCCACATTATTTTTCTGGTTTCGCTGATGTAAAGATTGTAAAGTTTACTTCTAAACTCTTTTTTGGCATTTGAAATAAGAGAATTGGAACTAATGGTATTAATTTTTCAAGGATGTATAAAGCCATCCTTTTCTTTCTCTCCAAATATTTGCTGATACTAATTACAGTACTATTTACAAATGTATTTAATCTGCAGTCTGCATTTCAAGGTTGAATTTGAACTGCAGATCACATGTAGCTGTAACATCTGACCTAAATTTTAGACTTTCTTGCTACTTCCCCACTTCAAGGGTTTTATAACATCATATCAGACAAAAGAATCTGGAAATTGTAAATAGTTAATACATTCTTTTTTTGTCATTGATAAAATACAGCTCAGGGTTTTTTTCCTGGTGAACCAGTATGTCTATGTTATTTTTCCTCTAGTAATTATATGTATAATAATTATTCTGACCTAAATTCACATATATTAGAGTAATTTGGAATTCTGCTCCATTACTTATCACAATTTATATTTCTTCCTATTGTTTTAATGTTTTAATGCATATTTATCAGACTGATTTTTATGGCTCATGTCTGATTCAATATATCTACAATATGACCTACATATTATACATGTATAATGTAACCTATGTGTATAACACATCTAGCCTCTGCTAGATTTAATTCAGTTACTAAAGGTTTATCTGGCTATTCATCTTGAACCTGTCAAACAATTAAACAACCTTTAATAATACAATGTGACAAAAGCAACACATTAATGTAGATATTTCAGTATCCTATCTGCGGGGTCTACGTGAGTTGCTTATAAAACAAATTAACAGAATTGTTATTTGGGTTCCTCAGAATAGATGAGTTGGGAAAAATTATCTCAGAGATGTGTGAAATGTATGCTGTGTTTATCAGCTCCCTCCTTTAAATTATTTCCCCAATTTGGTTTGGTATTTGTGCAAATGTAATACTGTACTCAAGAAGATAGATAGATAGATAGATAGATAGATAGATAGATAGATAGATAGATAGATAGATAGATAGATAGATAGATAGATAGATAGATAGAATTCTTTATTGGCCAAGTGTGATTGGACAGACAAGGAATTTGTCTTTGGTGCATGTACTCTCAGTGTACATAAAAGAAAAGAGACATTTGTCAAGAGTCAAGAATCATAAGGTACAACATTTAATGATAGTCATAGGGTGCAATAAGCAATCAAATCATACTAGGAAACAGTCAGTATAAATCGTAAGGATACAAGCGACAAGGTTACAGTCATACAGTCAAAAGTGGGAGGGGATGGATGATAAGGAGAGATGAGAAAATTAATAGTAATAGTAGTGCAGACTTTGTAATAGTTGAACAGTGTTGATGAATTATTTCTTTAGCAGAGTGATGGCTTTTGGGAAAAAACTGTTCTTGTGTCTAGTTGTTCTGGTGTTCAGCACTCTACAACATTGTTTTGAGGGAAGGAGTTGAAACAGTTTATGTCTGGGATGTGAGGGCTCTGTAAATATTTTCATAGCCCACTTTTTGACTCGTGATTGCGTGCAAGAGGAGGAATCCATTGAAGGTAAAATTGAGAACCTTATAGAGGAGTTTGGCAATTAGAAAAGGACCCCAATTTGAAATGAGATACCTAACAAACCTTTCCATGACCTTGGATCCAGCAATTTTAGTAGCAAAATGGACCCAGATATGACTTCTCAAAATTAAGACTATGCAGGCATCCCACACTACTTATCTTATTTGAACGACTACAGATAGTTTTTGAGTTATGATAGTTCATTTAACAATGGTTCTAATTTATGATGACCTCAGGAAAAGTGACTTACAACTCATCCTCAAAGTTGCAATAACCCCCCCTCCCCACAGTCATGTGATTGCAAAATTCACACTTGGCAATTAGTTGACATTTACAATCATTGCAGTGTGTTGCGGCCACATGACTGTGATTTGCAACCTTCTCAGCCAGCTTCCTACAAGCAAAATCAATTGGGAAAGCCAGATTTGCTTTATGACCATGTGATTCACTTAACAATCATTTAATTCATTTAACAATCACATAAATATAGTAGTCGAATCAGGTCTAGTCCTATGTTTGATTAGTGCCCGCATAGCTTTCTGGTCAAAATTATTTATTTGTTTTGTTTGTTTTTCAAACATGTACAAGATAACAAGTATAGGTTATGAACATAAACATGAATAAAGGAAGTAAATACAAATAAATGGGGACAGTAAGGCAGGGACGGTAGGCACGCTGGTGCGCTTATGCACTCCCCCTTTAAGGACCTCTTAAGAATGGGGTGAGGTCCACGCTAGGCAATTTGAGGTAAATTATGGTCCCAATTACGATTGTGAGAACAATAGCAATAGCATTTAGCCTTATATACTGCTTTATAGTGTTTTACAGGCCTCTTTAAGTAGTTTACAGAGTCAGAATATTGCCCCCAACAATCTAGGTCTTCATTTTACCGACCTTGGAAGGATAGAAGGCTGAGTCAACCTTGAGCTGGTGAGGATCAAACTCCTGACAGTCATCAGTCAGCCTGCAATACTGCAGGATAATAATAGACAATTTTCTAAAAAAGCTAAATATATAATATTACATATTCTCACTGCAGCTAGATTAATTTTTGCACAATGTTGGAAACAAGCTGATATTCCAACAGAGGAAATGATCATTCAGAAGATAGCAGCTTGTGCAGAGATGGATAAATTAACGTTAGCACTTAAGGATAAAGAATCATCAGAGTATTATAAGAGGTGGGAATGCTGGTATAACTGGGTAGAACAAAAATAAAAAGTACAGTAGTAAATATTGTTAAATTGCAAAAGTGGTAGTAGCTATATATTCGCATTAAGATGTATTTGGAAATATGACACCAATAATGATAACAAATAAGGAATCACAGACTGTTGATAATGGAATAGTTTATATGTATATGTATATGTATGTATGTATATATGTGTGTGTGTGTGTATATATATATATGTGTGTGTGTGTGTGTGTGTGTGTAAAGTTTTGAGCTGATAATCAGCTCAAAACTTTACACACATGTAAACAAAAGACAACGAAACAAATAGCTTTCTGTCGGTATGGTCTCTGGTGATGAGCCGAAAGACAGAAAAGAAAGCAGTATGCTTTCTCCCTTAATTGGGGCTTAACAGGGTGTTGTAACACAAAGTATATATATATATATTCCCTTTTTGTGTATGTTGTATATGTGTTTGTTTGTTGTTTTAGTTGTATAATTAATAAAGTTTGTTATTAAAAAAAAATACTGCATTCCAACCACTGCACCACCACAGCTCCTGTAATAGCTGAGTCTGGCAGAGCTAGCAGAAGGATAACTGCATAAGACAATGTTATGAGTCATGAAGTCTAGGAATCTGGGCATTTCTTATTGTTAGTCTGAGCAATAGATATATGCTTTTCAATGAGTCAACCAGTCTTCCTTAAATGATAAGAAATGTATCATTACCACCTGTATTTATTCATCACTTTTCTTCTGTCCAAAAACTACCTCTCTGTTTTATTCTATAATCTTAATTCAACATTGTCTATGCAAAAAGTTGCTTCTTACATGTTCTCTCTTTTCTTTTCGTGTCTCTCTGTGTGGGTCTGTGTATGTGTGTTCCAAAATTCTGGATTTCTTTGCTGTGACTAGAGTCTTTATGTTTTGGTTCGCCTTTGCCTTCTATAGCTAGGTAGGAAAATGTTTCTCTTCTAAATTCCTGCTTCATCATTCTATCATTGAACTGTGCATGATACTTGTGAGTTCTTTGTCCTTCTTCACTGAACTAAATGATGAGCTTGATTCTCACCACTTATATTTGGTCTCTGACTTTATTTTTTAATGCTAATTTTACTTTTCCTTCTCATATATGGCCCATTGTTATCTGCTTATTTTATTGTTCTGCACATTATTATTTTAAAATATTTAATGATGCTATGGATGGATTCAAAACTATACATTTCTTTTTGGGGATGTCTGCAACACATATGCCAGATAATTACGTATGTTAGTAAAATTTCTACAGAACCCATGGTGCTATTGTAAGCCCAATTTTTAATACATTTATCCAAAAGCAAACTCAATTAAAAAAGGTTATCACAAATATTTCAGAAGTTCATTTACAGAAATTTAAACGTATAGCTAAAAAATAAGCAACAGAGTTTAAATGAATCCTTTAAAGAAAAAAAGAAAGTTTTCCCAAACAATTTATTATTTGTATGTACAGAGGAACAAAAGGAGACCAGATGTTCTGAAAACAAGGATATACATTTAAGAATTGGGGAGGAAAAAGAATACAGCAGCAAGTAAACCATTATGCCCTGCATGGAACATCTGTTGAGATATGAGATATAAATCTATGGACTTTGTATTGTTTTGTCTTCAACTGAAATTAAGGGGAAAGGGAAGGTAGCCAATTTAAATGTATCTTCATCATAGAATTAATGTGTCATCATGCAATAATAATTTTATTAACAAATGATGATCCAAATTATATTCCTCCCCCAACATAATGCCCTTTGATTTCAAAATTAAATCTTTCACGTTTCTCAGGCATGCTGGTCAGAAATTATAGGAAATGTAGTCTTTTCAGACTACAATATTAGTATTATTCAGGCACCACATTTATTACAGAATCTTACATATTCTTGAAACTGTAAAAAAATGTTGATTTAATTATTCAAATTTCCTCTACTTTTATTGCAGTCTTAGGACTCTGCCATATGGCAGTATTCATGTTCATTTCTGTCATCTTTTAATTGACAGAAAAAAATATACTACCATAAATTGCACACTCTTCCTTATTGCTTTGCTAATGAGACTGGAGTGTTTTGATGACTCTATCCCTTGAATTTTAATGGGACCCAACTTAAGGAAAACCATTTATGCATGTATTTATTTAATAAATTTATATTGCGACCCATCTTCTATACATGTCTCCAGGTGATTAACAATTAAAAAACAATTAAAGACAAGACACCACCTGTTCTATTTAAAAAATTAACAGCAGAAAAAAGAACAACAAATTAACTCTTCAAATTCCAATTAAATATGAAACGGGCTGACACATGTTGTCAAGGCATCAGGCTAAATAGCAAAAACAATGTTTCTTATCTCCTATGAAAACCAGCAGGGGTGAAGCAAATATAATATCAGAGGAAATGATATTCCAGAGACTGGGCACCATAGCAGGAAAAAAAAGTATTTTTATGAATTTCACCAGATCAAACTCTTTAACGGGCAAGACTTAGGATCCCCTGATGGATCTAATAGGATGGATAAATGCCACTGTGGAGACAGCATTCCAGTGGTGAGATTCAGCGGTTCACACCAGTTCAGACAAACTGGTTGTTAAATTACTCACCCACCCCGCTACCAAAGTGGATCCTGGGCGTGGAAAAAATGGAATGGAAAAAAGGGCAATGGAGCAGCTGGCAGGAGGGAAGGAGAAGGCCGCTTTCCCTCTTTCTTCTCCTCCTCCTTCTCTCATGCCAGCTGCTCCATTGCCTGTTTCTCCATTGCCTGTTTCTGCAGCACAGCACCCAGGATCTACTTCGATAGCAGTGGGTAATTTAACAACCAGTTCACCCAGGTCAGGTTGGCCACCATGGGAGGCTCATCCCACATGTGCAATGGAACTAGAGGATGGAGATGAGCCACGCCTCCCACGATAAACATCCTGACCGTAGGCAAACCGATTGTTAAATTATTTAAACCCTGCCACTGGAACATTCCACAAGGAACTTATCCTCAAGTAATAATGTGGTCATCATCAGAATCTGGAATTGTAATTGGAAACATACTGGTAGCCAAGGTATAACATAGTCCAGTGACTGCCATCCTAACTTTCTACAATCATTTGTGCATCATTTGAAACTTCCAAATATTATTCAAGGACAACCTTATGTAAAGTTGTACATACTGTATCTGTAACCAACTATTTCTCTTTTTTTCTCCTTTCCTTTCACTATTCACTATTTAAAATCTTAAATAAAAAATTCATACTTGTTACTTGGTTTTACTTATTTAATACTCATTCATTTGGGGTCTCTTCTTGTTTTACCAGATACTTCTTAAATGAACCACTTCCACTGCATTAACCAGCTTATGTTTCTCCTGACATACTCAACTCTTACTTTCAAACAACAAACTGAGTGGAAGAATATTACTATAGATATCCAGTTTGCTTATTTCAACAAACATTTATTCCTTGCAACAAAATGCCACCCATTACATTTCTATCAGAAATTATAGGTCTTAGAATTTCTCCATATTTAATAATTGTTCTATCAATGTTTATAAAATTCTTATTTGTTGGGAATGGGAGATTGTGGAGGGGAGATTTTTTAGTATTTATTTATACCTTGTAATTGTTCAATTCATTTTAATTTTCAAACATAATTACCTTATTCTTTGATATATTAATGATCAGATCCATATTCTTCATTGGATCATAGTCTAATATTTTCTGCAAACATCTGTTTTTCCTGCATTCAAAATAACAAACATTCATATCCCCACCCAACAAACATATAATGTTATCATAAGCTTTTTTTTTAATTAAAGTAGATTAGTCCATACATATATATTAAAACAAGCAAGGAGACATCACACACTTTGCCTTAGACATTCTCTATGAACCATTTAAGCATTCAATCTACGCTTATTCATGGTTTAACCTCACCACTTACTTTCACCATATACAGGTGAAACTCAAAAAATTAGAATATCATGCAAAAGTTCATTTCAGTAATGCAACTTAAAAGGTGAAACTAATATATGAGATAGATTCATTACACGCAAAGCAAGATAGTTCAAGCCGTGATGTGTCATAATTGAGATGATTATGGCTTACAGCTCATGAAAACCCCAAATCCACAATCTCAGAAAATTAGAATATTACATGCAATCAATAAAACAAGGATTGTACATAGAACAATATCAGACCTCTGAAAAGTATAAGCATGTAGATGTACTCAGTACTTGGTTTGGGCCCCTTTTGCAGCAATTACTGCCTCAATGCAGCGTGGCATGGAAGTTATCAGTCTGTGGCACTGCTGAGGTGTTATGGGAGACCAGGATGCTTCAATAGCGGCCTTCAGCTCTTCCGCATTGTTTGGTCTCATGTCTCTCATCTTTCTCTTGGCAATACCCCATAGATTCTCTATGGGATTCAGGTCAGGCAAGTTTGCTGGCCAATCAAGCACAGTAATCCCACGGTCCTTGAACCAAGTTTTGGTGCTTTTGGCAGTATGGGCAGGTGCCAAGTCCTGCTGGAAAATGATGTCAGCATCCCCATAAAGCTTGTCTGTGGAAGGAAGCATGAAGTGCTCCAAAATATCCTGGTAGACAGTTGCATTGACCCTGGACCTAATGAAGCAGAGTGGACCAACACCAGCAGATGACATGGCTCCCTAATCAACACAGACTGTGGAAACTTCCCACTGGACTTCAAGCATCTTGCAGTGTGTGCCTCTCCATTCTTCCTCCAGACTCTGGGTCCTTGGTTTCCAAATGAGATGCAAAAGTTGCTCTCATCAGAAAAGAGGACTTTGGACCAGGCCAGTTCTATTTTTCTTTAGCCCAAGTAAGAGGCTTCTGACATTGTTTGTTGTTCAGGAGTGGCTTGACAAGAGGAATACGGCATTTGAAGCCCATGTCCAGGATCCGTCTGTGTGTGGTGGCTCTTGATGCACTGACTCCAGCCTCAGTCCACTCCTTGTGAAAGTCCCCAACACTTTTGAATGGCCTTTTCCTGACAATCCTTCATCCCTGCTGCTTGTGCACCTTTTTCTTCCACACTTTTCCTTTCCACATAACTTTCTATTAATGTGCTTTGATACAGCACTTTGGGAACATCCAACTTCATTTGCAATTACCTTTTGATGCTTTCCCTCCTTATGGAGGGTGTCAATCATGGTTTTCTGCACAACTGTCAGGTCAGCAGTCTTTCCCATGATTGTGATTCCTACTGAACCAGACTGAGAGACCATTTAAAGACTAACCAACCCTTTGCAGATATTATGGCTTAATTACCTGATTAGAGTGGGACACGTTGAGCCTAGAATATTGAACCTTTTCACAATACTCTAATTTTCTGAGATTGTGGATTTGCAGTTTTCATGAGCTGTAAGCCATAATCATCTCAATTATGATACATCATAGCTTGAACTACCTTGCTTTGCATGTAGTGCGACTATCTCATATATTAGTTTCACCTTTTAAGTTGCATTACTGAAATAAATGAACTTTTGCACGATATTCTAATTTTTCAAGTTTCACCTGTATATACTTCATTGCATTCAGCAATCAACGTCCTACTTCATATCTGGCTAACAGTCTAGAATTCAAATTTATCAGCACACTTCTTTAAATCAATACACCTTATATTTCATTATGTGCCATTAACTCGGTGGCTACTTTCATTCACCACGTACACTTCCTTCCTGGTGCTCTGCCCCTAACTTGATTCTTCAAGTCTTTCAATGATGCACTCCTTGCCATTTCAACTGTTTGTCTACCTTGCCGCTGGTCGTCCTCTTCTTTTCCACCCTTGTCTGCACTGTAGACTTTGCTAGAGAGCTAAGTTTTCCCATCATATTTTCAAAGTATTGATATTCTGAGCCTGATCATTTTTGTCTTAAGTGAGAACTCTGGGTTGGTTTGTTTCATTTGTTGATCTAACTGATTTATTTTATTGTCTGTTCATGGTATTTTCAGAAGTCTTCTTCAACACCAAAATTCAAAACCATTAAGACTCTTTCTATCCTGTGTCTTCAAAGTTCAAGTTTCACTACAAAGTGTCATAGGGAATACCATTACTTTTGCAATTCTGGTCTTTGTAGGTGTAGATATCTGAATATATTTTCTAAATGCCATTTCCTATCAAGTGCCATTTCTTCTACTATTGATGGTTGATCCTAAAAGACAGAGGTTGTCCATTATCCTCATTGTCAACTCTAAGGCTGTTTATGATATCTGTTCTCACTAATTTGCTTTTATTTATATGTGATTTAATTTTAATCTATTTTTTTCATTTTGCTCCTTGATTTTATTATTTGAACTAGCAGCATACTTGCATTTTCAAAATAGTACTATCAACACAATTCAAGATATTGATTTTCTTCCTCCAATTCTAAACCACATTCATCTTGTTCAAAGCCAGATTCCCTTAATATATACTTAGCATGTAGGCTTTAATCTAGCCATTAGTAATCTAAAAGATTCTCAGCTTTTCCTCGGTAGCATGTTGGATGCCATCCAACCTGAGGAATCCATCAACTGGCACTATAGTGTCAATATTTTATATTTTCTATCCATGTGGTTTTCTATTGCCTTCTCCCAAGAATTAATGCCTTTGTTATTGTCACTAAAGCAATCATTTACCTGCATATATGCCCTTTGCCTAGTAGAAAGTAGCACTGATTTCCAAATTTTACTCATTTTCATGTCAACTCTTTCAAATCAGAATTCTGAAAAGATCACTACAAGCTAACAAAAAAGTTACTCTTTTCTAGATTTTGAAATCACTCTTGCTACTTTATGCTATATATAGGGAAGCCTGATTTCATATTTCCAATCAACAAGCACAGATACAATCTTTAGACATGTTAATAATTTGCACAACCACACATGAACAAAACACATTTATATTTTAGCATGTCTCAATTTATTCCTCTATACCAGGGCTGTCAAACTCGTGGTCTGTGAGCCGGATATGTGATGTGTTGGCCATGCCCATGCCTGGTTTAGCAAAGGGGGGAAAAGTCCCAAGACATCGTGTGATGCTGCTGTGATGACATGACTTCGATACCCCTGCTCTAAACTTACAACTTTAACAATTTTTAATTTTCACACAGATTTTATTATTTCTTTTTCATCCACTTTTGGAGATACAAACATTTCTAACCTTCATTACTCTTTGATGTATCACTATATTTATGCTGATCTATAAAACACTTCTTCCAGTATTATTTCATTTTAGTTTTATTCCAAATTACTTCATCATTTTTATTTTTAATTCAATTTTATTTTTCATCCACTTCCATAACTCTTTAAAAAATTCCAACAACATTCATTGTTTGATTTGCTTTCTCTTGCTTCCTTTGACTATATACTGTAGAATAGAATAGAATAGAATAGAATAGAATAGAATAGAATAGAATAGAATAGAATAGAATAGAATAGAATAGAACAGAATGCAATGCAATGCAATGCAATGAAATTTTTTATTGGCCAAGTGTGATTGGACACACAAGGAATTTGTCTTTGGTACATATGCTTTCAGTGTACATTAAAAAAAACATTCATCAAGAATCATATGATACAACACTTAGTGATAGTCACAGGTTATTATGAGCAATCAAATCATACATAGGTTACTAATATACAATGAAAACATACTAAAAAAACAAATAAAATAATATAAATTGTAAAGATACAAGCAACAAAGATATTTAGAAACTATTTCATTTCCATTTATTAAATGTACAATATCTTTCTCTAAATGTCATTTTTTGCAAAAAATATGTCCTTATACATACTTATATAATCCTGCTTCAATTTCTAATTATTCAAAATTCTTTTTTCATACTATCAATTTTTGTAACTCCATGAATTTCTGTGCAATCTTTTTTACATTGCTATATCCCACAAGATGACATGACTCCAACAATCATATTTTTAGATCCATTATGTTATGTTATGGTGTACATAAGCAGATTTATGTTTTAGGAGGGAAATAAAATGGAGGGTGGAACCCTAGATATTTATTCAAGCAGATACTGACTGATTTTCCCTTCAGGATTTTCAAATAGCCCAATTATTTGTATGTACTTTCTAATATTGTTCGCTTTTTGTCCATGTCATCTTGTAAAATATTTTATTTTCCCTGTAACACATTCATTTTTCTCTAAATCTCATATCTGAATGTTTTATTTTGTTATCACAGTCTACTGAATCATAACATGTAGCTAACAACAACCTATGAATTGCCATTTCTTTTTGGTCAGAACAATAGATGACATCAACATACTGGATGTCTAGCGAATTTGATGTAGAAGTGACAGTCTCCCATTGAAAGATATTTTTAGGTGGGCAAGTAAGTGGGATTTTTTTTATGAAAATGAAATGTGTGACCAGAATGTGCTTGAAAAGATATCCACTGTGCATTGGAGAGGCAACTGTGATTGAATAATGATCCCAGTTGACAAGTTTGGATTCAGTGTTTAAACTTGCATTTGCCATGATAAAATCTTCAGGAAAGATGTTCCTAAGGGAGTCTTGCAAAGCAAGAGCCTGCCAGGAAAACAAAATTGTGAGGATAAGCCAACTGATGGCATGTGAAAACTGGACCCAAATTATTAACAGTATTATTCCGAGTTACAGGTTTTCAATGATGATAATGTCATTTGAATTATTATAAAATTCATAGGAGAAAAATGAATATTGTTTAAATGTATCACGGCAGAGTTCGGAGTCACAATTGCTTAAAATATAGCATTAGGAAAAACAGATGAAATTTAAGGTGAAAGTCAAAACATATTTTCCTCATTTTCAGCCAAATTACCCTGCCAAGCAATATACTGGGAGCCCTTCTTGGCTTCAACACAGATTGTACCTGTCAAAATAATCTCCGGCAGTACAGTGGGTTTTCTACCGTATTCATGCTAATCTACAAGTTGTTAGCTGTTAACGTTATCCTGCTGAGTTGGGAGGAGAAGATGGTGAAGAAATGCAGCCTGATTAATATTTTATATAAAACCATTCCCAGTGTATCATATATCTGCATTTAATGCAGCTAGCATTGATGCCAGCATATGTTTTGTTTTGTACTGCTTACACTGGACATCAGCAATCTAATTTTTCATTAACTGATAACTGTTAATGTAATGAGGTAATTTATGCTTAAAAATATGTCATTCCCACTGTAGTATTCATAGATTATTACCTGCTTTCCTTCTGAAGAGTTATGCTTATGTCATATGAAATAATTCACCCACAGAATATAAAGGAAATGTGCCTGGACCTATTGTATTCTAGTCAGTGGCCGCTTCTGTTTTGTGTCCATATGGTTATACAGTCAGTGATTTGATAAGAATAAGAAAATAATGATTCTTGAGAAGAGTAAGATTAAAACAAAACTGCAAAATAAGCTTGAAAATCCTAATTACATTACATGGATAAGAAAATTTCTGGGTTTAATATGATTGCACACACATCTAACTTGTTTTAAGTCAATCTGTGAAGCAGAACACGATTATCTATCAACATTCATATTTT
Organism: Bungarus multicinctus; assembly: GCA_023653725.1. NCBI lineage: Eukaryota > Metazoa > Chordata > Lepidosauria > Squamata > Elapidae > Bungarus > Bungarus multicinctus. The sequence goes on from CM042849.1 coordinate 68,136,860, forward strand.
TCTTACATTGTATTGCATATTTTTCTTACATTGTATTGCAATCAATACAAATACCATTGGGGAGCTTTGAAACATCTGAATAAAAACATATGACATTTTGTTAAAGCAAATATATGGGGAAATAAAGCAGATCAACTGTAATTTAGACAGAAAAAAATTTAGTGTGATGCAATATCAGGAAAGCTCGCCTGACATGAACAAAGATAGAGACTAAGGTAGGTCAATAAATTATTTCAGTAAATTATTTTTCATAAATTATTTCAGGCAAGACAACTCTTTTATTTGGCACTGAATAATGGAATTATGCAGGAATTTAGACTAACAATTAGACTGATAGTATGCAGTGGCATTGATGATGGAGCAAAGGGGGCCAGACTGAGGAAAACCAATATAAGCCTAACCCTTCTTCTGTATATGTGTTCTGTCCTCACTACACGTTAGTTTATGTGCAGCTCAACCCACCCCTCCTCCAATAAAACAGACTGTGTGCATAGATCTGAATACTTTACTGAAAGAACAGGGTTTGGGGAAACTGGGGAAACTAGGAATACATACGAAAACCAAATACAAGATTGACAGTATTGAGATACTGCTGAACATAACAATTAATAATTGCAAGCTATCTAAATCTCACCAGTGATGCTCTGTATGTGGGATATGGGTTTGTCCTTGGATGACCATGTGCCAAAGATTAAGATGGATTCTTCTTTGTGCCTCTGCTTTCTCCAAAAGCTAAAGGAAATGGAATCTGGCTTCCCAGTGTGCACTTGTTTTGAGAGTGTAGGCTGATATATAAAGGGGTTGAGACAGGGGTGCGATTCAAAATTTTTAACAACCAGTTCTGTGGACGTAGCTTAGTTGGAGGGCGTGGCTTGGTGGTCATGTTATTGGCTGGGTGTGGCCAACTCAATATCACTCACATCGAGACACGCATCTCCTCGCCTGGCCTCTCATGACTGTGGGGATGCTGCAACAGTCGTAAGTGTGAAAAATGGTCATAAGTCACTTTTTTCAGTGCCATTGTAACTTTGAATGGTCACTCCACACAAGCAAAGTACTAGCAAAGGAGGGGAAAAAAACTCCAGAGAAGTTCCAGAGACAGGAAGTCTAGTCCTGCCAAGAATGTAATAAGGGTTAATGGAGAGGCAGATTCTGTAAGCAACACCAGAATGTTTCCTTCCTGCCTTCCTTACAGGATTAGGCCAGTAATTTCTTCTAACAACCAGTTCTCCGAACTGCTTAGAATGTTAACAACCAGTTCTAGCAAATAGGTGCGAACTGGTAGAATCCCACCCCTGCTTTGGGACAGTTTCAAACAATAAAATTGGTATTTGTCTGTCCAGTCACTAGATGGGACTAGAGAGCAACAACAGAATATAAAAGTTATATGCTGGGGCATGACAGTATGCATGCCCCAAAGAAGCAAAGTTTGGGTTACAAAAGTGCAGTTATTCTGGGATTTGGATGTAAGGGAGGTTTCATTTAAATTCTCTAAAGTTTCAGAATTTTCTAAGGATCATTCTTATAGTTCAGGGCCAGAGTGATATTGTAGGGAAAGAGGACTTATTAAATGATGCCTGGGTTCACTTAATTTGTACTTGACTCAACTCTGGATTCTTAGAGGATTGAGACTAACTGAATGAATTTGGAATATTTAAGGCATCTGTTTTCAAAATGCCATCTTTGCAAGAATGATATTTTTGTAGATGTTTTGGAAGGAAAGGAAGAGATCTTAGCAAAACACTTCTTTGTGAAGTAGCTAAATTGGCCACAGTATATACAGGTATATTTTGTGCTAGGCATTTAATATAAAAGTATACTGTGTGATTTTTGCATCTCTGTATTAAAAACACATTTCATTAAATTGATGCTGTATATTAGCATTGTATTATTTGCAATTACCTAACTTTAGTACAACTCAAATATACAAAAAGCTGTTTAATTGTATATATAAAGCATAATAGTATAGGTATTTTAAAGGTTTATCCATTTCTGACAATATCAAGTAGATTTACATGAAAAATAAAAAGATATAAAAATGTTGCCAATGATTCACACATGTCAAAACATTTCTAATATCTAATTTCTCAGCATTAGAACAAGGGAATACCACATTTCAAGGCATTCATGCCCTGGCAAATTATCGAAAATATGGTAACTTAAAGCCTAGTTAGGAAGGAAAGAGGAAAACAGCTTTTTAAGCAAGCTTTTTATAGTGATAGGCATGGGTGGAAAAGATGAGATGAAATGTAGTTGACATAAATTCTTAGCTAAGATTGCTTTGCCTTTTTAAGCAAGTCTCTCTTTTTTCACTCTTTGAAATAGGGTCATTCAGCCTTTTAAATGTTATACATTCAAAATAGTAGGAAAACTGCAGGAAAAAGTGAACAGAAGACATAATTTTGGTTTTATTTTAGCTTAAATAGGATCTGTCCATTTCCTTCAGCAACACTCACATCATAGCCCTTGACCTCCTATATATATAGAGAAGAATATAGAATATGAAATGTCTGCCTGTCTATCTATTGAAAAACCAACATTCAGCCAGCAAAAATTTCTCCAGCCACAAACCTATTGGTTTGATGGTTATATTAATCAAATCATTTTTCTCTTTTATAACGTCTCCATTCTTGTACACATATGTGTGTTTCAAAAATAAAATGTACATTCATTTACATCCTAGCACTTTAAAGTAACCATTACTTTTCTTGTACCTGAACTTATCTGAAAAATATCTGTTCATTTCTGTAATATTGGAATTCTTGTGTACATGTACACTCACGTGAAGGGAAAGCATGTAGAACTGAAGCAACAGCAATGCCTTATCTCCCAGTGCCATATCTAAAAAATGGTTGCAAATAAAAATAATAATGGGAAAGTAGCTTTTGGAGGAAATACATCTTGTGCTTTCCATCTCTACTTCACATTGCCTCAAAATAGAAATGACGAACAGCATTTTAAAAAGTTTTTTCAAAATAAGAAGGTTTGCCCCCTCAGGCAAAACTTCATAATTGAAAAGACTTTGAAAGTTTTATCCACTGACTGATAGGCATCTAATCAAGCACTAATTTTCAATCCCAGACTTTTTATAGAATTAAGGAAATTATAAAAAGGCTAGCTATAATTTTCCAAGTGCATAATTCAGTTTTATTCAATAGAGGATATAATTTTAAAAGCAATATAAAATAATTCAGTCAACTTTTACCTCTTTCATTACAGCAATTTTTTTGTCAATAACAAAAAGTACTTTTGAGGAACATAATGTAAATTGTAGCAATGCTTTTCTTTTTATATATAGAAAAAACTGCTTGTGAAATTTATGGTTGTGAACATACCGTAACGTTCTTAAGATGGTCTAATATTACCTCTTCAGTTTCGTTAACAGGTAGTGTGATGACCCAGGATGGGATACGAAACAAACACAGTCATAGAAAACAGGTGAAGCCCCTTTTATTCCTTCACTTTGCTTCCAAGCTCCGAATATTCTTGATGGAAGACAAAAAACTCCCACACATACAGTTACAAGAAGACGGGTAAAAGCAACACAAAGGCAAAATAAGGGCTGGAGGATGTCCACGGTTAATAGACACTGGGAAGGATGCCAAACTCAGAGAGGAATCATCAACTAGAGATATTTCCACACTTTGTTTCCAGCGTTTGTCCCTACGCAGGTCCGTACTCTTATTGAGTTGTCACATCTGCAGCCCATGAAGAGGATCAAAGCCCTCTCTTCCCGAGTAGACCACGTCTCTCCCTTATCCTCTCCTCCCTACATGCCCTAGGATGGATAGGGGATGGGCTTGGGTCCTCCTCTGACTGCTCAGCCGGCCTCTGTTCTTCCCCAAGCCTCCTCCACAACCTTCAGAACCACACTTCCACTTTCCCTCAGAGTCAGTCTCCACCAGGGGCATGACAGATAGTCTTCAAGATAAGACTGTAATGGGCAGGTTCTATGTCATGGTAGCCATTTGGTGAAATGTGTCATCTAACAAACTGCCGCCATTCTTGCTCTCCCCAATGAAACATAAAACAAATGCACAGGTCATTAAGTGGAGTGTAGGGTGCCTCCTGGGTGAGAGGGGACATTGTAGTCCTAGCACAGTTACAGATCTACCTATTCCGTCCTTCCTAAGGCATCCCTTATCCTAAGATGACCCATATTCCAGTTTATTTATTATTTTATTTTATTTATTTGATTTGTCAATCGCTTGCAAGATAATAGGTATAAGTATATACATAGTTATGAATACATGAAATGGGTACATATAAGAAAAATAAAAAGAAATAATAGGACAGGAACGATAGGCACATTGGTGCGCTTATGCATGACCCCTACAGACCTCTTAGGAAAGGGATGAGGTCAATAGTAGACAGTCTAAGGTTAAAGTTTTTGGGGTTTGGAGAAGAAACCACAGAGTCAGGTAGAGTATTCCAGACATTGACCACTCTGTTGCTGAAGTTGTATTTCCTGCAATCAAGTTTGGTGCGATTAACCTTGAGTTTGTAGCTATTGTTTGCTCTTGTGTTGTTATGATTGAAGCTGAAGTATTCATTGACCGGTAAGTCATTGCAATGTATGATTTTATATACCATACTTAGATCAGACCAAAGACGGCAAAATTCAAGATTTTCTAGGTCTAGAATTTCAAATCTGGTGGCATAAGGTATTTTAAGATATTCATAAGGTATTCATACACCTTGGGTCCCAACAAGCCTTTTCTCACTCCCACTGTGTCTGTGAAGGCTTCCATGGACACTTCTCCAGATGCCTCTCTGGATGCCAGGCATCTTCCAGACATGATGGACGGGAATATAGAGGAACATTTGGAAGTTTCCAGAGGCTCCAAATCAGGAGCAGTGATGCTGAACAAAGAGGAGGAATCGCAAGAGGAATCACTGGATAAGCAGCTGGCTGAATAGGAGAGGCACAGTTGCAGCCAGGAAGCCTAGAGGCTTCAAGAGAAGAAAGTTACACAACTGCACTGGTCAGCAGAGATAAGGAAGAACCTCCTCCTACCCCTGATCCAAGAATGTTTAGGTCTGAGGGAGGCAGGCACAATGAGGTCAGTCAAGCCTTCCAAAGCAGTGGAATTTTTTCTGTGGCATGACTCTTAATGCAGTCACCATTTTGTCCCGTGAACAAAATGGCAGCTGCATTTCAGGTTGCTGCTGTGTGGATTGGAAATAAACTATTTTGTTCTGCTGCCTTAACAAGGCCTACAAAGTGCTGCTGCACTGCACAGGCAGCAAAACAAGCAGTTCATCTGGCAACCACCATTGTGTCTCCACCAGGGTGGGATTTGACCAATGTAACAACCAGTTCGGTGAGCAGGCGCTTTGTGCACGCATGCCCAAAATTTGCAAATCACCTTCTGCTGCAAGCCCTGTGTGTAAGACAGCTGACATGTGGCAATCTGCTGTGCCGCGCGAATCAGCTGAGCTTGAAATCCCAGAAATAAAACACAGACTAGAGCCGGGGCAGGAAGTGGGCCCAACAGCTGATCATCGGAACAAACCGGTTTGCTCACAACCGATCTTCGGAGTTACCAGTTCACCTAAACCAGGCCAAACTGGTAGAATCCCACCCCTGGTTTCCATGCACAAATGGGTACATCAAAATGGCAGCCATCATTATTGTGAAATGGGATCACATGTAGCTTTTGGAGGGTTTGTTGTAATTTCAAATATTTGTTAAATGGCCTCTTGTACCTCAAGGATTACCTGTACAGGTATCCTCCTCTTCATTGTCACCATATGATACGATGTCATTACATTTTTATTACCTCCTAATTATAGCCATATTTGTTCATCTGTCATTTATATTAATTATTATGATTATTGTTGTGTCAAAGGACCTACAAAGGAGACTAATAATAATGAAATGAAGGAAAAATTATATATAAATCTCCCAAGGCAACAGTAAATCCAAACTGTCATTACCAATCAGTCATACCAATGGCAGAAAGATCTATTTTTCTAAGAACTTCACTGAATTTCACATTCAGTCCTTTGAATTTGATTTACCTTGTATCAAAGTCCCCAAGATTTTAGAGATCAAGATTAAAACTAAAATCTGAGCCAGAAGCAAACTACAATTGTGCAATGCAACATAAATTCTAAATTTGATTTTCTTGCCTATGCAATCCTAGGACTGCTGTAGGCAACATCCATGAGTTTCCAGCTGATTAAACCAAATAGAGTGCACCTGGTGTTAATATATCTATATTCTTAATCTGATGTTTATTGGAACATCTACATTATTTACATTCATAATATAATTCAACATCAGTTATTAAAAAGTAGTTAGGTACATTGTCACCAGAGAATATTATTGTGCAACCATATTATTAGTTTTCAATAATAATAATGATAAAACATGATATACCAGAAAAGATAACGAACGTGGGTATGATACAGCCATTTAAAAATGGCAGCAACTTCTGAAATATGTAGAATAATGTTATACATTATACATTTAACGATACAACCCTTAGATCCTAAAACAAATATATTTTGAATGCAGCGTTTGCATAGGTATGAAATTCTTTTGTTTCTGGTTTTCATGATCTAAGAATGTGCCTCAAGGCCTGATCCAACAAAATCAGTAAAAAACTTGAATTTTATTTTCTACTTTACAGAAGTGTTTCTAAGGTTATACATCTGTGACATGTTTGCAATGAAAATAAATGAAAGAAAATTGTCATTTATATCTCGTATTTCCATGATTATATAAAATTAACAGCAAAGGCAAATATAAATATTTTAGAAGTATTGAAAGTACTTTTGACAAAATAGTATACTGAACTGTTTAAGCTAAAATTCAAGTAATCAAATTTCAGATCTCAAGAATATTATTGAACTGTATGATCTTAAGTTCTTACTTACTTGAGGTTTGTTTTCTATGTACATATCCCAAGCTAACTTAACTTTTTGAGGGTATTCTGTTTTGATCTATAAACTGAGCAGAAATCATCCTGGACTATAAACAGGGTTTATAGGCTTACTGAACAAACTCTTGTTTTGTCAAAATATAGTTGATAAAAAAATATTTTTGAACTTCCTATTTTTATTGACCTCCATAGTGAGCATGTTAGGTGCTCTGGGTCCATTCTGTTAAAATAATTAAGGTTTTACATATGTAAAGGTTTGTCTTCCGCAGGTTATTTTTCTGACCTGGAAACAAATGGATCTCAGTGAAATGAAGGATTAGATTATTAAACAAACACATCTGAATATAAATGAGATTATATTATGATAGGCACTGAAGACACTGAAGACAGATTCTAATTTTAAAGCTTTCTTATTACCACTGATGGATTTTCACAGTTCCTACTGTATAAAAACATTATTACAGAATTAATGTAGTATTAATTTCTCCTTCAGTTTATCTCCGCTTTCTTATATTGCCTGAAATCTTTTACTTCATTAATTGCAATAGCTAAAATGTCCATTATCTGAAATGTCTAATATAATTCATATTCCTCAATAGCCTAAGTATCCTCCAGCCAATATATAATGAAAAATGGCAATCTTGTATTATCTTTCCTTTGTCATGATCCCTTATTATAAAACAAACACGAATAGTGTAATAAAATATACAGATTGCTAGACACGATCTGTAGGACAATTGCCTTACATTAAAAAAACAACAACACTTGTAATAAACCATATACTAAAGCAGGTTAATTGGGCTATAGATACAATCCAAGTCACTTGATTCCTTCTTATATTAAATTGGATGGCAGCATCTAGATTTCTCAAAAATTTCATATTTGATTATCTTCATATCTATTACAGACCTTCACACCAGCTTATATAGCAATCATTTATGATTTCCCTTTTCACTAATTTTACTAGTTAAAGAAATCTTCCAAGAAGTAAAAACTTGCAAGTTCCTCCATTTGTTGCAAAAATAAAGAATTGACAATTGTCTGCAATTATACAAAACAAATTTAACATATGAGGGGAAAAAGAAGAATTAGTATATGTCAGTTATCCCTATTTAAATCATGAGTCTCGAGCCTAACTTCCAAAACTTAAAAAGGATTTATTGGGAATTAAACTGTCCGGCATTGCCTGGGTGTAGCTGACTCTGAGACACATAATTCGTTGTCACCCTTGACCCTGGATTTCCCCCCCACCCCTCTGGATGTATCCTAATTCATCTTCTCCAATGGGACACCTCCATAGCCAAGAGTCATCCATCATGCTCTCCAGTTAGAATTTTGCGCAGCAGAAACTTCAGTCACCTAGTTACTATCTTTGAAAACTATTTATTTAGAATTTATTTGATTTGTCAATCGCTTACAAGATAATAGGTATAAGTATATACATAGTTATGAATACATGAAATGGATACATATAAGAAAATATAAAAGAAACAATAGGACAGGGACGGTAGGCATGTTGGTGCGCTTATGCACGTCCCCTACAGGCTTCTTAGGAAAGGGGTGAGGTCAATATTTTATTTATTTATTTGTTTGTTTATTTATTTATTTGATTTGTCAATCGCTTACAAGATAATAGGTATAAGTATATACATAGTTATGAATACATGAAATGGATACATATAAGAAAATATAAAAGAAACAATAGGACAGGGACGGTAGGCATGTTGGTGCGCTTATGCACGTCCCCTACAGGCTTCTTAGGAAAGGGGTGAGGTCAATATTTTATTTATTTATTTGTTTGTTTATTTATTTATTTGATTTGTCAATCGCTTACAAGATAATAGGTATAAGTATATACATAGTTATGAATACATGAAATGGGTACATATAAGAAGAATAAAAGAAACAATAGGACAGGGATGGTAGGCACATTGGTGCACTTTTACACGCCCCCTACAGACCTCTTATGGAATGCAGTTTTGATTTCCAAGTGCCTGCACTGCTCCCCCCTCCCTTTCTGTTGGCCACTCTAAAAAGACCATAGAAATATTTTATGGGTATGCTTAAAAAAAAAACAAATGTATTCATTTTATTTGCACATCATAGAAAGTCAGACACAAATAAGACAAGAGTTATACTGAATGTGGTATTGCAGGAGTTGTGTATAAAACTATTAGAACTAATGGCAAGTATTGATTCGGGTGAACAGGTATTCCTTCCACGGCAAAGCAGTACATGAATTGAGGCTGGAAGGAAACAAAGGGTTCCATGTCAATTGGACAAGAGCAGTCAAGATGGCAAAATTGGGGGGGGCAAATCAAAACTCTGCTTTTAAACTTCAGCAGGAAACCATGCTGGAAGATCAATTTTGCAATAGAAGCAGAGGTGATCTTCAGAACAGAGCTGGAAAGCAGGTTAGTGAGGTAGGGAGGGAATGGGGATTTTGTAGTATCCTTCCCCTGACATTCCCACCAAGCCACGCCCACCAAGCCATGCCATACCCACCAAGCCACGCCCACAGAACCGGTAGTAAAAAAAAATGAATCCTACCACTGAATGGGAGCATTGCCTAAAGATTGGCATAGTCATTTGTTCTCAAAAACAGTTACACTTAGAAATGAGTGCCTTACAAATGAGTTGATGCCCGCTGACTAACATGGATATGTCCATGTAATTTTCATAATCCAAGTGTTTCCAGGAGATGATATAGATATAGATGATATAGAGGTGGAGGTGGAGGGAGAAGGAAGAAAGAGAGAGACAGACAGACAAACAGACAGAGACAGAGACAGAGAGAGAGATTTTTTTATCCAGCCTAGACTAGACTGATCACAACTGATAGATGTTCCAGGTGGTTCCCATACAAGTTCTAACTAGGGCCAACTTGCTTATTTTTCTAAATTAGCCAACACGAACTAGCAGGGCAACCTATATTACACCTTAGTTTAATGTGTGAACATAGGCAATATTCATAATCTGTTTTAATGTGTGAACATAGGCAATATTCATAATCTGTTTTCCAGGGCCAAGTAATCACAATATCACAATCTTACCATGTAATTTCATAGATCCATTCAAATGCATTTAATCAATGCAGTCCTAAGCCCCACTGCTTTCGGGAAAATTCAATGATGGATATAATTGCAGCCTAAAACTTTAGTGATCAATGTAAACACTAAGTTCTCTTTTTACTGCAGCTCCTTTACAGTATTCATTCTACATGAATGACATAATATTAAAAAAAAAAAAAAATCCATACTATTGATTCCTCGTCTTCTATTTTGCTCGCTTACCCCGATAAAGAAATATTCATTGAACTAATGTAATTATTAGTTGCTAACCATAATCAGTCTAATCCAGAAAACTGTTTCCCTTCAAATGCTGTAGTAAATTATTCATCCTACAGGCACAACTACTCTGCAAAGAAATGTTGCTGGATAAAAGCTAAACTATATATGACCTGAGTGATAATTACATTATGAAAATGGGAGGGCTTGAGGGTCAGACAAAGGCTATTTCTCTGTCTTTTGAAGCAGAATATATATATTTATTGGTTTGTACATATGCCTCATAGCAATAATTGCGTATGCCTTTAGGCAGATGACCTTGTAATTTAATCTTAACATTAGGGAGTACTATATCCCTGTAGTTGCCATTCTTGATCATCAGAGACAGTTTCAAAAATCTGAGTTAATGGAGTGTCTTCAAAGTACCCTCAAGCAATATTTTAAAAGCTTTTGAACATAAAAGGAGGCAGGTCAGTTCTTTAGATAACATTAAGAATCAAGCAAGATTTCTGATACTATTAGCACAGTTCTAACTTTTCCAATTCAGTAATAAATGTCCCACCCTTAACCTGACTAAAGACTCATCCTTATGCAGCACAAACACATTTCACTAAGTGACTAAGTCTTGAGCAAAATGAGGTAATAAGCTAAAGAGATAGAGTGAATTACAGAAACGGAGCAAGAGAATGACTGAAACATTGACAAAAAGTCTGGAAAACCCCTCCTGCCCTCACTTCACAATGTACTCCTTCTACACCTGACAAGTCACAGATACAAAGGATGGTGTGGGAAGAAAAATCTGATCCAGTTACAAGTTGGGAGAAAGGTGCTGGAAATAAAATGGAAGCTGACTGCAAGGAAAGAAGGTCTATTTAGTTTCTAGAAACTTCAGTGACAGCAGCAATGTTTCTGGGGTGGCTAACCAAATGGTTGAGTGAGTGGATGGATCTTTATAGGTTTCTGGAGTTTTGTGTTTGAGATGCTTCAGGGGGTTGGGCAATGTAGTCAGCCCTTGTGTCTTTTACTATTTCAATGGTAGTGGGTTAATTCTATTATGTCTTAAAGGTCATGTCCTGTCTGTAGAATTTGGGTAGGGGAATGTAAGTTCTTAATCCCACCATGTGGGAGCTGTGGTTGAAGGCATTTTGTTTATGAATAGATTGGCCCAGTCATTCTTAATAGGAACAAAATACCCAACTCTAAAGACTTGGGGCTTCTGCTTAAGGCTATTAAGAAAGATTGGGGCTGCTTTCTGCCTTTGTTAAGATTTTTCTCCATTTCTGGGAAATAGAATATTCTACCTCTTTTTATATTCCCCAAAATATTTCATTCTCTGGGAGGTGACAAACCAGGATGGAAATTACATCTCTGGTAGAAAATCTACATTTCTCCTGAAAGAAAGGAACTGGTTTTCTTGTTAGAACAACAAATCTCTATCAGGTCATTTAGGCCTGAAAACCAGGGGTGAGATTCAAATTTTTTTACTACCTGTTCTGTGGGCGTGGCTTGGTGGGAGTGGCAGAGGAAAGATACTGTAAAATCTCCAGTCAGAGGTGGTATTTGCCGGTTCTCCAAACTACTCAAAATTTCCACTACTGGTTCTCCAGACTTGGTCAGAACCTGCTGAAACCTCTGCTGAAAACACTATATAGAAATAGATACAGCTACAATTATTGATAAGACTTAAAAGTAGGGATAAAATAGCTATTTGTAGAGAAATGAAATACAGAATAACAGGGTTGGAAAGTACCTTAGATGTCTTGTAGTCTAATCCTTTGCTGAAGCAGGAGATCCTATATCATTTTGAACAAATGGCAGTCCAATCTTAAAAACCTCCCGTGATGGAGAACCTACAACTTCTGAGGACAAGCCATCCTCACTGTCAGGAAATTTCTCCTTAATTTTAAGTTGGGTTTCTCTTTCTTAAGCTTCCATCCATTGCTTCTTGTCTTGTCTTCAAGTGCTTTGGAGAATAGGTTGATGCCCTAAGAATGAATTAAACAGTTCCTCTTTCTCACTGTAGTCTGTTAGCTCCTTTGCATCTTGTCCCATTATTGGACAGATCTTTTCCTTCACTTTTTTCACATTGAAAGAAACTCATTTTTGTTACTTTTGACACTTGTTGCAAGTCTTATTTCATTTTGAGCCGTGGCTTTTCTGACTTTATTTATCTAGATTTGGGCTATTTGCTGGTATTCTGCTTTGAGTTATGTGTCCCTATTTCCATTTTTATTTTATTTTTTTGTATTTGAATGTCTTTCAGTTTATCAAAGAGTTCCTTATGCAATGCAATCATGTTGGAGTTGTCTAAGATCCTTATTTTTCTTTCTCAGTGGTATTGTGCTAGACTGAGCTTTTGTTTTTGTATAATACTGTGATAGGACTGCAAAGGAAACAACCATCTAATTAGTCTACTTCTAATTAGTCTAGCTAGGTTTAGAATTAGAATGGAAGATAGACAGGATGGTAGCACATGCCAGCCTGAGAAAAATCCACAAATTTTAAGGTGTGGATACTATTTATTTATCAAATTTATCTGCCCCTCCGTCTTCAGTTCAATAATCCTACTAATCTTAGCCTGTCTTGGAAATCAATATTCCAGAAATGTTTACGATTATGGCCAGTGGGAAAGATGTTTTTGTTTTTATCTCTTATTATTGATTGTTGTGAGTTTTCCTAGGATAATTGTATGAGATAAGCTACCATATGTGTTTTGTAAAGTAATATATAAATGGCTCCTTATATTTTTAAACTTAACAGTCAAAGGCTGTCCCAAAAGATACCTAAAGACTAGAGATTACTATTATTTCTTGGTTAGCCAGATCGATTTAAAATAATTTCTGAAAACCAGAGTGGGGAGAGCAGAATTCCAGATTGTCTGTAATATTTCTTTGTTATTTCTCCTTTCTATATTTTATATGTAAGCTAGTTCTTTTTAAATTTAATGCTCCTCCAGCCATTCCCTTTCTTCTGCTCAACTCCTGTGTGGCTTATCCAAAACCCACTGGTTAAGGCTTGTAGGGAGTATGCAATACATACTCTTCTTCCCCCAGAAATGTAGTAAACATGCTTTTCCATTGCTATCTCTGCAGATTGTTTATGACTGTTCTCTCAGTACTGTTTTTAAATGATATTTCTGTAACAATAGCTACTTTTCCCTTCATTGTGGCTTCCCACCGACATGTTTTCACTGGGTTTCCTGAGTAAAGGAATCTTCCTCTTTTATGCGACTCGTGTTCCCTCTATATAATTTTTGAATATTCTTTAGCATAGGTAATCCTCATCTTAGGGTCACAATCAGGGATTTGTGTTCCTAAGAAAGATGGTTGTTCAGTGAGTCAGGCCTGACTCATTATTATCCATCTAACGTGATAATAAAGTTTGCAGATGATACCACCATACAGGGAAGGAGCCCAGAAGTTATCCACATGGTGCTCAAAAAACAACTTGCATCTAAATACCAGCAAGACAAAGGAGATGATGTTAGACTTCCGGAAGCAGAGAGAGGAACCTTCCCCACTCTACATCAAGGGGAATCCACTCTACATTTCTGGGAGTCCACCTTACCAGGTAAAATAATCCAGGTGGTCAGGAAGGCTCAACAGAGATTCTATTTCCTTAGGGTCTTGCGGAAATGTTAAGTGGAACAATAACTGATGACTTCCTTTTGCCGGTCTATGATAGAAAGCGTCCTTACGTATCAGTGGTGGGATTCAAATTTTTTTTACTACCGGTTCTGTGGGCGTGGCTTGGTGGGCGTGGCAGGGGAAGGATACTGTAAAATCTCCAGTCAGAGGTTGCATTTGCCAGTTCTCTGAACTATTCAAAATTTCTACTACCGGTTCTCTAGAATTGTTGAGGACCTGCTGAATACCACCTCTGTTACATATTGTATTACGGTATGGTATGCTGTCTTGACAGCTGCAGATAAAAAGGCATTACAAAGGTGATGAGCACAGCACAAAAAATTATGGGCTGTCCACTGAACGAAATCATCAGGACCCACTGCCTCAACAGAGTGAGGAAAATCCTCAGGGATGATTCACACCCTGGTCAGCCTTTCTTTACTCTCCTACCTATCGGGCAGGAGGTATAGAAGCAGAGCCAGCCGAATGAATAGGCTGAAAAATAGCTTTTATCCATGGGCTGTCAGACTTCTGGATGCAACATAAACACCACAATTAGGTTTAATATCAGTGCCAAGGAGGCTCATTTCAATTTCATTGTACCCACATTGTGCATTGACAATATACATTTGATTGATGATTGCTTGATTGATTTCACCTTTTTTTTTTTGCCATGGCTGTTAAATAAATCATTGCAGTTGTTAAATGAATCATACAGTCATTAGGCAAATCTGGCTCCCCCACCCTTGACTTTGCTTGTTGGAAGCTGACTGGGAAGGTCACGGATGATGATCACATGATCCCAGAAGGCTACCACTGTCATAAATTCACACCAGTTTTGATCATGTGACTGTGGGAAAGCTGCAATAGTTGTAAGTGCAAGGACAGGTTGTAAGTCTCTTTTTTTAGCGCCAGCGAAATATTAAACCATTGCTAAATGAACGTAAGTTGAAGACTACTTGTACATTTAAAGATAGACTTTGAACAAAGTCATCTTGTATGCCAATTATGCCCATTCCAGCACTGGGAGACCTTATTCAGAGACACACATGCTGTCAGGGTTCCGGCAGATACTCTAATTCGTGAGCCTCAAGTCAAGTTTCAAAAGAAATCCAATTATTTATTAGGAACAACATGTCGGCACTTTTCCCAAGTGCAACCGGCTCTGCTCTATGTAATTTACTGCCCACCTATGACCCTGTTTCCCCCTCCCCTCTTCCCAGGAATGTGTCATAAAACACATTCTCCAACGGAGCACTTTTGTGGGCTGTGGAAAACTTGCCTCTCCAGCTGGGCTTGGTAACCTGAGACATAATCTGGAGAAAGGTATGCGTGGAATGTGTTTGTGGTCATAGCGACAAACTACTCCATCAGATCTCCCCCCCCCCTCTTTCTTATGGCAACTCAAGGGCAAGCCAGGAATGCTTTACAAGTTGTCACATACTTGGTTATTTCCTAATTGGATTACTGCTATGCATGCTACATGGAGCTGCTTTTGAAATCCATCCGGCAGTGCATGCACTTCTGAGATCCCTGTGGCTCACTCATGCCTTACCTCTATTTTGAACTTTGTGAGCTGCATTGATTCCCAGGTGCCTTCCAAGTACTTCCAAGTAACTGGATAGAAGCATGCCTGTCAAGCAGACAACAAATGGTTAAAATTGGGAGCATCCTATCAAATTCTGTACCTGTCAATAGTGGTGTCCCCGAGGGCAGTGTTCTAGGACCAACTCTCTTCATACTCTACATAGATAAACTCTGTGATCATATTAAGAGTGACTGCGTTCTCTTTGCTGCTGATGTAAAGCTATTTAACACCACACATAATTCTGCTACCCTTCAGAAAGATCTTCACTATGTATCAGAATGGTCAAACAAATGGCAACTTCAAATCTCAACAAATAAATGCTCTATCTTACATACTGGCAAAAAAAATCAGAAAATAAAATACAAGCTGAATAGTCAAGACCTTGTTGATGATCCAAACTCTGTCAAGGACCTTGGAGTACTCATCTCTAATGATCTAAGTGCTAGAGCTCACTGTAACTACATAGCCAAAAAGGCATTAAGAGTTGTTAACCTAATCCTACGTAGCTTTTTCTCCGGTAATATCACATTACTAACTAGAGCATACAAAACATTTGCTAGACCAATATTTGAATGCAGCTCATCAGTCTGGAACCCGCATTACATACCTGATATTAACACAGTTCAGAAAATCCAGAAATATTTCACAAGAAAAGTTCTCCACTCCTATATTCATTGCAGAATACCTTATGCCACCAGACTCGAAATTCTAGACCTAGAAAATCTAGAACTAGGCCGCCTTCGGTCCGATCTAAGTATAGTATATAAAATTATACATTGCAATGTCCTACTTGTTAATGAATACTTCAGCTTCAACCATAACAATACAAGAGCACACAATCTATACAAACTCAAGGTTAACCGCACCAAACTTGATTGCAGGAAATACGACTTCAGCAACAGAGTGGTCAATGTCTGGAATACTCTACCTGACTCTGTGGTGTCTTCCCCAAACCCCAAAAACTTTAACCTTTGACTGTCTACTATTGACCTCACCCCTTTCCTAAGAGGTCTGTAGGGGGCGTGCATAAGCGCACCAACGTGCCTACTGTCCCTGTCCTATTATTTCTTTTATTTTCTTTATATGTATCCATGTATTCATAACTATGTTTTTACTTATACCTATTATCTTGTAAGCAATTGACAAAAATAAATAAATACATAAATAAATACATAAATAAAAAAATAAAATAAAATAAATTCAGTTGTTGGCTTTAAAGCGCTAAATGAAATAGGGCTAGATTATTTCTTGGAGTGTATCGGCTGATCCTACTATCTCAGTTAGGCTGAATGCGCTCAGGTTCCTTCCTTTCACCGCTGTGACCATGGAGGCACATTCTTTGTAGTTGTTGCAACCCTTGAAAGAGTCTCTCACTGAGATTTGAGGGGTCCCTATGCTTTTAACTTCTAGAACAACTAGTCCTACCCTAAGCATTGGGCTAAACTGGGATTGAAGCAGATTGACTCAAAGAATCTGGTACTTAATGAGAAGGACTTATTCTGTTTTTTCCTTGTTTTATCGGTTGCTATAAGAAACATAGGCATTTTTATGAAATTTATAAATAAATAATATTTCACTTGTATTCAAAGTCCTGATATAATACATTATAGCACCACCCAATCTACTCAGAAATAGGAAAACAATCTCCTACTCTGACCATCCTTTCAGTGACATATCAAATTTTTACACTGATACATCACAAGATCTCAAGTATTGTTTTGATGATTAGAGACCAATCCAATTTTTAATACATGCAAAATCAAGACCTGTTGTTGCTTGATGTACCAATTTTATTAAGAAGATAAGGTTCCAGTTCCCTGTAAGTTCCTACTGCTTTGAAATAAACAATGGTTTACTGTATTACATAACAATTACTTTTCAGTAAATATAGGTCTGGTTAAATAACTATCAGGGTATAAGCTAAGATCTAGTTCCTAAAAAAAGGGGAATATGCAATTCCAGCAATCTGTTAAAAGACATACACACATTTGACTTAGTTCCAACACTTGGAATAATATCAGCTATGCTAAAAAGTGTCAGTTAATATGCAAAGTATCTTCATCTTAATATACAATATTATGTTTTTTACTTCATCATATTTGAAAGTAGGTGTAAAACCAGTCACAAATAAATGCATTTTATTTATTTAATAATGCACTTAGTTGATAATATTTAGATTCTCTGGATGCAATTAAGGAAGGCTGGAATTTGTAGGAGCGCTCTAGGCTAAAATTTGCTATTTCCATAGAAATACCTAATCATATTTGCATTAAAGCTACAGCTTTTGCCTGTGGAAATTGCCTTTTGCTTTCAAATGAAAACATGTCACTTGAGTAGAGAAGTCATGTTTATTTTTACAAAAGAGAAATTATATTTCATGTAGAATACTTTTACCCCAGCAGTCATATGCTTTCACAAAATCCCATTGAATAATTCTTTTTTTCCCAAACTCATTAAAGAGTCCTTAGCCATGTTTCCTTTTAAATGGAAACAGATACAGCATGCACAGGAAATTAAATGGGAAAGTTGTATACTGAGGACTGGAGGTTAAGAGAAAGATAAAATACAAAAAGATAATCATACCAATTCTTGATTATTGAAACAATTTCTCACCCTTTGTTTGCAACTACAATGTTATTTGTATCATTCAAAAACACACCTAGGTCTTTTATACATGAATGCAAACTAAAGACCTAGATGTATTTCTGAACGTTGTGATTGTAATTAATAGACAGAATTAATTTTATCCCATTAGCTGTTATCCCCCAAGTTTCAGCACTGATAGTTAAATTAGACTGAAATCCTGATGGCACCTTTGATTTAATATAATTCAGAGTAAATGCCAACGTTAAGGAGGGTATTATTCTATTTAATATAGAGAGTTTGGTACCATTTCATTTAGGATAATCCTCGAAGCAAATCAGAGGAAAATCAGTATAAAGGCTGAGGTACAGTACCACGTGTGCAAATGATAAAGTTAAAATCATCAGGTAGGTGATAGGAGGATGTGTGAAAGGAAAAATTCAGTTGCAAAGGTCTCTAGCAACTAAAAAAAATGATAGAAGAAGAAGAAGAAGAAGAAGAAGAAGAAGAAGAAGAAGAAGAAGAAGAAGAAGAAGAAGAAGAAGAAGAAGAAGAAGAAGAAGAAGAAGAAGACCTTCCATATATGAGCTTTGCTTTAGATCAGGGGTGTCAAACACAAGGCCCACAGGTTGGATTTAGCCTACAGGATGTTTAAATCTGGCCCACAGGAGCAGCTGGAAATAGCAAAGACTGGCCCATGGTGCCTCTGACAGTCAAAATGGGCCATGGGGGGGGGGTGTTGCATGAGGCCTCTGCATCCTATTTTGGCTGGCAGGGTGCTGCAGGAGGGCATCCAGGCTGAAAACAGGGCACAGAGAAGCTATATGAGTCCCCTACACCATATTTTGACCAGCAGGGTATTGCAGGACACTGCCCAGATCAAAAACAGGGTGTGGGGGGCCCCGTGCCCCGATTTAGTCAGAAGGGTGTTGCAGGAGGCCATCCAGGCTGAAAACAGAACACAGGAGGCCTCATGTGGCCCTCCTGCACCTCATTTTGGCTGGCAGGATGCTGCAAGAGGCCGTCCAGGCTGAAAATGGGGTGCACAGCATACCACTATGCCCCATTTTGTTAGGCAGGATGGTACAGGAGGGGTCCGTTCTGGCTGGCCTACAGAGGAGAACTGCAATCCTAATCCGGCCCTCGGAGAAATCCAGTTTGAAACCCTTGATTTATACAAGAGGGTTAAATAATTTGGAATCAATGAAGAATTAGGGACCTCCATGCAAAGCAAAGCCAGATTCCTAGTTCTTCATCATGCAATTTCCATGATCTTAAAGCCCTTTTGAGGAAGTTGCGATTCCAAAGCTCTGGTTCAGAGGATCAAAATTGCAAGTGTCTAATAAAGTTTTTGTGATGCAATATATTTTGACTGTGTCAGTACTACGCAAGTGATTTAAAGATCACACTCTTAATTAGGAAAATGCATAAGTAAAATTAGACCATATAAATATCATTTTCCCCACACTATTTATGAAAGGCTGTGGCTGCCAATTCCAAAGTGTGTAAAAACCATATTTTCTGCTTTCATAACATGCATTATTTTAGCCGAACGCTACCAATAATTTTTTATACAAGTTAGTAAGCTCTTAAATCTTCTCCCCTTTCAACAAGCATATAAACACTCCACTCAAATTGAACACCATCTGTTCTTCCAACACCATCATGCACAAAAAAGTTTAATAGTTTTCCAGACATGTGAGGTAGAACTTTATAAACTTATTTTCTTGACAGTTCAGTGAAGAACAGATGAAAAAGAATTGTTAACTCTTTTATTAGTACCTTCATTTCACTTTATCCTTCTTTTACAATTTTCTTCAAGTTTCTTGGAATCCAATGCTGTTTCTTATAAGTGTTCTCTCTTATTCATCTTCTTTCTTTTTTCATTCAAAGCAACTTGTGTGTTACAGTATTCCACATTTCCATACAATAAGCAGGAACTTATTATCAGATAAACCACTCAGTGGTGGGATTCAATGTTTTTTATTACCGGTTCTGTGGGTGTGGCTTGGTGGGTGTGGCTTGATGGGTGTGGCAGGGGAAGGTTACTGCAAAATGCCCGTTCCCTCCCACCCCACTAACCTGCTTTCCAGCTCCTGTGCAGGGCAACCAAAGAAGATCCAGCCAATCAGCTGGGACTCGGGAGGTAGAGGATAGATGGGGGCGGGGCCAGTCAGAGGTGGGATTTGCCAATTCTCTGAACTACTCAAAATTTCCACTACCGGTTCTCCAGAACTGGTCAGAACCTGCTGAATACCCATCTCTGAAACTACTATATGGAAGCATTCCTGTAATAGTTGTTTTCTTTTCTGCATCATATGTTTACTATCATCTCTGACATCCCCTTTCAGGATCCTATACAGGCCTACTGGTTAGTGTTTAGACATGCAAGAGTTCTCTGTGGTACTAATTTATCTATAACTTGTGAAACCATCCATCCAATTAGTCAAATTTAAGAAGTTACCATTAGGAGGAGAAAAAGATAGTACAAAATTATTTTGAAATAAATGAATAGAAATACTATCTACATATAACATGAATATTGAAGCAGTATTATGGTTTGCAGATAACATTCATATATTTAATCCATATACTTTATTTACAAGGGGTTCGCTGGGGAGTAACTCAGGGGTTTAGATTCAAATTTCTTAACTGGTTCTGTGGGCATGGTCTAATTTGTGGGTGTGGCTTGGTGGTCAGGTGAGTGGCTGGGCATGGCTTGCATGTAAATATTGTAAATATATATGTAAAGATTGAATTTTTTATTTTAAAAAAAGACAAAATTTCACCCAAAATCAGGCAAATCAGGCAGGCAAATTGAGCTGCTCGCAGAATCACAGCTTCACTCAGAGATTTACCTTTCTGCCATCTGCTGCCTGAGTCTGCACTGAAAAATAGAAGCTTCAATCCTCAGGAAGATTCAGCTCTGCTCTCAGGCCACTTCTCCCTCCCCCAAACCCCTGAATACCACCCCTGATTGGGCCTCAGGGAAGCCTCCTGGGTGGGGTGGGTGGGGAGGGGAGGGGCCAGCCAATGGTGCGATTTGTCGGTTCTCTGAACTGCACAAAATCGTAACAACCGGTTCTATAGAACTGGTCCGATCTGGTAGAATCCCACCCCTGCAGTAACTGAAGCATAGGAAGTTACTTGTAATATATGAAAAAGCAGAGGACACTGATGAATGGTAGCTTGACAAAATTACTGGAAAAGTGAGGTCCCTGAAATTGGAAGGTACCATTAGAAAGTCTGGTCCTACAACAAGCAACTACTTGAGCAAAGAACTAGTTGGAAAACTCAAAAGAACCTTTCTGCAATTAACATAATTGCACTCGAAATGGCTAATAATAATTGGTAAACTCAGAAGTGTTGATTTCAGAGGAAATCCTGCTAGTTCATTGCATTATTGCCTCAAAGGATCAATACTATATTAGTCCCTGCACATGGTTGCCCAGGGCAGAACAGTAAGCTATTATCATTTCATTACCATTATTCCACAGCTCATGACTTTCACTCTAGTGATTGATGATCCAGCCAATACACATACTAAAATGTTTATAAAGGCACTGAAAGCAGACTGAAAACACCAAATACCTTGGGTTAGTAGAAAAAAAGAAATTACAAGAAATAACTAGGGCACTTCCTCCATATTGCCTGCAGTATCTAGCATTATTTCATTATTATTTATTCATTATTTCACAATATTATTTCACAAGAAGAGTTCTCCACTCCTCTACTCATTACAGAATACCTTATGTCACCAGACTCGAAATTCTAGACCTAAAAAACCTTGAATTACGCCGTCTTCGGTCTGATCTAAGTATAGTATATAAAATCATACATTGCAATGACTTACCTGTCAATGAATACTTCAGCTTCAACCATAACAACACGAGAGCAAACAATAGATACAAACTCAAGGTTAACCGCACCAAACTTGATTGCAGGAAATACGACTTTAGCAACAGAGTGGTTAATGTCTGGAATACTCTACCTGACTCTGTGGTTTCTTCCCCAAACCCCAACAACTGTAACCTTAGACTGTCTACTATTGACCTCACCCCTTTCCTAAGAGGTCTGTAGGGGGCGTGCATAAGCGCACCAACGTGCCTACCATCCCTGTCCTATTGTTTCTTTTATTTTTCTTATATGTATCCATTTCATGTATTCATAACTATGTATATACTTATACCTATTATCTTGTAAGCGATTGACAAATCAAATAAATTCTAAATTACTACTGGCCCATTCTATTGTTTCGTCAAGGAAGGAAGTTTCTTACTAAATATTTGAATTGTCATTCTTTCTCCTTGTTTGCCATGATGATCTTTTGAGTCTTTATAATTACAGGGAGTTTAGTCCTGCCGGCCACATGACCATGGAGATGTCTTCAGACAGCGCTGGCTCTTCGGCTTTGTAATGGAGATGAGCAGCGCCCCCTAGAGCTGGAAATGACTAGCGCGTATGTGCGAGGGGAACTTTTACCTTTAATTACAGGGATCGGTATCTGTTCAGCTGTCATATGAAGGAGGAGAAGGAACGAGATCAGGGAAAGGTTAAAAAGTGTGTTAAATATAACAAAGCCCTAAAATTAATGTACTTTTACAATTCTCACTACTGGAAAAAGGCATGAAAAATCCCATCGCAAAAAGCAGGAAGTACTTTCACTAATGGGCTGTGAAATTCCCATTCTTCTTCCATATTCTCAAAATACATTTGTGTTTTACTCCTCATGAACCAATGGTAGCTGTATGTAAATTTCTACTGCATCCAAATCCTAATTTTAGCTGTTAATCTGTACCTTTTCATCATCCTCATCACCTGGATCGCAGTGAAGAATTGGTTTTCAGTATTTTTTTATTGTGATCCGATGGTCATCTGGATTTTTAGAATCCAAAGCTGATAGACAGAAGAATAAGAAGCTACTACATGAAAGGTGTCAATCACCCTATTCAGTCATCTAGCAAAGGAAGCCTCAGGGCCATTTGTTTTGTCAAGACTATACTTTACTGAAGCTTAAATGGTTGCAGAAATAGTGTAAACTGAATGGGAGGATTTTTCTAACACAAAGGAAAGTCCCCCCCCACAGCCATTTTATTTATTTATTTATTTATTTATTTATTAAATTTTTATACTACCCCCTCTCCCAAAAAGGGACTCGGGGCAGTGTACAGCCCAGATAAAACAACACAATTAGTAGAAAATTTAAAACAGATTTAAAAGAATTAAACTAGTGGCTGGAAATATAAAATTACACAATAACACAATAAAAGCAAGGTAAAAAAAGTTAAAAATTACCAAAAATTTAAAACCCTAGTAATTAATACTAGGCCAGACCGGCCTGTTTGAAAAGGTGAGTCTTTAATGCATGCCGGAAGGCCCTTATGTCAGTTATGGCCTGCATCTCCGGGGGTAATTCATTCCAGAGGGAGGGTGCCCCCGCAGAGAAGGCCTGCACCCTTGGGGCCGCCAGCCGGCATCGTCAAGGAGGCCCACCCTGTGGGAGCGCACTGGCCAGTGGGAGGCCAATGGTGGCAGCAGGCAGTCCCGTAAGTCCCCCTGTTATCTGCAAATGTCCAATCAGATGCTTGCATATTTTTCCAGAAACAGGTGCTCAGTTCCCAGCACTGCATACTGTTAATGACTTTGGCAGATTGGAGTTTCTCACATGGCTCAGCCGGGCTTCTATCCACCTCCTCTTCTTTCTTACATTACAATATTTCCCTCTCTCCCCCACCCCATGCTAATATCTGGTTGTGTTCTGACCAAGGCTTATTGAGATACTAACAAACACATGTTAGTCCCAAAACCTGTTTTTCTTTATTTCAATGGCTGTGAATTTTAGTTATTCACAGCCCGTAAGGAGTCTCAAACAGTTTGTAATAGTCCAATGGAAGTCTGCCAAAGTCCTTCAGGATAAGTCTGATAAGCACGCACCTTTATCTTCCTTGAAATGCTGCCAATGCTAATTGCTTTCCAATTAGTTATACAAGGCCAAACAGAGCAGAAATTCAACACAGAGCTTCATATGTCAAACTGACCAGTACGAACAAAGTTGCTTCCTGCAAAGGTTCCTGTCCCTTTGGTCCTCCTTTATATCTTATGGGAGGGCTAATCACCTCCAAGCTCCTGAATCGCCCCTTTTGTCTTAACAGGCTCCCCTTGTTCCTTTACCTTGCTGCATTCAGATGCTGGAGGCTCCAGAGTCGGCACATAACTCCCAGATGGCCCTGGCTCCATCTCTGTATCAGACGCAGGACCCTGGTCTGAGTCCTCCCCAGACTGGCCCATGTTCCTCACCACTGCCCAACTCTGCTGCCATCTCTGTAGGCTGCCACAACAGGCTGCCAGTTCATGAAGCTTGGGTAGATGAGATGCAACCATGACAGAAGGGTGATGATATCTGAGGAATCTTATTAGAATGCATTGCAAGCATTGATTACGCAATATTTCTTTGACAGTATACCCATAAATATTTTCCAATAGTATTCTTCTGTTACATCATTGTTTTCATATTTATCATCTCTTAAAACTTTCTGTTTCCAATTAGCTATACATAGTAGCTTTTAATACTCAAGATATGTGGATTATATCTGGATATTAAAGTAATATTTTTCCCATGGCCATAGCTGATCTGGAAGTTAAATGTAAAGTGTTTTGCGGTGACTTTTTAAATATTATTACTGAAAGCAGCTTTTATAGTGCAAATCTTGTTTCCACTGCATGCAAATATTTGAATCAGCTTCCAGTTATTGTTTTCCCCACTCCAAACTGCAAAAGGAATTGTATTATTTTCCATTTTGCATAAATTCTGAAGTGACCATGTCAGTGCTTATGTGGACTTGTAAAAAGTAAGCCAAGAGCCAGTAATTCTTAGGACATAGTTGGCAGTGATGCAAATATTCAACAACTGCTCAAGTTCAAGACCACCAAATGCCACACAATATGTTAATTTGTGTAAATTGTGGAAGAGGAAAAAATACAGATTTATTTATTTGTTTGTTTATTTTGTCAAAACCTTACAATACAAAAGAAATAAGCTTAAACATAAGTTTAAATATAAGAAATAGGAACTAATAATTGGGGACAATAGGACAGGGATGGTAGGCATGATTGTGCGCTTATGCACACCCCTTACAGACCTCTTAGGAATGGGGTGAGGTCAATAGAGGTTAGTTTGAGGGTAAAGGAGTGGGGATTTGAGCAGGTGACAACAGAATCAGGTAATGAGTTCCAACATTGAAACTGTTGCTGAAATCATACTTCCTGCAATCAAGTTTGGTTAACATAAATTTATACCTGTTGTGTGTTCTTGTGCTGTTGTGGTTAAAGCTGAAATATTCATTAACTGGTAAGACATTGTAACATATGATTTTATGTACTATGCTTAAGTCCTATCTTAGCTGGCATAGTTCAAGGTTATTTTAACCACTATGATTATGAAAGTCGCTTACAAAATCATACTGGCAATTGTTCCTTTGGTTTCCATCTTCCATGCTGTAAAATTTCTTATCATGCTGAGGTGATCAGTGAAATTTCAACCTAGTCATAGTCTAGAAACTTGTGCAAAGTCTAGATCTCTAATTTTCTGCTGAGACTTGATTGAATATGATGGAATTATAAAGTGAGACTTGGCATATTTTTTCTGGAGCAAGGGGAGGGATAACATCCATCCTTCCGACTGAGACACCTGACCCACCTCAGACAAAGCTGACAGAGTACTCATGACTTACTATTGACCTCACCCCTTTCCTAAGAGGTCTGTAGGGGGCGTGCATAAGCGTACCAACGTGCCTACCATCCCCGTCCTATTGTTTCTTTTATATTTTATTTTTCTTATATGTATCCATGTATTCATAACTATATTTTACTTATACCTATTATCTTGTAAGCAATTGACAAATAAATACATAATAATAATAAAATAATAATATTTGAGTATTGGTCTAGCAAAAATTTTGTATATCCTAGTTAGCAATTCAATATTTCCAGAGGAGAAGCTTCGTAAGATTAGATTTACAACTCTTATTGCCTTTTTGGCAATGCCGATACAGTGAACAATAGTAAGTACATGTTTGTTCCTTGTTCTTCTGAGGAACTGAAAGCTATTGGAGTATTGGTTTAGGAAAAGCAGCAAAAAAAATTGTGAAGATCATCAAAGGGCTTCTTCATTTCATTTGGCTTAGATCAAAGTACCTCTCTGAATTAAGATCAGAAAGCTTCAACCCGCTTGAGTTGCCTTTTCGAACAGCTGGACCTCTTTACTTCCATCAATAAAAAGAGTTCCTTCAATCAGTAGCAAAGATCTACTTATGTGAAATTATTGATTCTATTCTGTGATGGCAATAGCAGACAGGAATTTCTGTACAACTGTTTCTATAAAATTCTACCCAGTGGAGCTATTTCAAGGGTTGAGGGATAACCAGCTGCATTCAACATGTGTTGTTTGGGGGAGAAAAATTGTAAACTTCTAACTTAGCATCTACAATTCAAAATTGTGCATATTTTGTAGCTTATCGATCCTGAGCTCCAGAGATGGTAATCAGCAGGTTCTGAACAGTTCTGAAGAACCGGAAGCCAAAATTTTGAGTAGTTCGGAGAACCAGCAAATACCACCTCTGACTGGAGATTTTACAGTATCCTTCCCCTGCCATGCCCACCAAGCCACACCCACAGAACCAGTAGTAAAAAAAAATTGAATCCCACCACTGGTGTTGTTATAATATGGCATTAAATGAACCTAGCCAGCTGAACACAGACTCTTCACCTGATTATCACTCACAGACCAGATGGATGATCATGTATTAAGTATTCCCTACATAATTGATATCATCCAGATTCTCTTAGATCTTTAAGTGTTATGAGCACAATGTCATGTTCTGAAATCACAGAAAAGCTGAAATGGATCACTCAAGGGTTTCAGTCTGTGTCAGTCTCTGCATATCACAACATTATCTTTCAGAATGGACAACTTTTATTTGGAGGATAAAACTACTCAGGCCAGAAGTGTTTTAGGGCCTTTATTATTTTGAATAATAAATTATTTATTTATTTTTATCATTACTTTATTATTATTTGTATGACCATTGTTATTATTATTTAAAAATAGTATTTAATATTTTAGAACAAATTTTGAATAGAAAAGATCTCTCGGCTACCAACTCATATTTTGCATGTCTGAAACATATATTTTCACTTTAAGCCTTGTTAAAATGTGCCACGTGCATAGCTAGCACACATGAAGAGGCCATAGAAACACATGGACCTAACCTCACCATGATTGGGGGTAGAGGGGAAGCCTCTTTAGAATGACTTGTAAAACATTCCTATGCCTGTTTCCAAGTTGCCATGAGAAAGAGGGAAGAAAGACCCGAAGGAGCATATTGCAAATAAAATCAGAAGCACATTCCAAGCTTATCTCACAAAGACTGTAACTTAGGCAACCGGGAAGACAGGATCATAGGCAATTGTAAAGTACATGTCTCAGAGTTGGCTTCATACAGGTCATGCTGGCATGTTGCTCCTAATAAATCTTTTGAAGTTTTTTGAAGCTTGACTTGAGGCTTATGATCAATGGTGGAATTCAAAATTTTTTACTACCGGTTCTGTGGGCGTGGCTTGGTGGGCATGGCAGGGGAAGGATACTGTAAAATCTCCAGGCAGAAGTGGTATTTGCTGGTTCTCTGAATTATTCAAAATTTCCGCTACTGATTCTCTAGAACTGGTCAGAACCTGCTCAATACCACCTCTGCTTATGATTTAATTAGGTCAATTGCTGGAATCCTGACAATTATATACTTCATGAGCATTTGTGTTATTGTCAAGATATGGGAACAGAATTTATCTCTTTCCTCTTTACAGAATAAGAAAACCTGATTAAGAATTCTTATTTATAAGCCTGGTAGATTTCGAACAACAGTAGACATAAGGACAAATTGCGATGATGTGAAAAATAGAGTTTAAAAGGAAAAATCTGGAAAAGATGAGCTCCTCCTACTATACCACAGAGTAATATTCCCATCTTAGAAATCTGTAATAGTTGTCATACAGATATTTTAAATTAAATATATTACTTCTCCATTCCTCTATTTCAGTGAATCGTGAACACTAAAACAATTCCCAATTTTGAAAGCACAGGTTTAAGTGTGTATTATTCTTATCCTTTAATTTCACTAGACTAAAGTTCCAAATTTTCCAAATCTTCAGTTCCACTTTTTTCCAAAGTATTTTTCTTTTACAATAAAGTTATTTTTTCAAACTGCTAGAGAAACAGAGAGTCAGAGGTACAGAAAATTAACATTTCTAAAGGAACCCTTGGTAATATACATATTGTAGTTAGTCAATCAAAGCATCCTTTATTGCTCTATTATAAAGCTGAATAAATTGCATCCAACAGAATAAAACTTTTCTAAACATATGAGGTTATTGAAGTTCAATTATGCAAATTGTGCACATCTTTATTTTTCGCTCATGTTTTTATTTTTCTCACCAGGAGGTCATCCTGTTTCTTCCCAATAAGAAAGTCATATAGAACTGTCAGGCTTTAAAATATAAATCACCAAAGAAGTTACAGTTGATAATGTTTTAAGTCTCTGACCTTTTGCTTTCTTTTCCTGACAAGGAAAGTCTCTAATGTATATCATTGGGATATTTGGCATGAAGTGAAAATGGCCACAGATTTAATTAAAATGTAAGTTATTGTTAGCAAGAAAGGTCATGGTTTTGAAAAAAAAAAAGATGTAATTTTAGGAGTATATTAGCAGCCTCTCTCCAGAGTTATTTGCATGTAAAATATATATTTTGTACTTGACATTTAGAAAGGAAATTGGAACTGTTTATAATGGATGCTTGAACACTTCTGTATTCTTGTGCTCCTTTTGTTCTCATTTGGTATAATTGGTTAGATGGTACATACAGCAGTTGTTACATTTCATTCTTTATGCCTGAGTGCCTAACTGAGCTTGGAATTAGTCCACAAAGATTTCTGTAGCACAGAATGGAAGGCAACGTGCCCAATATTTCTTTTGGAATTGGAGAGAATAGAAATCCACAGGGAATCCAAAATGGGAAAGGGTTTTGATTGCATATGACAAATGTGTTTCTTGGTGGTTCACCATATCCAGAATATGACTGGGCTTTCTAAAACTTCCTCAGTGTTCTTAGAAGGAGACCATGATGGACCCAACAAAAGCTATTACACATCTGTAAGCATTTAGCATTGTGTCACAATGTCTCACTAGAAACAAAGTGGCTCTTTGAAAAATAGTTTTCTGTAGTATAATTGCTGATGAGCAGTTCTCTCCAATCTGGCAAATTGTTTTCCCTTGTTGATGTGCACTTGATTCAGCCTTACTCATTTCCTTTAGAGGGAGAAAAAGTATACATTACTGTAATCAGTTATAACTTAGATATTTGACAGAAGGAGGAGAAAAAAATCCTCACCAAACTCTTAATATTTTTAGTAGTATTATAATGGTATGTACAAATGACCTTGGAAAACTGGGCGCAGAGACCAGAGGTGGTATTCAGCAGGTTCTGACCAGTCCTGGAGAACCATTAGCAGAAATAATTTGGAGAACCGTCAAATACCACCTCTGACTGGAGATTTTACAGTATCCTTCCCCGCCACACCCATCAAGCCATGCCCAAAGAACCAGTAGTAAAAAAATTTAATCCCACCACTGCCAGAGACACTGTCTAGGACACAGTCAGATAAGAGACAGAATACTCCACAGCTGAATGGTGGATGGGACAAAAGGCTCAGAAGAGACGTTCTTAATTTCTCAGAACATAAAGGATTTAGGGGGAGAATTGTACTTTCAGAGTTGCAAAATCTGTTAATTGAACCTTAGAATAAAGTAGAATTTGTTCATTTTGTCATATGTTTCCTATATATCCCATCTGGTAAAGTTGACAAGGGTATTTTTTAATATATGCAATTTTATTTAAACAACTTCAACAGAGCAATCCTATTGTTATATTATGCTTGAGGGACAAGTAGGAGGAAGAGATTGTAAGTCTCTTACAGAAAAAAAAGATAAAGACTTCTATTGTCTGTGCAGCCTGGAATAGCAAAAGCAAATAAGGAGGAAAAAAACAAAGCTGGGTGTTTATTTATTTGTTTGCTTATTCAATTGATTCAATTTAGTGTCCCCAATTTCAAAATGACTTTGGGCAGCCCACGGTATAAAGGCAGGGGAGAGGAGATAAAAAGATAATACAAAGCAAAGGGGGGAAAAAAGAGAAGACCAAGATATTAAAGTGAGCTGGGAGCATTTAAACATATTCAGCCAAGCTCCAGCCAAGGAACCTTATTCCAGAAGGCAGATTCTACAACATAGAAGGCATGTTTTCTAGTGGAAAGATATATAATTGGTGTCATCAGTATAGCAGTGGATCATTTCACACAGGGCCTTCGTGTAGATACTGAATAAGAATGGGGAGAGAATTGAGCTCTGAGGCAATCCATAAAACAAGGGCCTACAGCAGGGGTGGGATTCTACCAGTTTGGACCAGTTCTATAGAACCGGTTGTTACGATTCTGTGCACTTTGGAGAACCGGCAAATCGTGCCCTTGGCTGGCCCCTTCCCTCCCCTCCTGTCAGATTTCTTGCTTTCTAGCTAATCAAATCGCTGTTGTACTGCTTCGCCTTCACCCAGGAGGCTTCTCTGAGGCCCAGTCATGGGTGGCATTCAGGGGGTTGAGGGGTGGGGAGAAGTGGCTTGAGAGCAGAGCTGAACCTTCCTTAGGACCGAAGCTTCTATTTTTCAGTGCAGACTCAGGCAGCAGATGGCAGAAAGGTAGACCTGGGAGTGAAGCTGTGATTCTGCAAGCAGCTCAATCTGCTTTGCCTGATTTGGAGTAAAAGTTGCTCATATATATAATTTCAATATTTACATAAATATTTACAATATTTACATACAAGCCATGCCCAGCCAGTCACATAACCACCAAGTCATACCCACAAATTAGGCCATGCACACAGAACCGGTTGTTAAGAAATTTGAATCCCACCCCTGGCCTACAGAGTTATCTTTCCCTCACAAGCAATACCCTGGCAATCCACTCCAGACAAATGAAGATAACCACTGTAAAACAGTACCTCCCAAGTCTTAGAGGGATGGCATGGTTGATAATATCAAAAACTAAAGATGAGGTCAACCTAACACAAAAAATGGATTGCTATCCACAAATGCAATAGTAATAGGGAAGTATTTACTTTTTTCTACCTATACGATACATCTTAATATGGGTTGTTACCCTTGTTCAGTCAGACTTGCTCCGAGTTTTTATCCAACGTATAATTGTACATTGTATAACATTGCTACATTAAAATAAAATGTTACATTATATAACCTCCTAATTATACGATTTATGTAACTGAAGTCCTTGATGGATGGATCAACCATCTGTGAACCATTTTGTAACAATTTACTCTTAGCTTACAATTTAGGGTAACTTTTATTGATTTTTTTCCCCAAAGTTCAAAAACAGGAGGCTTCCCTGAGGCCAAGAGGCAAAGAAACGGAGCACGGGGGTGAATGGGGGGGAAAAAAAGCCACGCCCACCCAATCACATGGTCATACCCACCTAACCATGCCCACAGAACCGGTAGTAAAAGTATTTGAATCCCACCCGACTCCACCACAGTCTTTGCCTACTCTTCTCCTACATATAATGTGTCAACTCTTCAAACTAGCTCATTTTCTGCTGGTCAGCAGGAAAAAGCAACAACTGGTCCCTAAAATAGTATGTCCCATTCAACCTGATCTTTGGTTGTCCAAGTTTAGAGTGTCACAATCTAAGAAGCCCAAACAACCCAGGTGACTGGTTTTCAGCTACTGCACATTGACTTCAGTAATTACAATGTGAATGGGTAGATGTATACATACCGTCAACATTCCGACATAGTTCAAGATGCTCACTTTAATATTTAATATTTTTAATATTTTTATCTTAACTATTGTATTCTAAAATGATCCTTATTCCCAAATGTTATGCATGTAGATAACTCTTATATATGCATTCATTCAATCCAGACTTTAAGCATTTTCTAGTAAATGCCATTTTCTTGGCATCATACTGTGCCAAGAAGAAAGACAAAGCCATTTCAACTGCATGAAACACAACCATTTTGGTCAATAAATTATAAATACAAGGAATGGATTTTTTCTCCATTAATGCTATACTGAGAACTCAAAGGCCACTCATTGCTAACTGAGAATAAATACTCAAGCGTCCTGTTCAGACACCCAATGGATGTGTTCCAATTTAGAGTTCAAGTATATAGGTCTCAGTAATTGTTAAGGGAATCGGAACTAATCTTTTTAAGAGATCCATTTTCTTTGTTATATAAAATGTTTTAGTTTGATAAGCCTCTAATTTTGTAATAATGAAAATATAATATTTCAAAAAGAAGGATCTGGGACAATTCATTTTTATCTTAGTGACAATATTTGTGGAAACCTAACAATAAAATAAATAAATATGTACATACAATTAGTGGTGGGATTCAAATTTTTTTGCTACCGGTTCTGTGGGTGTGGCTTGGTGGGTGTGGCCAAGGAAGGATACTATAAAATCTCCATTCTGTCCCCACTCCTGGGAAGAGGTTACTGCCAGTTTTCCAAACTACTCAAAAATTCCACTACTGGTTCTCCAGAACTGGTCAGAAGCGGGTGAATATCACACCTGCATAAAATTTTGATGAAATATGACTCCAATTGCATAACATATTTACAAATTCAGTATTTCATAACTATGAATTATAATTGGTTTCAATGGTCAGAAACTAATCAAAGAGAGAAGCAAGCTAGAATTAAGGATATGACCTAAGTGCTAGAGCCCACTGTGACTACATAGCCAAAAAGGCGTTAAGAGTTGTTAACCTAATCTTACGTAGCTTTTTCTCTGGTAATATTACACTAATAACTAGAGCATACAAAACATTTGCTAGACCAATACTCGAATACAGCTCATCAGTGAACCCACATTACGTATCTGATATTAGCACAGTTGAGAAAGTCCAGAAATACTTCACAAGAAGAATTCTACTCCTCTACTCATTGCAGAATACCTTATGCCACCAGACTTGAAATTCTAGATCTAGAAAACCTAGAACTACGCCCTTTGGTCCTATCTAACTATAGTATATAAAATCATATATTGCAATGTCCTACCTGTCAATGAATACTTCAGCTTCAACCATAACAACACAAGAGCAAACAATAAATACAAACTCAAAGTTAATTGCACCAAACTTGATTGCAGGAAATATGACTTCAGCAACAGAGTGGTCAATGTCTGGAATACTCTACCTGCCTCTGTGGTTTCTTCCCCAAACCCCAACAACTTTAACCTTAGACTGTCTACTATTAACCTCACCCCTTTCCTAAGAGGTCTGTAGGGGGCGTGCATAAGCGCACCAACGTGCCTACCGTCCCTGTCCTATTGTTTCTTTTATTTTCTTTATTTTTCTTATATGTATCTATGTATTCATAACTATGTTTTTACTTATACCTATTATCTTGTAAGCAATTGACAAAAATAAATAAATAAAAATAAATAAAATAAAAATAAATAAATAATCTTTCTAACAGTAAGGACATTTAACCAGTGGTACAGCTTGCCTCCAAAAATCATGGGCGCTCCATCCCTGAAGGTTTTAAGAAGAGACAAGACAGTCACTCGTCTGAAATGGTATAGATTCTCCTGCTTGAGGAGGGAGAATAGACTCAAAGGCCCCTTCCAGGTCATTCATTCTATTCTGTTCTAATTTGTTTGCAATGTGTGGGTTCTTTATTTTCTAAGATCTGGACATACCACAGCATAACAATATTTTACTGCGGCATAGAATTTTCCCTCCTAATCCTCATAAACGGATGTAGCTGCATAAATTAGTCTTTGATGGTTAGTCCTGATAACAAGCAAAAGCCTTAAAGTTTGTAAAGTGCCAGACAAGTTTTGCCACCCTCCAAAAGTCCTTAAGTTTGTTGGGATTGGGAGCTCTCTCAGCAGGGTTCTCCTTTTCCGATCAGTACTGACTTCCATGCCAAGTTCCGGGTAGGCATCACAGCAGAATGAGCTGATTACCATAGCTTGTGATTGACTGTAGCTCTTGCTTCCCTATAATAGTTATATCGTAAATTCCAGCTGCTCTCTTCCACCTCTTGCCTTTCTCTCTTACACACCAGTGATGGGATTCAAAAAATTTTACTACCGGTTCTGTGGGTATGGCTTGGTGGGCATGGCATGGCTTGGTGAGGATGACTTGATGGGCTTGGCAGGGGAAGGATACTGTAAAATCTCCATACCATCCATCCCACTAACCTGCTTTCCAGCTCTGTTCTCCTGGGCAGGGCAACCAAAGAAGACCCAGCCAATCAGCTGGGACTTGGGAGGCAGAAAATAGATGGGGGACAGGGCCAGTCAGGGTTGTCATTTGCCGGTTCTCCAAACTACTCAAAATTTCCACTATTGTTTCTCCAGAACTGGTCAGAACCTGCTGAATACCACCTCTGCTACACACCAACACTTTTGTAGACCAAGAACCTGGCCAGCATATGCTTCAGTTAGCCCAGGGGTGTCAAACTCATGTTGTCAACTATGGTGTCGTCATGTGATGTATTGCAGCTTTTCCCCCCCTTCGCTAAACCGGGCATGGGCGTGGCCAGCACATGTTGCATCCAGCCTGCGGACCACAAATTTGACAGCCTTGAGTTAGCCAATGACCTGGACTGCCAGCATGAATGATTGTGAGTAATCTTCCAGGCAGGCAGGCAGGCAGGCAGGCAGGCAGGCAGGCAGGCAGGAAGGAAGGAAGGAAGGAAGGAAGGAAGGAAATTTAGGGTTTCCTAATGTGGGGTTTCTACTTAGCTGTACCTGCTTTTCCCAAATGTCCATTAAATGTTCCCATAATTTTTTCAGGTCAGAAAAGTGGAGGTAGTGTTTTAAATAGGGTGATTCCCCTTTCCATCTGCTCACTGACTGATCATCTACTGAGAAACTTTGACTTCATCTTTACTATAAAGAGAAGAAAATATTTTAATCTATTATGGGGAAAAAAACCAATTACCTGATTAATATCCAAGGCCTGAAGGTTAAACAATGTATTTCCATTATAAAACAATTGCTATTGGGAAGAGATCCTATTTATTAACATCTTTAGAGGTCTGTTTGGCATAATATAATAGAATCTGCTCCATTTAAATTTTTTTAAGTATAATCATTCACTACATGAAGGTAAGGAAGGATGACTTAAGCAACTCTCCACATCTTACAAACTTTTTATCATTTCAATTAGGATTGGTAAATGTCTTGTTTTATATTGCGATCATAAAATTGGTTTTACAGTCCTTCTAGGTTTGTTTATATCCCAATTAATTTGAGTAATTGAGATTAGTAACAGAACAAGGTTGTGCAGAAAGAACAATTACAAAGAAAGCATGAAGAGTCAATAGGAGGAGCTCTTCAAAAGATTATAGCAACATACAGTTAAAAAAAATACATGCTATGCCCACAGATTTATAATTGTAAAATATTGACTTGGGAATTGATTTACTTTTCTTTGTCCTTTGGGGAAAGGAAGGAAATAATAAACAGACTTCCTAGTCACAGATCTGGTTTCCTGTGTGACATGGATAGTGAATTACATCAGATTAATAATTGATGTCCCCTTTCTCAATTATACTCCCTCAGCAACACAGCTTGTTGAGGTCAACATATGAGATGGATGGCAAATGTTCTCCCTCAAGTTGCCTGCAAAGCTTCAGCTGTATTAACATTGCATCCAAACTACAATACGATAACATTTATCCTTATTTAATTCATCCTCAGCTAAGTCTTATCTCAACAGCAGACATTATTTTCATTTTTATCATTGGACAAGGACGTTAAAGAGTTTACTTTCCATGTTACCAACTCTTTCCTCTATGTTATAGTAATGGCATCAATATTATCAGAAGGCAATGTCCTTCCCCTTTCTCAGCCTAGCCAAATCTTCTGTCTTTTTCTTCTCCCCTGCCCTCCATCTCTCCCTCCCTCCCTCCCTCCCTTCTTCTCTCTCTCTCTCTCTCTCTCTCTCTCTGTCTTTCTCTCTCTCTCACACACACACATGCACACACACACAAAGCTTATTCTCACTGTAAAAAAATAAAATTAATAGCAGCTATTAAAAACAGTCATGAAATTGGCATCAAGTGCATATTTCTCATTTATATCCTGCAAGTGAATTGCAGGTCAATATTTATTTATTTTTTATTTATTTATTTTGTCAAGCAAGTATTAGATAACATATATAAGTATAAACATGATTATGAATACATGAAATTGATACAAATAAAAAGAAACATTAGGTATGGTAGGCATGTCCCCTATAGACCTCTTAGGAAAGGGGTGAGGTCAACTGCAGACAGTCTAAGGTTAAAATTTTGGAGGATTTGGGGAAGAAACCACAGAGTCAAATAGTGTATTCCAGACATAGACCACTTTGTTGTTGAAGTTGTATTTCCTGCAATTGAGTTTGGTGCAGTTTACCTTCAGTTTGTATCTATGGTATACTCTTGTATTGTTGTGGTTGAAGTTGAAGTAGTCATTGATAGGTAGGACGTTGCAATAGATAATTTTATGTACTACACTTAGATCATCCTAAAACACTAAACAACATTCCCAAATCCTATTGAACAGACATAAATAACTTTAAAACTTTGTTTTTAATTCCACCTTTATTACTTTATAAGTAATGCAGCCAGCATACCTAATACTCTTTGGCTTCCTATTTTTTTCCACAACAAAAATCTTGTATGGTGAGTTGGATGAAGAGAGACTGTCTAGGGCTCTAGGCTACAGTACCCAGCTGGTTTTCATGTCTAAGGCAGGACTAGAACTCAGTCTCCTGACTGGATGACAGAAAACAAGCAGAGAAATTACATATGCTATGTTAAAATGAACAGAGCAGTGTGGTTCCAGATTATTCATTGTTTCATATATATGCGTAAACAATAACATGTAACTTTTGTAGCTGTGCATTTTTTTAAAAAAAAAATCATTTTAATTATTACAGAATTAAGCAATTTTAATATTATTTTACATTATAACATTCTTTAAAAATAGTTTTGGGTTTGTTTTTAAATTGAAGATGCACTGGTTTATAAACTTCTACCACAATTAAAAATAACAGTTAACCAGACTTTTGATTCCCCAAGTTAATTGTGTGTTGCATTTTGAATGGTAACATTTCCCCATTAGAAGACACTTTACCATTTTAAACAATGCTTTTAGAGGTTCCTTTAAATTATTCATTTCTTAATGGTAGCCTGATTTAAATTCTCTCTCTTTCTTTCCCATATTCCTCTGTTGGGATTGTTAAAAAACAACAACAACAATGGAAATGCAGGACAAACATTTAAAAAAAATAAATAATCAAATAAAATTCAAAAACATGGTAAATTTGAAAAATACCCAAGTTTTGATCAGTATCTTAGTCTAAGACATGTGGGATCAAACCAGCACATGTTGTTATTGCAAAAACCAACTAACAAATAAAATGATTTCCTTAAGCATCTTTCCACCATATGGCAGTTGACAGGCAGAATGAGATGCTGAGATGGATAGCCAAAAGCAGTTTAATGATTCCACAACAAGAATCTGAACTGTAGAGAGACATCTCATTGCACTTGACATTTTTAGACCTCTACCATGGTAGCTTTGTTTTGCTTACTTCTGTTACAGGGTTCCAATGCTTTGAATACAGGCATGTAGACAAAGGTGATCTGCATAACTGCATTAGTAGATTTTATCATTTGGATTTAAACTCTGACAGAAAAGAAAAGGTGATTGATCCTAACATATTGCTAAGTTAGCTTCAGGCTAGGAATGCAAGCAGTATTTTTCAAGTCAGGCATTATTACTTCTCATTTGTTGTTCATTGACCAGCTGTCAACAGTAAGATTTTTCAGGCTGTGGCAACTAATAATGGCCATTTTAATTGTTTATTTAATTGCTAGGAATGGGGGGAAGAGGGTCTAGCTAGCAGCCTACAAAATATGGAATACAGCATATAGCCACAATTTTACTCAAGGTATACAAACATGACAAAGTGGAAACTGGGATGATTAAAAATCATTTCAAGGATTCTGGACTGGTGCCCACAAATAGTCTCTCCTAAAGATAGGTAAAAGTAAAATCCCCTTCTGAATATAAATAACTAATTATATAAAGCATTAAGATGCACGGGGTGCTTTTTTTTACAGAGGATAACCTGGATGTGTGGTCACTGAGGTAATCATTGGGTTGTTTTTACTGCCTGTTGTTCACAGATACATTCATATTCACCTTAATCAGGCTGTTTATATTTTCATGATTTAGATGACACTCTCAACTGATTGGATAATATATTTTCATCATCAAAAAAAAAGAGCCATAAAGAAATATGTATGTTTTTTTCTGATTTGAGTAACATTTTTTTTTGTAAGAGCTATGAAGCTTTTGCACAAAGGCAGAGAAGGAATAGTAGATAAGTTTTCAGTTCTACTTAAAAACAAAACACTATACTTCTAGTGCCTTAAAAATAACACTTCTAACTCTTTCATTTGTGTACTGTGAAAAAGCTATTTATTATTTATTATTATTTAATGCAATAACCAACAGAGTTGAAAAGGCTTGACCAGTAATTTTGTTAAAGGTCAATTTGGACATTCTACTCCCAAAAGATCTTACAGAAGAGAGGTGCTAATATAAAAAAAAAAACCAGCTGGCTTTGCCTTTTCCAAATCAATCTATTTTTTTAAAAAAAGAAATATGTGTGAAAAGAAAATAATACAATGATAAAACTCTCATTCTTTGTTTTTTTTTAAATGAAGAAGTATTGTTCAAGTTTGTTTGTTAAGTCCTGAAATGTATTTAACAATTTCCATTAAAAAAATTTCAAGCAAGTTACACAAATCTTTATTTAAATTACAAAAGGACCACAGAAGATAGGGCTGTCTTGTTATAGAAATGGCTAGTTTCTATTATTATAAAAAAGTAAAAAATTGAGGGTAGATCTTAATGTCTTATTTTACTGCACCAAAGGAGTCAATGTCTTCTTTTTTCTTTTTCTCTTACTTTTCCACACTATCCGCTTCCCTTTTTCCTTCCCTAATTTCCCTAATTTCCCTAATATTTGCTTTTGTATTCTTTTTGTATGTCATATTATAAATTAATAAAGCTATGAATAAATAGGAAGATGGGGCCGTGCAGCACTTAGAAAACATGTGGAGCTGCTCATAAGGCACCTGTGTGCAACTCTTGAACCAAACATCTATTCATGAGATCTCACTGTTGTTGCTCTATGAGATAGGGGAAGGCAACTACATTGTCCCACAAAGAGATACAGCTGCTTCCAAAATTGCAGTAAGGTGCTATGTCCATGCCCCCGTGCATTCTTATGCTTGCATTTATGTTCATACCTGAAGTACTACAAAACTGTGATACAAAGACTTTATATGTCCTTTGTAGATCCTACCGCATAATAAAAGTTATTATAAGAATTTCTACAAGTTAAAAAACACTGGACAAAACTTCTAAATTAAATGCTATTTCTAATATTATAAAGAGTAAATTGCACCTGGTTTTTACCCTAGCACTGTGGAGGCAGAAGTTGAAATTGGACACATGGAAAGGAAGAGGCGGGGCATAAAATGCTAAAAAATCATGTTAAGAAACAAAGATCAGATATGCAGATATGCATTAATGCTTAATGTTTAATGCCAATAGTGATTAGTATTGTCAATACAATCACAAGCATGTTTAGTTCATCTCTGTATTCCAGTTTTAAATGTTTAAGCCATTTTTTTCTGCGTCTAAAGCACTTTATGATTATTCTCTGCAGACTTTGTATCAGTTAGCTAAAACCATTTCACAAAAACTTGATATTTTCCAGATCTATTCAGCTCCCACACAAATGACTGTTATATCATTATTGAGGATGAACTCTACCATATAAAAATAAATCTCAAGTAGGCAAAAATAATAGTGAAGGCAACAAATGGCATTTATATCACAGAAAGTTAAAGTCATCCTCAAGTGAAACTCAGTTCCTATGAAAACATCCATGCATTACTATTATTTTTAGCAATGTAATGGAAGTTAGTGTCCCAACAATGGCTACAATGCCTACATGGATAATTTTGCTTAGCTTGCAAGATCAGTCAAGGTTTATTAGGCACTTCAATGTATATAAATTGTATAGATTATACAAAGGTGTATACTGCAGAACAGCGAGCCCCAGTCTTTTGGGCACCAGAGACTGGTTCCATGGAACGGGGGTTTTCCACAGACCAGAGAGAAGATGGTTTTGTGTGCTGCCTGCTGTTGTGGCCTGTCAGCTGGCAGCCCCTCTGGCAGCCAAATCAGAAGAGGAGGAGAAGGCATGAGAGTCAGCATCAAGACAACCTGAGAGACCCAAAGGGGGAAAAGAGAGTGGAGCTGGCAGAGAGAAAGAGACAGAGGCTGAGTCTGGGCCATCCATCAGCCCTAAAATGGAGAGTCAATAGCTCTCAGGTTTGGAGGTGGCTGAAGACTGGAACACTGGCCGTATCTAACAAATGAAATTCAATGTAGAGAAAAGTAAAGTCCTACACTTAGGCAAGAAAAACCAAAAGTACACATATAGACTGGGTGAAACCAGGCTCTTGAAGTCTTAGTGGACAACCAGCTAAATATGAGCCAGTGGTGTGCAGCAGCAGCCAAAAAAGCTAATGCAATCCTAAGTTGTATTAACAGAGAGATACAATCGAGATCAAGTGAGGTACTAATACCACTCTATAAAGCCTTGTAAGACCGCACCTAGAGTACTGCATCCAGTTTTGGTCACCATATTATAAAAAAGATGTTGAGACTCTAGAAAAAGTGCAGAGAAGAGCAACCAGGATGATTAGGGGGACTAGAGACTAAGGCATATGAAGAACGGTTACAGGAATTGGGCTTGGCTAGTCTAGTAAAGAGAAGGACCAGGGGAGACACGATAGCGGGTCTTCCAATATTTGAGGGGGTGCCACAGAGAGGAGGAGGGGGTCAAGCTATTTTCTAAAGCACCCGAAGGCCAGACAAGAAATAATGGATGGAAACTGAACAAGGAGAGATTTAACCTGGAAATAAGGAGAAACTTTCTGACAGTGAGAACAATCAACCAATGAAACAGCTTCCCCTTGGAAGTTGTGGGAGTGCCATCACTTGAGACCTTCAAGAAGAGATTGGGCTGCCATTTGTCAGAAATGGTGTAGGGTCTCCCGCCTGTCTACAACACCATTCTTTCCACAGTCCAAGAAGGTCTAGATGACCTATAAAGTCTATTGGACTAGATGACTATAAAGTCTATTGGACTAGATGACCTATAAAGTCCCTTCCAACTCTGATTATTTGTTATCTGTTATCTGATGAGGAAGAGGAGGAACATCTGGGTCCAGTGCCTGACATGTAGGGCAGTGGAAATCCATGAGCCGATACTATCCATGAAGATAGTAGGGCAGTGGAAATCCATGAGCCGATCCTTGGGAAGAAAGAGCCACTGCAAAGCCCCACCTTAGATCTGAAGATAAAAGGTAGGGGGTGGAGATGAATAGATGTGGCAGACAACTATTCATCTTCTGGATGGACGGACTTGTTACCTGTGGTGAGAGAGGGCTGCCAGCACTATTAATAAAGGAGTCTTTGAATTAACTTCAGAGGGTTTGCAGGTGTCCTGATCCAGGGAGCTGGATCAGGATACCTGCATTCTGCGTATGGTTGGTGAAGCCCAGTTGCTGGCATGCCGCGGACTGGTGCCAATCCATGGAGCAGGAGTTGGGGATCCCTGAACCAGAATATCAATGAATCCTTACAAAATAATCTAAGTGCCTCTGTGTATATGCACGACCATGTGCACATCTATGTGCACATATAGGATATCCATGTGCACATATAGGATATTTTTGTTTATTCGTTTGAATTTCCCTACCTCTGTTATCATTTCACATCAAAACAACCTACTGCTTTTCTACATGGTTGGGTTTTTTTGGTATCTTTTGATAATAAACTACAGGAAATTCATTTTACATTGCACTAGAAGTACTATCTCGCCCCTGAGTAAAAGAAAGGATTTGTGTTGAGTTTGATTAAGTCAAAAGACAATACCTTTCATGTGTGCGCAGCACCCTCTGCAACATTATTTCACGTTTTTAATGGACAATGAGTGATGAATACACAATGATTATTTCTGCCCTTGATTTTACATCCTGCAGACTGTGGCTATTGACTGCCATTTATCCAAATGGCAAATGTATGCTTTCTTTTATTCTTGTTCTGTAGGAAATAACTGAATCACTGCGGCCTTTTTGCAGCTTGGAACATTTCATAATACTTCCCCACAGCTTCAACTCTTACTTTAAGGGGAAAAAAAGCAACAACATGACATAATGACACTTGGTTTTAAGAATAAGTCTGTATGAACCACTTCCCAGTCATTGAATGGTTTATTGTCTTGAAGTGACAAAATTATACTTGCCAAGTCTTTCAAATGAGTGTGGGGTTCTGCAATTAAAGCTAATATAGATAAAATTATGTATACTCTACAATTTTCATGCTCTAGCAGTTTCAATTGTTATTGTAAAAGTTATACTTACATTAAGAACTTTATAAATGAATCAGCTGACTTGAAAAAAAACACAGGTATGATATTCTTGCCCCTATATACCACAGACGCTCACTAGGGCTGGGTATTTAAAGTCTCTAATCTTTCCCAAGCATTTCAATACTAATTGAATTTTTTCCTGCATGCAACTTGATGATTTGCTAATATTCAAGCAAATTTCTCCCTTCAGCATGTTTCAGGATGCCCAAGCTGATACTTTTTTTAAACTCACCTTGCCCAACATTATTTATGTTAATGTATCAAAGAAGCTACCTATGTTAAAATTGAACAGCCCCCTCTCAACAGAGAGAGAAGGATACAACTACCTATCTCCTGTCTACAACACCATTCTTTCCACAGTCCAAGAAGGTTACATACATATTTGCATTCTAATTCAGGTATCCCTGAGAGTACAGATAAACCTCCAAGTTGTATCCTCAGAGCTAACAATTGATCTCCAAATGCTAATGCAAATCCTTCCATTCTCCACCATTCCCCATTATTCAGTCAGAACTGAAGAAGCGTCTTGGATGAGAGGCAAAATGTTTTCAAAGAAAAAAGA
Organism: Bungarus multicinctus; assembly: GCA_023653725.1. Classification (NCBI taxonomy): domain Eukaryota; kingdom Metazoa; phylum Chordata; class Lepidosauria; order Squamata; family Elapidae; genus Bungarus; species Bungarus multicinctus. The sequence continues at coordinate 68,180,040 of CM042849.1, forward strand.
AGAATGTCCAGTTGCCTTTTGAAAACCACCTTTGGGACAAGCATGACCTGGATATTTGAAAATATCCAAGAAGGGATATTTTACCATGTTTGTGGAGGTGTGAAAAAAAACTGAACTCATTTTATACCATTTTTTTTTAAATTTTCTGCATTTTTTCCCCTCTTGCTTTTTTCTTTCTTTTTTCATTTTAATAATATAGTTTCTTATTACTTCCAACATTTCCTAAATGCAGTTGTTCCTGTTTTTTTTAAAAAGCATGTACGCATTGCAGTACACAATAGAAATAGTTTATGCAAATGTTTTCCACAGATCTGTGGAAAGGCTGTGAAGGTATTTATAGACCCATCATATCCTGGACATAAACTGCTTCAACTCCTTCCCTCAAAACGATGCTATAGAGCATTGTACACCAGCACAACTAGACACAAGAACAGTTTTTTTCCCGAATGCCATCACTCTGCTAAACAAATAATTCCCTCAACACCATCCAACTATTTACAAAGCCTACACTACTATTTCTATTAATCTTCTCATCACTCCTTATCGCCCATCCCCTCTCACTTGTGACTGTATGACTGTAACTTTGTCGCTTGTATCCTTACGATTTATATGGACTGTTTCCTAGCATGATTTGATTGCTTATTGTACCCTATGACTATCATTAAGTGTTGTATGTTATGATTCTTGACAAATGTATCTTTTCTTTTACGTACACTGAGAGCATTTGCACCAAAACAAATTCCTTGTGTGTCCAATCACACTTGGCCAATGAAGAATTCTATTCTATTCTCCTAGCATTATCTATAGCTCAAAATAGTAAATCCATATTTTTTTTATTTATTGCATATTGAGAGCAAAGTGTTGAGAAATGGCATCTTTCCAAAGGTCAAGTAATGAATTAATATTAGAAGCAAGGTTAAATTGGATGTTTTTCTAATTTGTCCTTTTGTCTTTTCAATATTATTATATGTTAAAGCGGTAGCCAAGCAATAGAATCAGACACTGCCAAAGTCAAATACTCTGGTGAAGATTTTCAAACTAACTTGGATAACATTTCAATTCCAAGCAAATAATTCCCTCCTCCCCCTCATTTTCTCTCCAACAGATTTTTCCCTTCAATTGCAATGAAATGACAGTTTCTTCACTGAAAACTGAAGACAGGATAGGGTGGGTGAGAGGGAAAAAGGACTGCTTCTCTTCTATGTTTTGTTCAGTTCTATTTATATCTGCAGAACTAGTTATTCATTACTTCATGGATTGCTTCATCCTGTATGATATGTGACCATAACTACTGAGATAAAAAAAAAACCTCAAAAAACATGTTTTGGCTTCTCTGGAAACTGCATTGAAACAATAAGAGCTGTAGCAATCTGTCAGTAGACTGATTTCTGCAAATCACACATTTTAATTAAGGAACCAGTCTAATTTAGACTTTTGGAAATGATAAGAGTGTTGATAATATTTACTGCCTTGGGTGCAGCCAAGATACATGTTTGTGTAAGTTGATAAGACACCTTAAATAGTTGATTTAACAGAATTATTGTGATGACCCAGGGCGTGGCACAAAGGCAACACAGTCACATAACTAAGAAAAGTCCCTTTAATACCTCCAACTTTGCCCCCACTGTCCAGTTACCTTTGGCTGGAGAAAAAACTCTCCCAAGAACATTCTTTAAGTGGAAGAAATTCAATCCAAAAACCAAGTACATATACACTGTAAATAAAAATCCACATAAGCCACGCTACAACAATTTAACTTGACAGGGCAGGAGAAGGAATTGCAGGGGCCAACAAAATATACACAGTTGGGAAGATGCCAGAAACCCAGATAAGCCTCGACAATACCAGATAATACACCATTTGTTTGGAAAACAAGAATTAATCTCATTTCTCCCTAAAATTATGATGATGAAGAGGAAGCTTTCTGACCTAGCAATTATGTCTGGCACTTTTTCAGGGAAATAAAACAAAAAAAGTTTAAATACCATATTCGTCTTCTAATGTACTAGCATACCAACTCTAATATGTCATCTGTGTTCATCAGCTTATTCATAGATTTTTTTCCAGTTGGAAAATGACTGACTTAGCAGTACTGCATAAAAGTGTGAAGGAAATGATTAATCAAGCACCTGAATGAGTGTCAGTTTTAGAATTAGGTCTCATACCTTACATTTTCACCTCATATGCTTTTCGGTGCAAATGTGGATTTTTTACACTCTTCTCTGCCATTAGAGAAAGAAAACTAATATTGCTTGCAGATTTTTTAAATAAATATATTCCAATCACAATAAATTATATGATTCATTTACTGTAAAAATAATCCAAAAAATAACCCTCATACAGCATTTTAGTATTTGGGATTTTAAGCTTCCTTTGTAGCATGATAGTATATTGGCTTAACAAAAAAATAAAAATAAAAATTGTGTTATCTATCTGGGATTTACAGTATGTATCAGAGGTGGTATTCAGCAGGTTCTGACCAGTTCTGGAGAACCGGTAGCAGAAATTTTGAGTGGTTCGGAGAACTGGCAAATCCCACCTCTGACTGGAGATTTTACAGTATCCTTCCCCTGCCACGCCCACCAAGCCACGCCCACAGAACCGGTAGTAAAAAAATTTGAATTCCACCACTGGTATGTATGCCTCCAAATCAAACTTCACGAAGTAAGTTGTATGATTGTTGTAAGAATGCCCAATAAAGCTAGTTGTTTTTGGAGGGGAATCAAAACACCAGGGGAATGTTGAGATGTTAACAAGATTCCACCAGATTTGGTCCTGTTAAATTTTGGAAACTCAATGATTGTGCTGGATTGAGCGGTGCAATGCAAAACAACAAGATTTTTGAGAATGTATTTCTATTCTGAGTTCCATCATATAAAATATTCACATTTTCACATATGTTCTTGCACATTTATGCTGTAATTTATGAAATCCAACTTTTCGCATCTGTAAAGCAAAACTAGATATAGAACAAATTGAGTTACAGTTAGGAACATGAAAATAAAAAAGAAGGTAAAATTGTCATTGATCCCATTACGGAATTAAATGGGCTTGGTTTTCAAAGGTTTCCACAGCTTTAGGATGACAAAATATTATTGGAATATAAACTATGTATATATAATTGTATTCCAGAGGCTTTATCTAATTTAAACAAGTGCTGTAGATTGTTTTATTTATCTACTAAAGACTTTATAAAGATATGCCTCAAGAGATTGAAGCAACATTACTTACCACTTTGCAACATATTCTAAAACTGCTGACTTCTTTATGCTTCATTTCTCTGCCAATACTCACCAGCGCTGTTTCCCTCTGTAAATCTAGTCACAGAGTACTATGAGGCCTGTTTTTACTATCCAGATCATTCAAAATTCCAGGGCTTTTAAAATAATATTTATTTCAAAAACTAGGTTTGTGAAATATAGGTTAACTGCACCTTGATTCTATCCACCTTCTTTAACTTTTAGACAGTAACAAACAGCCAAGTGTTACTTTTGTTATGAAGTGAAGGTTCATAAAACTAAAAACTATATTGCTTTGAAAATTAACTGTAGGCCCAAGGCACTAGCATTAAACTGTATTAAACTAGACTTCCCTTTTGCAACTGTTCATTTATAATATTGCTATTGGCCACAGAGTTTTTAAGCCACCAGGCACACAAATTCATTTTTAATTGCTTTTCTTTTGATTTCTGTTGTTTTTCAGCCCCTTGCTGTGATGTGAATCAATTTTAGTATTATAAAGTTGGCAATTAAAGAGGGAATATCCATTATTTTAGTTTACAAAGAATCATTATTCTTCTGAACTATAAAGTACCGTTGCTAGTAAAACAGCTTTGATTTAGGTAAGGTAAATATTGATGAGTATTTTATATTTGCCCAAGTGACTCAGTATTAAAATAATATTTTTTGCAACCTTTGCGGCATTATATGGATAGAAACATGAGGAGAATTAAATCCCTAATAAGATTTTTATATTATTATGTAGATTACTATAAGTATTACTATAGTATGTTTGAGCTAGTTTCATTAAAAAAAATAATAGTAATAATAATGTGGCTCCGGGATAGAGAAATTCATACACAAGAATGTTTTGCATACAGAGAATGCCATATATTACCCAGTCAATTTTTTTCTCCAGACTGACTGATCAGTATCATATAGCAATGGATTGGACAGGTAGGGAAGAATTGGTAATAAAAGGATTTTGGTTGAATCTGCCTAGTCAAATCTTGATGGGATACTATACATTGCTGCTGGATAGGAGTAAAAAGGCTATATTTTTCTGACGGATTTCTGCCACCTGACATTCAAATGGATGTCTACTCCTTGCCTTTGGGAAATTAAGCAAGATTATATTTTTTCATTGCACCTTTCTGAAAAGGTTTCTTTTTCTAACCTAGTTATTCTAATTTGTTTACTTATTGCTTCAGTTTGTATAACCACATATCTCAATGAATCACATGTTAATTTTAACTTATTAATTTTGTTTGCTTGTGTTTTATTGTTAAATTGCCTATAGAGGAGAAGGGTCAAAGGAATTAAAAGATGTGAATAAAGGAAATGGGTAATAACAAGAAATCCACACAAAAGAACTGCTAAGAAATGCAAGTTATGAACATATTTCTTTTAATAAAAGCAAATGATGCTACACCAGATTCAAGGAAGTAGGAATGAAATTCACATACTTGAATAAATTCACATACACTTCATGGAAATAAGCAGTCCAAGATTTGGATTAAAAAAATATGTTCCAGAGAAACAATAGATTTTTAGAAAGAGGAGCAGGACCTGAGGTTTGGATGACATTGGCATGTACGATATGATAACATTTAAAACAATTATTAGAGAATATGGAATAGATATTCATAAACTCAATATAAAACTATATTGAGAATATGGAATAGATACTCATAAACCCAGGTTGTGCCCAAAAACACCTTTGTGGCTCTCAACTCAAAAAGCATTTCATAGAAGAGAAACACAAGGAAAAGACTAAAGGTCATACAAAAAAAGGCTGTTTGTTACTGTCTAAAAGTTAAAGAAGGTGGATAGAATCATTCACAAACCTAGTTTTTGAAATAAATATTATTTTAAAAGCCCTGAAATTTTGAATGATCTGGATAGTAAAAACAGGCCTCATAGTACTCTGTGACTAGATTTAAAGAGGGAAACAGCGCTGGTGAGTATTGGCAGAGAAAAGGCAGTTACTACACAAATTTGATCAATAAACAGAATTTCAAATCTGGAGCATTTTGCCTGAGAAGCAAATGTTAAATCTGTTATCTTCATTTCTTAATCCACTCCAAACACCCAATGTTGTCTGAAATTTCTAACCTTCTAATACTTTTTGCATTATGGTCATTTTCCTGGGTCCCTTAATTGACCTCTACTGTTGCCATGCAACATCCATTCTCAGGCCTTACAGTTCCACTCTCATGTGTATCTTCTTGGTTTTTCTGTTTCTTCCTCCCAACTTTTCCTCCCTTTTTATCCCTGTACTCTGTTCAATTCTATTGCTTTTTCTCTGTATATAGTTATTATACTGTAGCTGCTGGCTTGTTTGGATCTTAATATATGTGACTGCAACTCTGAATGACTGTGGCTGCACTGTACAATAATCCAAACCTTTCCAATAGCTTTTGAGTTTCTTCTTCTAACCTTTCTGGGTCTTCCTTATAATAGCTACCTGCCACTTGAAAAAGAGAAGGCTAACCATTTTCCCCACTATTACTTCTGGCTTGGTTCTTTGTCTATGAATAAAACCCATCCCTCCTAGGCTTTCTGCTGCTCTGAGATCTGAAGTAACTTTTGTCACTGGGGCTTATCTTGTTACAAAATATCTCAGTGTTTTATTTATTTATTATTTATTTATTATAACATTTATATACCGCCCTTCTCCCTAGGGACTCAGGGCGGTGTACAGCCGAATCAACCCCAAACAATACAAAAGTTAAAAAACAATTAAATAAGGCTGTTAAACTCTCTGTGTTTTGGCAATTCTGCTGAATATATATTTCTTTTTAATACCCTTGCCAGCTTTGCATCCTTATGTTCCTTTCCCTTTTAGTATTCTAAGTCTTCATGCTTCTCCTCATCTATGAAGGAACCATTTAATGATCTTATACAGTGTTGGAAGAAATATCCTTCTGGGTTCAGTTCCAAGTGGAAAGACACTGGAAATATGGAGGCTGTTTGGAAAGATGGTTTAATGGTGGACAGGAGGACCACATGGCTTGGAGCTCCAAAGTGAAAAGGATGATCACATGCTTCAAGCTGAGAAGAAAAGGTCAAGAAGGGAAGACCAAGATGCTGAGAGACCTTTATATAACCTCTGTTGGACCCCCACTTTAGTGTTTCCTGTTCCTGTGCAAGAAATGTATTCCATTAGCTATCAGACTCCCAGGGACGGGGGATGGGGTCTTAGCTAACTTTGGAGGCTTTGTCTAGACCCCATGACTTCACCTGAGTGCTGGCTGATGCAATCTTCCCAGGCCAGGGGGTGAGATGGGTAGAGGCCTTTGTTATGTAGAACACTCTGGCCTAGGCCTTAATGGCCCGTTAGCAAAGGTGGGGGGGGGGCTGAGTTTCTGCTTCTCTGAGTTTCTACTTTATTCTTTTTAGGGGATATATTCTGCCTTTTTAATATGTCCCAGGATATTTCCGTTTTATAGGAGAGGAGTGGGTGCTAACTTCCTACAACAGTACATGTTACATGTTGCTGGCTACAAGTTCCCTTTTTTTCCCCCCAAAGTGTCTTTGAACTGCCTTCATTCTTCTTCCTCAGACATTTTTCCAGGTCTTTTCTTCTTTTTAATTTTGCTTTCTTCTGTCTTCCAATACTTTGAAATCCAGTTTCACTTCTCTGATATCCTTAAATCCACAAATTGGCCATCTCACCGCTACCCCTATTTTTTTCTTTAAATAATTACATTTCTTTGGAGAAACAGCTTTTTTTTTTCCTTTTTCTTCTTTTTATTTTTTCAGGGGCAAGAAAAGTATAAAATGCATCAGTGGTTTTTTTTTTTCCTTTACAAGAGTACTAAGGTTTTCATCTTCCATGAAAATGTTAGGGAGGCTTACTATAAACAATTTTAATCATTTTTTCCCACATATAGAGTCAATCTGATTAACATCAGCTTGGAGCAGTATTCAGACAAGTCATATGGAGGAAACATTGGCAACTGCTTGTTTTATTCATATAAATTATTTCCAGCTTGTTGATGTCAAGGAGATGAGAGTTGAGAGTAGAGAGGTTTAAACTGTTGTGTAAACTTATCCTGACTTCCAAGGCTATCAAGAGACCAGACAAGTACCTGTTAATTTAGAAGGATAGGAAGAAAAAAAAATTCTGAGAATTTTTATCTGAGAATCCCTTGTCAAGTCCTGATAGGTAGATGAAGGTTATCAATATGGTAGATAACTAATACTGCTCTGAAATTTTATTGTATTTATTTTACCATAACATTTGATACTATTTTGTTTTATTTTTAAAGCTGTCTTGACAGCAAATACAATAAGCAGAAAAGGGGGAATACAAATGTAACGAAGCAAGTAAATAATATTTAGTGATTCTTTATTACTAGTTGCCAATCAATTTTGAAACAAATCTGTACTGTTCTTACTATATTACACATCTTAGTCCTTCACAATCGCCCATGCGCATTTGATATGATGAATCAAGTTACAAATATATGAACTGACTAGAAATGGAAGAGAGATGGATGGAATCATATCTGACTGTTATAGGTTCCCTAATATTTTTGCTCAACATTGAGACCAGTAAGGTGGAACAGTAGTTGGAATGCGGTGTTGCAGGCTAACTCTGCCCACAGATAGAAGTTCAATCCAGACCGGCTCAAGGTTGACTCAGCCTACCATCCTGCTGAAGTTGCTAAAATGAGATGCAGATTGTTGGATGAAATATGATATTTGCAAACTGCTTAGAGTATAGTGCGGTAAAGCACTATCGAGTGATACATCAGTCTAAGTACTATTGCTATTGTATAGTGTATAATACAATATGTACATTATTACACCACTATAGACTTGAATGGAATGATAAAGGCCATCTAAATAAGTTGTTATGTTCAAAATTTTGTCAATTCATGAAATTTAAAAGTGGTGCTTAATGCACTGTTTTCTGTTCCCTACCCATCCCAATGGCGTGTTTACTGTGTAGTTCTGTATTTGTTATGGAAGCAGTCGGACTAACAAAATCCATGAACATTATGTCCCCAAGCTGCATTTTAGTGAAGCTTGAAAATTTGATGGAGTGGGGAAAGAGAGAGGAAATAGCTAAACTCAATTTTTTAGTAAAATAATTGCTTCAGCTTAAGATAAAAATAAATAAAACTTACACATAGTTTATCCATATATACTTTGGGAAAGAATCTTGAAGACTGGATTAAGTCACACTAAGCTCTGTCCCAATTTCCTGCTCTAAGGAAATCTTTTCCAGCTGGGAGCATGTCAAATGGGATATATCTATTTCAATCACCAAGTAATTTGAGTTGGTATTTCAGAGATGAGATGCTGCAGCACATATTATTACCAAAAAAAAAAAAATTCCAGACCAGGAGCCAGTTGTTTTATGTTCTCCCATTAAATTTACAGAATCAATTACTGAATGGTTTAACTGAATGCTACAGTGCTAAACGTTAAGAGCATTAATTATTATAGATCACACAGAACTAGAAAGGAGTTCAGAGCCCATTTGATCCAAACCCTAACTAATGCAATAACTGGAAAGCAGGTTTCTAACGCAGCATTCCTAACATTGTATTATCCCCTAAACAGGGGTGGGATTCAAATTTTTGACAACCAGTTCTGTGGGCGTGGCTTAGGTGGTGGGGGTGGCTTGGTGATCATGTGACTGGGTGGACATGGCTTGGTGGTCATGTTATTGGCTGGGTGTGGCCAATTCAATATCACTCACATCGAGGCACGCATCTCCTTGCCTGGCCTCTCCTGACTGTGGGGATGCTGCAATAGTCGTAAGTGTGAAAAATGGTCATAAGTCACTTTTTTCAGTGCCATTGTAACTTTGAATGGTCATGCCACACAAGCAAAGTACTAGCAAAGGAGGGGAAAAAAACTTCAGAGAAGTTCCTGAGACAGGAAGTCTAGTCCTGCCAAGAATGTAATAAGGGTTAACGCAGAGGCAGTTTCTGTAAGCAACACCAGAATGTTTCCTTCCTGCCTTCCTTACAGGATTAGGCCAGTAATTTCTTCTAACAACCGGTTCTCCGAACTGCTTAGAATGTTAACTACCAATTCTAGCAAATAGGTGCAAACTGGTAGAATCCCACCCCTGCTCCTAAAACATCCTACTATGTTATTATCAACTTTTACCATCATTAAGTTTTTTTAAATGTTTAGCCAAAAAGCTACTTCTCTGTGAATTCTAACCACTGTATTTAAGCCCATGGAGAAATAGAAAACAAGTATACTCCATTTTATGCATGGTAGCCCTTCAAGTATTTGGAGAAAGCTTTCCTGTCTTCTTTTAATTGTCTCTTTATCAGGCTAGACTTATACAGCTATTTCAGTTTTCCTTCACAGAATCTTAGCAACTTCATCAGCTTGGCTTGCCCTCTCCTGAAACCAACTCAGTTTTTCAATGTTGACTCTTTTTACCAATAAAAACATCTTATCCAGAACTAATTGTAGCATTACACACTTGGCTTGACTGGTAAAGAGCAGAATGGATGTTATGCAACTATTTGCCTAGACATATTTTAGAAATGTCACAGTGGAATATGAGTACTTCTGCATGTCTCATTCCCCGTATTTTGGCATGCACCTTCTCTAATTATCACTGATTTCAACTGGTTGGTTTCAGTTTTGATAGAAATGTCAGAAGTATGCCATTTAAGAACTTAATTGAGCAGGGTTCAACATGTTCGGTGTCCTTTTAAAGACATTTAACTTAAGTAAAAGCATTACCCAACATTAACATTAATTCCTTGTTTGCAGATGCTGCATGAATCTTACAAATAAAAAGGTTTATTTACTATACGTCTGTTCTTGCCTCTTTGTGCCAGAAGACCCATATCCAGGTAAAGCATATAATATTTACCAGCATAAAATAGATCCTCCTCCTCCATACGTAATATGCATACAGACATTGTTTATGTTTGTATGCTTCTTTTTCTAAACATAAATCTGATTTTCTATGTATGAAATATATAGCAGTTCCAATTTTTATTTAATGCATTACAAACATGTGTGAGAAATAAAGAACAACACATATGGATAGTATGTCTTCCACCATGATTGCTCTGTAGCACAATCAGAACTTCTGATGCCTTGATTTAGCAGCAATAGTTTCAAAATATTTTTAAAATGTTCGCTTTAATGTAGTTGTCTTGTGATGACCCAAAGGAGCATGGCACAAAAGCAACAAAGTCACAAAAGTAGGAAAAGTCCCTTCAATTCCTCCAACTTGGCCCCCAATGTCCAGTTATCATCAGCTGGAGGAAAAACTCTGCCAAGAACAGTTTTTAAAGGGAAGAAATTCAGTCCAAACCCAAAGTACATATAGATTATAAATAAAAAACCAACACAAACCACTTGCCGCAGCAATTAAAGAGACTGGGCAGGATAAGGAATTGCAGACTTCAAAAGATAAAGAAACACACACGGTTGGGAGGATGCTGGAACCCAGATAAGACTTGACAAACCAAAATAATTCACGCTTTGCTTCCAGCAAGGTGCTGTGCTCAAACGTCATTTTTAAATCCTGTGTTCCCAGCTGCAGCTAATGAAGGGAATCAGGGCCCTTTTCTCTCCCATAAGCCGCGCAACTCACGTTGCTCCCTTATCCGTTCCTACCTGTGTGCCCTAGGATGAAGAGGGGTGGGCCTGGGTCTTCCTCTGAATGCCCAGATGGACTGTGCCCTCCTCCCGTTTCCTTCACAGTCACCGGAGCCATACTCCCACTCCCACTCCCTCCCTCAACCTCCCCCTTAGAATCAGATTCCAACTGGGGCATGACACATCTGATTCCAATCACATTTAAAGCATTTTCATATTATTATCCATTTATGTATTTTCCATTATATATCAAAGTATCTCTCATAGTAAATTAGAACATCTCATATCATCAGCATTATTAGCAGGCAACATACACGTTGAATAAATCATTATTATCATTATTTTCTCCTCACCTTTCGTATGACACAAATGGTATATTTAATGCTCCCAGCCCATCCCTTTAAGCAGTGGACAAACCAGTTCCAAATCTGAACACTTGTTTGTTCACCATCCATTTACTAATAACCACTTCTTATCAAAACAGTTCAGTCTATCATGGGCAAGAGATCAGGGTAGCAATAGCAATAGTGCTTAGACTTATATATCACTTTAAGTGCTTCATAGCTAGAAACCAGGAGCTCTGGACTTCTATTCTCATCTTATACGAAAGGGCCAGTCACCGTTTCTCAACCCAACCCACCTCACAGGGTTGCTGTTGTGGGGGAAATAAGAATAGAATAGAATAGAAATAGAATAGAATGGAATAATGAAGAATAGAACAGAACAGAACAGAACAGAATAGAATAATGAAGAATGGGATGGAATGGAATGGAATAGAGAATAGGATAGAATAATGAAGAATGGAATAGAATAGAATAGAGAATAGAATAGAATAATGAAGAATAGAATAGAATAATGAAGAATGGAATGGAATAGAATAGAATAGAATAGAATAGAATAGAATAGAATAATGAAGAATAAAATAGAATAGAAAATAGAATAGAATAGAGAATAAAATAGAATAGAATAATGAATAAAATAGAATAGAAAATAGAATAGAATAGAATAATGAAGATTAGAATAGAATGGAATAGAATAGAATAGAATGGAATAATGAAGAATAGAATAGAATAGAATAGAACAGAACAGAATAATGAAGAATGGAATGGAATGGAATAGAATAAAATAGAATAGAATAATGAAGAATGGAATGGAATAGAATAGAACAGAATAGAGAATAGAATAGAATAGAATAATGAAGAATAGAATATAATAGAAAAGAATAATGAAGAATGGAATAGAATAAAATAGAATAATGAAGAATGGAATGGAATAGAATAGAATAGAATAGAATAATGAAGAATAGAATAGAATAATGAAGAATGGAATAGAATAGAATAGAATAGAATGGAATGGAATGGAATGGAATGGAATGGAGTAGAGTAGAGTAGAGTAGAGTAGAGTAGAGTAGAATAGATTAGAATAAAATAGAATAGAATAGAATAGAATAATGAAGAATAAAATAGAATAGAGAATAGAATAGAATAGAGAATAGAATAGAATAGAATAATGAAGAATGGAATGGAATAGAATAGAACAGAATAGAGAATAGAATAGAATAATGAAGAATAGAGAATAGAATAGAATAATAGAACAGAATAGAGAATAGAATAGAATAGAATAATGAAGAATGGAATAGAATAGAATTCTATTCTATTCTATTCCATGAAGAATGGAATAGAATAGAATAGAATAATGAAGAATGGAATGGAATAGAATAGAATAATGAAGAATAGAATAGAATAGAATAGAACAATGAAGAATGGAATAGAATAGAATAGAATAGAATAGAATAGAATAGAATAGAATAGAATAGAATAATGAAGAATGGAATGGAATGGAATGGAATAGAGTAGAGTAGAGTAGAGTAGAGTAGAGTAGAGTAGAGTAGAGTAGAGTAGAATAGATTAGAATAGAATAGAATAGAATAGAATAATGAAGAATAAAATAGAATAGAAAATAGAATAGAATAGTATAGAGAATAGAATAGAATAGAATAGAATAGAATAGAATAGAATAGAATAGAATAGAATAGAATAATGAAGAATGGAATGGAATGGAATGGAATAGAATAGAATAGAATAGAATAGAATAGAATAGAATAGAATAGAATAGAATAGAATAGAATAGAGTTCTTTATTGGCCAACTGTGATTGGACACACAAGGAATTTGTCTTGGTGCAAATGCTCTCAGTATACATAAAAGAAAAGATACATTCATCAAGAGTCAAGAATCATAAGGTACAACACTTAATAATAGTCATAGGGTACAAGAAGAACTAAGAAGAAAAGAGTATTATGTATGCTCACGGCCTTGAGTTGTTTATAAAAATAATGAAGATAGGATAAAAATAAATCAATAAAAATAAATCAATATGAAGTGGTAGGAAATAGTAAAAGCTCCCACAGTTTGAAATCTGCCAGTACATTCTGATCAGAGTGGGAGGTGGAATGATGAGTTTCTTGGAAACGAATTCAGCACAACTGTAGCATTTTGTATTTACATCCTGATCTAGTTAAACAGATAAAGTGCTATATCAAAACTTGAAGAGTTCAAAAATAGTCAACTGTTTTCTGAAATCCCAGTTTTCACAAAAATGCATGAGCATTCAATAAAATTGCAAGATGTAAAAATCAGTTAAAGTTACTTTCTCCTTGAGGTTTAGTTCCCCACCCCAAAGGCAGAGTTATATAAAGTTCATAAATACATTTTCAACTTTCAAAATGGCGGCCGGAGAACGCGTCTCGGAGGAGCTCCGTCACGACGGCCGAATTTTGAGGTAGGCTTCCCTCCCCCCAGGTCCCCACCAGTGGCAGAGGTGGCTAAAGGACCGGAGGGGGGGGTGATCCCGGAGGGGCCGCGCGGGGATGTTGAGGCTGGCGCCGAAGGCTGAAGTCTGGAGCCGAAGCTGAAGTCGAGGCCGGAGCCGCCCGGACGATCTTCGAGCGGCGGAGGCCCTGCCGCGGCCGAGTTTTAGTCACCGCGACCGATGTGGGGCAGCGCTGGCCTGGCAGAGGTGTCGGTGGCAACGATGGAGCCTGCAGTGGGGTTGTCGGTGGAGCCGCTGTTCGCGACTGCCCGACTGTTGCTTGGGCGGGCTTCGGGCGTCGAAGGCCCTGCCAGGGTTGGTTTTTGACCGCCGCGGTTGGAGTCGGGCGACGGCGGTCTTGCCACAGCTGGGCTTGGGTGAGACTGCAGGCCACGGAGTGCGGATAGATGGGGCCACTGCTGGATGGCCACCCGGGCCGCCCCGGTGGCTGCCCTGGCGGTGTCTGGGCGGCGGTGGTGTGGACGGCGGCGGTGTGGACGGCCCTGCTAGGGCTGGACTTCGCCATGGCGGCTGTCGTGGGTGGTGCCGCGGCGGCCGTGAGGGGCGTTGCGACGGCCGAAGATGGGGCGGCAGTGGCTGCGGAGGAGAGGACTGGGCAGCCACGGTTGAGATCTTGACCCGACTGGGTTCTGGCCATGGGACGGGCTTTGCATGCCGTGACTGCCATGGGTGGCACCGTGGCGATCGCACGGGGAGGAGCCTGCCCCACAGTGGCCTTGGATGACATCTGGCCTCGGTCGTGGAAGAGGGCTTGGAGCTCCCGGTGCCCTCGGCAGTTGGGATTTTCTGACTCGATGGCGGTGGCAGCGGTTCCAGTGGCAGCGGCTGTGGCTTCGGTGGCTCCGACGACGACGGGGACCAGCTGGCTACGGGGATGACGTTGTTTGGTGCTGTCCCCTCGGTGTCAATAGTGAGGACGGTGGCCGGGTGGGACATGGACACTACCTGAACGTTTTCGGACTAGACCACTGTCCCAACCAGCAGGGCCCCTGCGTTGCCGGTGTCGGTCAGGGGAGGCCCAGTTGAGGGCACCATTAAGATATTTCTCTGAAGACCTGTGGGCCTTGAGAAATGTCCCCCTTTCTCTTAAGTGGCCCTCTAAACTTTCAAAGACATTTCTCAAGGACAGATCCTGGGATCCAGAGAGATGGTGTGGCCACAAGAAGCGCTTGAGGAAGGGTTCTTGTTTACGTAAATTTTTATCTAGATTTTTATTGGGGTTAGGAATGGCTGGGCCGGGGTTGGGGGACAACTCACCTGGGGCTGGGGCCAGGCCATGGGTCAAGCATTGCCGGGAGGTGCTGGGGTCGGGTGAGGCAGTATTGAGGATGGGGGGTTGTTCCGGGGAGGGTGAAATACAATCTATTAGCACGGCGAGCGGGAGAGGCAGATTTGGCGGTTATAGGGGGCCATATCCTGTATTGGGAGTGCGCCCCCGCTGTTTGTGTGGGGTGGCACGCTCTGACCCCCTTGTCATGTCCTGTTCCCCGAGTGGTCTGAGTGATCAGGCCCTGGGCCTTCGGCTGATGTTGTGTAACGCCAGGTCCGTCATTAACAAGGGCCCCCTCATTTACGATTTGATCTGTGAGGAGGGAGCGGACCTGGCGGGTATTACTGAAACCTGGTTGGGCCAAGAGGGAGGAGTTCCTCTGGTGGAGATGTGCCCAATCGGATTTCGGGTCTTTCATCGACCGAGGGCTCAGGGGAGGGGGGTGGGGTTGCGGTGGTTATTAAGGAAGATCTGTGTCCTAGGGAATCCACTGTTTCTCAGATGACCGGATGTGAGTCCCTTTTCGTGAACTTTGGTCCCAGGGTTCAGGTGGGCCTGTTGATCGCATACCTGGCTCCCTGCTATGTGACATCGGCCCTGCCTGAGCTCCTTGAGGTCATAGCCGGCTTGGCAGTTGAGACCCCCAGGCTTATGGTCATGGGGGATTTCAACCTGCCGTCTGCCGGTGGGGCCTCGGGGATTGCTCAGGAGTTCATGGCTTCCATGACAGCCATGGGCCTGACCCAACTAATTCGGGATCCTACTCACTTGGGGGGTCACACCCTGGATTTGGTTTTTGTCTCTGATCAGTGGCAGAATGATCTTGGTATAGGGGATGTAGTTGTAGACTGATCATTCGCTCCTTAGACTTGACTTCCATTCTGCACCCCCCTGCCGCAGGGAGGCGGGACCGATAAAATGGTACCGCCCCAGGCGCCTGATGGACCCAGATAGGTTCCTGATGGAGCTTGGGCCATTTCCCGAGACTCACATACACGACTCGGTTGAGGGCTTGGTGGCCACCTGGGATAGGGTGGCCGCTGGGGCCCTTGACCGGGTCGTGCCCTTGCGGCCTCTGACCCGGTGCCCATCCCAAGTGGCTCCTTGGTTTTCCGAGGAGCTAAGGGAGATGAAGCGCCGGAAAAGACGCCTAGAGAGTAGTTGGACGGCCAGCCACTCTGGATCTGAGCGAACACTATTACGATCCTATATTAAGGTGTACTTAGTGGCGATAAGGACGGCGAGGCGGTCCTACCTCTCTGCCCTTATTGCATCCGTGGAAAATCGCCCGGCCGCCCTGTTTAGGGTGACCCGCTCCCTTTTGGAGGTGGGGGCGCGGGAGGATCCCTTGCAGGGACGGGCTGAGGATTTTTCTAGGTTTCTGCAGGACAAAATCACTCAGATCTGGGATGAGTTGGACTCTGACTGGGCATCTCCGGGCGGGGGAGCAGAGGTGGATTTCGGGGAGGTCATTTGGGATGAGTTCAATCCTGTTACTCTGGAGGACGTGGACAGGATAATGGGGGGGCTTAATGCCACCACTTGTTTATTGGACCCGTGCCCCTCCTGGCTGGTCTTGGCCACTCGGGAGGTGACACGAGGCTGGTTCTAAGGAATTATTAACGCTTCCTTGAGAGAGGGACTTTTACCCACCGCCTTGAAAGAGGTGGTGGTGCGGCCCCTCCTCAAGAAACCATCCCTGGATCCAGCATTATTGTCGAATTATCATCTGGTCTCCAACTTCCGCTTTGTTGCGAAGGTTGTTGAGAGTGTGGTGGCACGTCAGCTTCCTCAGTACCTGGATGAAGCGGTATATCTAGACCCCCTCCAATCGGGTTTCAGGCCCGGGCACAGCACGGAGACGGCGTTGGTTGCGTTGGTGGATGATCTCTGGAGGGCCCGGGACAGGGGTTGTTCCTCTGTCCTGGTCCTGTTAGATCTCTCAGCGGCTTTTGATACTGTCGACCACAGTATCCTATTGCGACGGTTGGGGGGGTTGGGAGTGGGAGGCACCGTTTTGCGGTGGTTCTCCTCCTTCCTCTCTGACTGTTCACAATTTGTGTTGACAGGGGGCAGAGGTCGACCCCAAGGCCCCTATTATATGGGGTGCCTCAGGGGTCTGTGCTCTCGCCCCTGCTGTTCAACATTTATGTGAAGCCGCTGAGTGAGATCATCCGTGGTTTCGGGGTAGAGTTCCATCAATACGCTGATGACACTCAGCTGTACATCTCTACCCTGGGCCACCCCAACGAAGTCCTCGAAGTGATGACCCGGTGCCTGGAGGCCGTGTGGAGTTGGATGGGTCTTAACAGGCTTCGTCTCAACCCGACCAAAACCGAGTGGCTGTGGTTTCCTGTGCCCAGATACAGCCAGCTTGTTCCGTCGCTGGCCATGGGGGGAGAAATTTTGACCCCCATGGAAAGGGCTCGCAATCTAGGTGTCCTCCTGGATGTACGGCTGTCTTTAGAAGATCACATTACAGCCGTCGCCAGGGGGGCCTTTTTCAGATTCATCTGATTTATCAGTTGCGGCCCTTTCTGGATCTGGACGCACTTTGCACAATCACTTCCGCCCTCGTCATCTCACGCTTGGACTATTGCAATGCTCTCTACATGGGGCTCCCCTTGAAGAGTGTCTGGAGGCTGCAGTTGGTCCAGAATGCGGCCGCGCGGGTGATCTTGGGAGCCTCAGAGTGATCCTCAGAGCTCCCATGTAACACCGCTTCTCCGCGGGCTGTATTGGCTTCCTGTGGCCTTCCAGATCCAATTCAAGGTGGTATTGATCGTTTTCAAAGCGCTCCATGGCTTGGGACCTGGGTACTTACGGGACCGCCTGCTGCCATCAACAGCCTCCCGCCGTCCAGGGCGCTCCCACAGGGTTGGCCTCCTCGGGGTTCCACCGCCTGATCGCTGCCGGTTGGCGGCCCCGAGGGTGCAGGCCTTCTCTGTGGGGGCCCCCTCCCTGTGGAACGATTTGCCCCCGGAGATACGAGCCATTACCAACATTCAGACCTTCCGGCGCGCAGTAAAGACCCTGTTCTTTCAACAGGCCAGCCAGGCCCAGTAAACGGTTTTTTTGGGTTTTAATAACTAGGTTTTTAAATTTTAAAAAATTTCTAAATTTTAAATCTGTATTAGTTTTATATTTTAAACTGTATTTCGGCCTTGATGTAATTGTTTAATCTGTTTTTAATTGTATATATTGTCTGTTTTTAGTTGGCTGTGCACCGCCCCGAGTCCCTTTTTGGGAGAGGGGGCGGTATAGAAATTCAATAAATAAATAAATAAATAAATAAATAAATAAATAAATAAATAAATAAATAAATAAATACAAGACTGTAATTGAACTGTTAGTATGCCTTCAAGTTAGTGTTGATTCTTAGTGACTGCCTGCACTAGTTCCTACGGGGCTCGTTGGCAAGATTTTTTGAAAGTGGTTTGCCATATTGTCTTCCAGCAAAAGTGGTATTCAGCAGGTTCTGATCAGTTCTGGAGAACCGGTAGCGTAAATTTTGTGTAGTTCAGAGAACCGGCAAGTACCACTTCTTGACTGGCCCCATCTCCATCTCTTCTCTGCCTCCTGAATCTCAGCTGATCAGCTGGGTCTTCTTTTGTTATCCTGCACAGTAGAACGGAGCTGGAAAGCAGTTTAGTGGGGTGGGGAGGGAATGGGGATTTTACAGTATCCTTCCCCTGCCATGCCCACCAAACCATACCCACAGAACCAGTAGTAAAAAAATTTGAATCCCACCACTGCTTCTAGGACTGAGAAACTGTGACTGACCCAATTGGTTTATGTCTAAGATGGACTAGAACACAGTCTCCTGATTTCTGAACTGCTGCCTTAACCATTTCACCAAACTGGTCTCACTTACAATGCTAATTCATTAATAATTACATTTAAAACAAATGTGTAGATAGGCTTATGTTCTAGATAGGAACAATGGGGAAGTACTATCCTGGTCACTACCTTAAAGGACTCTGCCAAATCCAGGAAAATTCTCCCAGTGCAAGCAAGGTCCTTCATTGTTCTTCTGGCCAAGTCTTTAGAATTAGTTGTATCTTACGTTTAATATATTGT
The DNA here is from genome assembly GCA_023653725.1 of Bungarus multicinctus. Taxonomy (NCBI): domain Eukaryota; kingdom Metazoa; phylum Chordata; class Lepidosauria; order Squamata; family Elapidae; genus Bungarus; species Bungarus multicinctus. The sequence goes on from CM042849.1 coordinate 68,199,035, forward strand.
TTGTAGTACATCTTTCAATTAAATGAAAAAATATATTATGATCATATAGAAAATGACCTATGAAAACAGAACATTCAGCCAATAATAGAATACTTCATGCAAAGTAACACAAAAGCAGGAGATTATCTAGTATAATTGGAGACAGTGAACAGTTTAGCTAATATATTCTCATTGCGTATTATTATATTCTACACAATGAAGCTACATTATAAGCAGTAGCAAACTGAGGTGGAATTCAGTTGGTAGCCTGTGAAGATTAGCAAAATATGCATAATAAATATATTGTATACAGCTTTTCCCCACCACAGGTTGGAATGCTTAATAAATTGATTAAATAAAATAAATAAATAAATTCCTATAAAATTCAAAGGAAAGGCACAACAAAAAATTCTAACCACCTGAGTCACTAAGAGCTGGTACATCATTATAAAAAGCTTTAGTAAATCTGTACAACAAGTAGAACATTTTAAATCAAACCTGAGCAAAAGCTCTGAGATTATAAAGCAGCTCCAACTTGGTAAAATATTAACTTAGTTGTTGACTCCGATTCAGATACAGGCATTTTGGAAGTTAATTTTTCAATTTTATTTTACCATTCAGTATTCAGGATTCACTATTTGAGAAACATTCTATCTTGATCACAGCCCACGGCCAACAAAATCTGTGGAGAGCTGTTGTAAATTAGAAAGTAATATAGTAAAGATTGGGTTGAATACAATTTATCAAATATTTTAGTGAATCCGGGATGTAGGGAGAATAATTAACTTTTAATCATAGATTAAATATATCACTATCCACTATGCATTGGGGATCTAAAGTACTCTCCTCAAGTACTAATCAGTACTAATAGTACTGTTTTAGAAGAATATAATTAGACTATCTAAATAAGTATTAATGTAGTAACTTAGCTTCAAACAGCAGAAATAAAATTGTATCTTTTCATGGCCAGTTGTAATGGCGCAGAAATGGTAGAATTAAGAAAACAAATAAAAGCAGAAAACTCAGGATAACGATGCCCTGCCTTTTTAAGAAAAAACTTGGGTGCTTACTGTCAGTATGAAAGACAATTCTATATACCTAAATTGGTCCTTATCAGTGGTGGAATTCAATTTTTTTTACTACCGGTTCTGTGGGCGTGGCTTGGTGGGTGTGGCAGGGGAAGGATAGTGTAAAATCTCCATTCCCATCCCATCCCACTAACCTGCTTTCCAGTTCCGTTCTCCCCTGCAGGGCAACAAAAGAAGACCCAGCTGATCAGCTGGGACTCGGGAGGCAGAGAATAGATGGGGGGAACCAGTCAGAGGTGGTATTTGCTGGTTCTTCAAACTACTCAAAACTTGTGCTACCAGTTCTCCAGAACTCGCCAGAACCTGCTGAATACCTCCTCTGGTCCTTATCCCATATGTTTCAATTATTTGATGTGGGGATTTTAGCATGATAATCTTTGTTGTCTGAAAATTAATACTGCTCAGTACCGAGCAAAGAATTGGTGGTCCCTTAATGCTGATTGGAGTTTTTTAAAATCAAATCACAGCATCACATTCATCAAGTCGGATTGGAAAACAACCGTACCTGTCATCTTAGGAATCAGGATCAAAAATGTGCAAGGATCTGATTAATTAATTAAAGTTAAGGGTTTTTAATGTGAGCCTCTTTCTAGCACGTATAACGTTTTCATCTTTTTTCTCTTGTCATCATGCCAAAAGTATAAATCCAGACTTTGGTTCAAGGCTAATTGAAACCTCAATTTTTTTAGATAAAAATATCATAGCAAGAGGTCCAAATAACTAGACCTGTACTGGATTTGATGAGCAAAAGCTGCCAACAATCTTTTTTGAAGAGGATGCTGCATGCATATCTATGCATGCTCCATTTTCTTCCTCTAACTTATACAGATAAAACAGAGCAGTGCAGTCAACTGCATAGAATTAATGTAGGGAAAAAAATCCAGCAAAAATAATAAAGATACATTCTACCCACCCATTACCAAGTCTAAAAAGATTCTGGATAAGAAGCATTCACCAAGTACTATATTTTGTATTGTTTTTGTATTGTATTGTTTTGATTTTGAATGAATTGAAATTCAAAGAAAATTTTCCTGTTTAGGGAAATTATATTAAGCACTTTGAATTTAATTATCTTTGACAATATAAGTGAAAGTTAAGGTTTTATGCATGTCTGTCTTTCTATCTCACAACAGATTACCCAAATGTAAACTGATCAAAACTCTTCCTCATCTAAATCCTGGATATGCTCCAATTTGTCAAAGTCTTTCCTAAGTGGGAAACAAAATATGGCAGAACATTCTCCAACCAACACATGACTATTTAAATAGAATAGAATAGAATAGAAAATAAGGAATGGAATGAAGAATAGAATAGAATAGGTTTCAGAATAGAATAGAACAGAATTACAATAGAAATAGAATAGAATGGAATAGAATGGAATGAAGTAGAATAGAGTGGAATAAAGTAGAGTAGAGTAGAGGAGAATAGAATAGAATAGAATACTTTATTGGCCAAGTGTGATTGGACACCAAGGAATTTGTCTTGGTGTAAATACTCTCAGTATACATAAAGAAAAGGACACTAATTAAGAATCAAGAATCATAATGTAGAACACTTAATGATACTCATAGGGTACAATCAACATCAAATCATACTAGAAAACAGAGTATACAAGCAACAAAGTTACAGTCACAAGAGGGAGGGGATGGGTGATAAGGAGTGATGAGATTAACAGTAATAGTACTGCAGATTTTGTAATAGTTGGACAGTGTTGAGGGAACTAGTTGTTTAACAGAGTGATGGCTTTTGGGAAAAAACTTCCCTTGTGTCTAGTTGTTCTGGTATGCAGTGCTCTATAGCGTTGTTTTGAGGGAAGGAATTGAAACAGTTTATGTCCGGGATGTGACGGGTCTGTAAATATTTTCACAGCCCTCTTTTTGACTCATGCAGTATACAGGTCCTCGATTGAAGGCAGGTGGGTAGTAATTGTTTTTTCTGCAGTCCTAATTACTTTCTGAAGTCTGTGTCTGTCCTGTTGGGTTGCAGAACCAAATCAGACAGTTATAGAGGTGCAGATGATAGATTTAAATAGAAATCATAGTATAATTCTTTGTATGTATATAGTTCCGTGCATCTAACATGAAGGTAATACTTTATATTTACAAAATATGTAAGTATATATTTTTCAATGGGGCAAGATGGCAAAAAGTGATGAGTGGCAAGGAGAAAGTAAAACTGAATAATTCATTCTTTGCATCTGTCTTGACACAAAACGAAAAACAATCCAACCTTATCAAAAAGAGTATGTAAAAGAGACATTATGAATAAAAGTAAAATAGGAAAAAAAATACTAAGGGAATACCTATCCACTCTAGACAAGTCCAAATCACCAGAACCAGATGGATTATATTCCAGGGTTCTGAAGAAGCTGCCCAAAGTGATCTCAGAACCACTATAGCAGAGTGGTATTCAGCAGGTTTTGGCCAGTTCTGGAGAACCGGTAGCAGAAATTTGGAGCTACGTAAGACCGCTGACCTGAGAGCATTTAGACGTGCGCTGAAAACTTGGCTCTCTGAGAAGGCCAGCCTGGGCTGATTTTAAATGGGAGTTTTAAAGTGTAATTTTAGATATTGGGTTTTAAAATTTGGGGTTTTAAATTTGGTGTTTTCTATTGTAATTTATTGGGGTTGGGTATAAATTTTAGCAGCAGCCTTAATATATTTAATTTTCTTTTAACTTTTGTAAAGTGTAGTGTGTTATAGTTGGCTGTACACCGCCCTGAGTCCATCGGGAGAAGGGCAGTATATAAATGTGTTATAAATAAATAAATACATAAATACATAAATACATAAATAAATACATAAATACATAAATAAATAAATAAATAAATAAATAAATAAATAAATAAATAAATAAATAAATAAATAAATAAATAGCTCGGAGAACCGGCAAATACCACCTCTGACTGGAGATTTTACAGTATCCTTCCTCTGCCATGCCCATCAAACTACGCCCACAGAACTGGTAGTAATTTTTTTTTAATTCCACCACTGCACTGTAACATATCTTTCAAAGATCCTGGAGCAACTACTACAGGACTGGGAAAGAACTGATATGTTTCCTATCTTCAAAAAAGAGGAAAGAAAATGGATCCAGGGACCTACAGACCAATCAACCTGACATCAATATCAGGAAATATCCTGGAAAAGATAAACAAGCAACAGATCTGTGAACACCTAGAAGCAAGTAAAGTTATAATTAGAAGCCAACATGGGTTTGTCAAAAAACAGATCATGCCAAACAATCTTATTGCATTTTTAGACAAAGTGACTAAATCAGTAGACTAGCAAAAGACTAGCTGTGGACTAGCTGTGAACAAAAAGACTAGCTGTGAACATAATATGCTTGAACTTCAGTAAGGCATTTCACAAAGTAGACCACAACCTACTATTTGCTAAGATAATGTGGCTTACATAGCATCACCTCCAGATGGATCATAACTAGCTGACCAATTGCTTTCAATGTGTAGTCCTCAATAGGATTAAATCGACATGGAGGGAAGCTGTCAGTGGTCCTGTCTTAAGCCCAGTACTGTTCAACATCTTCATAAATGATTTAGATGAGGGGATAGGAGGGAAACTCATCAAATTTACAGAGCACTGTAACCTGATGGAAACAGGTAATACTTTAAAAGGTGGGCTACAGAATCCACAAAGATCTTGACACACTTAAAACACTGGGCCCTATCCAACAAGTGGGAAAATTAAGGTTTTACCCTTAGGCAAGAAAAATCAAATGCACAGCTATAGAATAGCTGGTACTTGGTTCAACGGCAGTAACTGTGAGAAGAATATAAGAATCCTAGTAGACAGCAACTTAACTATTGAGCCAGCAGTGTGCTGCAGCTGGAACCTAGGCTGCATTAACGGAGAAATAGATTCAAGATCATGTGAAGTGTTCATGCCACTTTATAATGCTTTGGTAAGATCACATTTGGAATATTGCATCCAGTATTGGTTGACATGATACAAAAAAGATACTGGCTCTAGAAAGAATGCAGAGAAGAAGAACAATTAGGGGACTGGTTGCAGGAACTGGGTATGTCTAACCTAATGAAGAGAGGGACTTGGGGTGACATGATAGCAGTGTTCTAGCATTTGAGGGGCTGCCACAAAGAAGAGGAAGTCAACCTATTTTCCAAAGCACCAGAAAGCAAGACAAGAAACAATGGATGGAAACTGGACAAAGAGAAAACTAACATGGAACTAAGGAAAAATTTCTTGACAGTGAGAACAATTAATCAGTCTGAATTGGCATAGAGTCTTCTGCTTGATCAACGGATTGAACTAGATTTCAAAAGTCCTTCCCATCTCTATTATTCTGTTATTTTATTTTACTTTATTTTATTTTTTGATGGTTGCCATCTCGTCAAGTGACTCTTGGTAGAACAAAATCAAATGAATTTAACTTTCATGATCTTAACTTAGATGCCAAAAGGAATGACTGACTCCCAATCAAAGTCCTGAGCTACTGCAATGAGAAGCACTCAGGGGGTTAAATATATATATATAACAGCAACTTTCCAATTAGATGCAGGCTAAAATGAAATCCCTGGGCAGAGCTTGATAATTTTAATTATGAGTACTAGATTCAAAGGCTATAAGTGGCTCCTGGATTGTTTCCTGCTTTCTTTGTTGTTATCATAGCCATGGGATTCTAAAAATGTTGCTATTTTTCCATTCTGCTAATTTATTTGTAATTAAATTACTTGCTTCAAGCTGGTTGCCTCCTCTGATGCAGAATGCACAAAACGAGATAAATATGCAGACTGATCACTACTGAAATTTTATACTACCGGGGAAAAGTCTTCAGTGCCCTCATTAGACTAATATTAATTGAGAACTTGTATAGAACAATGATTGGGGTTCTGCGACACAAACTAGAAACTTCTGTCTCATATTTCATTTTGCAATGAACATTCTATAAAAGCCCTAAGCAAGTCGCTAAGGTTCAACTACCCAGGTGTAAAAGAAGATAATAAAGCACAATTGCTTGCATAGTTGTTGAAGCACAGTGTGGGTTCGTTTTGAATGAATTTTGGAATAACTTCCACTATGTAAAAGTGTTTAGAGAAAAATGAGTAGCCCTTCAAATATGCTTTTGATGTGAATATTTCCACACTCATTCTGTAAATTGGCATTAATGGATGAATTATTGTATCTTGATCTGGATTTGGTATTACCAAAGAAAACTTTTTCTCCTGTAACAAAATACAGTGTAAATGGAGCTCTGTACATTCAGTGTAGACAATATTAAATTTATAATTTGAATTTGGATGACAAATTCAGACTGTATAGATTACCATTTTCCAGTCATATAGTTTCTATTTTACAAACCTATACTACTTTTTGTATTCAAAACATTGCTGTGTCATGAGTTGAATCTTCTACAATGTTCACAATACACTCTTCCATTATTGACTTACTACATCATGATTATGTTTTAATTCTATTGTCCTAGACAATACAGCAAAAGCCTTATAATTCTATTTCCCATTTTTAATCTCTTGAGCTCAGCCAGATAGAAAAACAATGTACTTTCCACACATAACAATATGGTATAGGGTAGACTTTTGCATGAAATAGAGGGGGGGAAAAGAACTTATGATTTATGGTTTTGATGATTAGAGACAAAATAGATTATAGAAAAAAAATAGAATTATGTTGTAATCATAGAATAAGAGGTACATTTATAATTGTACTTATAGCTGCTGTAAATAACATTGGAAGTTGCTTCTGTCAACTTGTAAAACATTCCTGTGCCGGTTTCCAAGTTGCCATATGAAAGAGTGGGGAAAAAAACCGCAAATTACCATTTCAAGCTTATCTCACAGAGATTGTAACTGAGGCAACCGGGTATTCTTGGTGCAAAAATCCTCTATTGGAGAATGTGATCGATGACACCTGGCCCATGAATGTATTCCATTAGACAATCTGAATTATGAAACACCCAGAGGAGTGGGAGGAAACAGGGTCATAGGTGATTATAAATTACTTATCTCAGAGTCAGCTTCATACAGAACATGCTGGTAAGTCACTCCTAATAAATTATTTGAACTTTGGCTCAAGGCTCATGATTTAATTAGGGCGATCACTGGAATTCTGGCAGCTTCTTTATATTTGTTTTCTTTCTTTTCTATTTTTCTTTTTATGTTTTCCTTTCTTGCACTTCCTTTTTGATTGCTTTCTTCTTTTCTTTTTCATACTTTATATTAGTTTGTATTAGTTTTCACTTTCCTTTTTTAAAAAAAATCATAGATATCTATACGGTAGCCTTTCGAAAACATGCTACTGTGGATTCATCTGTGGACATAAAGATAGCTCCAGAGTTCCAGTTTGGCAGTGTAGAGTCTAGCACAATAGTGGCGTTGGAAGTCCATTGTTATATCTATGGATGTTATCCTGTAACACCACTCATGATGTTTCTGGCAGTGTCTGTCTTCAAACCTGGTGAGGGCTTCATATCACAGAGCTTGCCAGAAGGTTTTTTGGCAGCAGCTGAAGCTTCTGAATGTCACAGTGGTGCAGGGTTAATTTCATAACACTTTTGCAGTGCTTGTATGGTTGATCTTCAGGTCTCTTCCCAGACTCTATAATGCTATAGAGCAACTGACAAGACATACAGTAGTCATTCAATCTGAGGACATGTCCCTCCCACTCGTCACATCTGGACTTTGATAAGGAGAGATCAATGCAGGTGGACTATGCATCATCCAAGACTTCCTGGTTGGAAACACATTCTTGCCAAAGAACACTGAGGTGGAGCAAGGAGCATGTGTGTGAAACTTCTCCAGTTGTTTGATGGCTTCAGTAGAAAATCCAGGACACATACCCACATAAGAGAAAAGAGATAACCACAACCCTACTGATTTTCAGTTTTCTGCAGCTATGGATATTGTCTTGATTAAGTACTCTAGTATGCTGGCACTCTACTAACTGGCTGGCTTTGCTGAACATGGAGCCAATATGGTAAAAATGGGGACTTTGAAGAAAATCCAGAAGGCAGGATCTACAAACATTTGTGTTTTCATTCAATCTTCCATATAAAGCACAAATCATTCAGATTTTTGCAAGGTATTTTTGATGGAAAGAAAAACTATATACTATATATATATAAAACCAAGGGTGTCAAACTCACAGCATCACATCAATATGTGATATATCGCAACTATTTTTTTCCCTTCGCTAAACTGGGGTGGCGGTGGTCAGCGTGTGATGCGTCTGGCCCATAGGCCATGAGTTTGACACCGCTGATATAAACTGTAGAATACATATAGGTCAGGAACAGCAAGAAAAAAAAATCAATGGGAAACAGCAGACTAGAAAATGGAAATCAACATTTCATCTAGTGATTCATTTATAGGGGAATTAAATATAATCATGGTGTTTTACTGTATTTTCCGTACTAACACTAGCTTTGTGTAGAAATTAAAAGAGACAAGATTATTAAAATAATAATTCATTTAGTCCTTCATATTAGAATCTCAAAGTTTTTCTTTGAGTCTATATATATTGAAGGGATCAAGATTAGGTTCTTTATAAAAAACAAAATCCTATAAAACCATTAAAAGCCATCTATAAAACCATTAAAAGCCATCTATAAAATGATCTCAATGGGTGTATAATAAGTGTCTGAATTTCTTTCATTTAAGATACGATTCATTTAAGATACATTTTAGCGATGTCTATATTCAAAACAAGGGATATCTTCTATGGTTGGAAGAAACCTAGCTACAATCCATCTGTACTTGTGGCATACCATTACCTCACCACAATCTCACCTGTGTAAATCAGCATAGTTTTGATGATTTCAATGGATGTATGCCCACTGCAACAAACAGAAGACCTTACCTAATTTGTTTCCTTGGCAAAACATATTTACTGTGCTATTTAAATAGAATGAATGGTTTTGTTTTTATACAGCGAAAATAAATTCAAAATTTATGGCATGAGTTATGACATAATGAGTCATAAAATTATGGCAAGCACAAGCAAAGCAAAGGGATTGGACCATCTGTTCTGCAGGATGAATTGGCTACAATCCATATTGCTACAACAGGGAACTTTTGTTTGAACCCCAGATTCACACAGTCAAACCTAACTAAATGTAAAAGGTGAGTATAATATTAAACAGTTGCCAAGATATTTTCTGATACATTTGAAAAGCTAAAAGTAACTTAAGCTTTCAATCAAAAACATAAAGAAATGCATTTTGCCTTTATTTCTATTTACCCTTATTGATTACAATCCAGGTTAAGGGCCATTAAAAAAAAATCTGGTCAAATTAATTCTTCATCTGTTTCATCTTCCAGTGCCTATAAAATGTAAAACCATTGGATGCATTCCCAATGTTGCACAGCCTTTTAACTATCCCATTCGTAAACTCATGGCAGAGCCTTTCTGGAGAATTTCAGAATGGACATAGACAAAACCTTTCCTTTCATATAAGTACAATATAGGTATTTGTACAGCTTTCTTGCACATGTATGGAAGTATACCTGAAGTATATTCAGGGTTGTTTGTTTACTTTCTTGATTTTAAAGCACAGACAAGCTCTTCACATGACAGGTATTATATGAATAATATTAATACATATAAATATCTAAATGAAGGAACGTTTACTCTCTCTCTCTCTCTCCCTCACACACACACACACACACACACACACACACACACACACACACACACACACACACACACACACACACATACCCCAGAGGTGGTATTCAGCCAGTTCTGACAGGTTCTGGAGAGCCGATAGCAGACATTTTGAGTAGTTCGGGGAACCAGCAAATACCCTGCCTCCCTCTATGCTCTGCCTCCCAAGTCCCAGCTGATCGGCTGGCTCTTCTTTTGTTGCCCTGCACAGGAGAAGGGAGCTGAAAAGCAGGTTAGTGGGGTGGGGAGGGAATGGGGATTTTATAGTATCCTTCCTCTGCTGCGCCCTCCAAGCTACACCCACCAAGCCACGCCCACAGAACCAGTAGTAAAAAAAAATTGAATTCCACCACTCATACACATACGCATATAGTCCCTGCCTTAACCTATTATATTTTAATGTTTTATTCAAAATTTTAATAAAATTATTTGAAAAAAGTAGACATAAAGTTCCTAGATATACAGTATAGTTACCAGTCATTTTGAGAACTGATTGCAGATTAGCCCTATTACAGAAATCTAAATTGCATGAAGCAATACAGGTGTGTCCTTAATTAATTGTAGTTTAATTTAGTCACATTTGTAAACAATTGCCAATATAATTTGTTTTAAAAAAACTATAAATTTTGCATTAGAAATATGTAACATTATTAAAGAAGAAAGAAGGAGCCCTCGTTTGGAAGAGTGGTAGCGGCGAACGAGAAATAAGAGGAAAATATAAGGTAAAAAAAAAAAACCAGAAATAAAAGAATTATATACAATTAGAGATGAAATTTGGAACAACATATAGAATTGGACATTAATCAGGCATTAGATAAAAGGCTGGACCTATTTTGAACTGATAAAATTTAATATTAATACTACAGAAAAGTGATTTAAAATAAAAGAATTCTAAGAAGAAAGTGATATAGAGCACCACCTAAGGGTTAAAGATTTCCTTTTTTTATGTTTCTATGGAAAATTATCGGTTGTATAAACAAGATCCCTGGAAGCTCATAAAAAAGAAGGGGGAATTATAGTAAAATATAAAAAAATGCAATACTTTGGGATTGTTGAAAGTTGAGTGTGATAGGAAAACAGAAGAAAGAGAAAGTGAGATAAACGGAGATTTTTGACAAGGATTATAATAGAAAAATTTGACCTTTAATAAAATAAAGAACAACTTAATAGACCAAAGCAATGGAAGAAATAAGTAAAGAATTTAAATCAGAGCTTCAAACTGTGAGAGAGATGCTTAAAGAAAAAATGAGACTGGTCGAGATAATGCTGAGTAAAGTAATGGCGTCACAGTTTACAGAAGAACAAAGTCTCAGAGAGAACGAATTAAAAGAAGAAAATAACAGCCTTGACGAATATGAAGAACAAGGACCATTGTCAAAAGACATAACAGGATTCAAAACAGAAACATTGACAACAGAGACAGCAAATAAAAGAGATAAGACACCCAAGGTTAAAAAGAAGAAGGGAATATACAAGAAGAGACTCCCCCCAAAAAAAGAACTGAAAAGGGGAGGGAAACATGGTTGACAGGCAGAAGGAAATAAAAATAAAACCAGAAGGAAAAAAGAAGAAAGATTGGGGAAATTTAGAAAAGGGAAACCTAGCCAAAATTAAAAGGAATGTTAAAGTTTCGAGATTCTGAGATAAGGGTTAGGGATTGTACAAAGGGGATACCACATAGAAATGTACTGTATATTGACATTTAGTTTAAAACTTGCTGGAAATTATTTTAGGATTATATAACTATATATATATATATAAAACTGTATATGAATTATGCTGTTATGAACTCTTATATTGGAGGAATAAAACGGGAATGGAAATGTATTAAAATATATAGACAAATTTTGGATAAGTAGTAAGAAAGAAAATATGATTATTAATGACTTTAAGAAAAATGAAATGTATTAACATATATAAATTTTGGCTAAGTAGAAAAGGAAAAATATGATTATTAATGATTAAAAAAAAGTCAAGAAGAAATGAGATGTATTAGGAAGTCATTCCAGTGATTTTAGGGGGGGATACCTTAAAATATACATGTTTTAAAACATACAGTTGATTATTTAATGTTAATATGCTTAAAGTTGGGGAATGAATTATTAAATTGATAGACTGAGGAGATATACCATGTGGATCCTAAATGTATTGGTTTTGTTTTATTCTTGCTTTTTTTAGATTATTATATAATTGGCTTAGGGAAAATTAAGGACAAGAATGATGTGTAATGTTAAATAATATAGGTGGTAAGCTAAAAATGGAAATAATAGGGGATAAGGAATTGAGAACCTATATTTAGATGAAATGATATTGATATTGAATTAATGAATTGAAATATAAAATGGAAATTTATTGAAAGATAAGTGGAATGGATAATGGTATGATATTATATTATATAAGATTGGTGGAAAGGCAAATATGATTATGTATAAGTGTTATAATCTGGAACCACATTGCTCACGTAAAGAGATTTGTAAAAATTAAAAACTTTTTAGAAGGGGAATTCTCCCTGCTGAAGCAAAAAGAAAAAAAAAAGAAAAGAAAGAAAGAAAGAAAGAAAGAAAGAAAGAAAGAAAGAAAGAAAGAAAGAAAGAAAGAAAGAAAGAAAGAAAGAAAGAAAGAAAGAAAGAAAGAAAGAAAGAAAGAAAGAAATTAAGTTATGGCAGCACTAACATGAAAATGGATTTTCAGCCAATCCTCAATATCACAGTGTCCCCACAGTGATCAAAATCTAGACACACAGATTGTGATTACGATGTTTCACAACATTAGCTTCATCATGTATTTGCCATTTGTAACTTTCCCTCCTGGTTTCCCATAATGGAATTCAATGGGGAAGTCAGAGGTTAATACTTGGATTCCAGCAACAATTAGGACTAAAATTGCCATTGCTAAGTGATGCAGTTGTAAAATGTTGTGTCACTTAATCAGTGGTGCGATTCAAAAATTTTTTACTACCGGTTCTGTGGGCATGGCTTGGTGGGCGTGGCAGGGGAAGCATACTGAAAAATCTCCATTCCTTCCCCACTCCTGGGGGAAAGTTACTGCAAAATCCCTATTCCCTCCCCACCCCACCTGCTTTCCAGCTCCGTTCTCCTGCACAGGGCAACAAAAGAAGACCCAACCGATCAGCTGGGACTCAATGGGAGGCAGAGAATAGATGGGGGCAGGGCCAGTCAGAAGTAGTATTTGCCAGTTCTCTGAACTACTCAAAATTTCCATTACTTGTTCTCCAGAACTGGTCAGAACCTGCTAAATACAATCTCTGCACATAACCCATCACTTAGTCTTGGCATGCCAAGGAACTCATACACCACAATATTTCCCACTCACCCTCTATAGTGTGTGTCTTCCCGCAGCACTCCCACATCCTCCCACAGCCCCTGTTGACCCTCTTGAGACCTTTACTGGTCCTTTGTGATTTCTGCCAACATGCCAATTGTACCCTAAGCTCCTTACTTGGGACTCCAACTTTTCCCCCTTAATAAACCTCACACCCTGGGATTATGATGACAACTTGGTCTGCCAGCATTATGATTGCTAAATTATATGACCATGTGACATTGCACTGTCAATTAGCAATGGCAGTCTCAGTTCCAATTGCCATTGGAACTTGAAGTCTACCTATATTTAATGAAGCAACTCACAACTGAATAAACGGTTCAATCAAAAAGCATTTAAAAATATCCCAATGTGCTGAAAATAATAAAGGTCTTAAGAAACTAAACAGAGAAATTGGTAACAGCTTTAATCCATTTCCCCCCTCAAGCAATATCGTCATCACTCTCAAGATAAACCTATTTGCTTATATGCATTCTGCATTGAAATTGAACTGGATAACCTGTACAAATTTGTAGATAGGGAAAAAAAACTGTTTTGAAATGCTGATCACGTTTTATTTTGTGATTCCCAACACAATATGTGGCCTTTTAAAACTAGGATTGCTAGTACTTTTTCCTCATTCATTATATGAAGATCAGATCTAGTACTTTTTTGTGTCACTTTTGCCTTTCTGAAGATGAAAGTCACAGCTGAGCAAGTAAAAAATTAGTAAAACTGTTCTCTATTTCCAAATTATGTCCTACATTTCACAGAAATTACGTACCAAGAAAATAAAATAATACGAGATAATATATCTTGGTTTTTTTCAGTTGATCAAAACACAAAGGGCAGTCTAAAGATTTCAGAGTAATGGAGCTATATAACTGATAGATAGATAGATAGATAGATAGATAGATAGATAGATAGATAGATAGATAGATAGATAGGCATGTATGTATGTATGTATGAATGTATCCCTCTCCCTCCCCTCCTCTCTCTCTCTCACACACACACTCCTTGATAGAATTCCTAAGCACTGTGAGAATGAGGAAGGTAAAAGGGATTCAATTTTTCATATTTAGCAAAAATTCTACCAAGCTAACAGATTCGTTTACTTACTCGTCTTTACCATTTCCATATAATGTTATTGTCAGGATTCCAGCAATCGCCCTGCTGCCTGCCTGTGTTCTTTGATAAATTGCATTAAAAATGATACATTTTCAGTTCTATACTCTTTTTGGCACATGCAGTTTATTTAACAGTTGGTGCAAATCGTGTGCTTTCTCAGCCCACACCATGGCATTGTCTGCATACACAGTCATGTCTCCAATCAACACATCTCTAATGTAGACACATTTTTATATGTTTAGGAATAAAAAATTAAGAAGATATTCCATACTGAATTTCCTAAATGGCTCCCACAGATCCGAGGAACAACATCAAAACTCTCTGTCCAAAAAAGTGCAATGCGCAGCTGAAGAACCTTAAGACTGACAGACCCCTCATAGAGGACCTGAGATTGACAAGGAGAGGGGACCACCCATTAAAGTGAAAAGGGAATTTGTTCGCTTTTTTTCATCTCTGAAACCAACATGTTCAATTCCATATTTCATATTTAAATGAAAAATCCATAATTCATTGACCACAGATTCTATCTAAACAAAACAAAAATAAAATAAAATGTCATTTATACATTTTTCACAGACCTGTTGAAGAATATCTTCCTTCTGTAGACTCAGCACACTACAAAGCCACAATGCCCGTTTTTTTATTCATTGTCACCATACATACAGTACATGTCCTTTCACTATGAATTCTACTATACAACTTGTCAGGCCACTTCACAAATAAATCTCCAATAGTTTGTTTTCATTATTTTTTTTTTACTTTTTCCTCTGTAGAACAGAAGAAAAAACATTCTGATAATCAGCAACATTAAAACATCACACAGTTATCCACTAGCAAATCATCTCAATCTGTTAATAGTTCTCTTGTTACATCATCCGCATATGCAGCTTATTACAGTTATATCACAGAATTTATTATATAGCCCTGGTGGTGCTGTGGTTGGAATGCAGGATTGCAGTAATTCTGCTGACTGCCGACTGTCAGCAGTTCAACAGTTCGAATCTTACTCAAGGTTGACTCACCCTTCCATTCTTCTGAGTTGAGTAAAATGAGGACCCAGATTGTTGGGGGCAATATGCTGACTCTGTAAACCACTTAGAGGGGGCTGTAAAGCACTGTGAAGCGGTATATAAGTCTAAATGCTATTGCTATTTCCACTGTATTCATTTTTTTTTCTTGTGCATTAATATTTATACCATTTATGTCAACGCTGGTCTTCCATATATGATTAACATTATCATATAAATCTATAAAATATTCATTTCAACATTCTTCCCCTCAATTGTATCTAAAACAATTTCACTGTTTTACTTTTTATTCTTTCAAGTCAGCTGGAATTTTTTAGCCATTTTCAATGCTACAAAATATTTTTCTAAAAAAAAATGGTCCAACATGTTCTAATCTTATCCATTACTACATCTCTAAAACTATATTTATTCTTTTTATACAAATTATATATTACCATTATCTCATCTTTTCTTTTTGTAATAATCATTCCTTTATATACATTATTTTCATACACAGACTCTTCCACTTCATCGTCATGCTGAACATTAAATTCCATATTTAGCAAAACTCCACTCAGTTTTATTGCAGATTATGTTTTTTACCCTTCATCTTATTTATACTAATTTATTTAGCATCTGTTCTAGAACATATTCCCTTATTTAAATTTAATTTTGATTTGTTCCTCTTGCTATCTGCCAACTGCCGTCCCCTTTCTTTCTGGATTATCCATCCTATTGTAGCCTAACTTTATTTCACTTTCTTAGCAAATCAATTTGTTCTATTCTTTATCAATGCCATTTTCCATCCTAGCTTGTCCATGTATATCTTTCTAATCCATTTATCATATATAATACTTGTATTATTTATCTTCTAATAATCCCATAATTAGAACACAGAATAACAGAGTTGGAAAGGACTTTCAAGATCTTCTAATCCAATCTGCTGTTCAGGCAGGAGATTCTATATCAGTGGTGGCTAACCTTTTCTGGCTCCTGTGCCGAAAATTGTGTGTGTGCTTGCTTGTGTGCGCTAGCCTGCCAGCACCCAGAAGGCAATATGTGCTGGGGGGGGTTGCGCATGCATGCACGCCCCCCTCATGTGCCACACATCTGTGCATGTGCATGCGATTCCCCCTTGCACGCTGCATGCATGCGCCTGTGTTCGCGATCCCCCCTTGCGTGCTGTGCGCATGCGCCAGCACACATGATTCCCTCCTTATACACCACACATCTTGGTGCGTGCATGCACAATTCCTCGTCGTGCACCATGCATCTGTGCATGCATTCACATGTCCCGTGCACCCCTCTTCACCCCCTGCACATGGACGCCAGATATCCAACAATCAGCGCACAGTGGGGCTCTTCCGGGCGACCTCTCACGTGCCAGGGGAAATGGCTCTGGCGTGCTGCTTCCGGCACGTGTGGCCTAGGTTCACCAACATGGCCCTATATCATTTAAGAAGAGATTGACAAATGAATACTTCAGCTTCAATCATAACAATATAAGAGCACACAATAGATACAAATTCAAGGTTAACCGCACTAAACTTGATTGCAGGAAATATGACTTCAGCAACAGAGGGGTCAATGTCTGGAATACTCTACCTGACTCTGTGGTTTCTTCCCAAATCCCAAAAAACTTTAACCTTAGACTGTCTACTATTGACCTCACCCCTTTCCTAAGAGGCCTGTAGGGGGCGTGCATAAGCGCACCAACGCGCGTACCGTCCCTGTCCTATTGTTTCTTTTTTATTTTTCTTATATGCATCCATTTCATGTATTCATAACTATGTTTATTCTTATACCTTGTAAGTGACTGACAAATCAATTATATCAATTATATCTTGTAAGTGATTGACAAATCAAATTAAAAAATACTAAAAACTTCGAGTGTTGGAGCACTCACAATTTCTGAAGGCTGTTCCACTGGCTAATTGTTCATTAGGAAAAAAAATTCCTTAGTTCTAGATTAGTTCTCTGCTTCTATTGTTTCCATCCATTGTTTCTTGTCCTGCCTTCATGTGGTTTGGAAAATTGGTTGATCCCCTCTTCTTTGTGGTAGCCCCTTTTTTATATTGTGGTGATCAAAACTGGATGCAGGATTCCAACTGTAGTCTTACTAAGGCTTTCTAAGTATTCTAAAGTAATACCGCATCGTCTTGATTCTATCTCTCTATTGACCTGAAAAGATTCTACCAATCTCTCAAGATTGCTTCTACCAACATCTTTTCTCCTTTTTATCTCTTGAAGTTTGTCATTGTTGGGCATCTTCTTAACCATCAAATAACTGCTCTGGAAACAACCTTCTGGGGCTTTCCTCTTTTAATCATCACTGTTGCCTGTTCTCTTGCCCTCACCCAGAAAATTGCTAGCTACTATTTTTATTTTTATCTCTGCCCCTTTCTTCTTCTGACTTTGTTCACCCTTGACCCATAGCATGTTATCTCTGAGCTTCTTGCTTCTCCACGACTCTAGTTCACATTTCTACTAATGCCCAGATTATTTCCCAATCCTATATTCTTGTCCCAGTCAGGCATTATTGGTCTGGGTGGCACATTGGCCTTGTCCCCCTGACTTTAAAAAGTTTGGATGCTTAACATTTTTATCCTATTCTTTATTCCTTTTCTTTTTCTTTCTTTTTCTGACCAGCAGAATTGGTTAGCAGAATTCCCATTGGGTGGGATTCAGCAGGTTCTGACCAGTTCTGGAGAATCGGTAGAGGAAATTTTGAATAGTTTGGAGAACCGGCAAGTACCACCTCTGACTGGCCCCACCCCCATCTATTCTCTGCATCCCAAGTCCCAGGAGAACAGAGCTGGAAAACAGGTTAGTGGAGTGGGGAGGGAATTAAGATTTTACAGTATCCTCCTGTCATGCCCACCAAAGCCACACCCACCAAGCCACGCCACACCCACCAAGCCATGCCCACAGAACCAGTAGTAAAAAAAAATGGAATCCCACCACTGGTGTGATATAACAATTTTTAGCTTCTAATCACTATTTAATTATTTAGTTGTTTTATATATGTGTGTTTTTCTTTTCTACTTTTGTTTATTGTTTTTGGTACATTAACAAAGTCACATTGTTTAAGAGGAGGTATAAATGCTTTAAATAAAAAAAAAGATTCCGATTTGAGAGGTAGGCCAAGGTTTCCTTTCTATCAGTTGTAAATTTTAGGCTGTACTCCGTCAGAAACTGCATTCCATCTTCATTTTATTAACATTCTGAAATATGTCATATTACCTGTTTTATCTGTATTCTTAAAATAAAACCATAGTTTTAATGACACCTATTTTAATTACATTTTATGTTATTTGACTTGAGGATTATTGTCAGAGGAAAAGTGCAATAAATACAAATAAATATAAAAATTATGATAACATGAAAGTATTTCACCAAAGCAATTTAAACTGGAAAACTTTAAAAAGTCTTTTGTCATATAGACTTCAGGTTTTAAACAACTGTTTCATCACTGTCTGGTGAGAAAAATTTTACAGGATTAGTTTTGTAGATAAGTTGCAGTCTTTTCAAAATTATATATTTCAAGGTAATGAAGCTAAAATAGACTTTGTTTACACTCAATCACTTTAAGAAACAAGGGATGATTCTCATTATTTTCCACCTTTAGCATTTTTTCCTGTCAGTACTAACAAAGAATTGATAATGCAGTAATCTTAATAATTAATGCCTTGTTGACTTGATGAGTTTCAAATGTTGTCTTGCATACAGCAATGCTGGCAAACTTTAGAATAAAAAAGGAACAGTTAATGCTATTTATTCTACTTGAGACAATGCAAATTCACAGGCAGACTGATAAAATGTCTAAGTAATTCTTGAGAGTATTTCCACATATAAAGGTTACAAAATATAACCTTTAACAATTAAACCTAATATGCAGGGGTGGGATTCTACCAGTTTGCACTAGAATCGGCTCTTAACATTCTAAGCAGCTTGGAGAACCAGTTGTTAGAAGAAATTACTGGCCTAATCCTGTAAGGAAGGCAGGAAGGAAACATTCTGGTGTTGCTTACAGAAACTGCCTCTCCGTTGACCCTTATTACATTCTTGGCAGGACTAGACGTCTTGTCTCTGGAACGTCTCTGGACTTTTTTCTCCTCCTTTGCTGGTACTTTGCTTGTGTGGAAGGATGATTCAAAGTTACAATGGCACTGAAAAAGTGACTTATGACTATTTTTCACACTTACGACCGTTGCAGCATCCCCACAGTCATGAGACGCCAGGTGAGGAGATGCGGGCATCGATGTGAGTGATGTTGAGTGGGCCATGCCCAGCCAGTCACATGACCACCAAGCCATGCCCACCAACTAAGCCACGCCCACAGAACTGGTTGTTAAACAATTTTAATCCCACCCCTGCTAATATGTGATTGAATTAGAGCTTTCTTCATTCCTAATTTGGAAGTTTGTCTTAGAATCGCTGAATGATCTCTTTGTTAAATTGTCCTCTAATTCAATGGCATACTTCCAATTAAGGACTGAGAGAAATAACAAAACAGAAGGCTTCTTGTTCAGCTCTTAACTTTCTTTGAGGCACTACATGATTATTTCCAAATAACACTACAAGTCATCTGCTTATTGGAGGACTTTTCCCAGTGGCCAAATTTTCCCTTGCTTGTGTCTGTTACCAGATTCTTCTTTTTGTCTATGCCTTGCCTTGACCTTTCTTTAAAGCATATCAACACTAGGTATATCCTTCAACCAATGACTTGGCTTTAATCCTACTTTATCTGACCACTTTATCTATAATTTGTAGTCTTGAAGTGCAGCATTTAAAGAGACAAGAAGATCTTTCAACCATACATTTCTGTGAATCTTTGGGAATACTTTTTGCTTGAATGGGAGTTTTGCACAGATTAAACAAGTGAAATCAGAGTCTAAGTTTCAATAAGCCTAGAAAATTATTTATTCTATTTGGATTGGCAATCTTGTATAAAGGGGGCCATGTTTAAGATGTGGTGGATACTGTAATGGTAATATCTGCATTTTAGAATTCCAATGAGAACCAATTTTTTCTCTCTATTAAACAAATTGCATCAAAACAGAAAGCATTTCTTAGATCGATTAGTCCTAGTTATAGACACATTCAGCAGCTCAGACAGGGCTATCCTCATGCCATTCCAACATAGACTGGCAAAAATTATTGTTAGCTTTCTTGATTTGGAATGTTTAATAAACTTATTGATTTCCTGGTATTAGCTGATCAGTACCAGAGGAAGCTTTATATTCATTTTGAGAATTTTCCTCCCAACCCTCCCATATTAAAGATAGCTAATGATAGTTTAATAAAATTTAGATGAGTCAATATTGTTTTTGTAAGCTTCCCTTTCCACTGACACACCTATTGTTTAGCCACCAAAAATGAAGAAGTGAAAGTTATAAGGTAGATGGACAGGGAAGTAATTGCAGAAAACTAAATAGCTTCTTGTCTAACTTTTATTTCAATTTAATTAGAGAACTTGATTTTGTTTGGATAAACTCAGAGACAGTATAAGAAACTTGTTGCAATGATTTTATAACATCTGCTGACTATGTCAAGTTCATTCAGACCCGTAAGCATCAATTATTGGATTCTATTGACATTTCTTTCAGGCATATATGAGAGCATTAATAAGCATTATGAAATTACTTTCCATGAAAAAGAAATAAATAAAATTAAAGTGGAATTGATGCAATCTTATGAAATATTCCCTTAAGATACATGGCCTTTTGTATAACTAGATTAAAAACTCATATTTATATCCATGATAGTTGAAAGAAAGGAAGAAATATTTGAGTTGGTATGAAATAAAAATGGAAATATTTTAAAAAAATCTCTTTCCTTTTTGGTGGAGGGGAGAAGCAGCAGCAAGAGCTTACCTTGAAGACTGAAAATTGTGCAGATGGCTTTCTTTGTTCTATAATTCTTACAATTCTTTGGGATAATTTCCCCAAGAAAATTAGTTTTATTCTTGAGAAAGGAAAAATAACCTGTGGAATAGGTGTGTGAAAATAAAAATGCTTCTCTGAAAATAAAGATTGCTGAAAGAGTAATGAGAATTGAATTGCAGAGTAGGTTTGCATCAAAAAATATCCTTGTTTAATCGAAGAATGAAAAAGGGTAGCTCTTCTGAGTTGACTTAAAGAAAGGTAACACCATCTTATTGCTGAGCCTACCAGTTCTTCAGAAATTTTGAGAACTGGCAAATACCATTTCTGACTGCCCCTGTCCCCATCTATTCTCTGCCTCCCGAGTCCCAACTGATTCTTCTTTTATTGCCCTGCACAGGAGAACTGAGCTGGAAGCAGGTTAGTGGAATGGGGAGGGAATAGGATTTTGCACTAACCTTCCCCTGGAATGGGGTGGGAATGGAGATTTTACAGTATCCTTTCCCTGCCACACTCACCAAGCCACATCATGCCCACCAAACCACACCCACAGAACCGGTAGTAAAAAAAATTGAATCTCACTACTGCAAACATACCTTAACCAAGTTAGTGCTTTTAATTGCATTCAAGGCTGACTTTGGTCCAATAGTTAAAGCACCAGGCTAGAAGCCAGGAGATGTTTGAGTTCTGGTCATGCTTTAGGCATGAAAGTCACCTGTTGACTTTGGGCTGGTCATTTTCTCTCAGCCAGATTCACCTCACAAGGTTGTTGTTGTGGGGTGGGGGGTAAGGAGGAGTATTGTGTTTGCTGCTTTAAGTTATTTATAAAAATAATAAAGAAAGGATAAAAGTAAAATAAAATTCTCTGGATTCACCAGGTTTGATATAAAAGCAATTAACACTAAATTATGATTAGGAGTCGCCGCCACACCTTATTATTCTCTTCCTGCTGTTTTAGTCTGAAAATTAAAATATTTTATCTAGATTTTTTAAAAAAAAAAAAACCCTGTAAAACAACCCCTTAAGGATGATTTAATTGATTTTCCTGCATTTTTGAGAAGGTTCTACAATACAATCCATGTGATCCTTTCAATACCAGAGGTGGTAATCAGCAGCTTCTGACCAGTTCTGGAGAACCAGTAGTGGAAATTTTGAGTAGTTTTGAGAACCGGTAAATCCCATCTCTGACTGAAGGTTTTACATCCTTCCCCTGCCACACCGATCAAGCCACGCCCACAGAACTGGTAGTAAAAAAAAAAAATTGAATCCCACCACTGTTCAATATCACTATTCTATGATTCTGTAAAGGCAATGGGATTTACTTTATGGCACTGAAGGAAGTCTAGAAGTTTAAGATTTTATAAGAAAAGCTAATGATTCTCCTTCATGTACCTTCTTGAACCTAATAGCTCATGTACAACATAAAAAGAGTTAATTCAAGACTTTTCCGGTGAGGCTAACTCATCAGGTCTAAAGATTTGTCTCCTTTTCAAATATGTCTTATACTTGCTAGGAGGCACATGGTATGGAGAAAGTAGCTAAAAAGAAGATGCTTGATTTGCATAATTAGCAATTAGTTGGCATAATTAGGCTGTTCGTATTTGAAGAAGTGGGATATCACAATGCTTGGGAGGTAGCAGCTATGTTTATTGCTTCTAGACAAACTGGGAAAAATATTGGAAAGCATGACACCTGCTCTCATTTCAAGCCACTTCTTGAGGTGAAATAGTTGACGAAGCAGCTGTGAGAAAGGGAAGGTGTGTAGGTCAGGCCACATTTGAATTGATTCTATTCCAGCATAAACAGGGACCAAGAGTAGAACAACTCTAATGAGGATTCAAAATACTGAAACTGAGGAGAAAGAAGACACAAATAGGAATCTCCTGAAGAGTGACCATATTTATTCATATAGTTTGAAAATGTTTTCTTGTGAATTGCTAGACAACAGACCAATGCAAGAAACTGTGATGGCACATTGCCATATTGTTCTCAAGAAGAAACTAAATGGTAGAATTTGCTGCGTTAGCCAGAAAACAATGAAGATTAAGACTAATCTCTTCTCCAGCATTAGTATCCTTTCTCTCCCCCTTCCTCTCCTCTATCCCCACCTTCTCTCTCTCTCTACACACACACACACACTCACAAACTGTATATTCCAGCTCTGGATGCTAACAAAAATGTTTACCAGAAGGTGCCATTCCTAATTATTAACAGCTTGTTATTATGGTGTGTCACACAGTCAGCCAGATTAGGTATGGAGTTTTTGTCTACCTATCAAGTTCTTTCCAAGGATCTGAGATGTTTGATGGTGTTACAGATATCGTTGCAAGATGGAAGCTGTTTCAAGTAAAGCTGCCTTTTGCAATTGGCTGATGCCAAATTTGTCAATGTTGATGGTGTTCACGTGGTGCTCCAGTTGTTTTGGATTGCACCCAAGGCCCTTGTTGGTACAACCTTTGCTTGCTTTTGCCACAGGTTGTTTATTTCTATTTGTAAATCTTTGTATTTTGTGCTCTTCTCCAGCTGTTTCTTTTCTCTTCTGCTGCCTCCAGGTACTGCCTTGTCCACTAGGCAGATTTTTTTTGGCTGTTTTAATTGACAATTGTTAACTGTTATGTGGCAGGTACTCATCTGTTTGAATGTTACTATCCCAAAGCAATTTAGCCTTTTCATTTTCTATGACTTCCTCTCTCTTATGGTCCTACCAGTTCTTGCCTGCAGACAAATTATATTTCTTGCAGATTTTCCAATGCATCATTGTTGCTCCTTTATCATGCCATTGCTTGTAGTCAGTCCCTGCAATCCTCTTAAAGCAGCTTACCAGGCAGTCTTCAGTTTCTTTGCATAAGTGGCACTTACTGTCTGTTGCTGTCTTCTGGATTCTGGCTTTGTATACATTTGTTCTTGTGCAGCCAGAATTAGTCCCTTCATCACTTTCTTCAACTTTCCTGCTCTTAGCCATTGCCAGTTCTTGTTATTATCTTCTTTCCCTGCAGGAATAATCAGGAAGTCTTCCTGATATACTAACATCAGTGCAACTTCTTCATTGTCCTTGAGATATTCTCCCAAAGTCCTTTTTTTCCCCCTTCAACCATCTGACGTATTTGCAACATCCCACCCATATTGCTTAGTAGGTAGAGTTTGTGAATGTTGCTTCAAGGATGAGTGTCATATTCCTTTCATTATTTTTCTGGTCTTCCTATCAATGTGCTTGATATTGTGAGCTTGATGGATACCCAGGTATTTGTAGTAATCATCTTCATCCAATTCTTGTTGTTAGTTTTGTAAGGCATTTTGATTTCTTCAGTTTTCACTATTGATATATGGCTTCCTGTAATTTAGGTCTCACCGTATTTTTTACAGGAGAGATACTCTTTATCTGATTCATCTGATGAAACTTATCCAGTGTGGTTGAACTCTTGCATAGCTCTCATCTTCCCCAGAGCGCACAAGCTCCACAACTATGTTAAAGGTGTGTTCACTGAGGATTGTTGTTGTTACTGTTGTTGTTACAGTGTATGGTATTACATTAGCCAGGAGATCACAATGCTATTGCAGAGTAGTAGTTTGGCTTGCCAAGGTACCAGCTCTGCTGTAGGACAGCTCACACACTTCCCAAGGTGCCACATAGAAGGATGAATTGGCTTTACACCAGAAAGAAGGATGAGCAGCTTTTCCTGCAGCATCACCCAAGGCCCTTTTCCAGATCTGCCTCACAAACAGGTGACACAACCTCGAAGGTTCAGAAATGGCAGGAATTTGATTGCACAGAGTACCAGTTCATCTCCACATCAAAGTGGTACCCATTTATCTAGTTGCATACAACATGTTTTCAAACTGTTAGGTCGACAGAAGCTGAGGTGGGTGACAGAAGTTCACCTCACCATATAGTGCTGAGACTTGAACCACTAGCGCAGAGACCATCTCTAGTGTCATTAAGCCCTAGGTCGACTATGCCCCTAACTCTAACCCTAACCCAAAGTTGAGGATAAGGGATGGCCCTGATTCTTTATAATAAGAAGAGATTTGGAAGAACACATATATGCTGATGTTTAGAAGTTATACAATATTGAGAAATATGCTCAAAAGAGTAGGGGAAGAGTTTTAGTTAATTTGGAGGGAAGGAGAGGCATTGCAAATAGGAATTGACAAATTCACATTTAGAATAGAATAGAATAGAATAACAGAGTTGGAAGGGACTTTGGAGGTCTTCTAGTCCAACCCCCTGCTTAGGTAGGAAACCCTACACCACTTCAAACAACTGGTTATCCAATATCTTTTTAAAAACTTCCAGTGTTGAAGCATTCACAACTTCTGGAGGCAAGTTGTTACACTGATTGATTGTTCTAACTGTCAGGAAATTTCTCCTTAGTTCTAGGTTGCTTCTCTCCTTGATTAGTTTCCACCCGTTGCTTCTTGTCCTACCTTCAGGTGCTTTGGAGAATAGCTTGACTTCCTCTTCTTTGGGACAGCCCCTGAGATATTGGAAGACTGCTATCATGTCTCCCCTACTCCTTCTCTTCATCAAACTAGACATGCCCAATTCCAGCAACTGTTCTTTATATGTTTTAGCCCCCAGTCCCCTAATCATCTTCATTGCTCTCCTCTGCACTCTTTCTAGAGTCTCAACACCTTTTTTACATTGTAATTTAAGTCCTCAAGTCCCAATAACGAAGAAAAATTGAGACATGACTCTATTGTTATCAAAATAAAACCGTCACCTATTTCCAGTTGCCAAATTCAGCAAATACAATTCCAACTCTTCCTGGCCTTGTAAGTGGTAAAAGATTTGGAGTTTAAAAAAAGCATTGCAACTTTAATTCAGGGCCCCAAGCATCAAAGAACACATGGTATTCAAATCCAGATGTTAAAAGAACTGAGCAGTCATATCCTGTATGGATCAATTTGTTAGTTTGTATTTCAATAATAATAATAAAATGAAAAAAAGATTTATTTTCTTTTCATTATGTATTTTTGAAAGAATGTATGTAATAAAATATTCACAAAAACTATGAAACTTTGTGAAATATGTGGGAATGAGTAACAAATATGGAATATCATAAAACTAATATAACACATCTCTACAAGTATACATGTCATAGGCATTTTCTAAATAAAACCCACATCTCTGCTGAACATAAAACTACAAATGCTTGGGGAACTCCACTGCCAAGTCAGCCACAGAGTCAAACAACACATGCAGGAAAGCTGCCATGCAGCAGTGAGATTGGTAAACAAGCAACAATTCAATTTGACCCTTATGGGCCAACTTCACAAACAAGGCCTCACTATCTGCAGAGCAGTGTCTCTGACAGCTACCAGAAATTTTTGACTGCCAACAGCTCCACATCTGACCCACAATCTTGGCTGATATGACACATCAAACCCAGGAGCCACTAAAGCTCTGGTGACTAAGCCCCGGGGGTCAATATAGGGAGCCAGAATGGGGCATCAGTTCTTACTTATCTGATATTCATACAGTTGAGAAAGTCCAGAAATATTTCACAAGAAGAGTTCTCCACATCTCTACTCGTTGCAGAATACCTTATGTCACCAGACTCGAAATTCTAGACCTAGAAAAGATAGAACTACGCCACCTTCGGTCTAATCTAACTATAGTATATAAAATCATACATTGCAATGTCCTACCTTGTCAATGAATACTTCAGCTTCAACCATAACAACACAAGAGCAAACAATAGAAACAAACTCAAGGTTAATTGCACCAAACTTGATTGCAGGAAATACGACTTCAGCAACAGAGTGGTCAATGTTTGGAATACTCTACCTGACTCTGTGGTTTCTTCCTCAAACCCCAAAAACTTTAACCTTAGACTGTCTACTATTGACCTCACCCCTTTCCTAAGAGGCCTGTAGGGGACGTGCATAAGTGCATCAATGTGCCTACAGTCCCTGTCCTGTAGTTTCTTTTTATTTTTCTTATATGTATCCATTTCATGTATTCATAACTATGTTTATACTTAAAGCTGTTATCTTATAATCGCTTGACAAATAAAATAAATAAAATAAGTAAATATCTTTCCCACCCAAACACCACCCAACATCCATGATTCTTATCTTCTTATCTTCAGGTGTGAAGGCACATCATAATTTACCGACATTCAGACCTTCCGGCGCGCAGTAAAGACCCTGTTCTTTCAACAGGCCGGCCTCGCCCAGTAACGTTTTTTGGGGGTTTTAATTAACTAGGTTTTTAATTTTTTTAAAAAAAATTAAATTTTAAATCTATTAGTTTTATATTTTTTATATTTAAATTGTATTTCGGCCTTAATTTAATTGTTTAATCTGTTTTTAATTGTATATATTGTCCATTTTTAGTAGGCTGTGCACCGCCCCGAGTCCCTTTTTGGGAGAGTGGCTGGTATAGAAATTCAATAAATAAATAAATAAATAAATTTACCTCACAACCAGGTAAAATAAGGACTGGAGTGGTTCTGTCCAGCACCTAATTGCCATCATCCATCCAATAACTCAACCTCACTCCTCTACCATTTTGTTTTTTAATATTTTTATTGTTTTTATAAGTAAGTCAAGGCAGCAAAAATACTCCTTCCTCCTCTTATTTTCCCACAATTACAGCTCTTATTTGCATACGTGCTGTCCTACCTTTTGAAGAGCCTCTTTTTGATAAGACCTTGCAATGAATTGATA
This sequence comes from Bungarus multicinctus, assembly GCA_023653725.1. Lineage (NCBI taxonomy): Eukaryota > Metazoa > Chordata > Lepidosauria > Squamata > Elapidae > Bungarus > Bungarus multicinctus. The sequence continues at coordinate 68,226,772 of CM042849.1, forward strand.
CAGTTCCCAGCCAGAATGGGAGAACTCCCCACAGCCAATTCGCCCTGGCCAACTCACCATAGTTAACTTTGGCGGGACAATTTCCTATGTCCAACTGAGCGGTAGAGCTCTCGCCTCACAATCAGAAGGCTGTGAGTTTGATCCCAGGTAGAGGCTAGATTCTCCTGCTTGAGCAGGGGGTTGGACTAGATGACGTCCAAGATCCCTTCCAACTCTGTTATTCTATGTTTTATGTTAAAACTCTCTGCAGGACGATTCAACAATTCAATTTAATTATTTTAAAATAGTTAAAAATTATTTTAATTTTTTTCAATCACATTTCATTTTGTCCTTCCTTTGGCATCCTTACTTTAATGATTCTGTTCCACTGTTTCTTCAATATTAATGTAATTGTTGTCCCACAGTGAGTTGTCCCATGGCAACTTGGTCATGCCAAATTGTCCCGTGGTGAATTGGTTACAGTGACTTGGCCACGGCGACTTGGTTGTGGCAAGTTGTCATAGACCCTTCCCAGCCATTCCTGCTTAATGAATATTTTACACCATGCAAATATTTTACACAAAACCTCAGACCTTGTTTTAAAAGTTACCAAGTAGTTCTTAAATCTAAAAAAGGATCAAAGATTGATTCAAGGTTAAGTTTTCATAGCATCAAGACTGAATAAAAGATTGGGTATAAATTGAATGTTTAAACAGCACCTGGTGTTGATGCTGAATTTAAAATGTTGCTGTTTTTACATATTGTGTGAATATAGTGCTTTAAGCAGGTGATTTACTGCCAATATATGGTTAACCAATATAAAATGGAAACACAAACTCTTATGTGTTTTCTGTTTTACTATAGCAATTACAAACTTGTTTACATGTTCCTGGCAGATAATTAAGAATGCTTTTTACCAACAAAGCTGCTCTTTTGATAGTACTATAGATTCCAAGAACAACTAATCAATTCTTGTTAATTGGGCAAATGTAATCAAATCAATCAGGCTTTTAAAAAATGCCCTCAATGCATTTGCATTAAATACAAACTCTTAATGTTCATTTAAAGTTGGCATTTTGCCCATATCTCATTTTCTATGCTAAAGAGGCATCTTGCAAGTATAGAAACCTTTCAGAATGTTCCATTTGCAAAGAATCATGAAAGCTAATTTTTGAACATGATGTTACATGTGCTGCAAAGACCTATGGATACTTGGAGGCTTTGATCTTTGCACATTTTGAGATGAACTAACCGTATTTGCTCCTCTGGGTGAATGTGCTGATTAGAACATTGTTCCAAGTACTGCAAGGGGAATTTCAGATCAGGAAATATATTGCATTAACTTAACTGAAAAACAATGCTATAAAAATTTAAGGGGCATTTTTGTATTCATTTCTGTTTTTTAAAACTTATTAAATACACTGGGTTAGGACTCAAAGAAAAGAAAACCCTTGATTTACAACAGTTTGTTAAGTAATTGTTCAAAGTTACAATGGTACTGAAAAAAGTGAATTATGACTGTTTGCAAGAGTGGCAAGTATGTAGCTCGGGTGTAGGATAAGAGTGAAGGTTTGTTGTCCCAGCTTGTGGGTTAGTTTTTGAACGTTTCATTGCCAGGCTAGGTTAACATCTTCACATCAACAACCCAACAGCCACACTCCACCAGGAATTATCCAGAACCAAAGACAAGATACAGAAGGATGAAAGAAACAAATGTAGCAGTGGTGGTATTCAGCCGGTTCGCAACAGATCGGGTGAACCGGTAGCAAGAATTTGGCATGGGTTGCCGAACCAGTAGTAAGTTCTGGCTGGCCACGCCCCCCACCGGGTCACTTGCCCGCCCGATGCTCGCTAACCCTGCCCACCTGCCTGACATTCACATAAGGTATTTCTTTTTTTTCCCTCCTGACAATCAGCTGTAGATAAGATCTGCTGTGCTGGGATTCCCCTTGATGAGGCCCAAAAAGGCAAAAAATGGAGGGAGGAGCCCTCCATATTTTGCCTTCCAGAGCCCCAGAGGAGCCTCAGGGAAGCAAAAAATGCCCCCCCAAAGGCTTCTCTGAGGCTAGGAAGCTCCCAAAATGGAGCTTGGTGAAGTGCTACATGCCCCTCCCATGCTCTGTTTTTTTTCTTCCTGAGCCTCAAGGGAGCCTCTGGGAAGCAAAAACGCCCCTCCCCAGAAGCTTCTCTGAGGCTAGGAAGCTCCCAAAAATGGGTGGGGACTGCAAAAAAGAAAAGCCATGCCCACCCAGTCACATGGCCATGCCCACAGAACGGGTAGTAAAAGTTTTTGAATATCACCACTGAAATGTAGTCTACAAAATCAACTATAAGAATTGCAACCAATTCTATGTGGGATAAGCATTACGTCAATTAAAAAATTGGATCCTCTAACACTGGTTGGCAGTCAAACTGCATGATCCCAAATCCTTAATCTCTACCCACACCGACACCAAATAGCATTGGTTCAATTGGAGCAACACAAATTCATCACCCATGCTACCACCCAACATGCTCGCGAGTTCATTGAAGCCTGCCACTCCACAAGCAATTCCATCAACAGACACATCAACCTACAATCAGCCTATGAACTACTGAGAATCCAAATCAACCATGCAGCCAACCGAAGACAGCACCGAATCTCAGCCAACCCACGCAAGCCCCACCAACCAGCACTTAATTTCGCTATGTCTCTCACCTGATGTAATCTCATACTTATTAACTGTTGCAGCAACCCCATAGTCATGTGATCAAAATTCAGATGCTAGGCAACTGACTCATATTTATGTTGGTTGCAGTGTGCTGGGGTCATGTGATCAACTTTTTCAACCTTCTGACCAGTCAACGGGAAAGCCAGATTCACCTAACAACCATGTTACTAACTTAACAACTGCAGTGATTCACTTAACAATTTTGTGTCAAGAAAAATGGTAAAATGGGGCAAAACTCAATTAATAACCATCTCACTTAACAACAGAAGTGTTGGGCTCAATTATGGTCATTACTTGAGGACTTCATATAGAAAGACTTCTAGGAATCTAATTGACCTTCTGAATTCTATGGTGGTTATCCAAAAATCATACTCGAGTCCTGGTTTAATTTTTTGTTTTTACTCTTACCTATCCAGGTTACCTAAAGAGCAACTTTATTAACCTTTACCTAAGTTCCTGCTTAATGATAACAATGCTAATATAACAAAATGGACTTTATTATCAATTTAATCTGTAATTTGGCTTCATTGAACTCAGTGGGATTTATGATAGAATAGACATTTTTAATTTATTACATTTAGCGCTGAAGCTTTGACACATATAAAGTATTTCAATAGTATCCCAATACATAAAACCCGCCTTTCTGTTCATTCTGTTCAAAGAATATCTGTCGTGCTAATGAAGCATATATACCTTTCTAGTTCTTTGCCTTTCACTGTCAGGACAGCTTCAATATTTCATTTAATTTTCTGAGACTGAAATTTAAATGAATTCTTTGTCATTTTTTTTAGACAGAACTATTTCTCCAGAATTGTTTTTCTTTAGTAAAAATACGGGGCTCAGAGGTGGTATACAGCAGGTTCTGACCAGTTCTGGAGAAATGGGAGCAGAAATTTTGAGTAGTTCAGAGAACTGGCAAATACCACCTCTGACTGGCCCCGCCCCATCTATTCTCTGCCTGCTATTGAGTCCCCTCTGATTGGCTAGGTGTTCTTTTGTTGGCTTGCATGGGAGAACAGAGCTGGAAAGCAGGTTAGTGGGGTGGGGAGGGAATGGGATTTTGCAGTGACCTTACCCTGCCACATCCACCAAGCCATGCCCATAGAACTGATAGTAAAAAAAAATTGAATCACGCCACTGGTTGGGCTCACTGGAAAATTAGAGTCAATCTTTGCTAAATGTTATTACTCAATACAGTAGAATGTTGGAGGCAGCTTTAGGATGCAAATCTGTGCTCTCCCTTTGCATCCATCATGAAATCATGGCTCAGGAATTCTGGAAGTTGAAGTCCACAAGTCATAAAGGGGCCGTAGTTCCTCAGAACAATGCCATCATGATCCTTGCACCCTTTTGTCAAAAGTTTTTCTCAATTTCTCTGGCTCCCCCGAAAATCTCTGTGAGTTTGTTTTACTTGTCACATACTTGAATATTTATTTATTTATTTGTCAATCGCTTACAAGGTAATAGGTATAAGTATAAACATAGTTATGAATAAATGGAATTGATACATATAAGAAAAATAAAAAGAAACAATAGGACAGGGACGGTAGGCACCTTGGTTCGCTTATTATATGCTTGTACTATTATTATTATTATTATTATTATTAATAATAATAATAATAATAATAATTATATTATATTATTATTAAGCTTATTATATGCATATAAGATATGCATATAAGACAAGAATGATGTCTGAAGTTTTAAAAACCCTTGTCTGAAACAACTGTAATATGTCTTAAGCTACAATACAGGATTTGTGTGTGTGGGTGGGTGCTTGTGTGTGTTTACTATGTCTTAAGCTTCAATACAGGATTTCTGTGTGTGTGTTACATATGTTCTGGGCTTCCTACCAAAGGCATAAAAGATGTAAATTACAGGAGCTGCTTTGTTGTTCAACTAATTTAATCCTGGGTTTAGACAGTAAAATCTCTTATGGGAGAAAGCTGGTGATAAACAGAATGAGTGATGGGTAGAATAAATTTATACTCAGATTAAGATTCCTTCCAAGACATGTAGTGTAGGCTGCAATTATTTTATTTCTATAGGCTCTTAATTATCCTGCCCTTACTAACAGAATTATCATTTTGAAGAGCTTCCTTTACGGTATATTTTTCTTCTGTGATAGCATGTTGTCAGTATGCTGACTAGTTTTGACCTTTAAATGGTTTGGTTCTTGAACACCTGCTGGACTGCATGCAAGGTAAGCTTAATAAGAGCTTCAAAATTGTGTTTCTCCATGATAGCCTCTCTACCTCTACCAGGTAACCTTCCCATCAGAGGATAGATTAGCAACAGCTTTTCTCAGAACTCTTTAAAACTAATGTCAAGACATGCTGGCTGAAATTATTGATGATGGGATGATAATTATAGCCATTTTTATTTTATAATGGTTTTGTGTACATTTACTGTTGTAACCCATCGGGGTCTTCTAATTCTGGTGGAATAAAATGAAATAAGTTCCAAAATAAAATGGTCAAACAGTCTTACATCTTGGTTTTTCACCTTTCTTCTCTTCTACAGCATAAAGTTGTGGAGCTGTGGTTTCTTAAAAAAAAAGGATAGTCTGTTTAAAAATTAAAGTGCTTAACAGAGGTAAAAGCATAACTGGCTTTTTAACAGCAGGAGACAAGAAACTGCAGATCACAGGAATATCAAGTAAATCTAAATGTCTGCCATAGACAGACAGAAAATTATGCAAAACAATCTTGGGAAATAAAGCATAATTGGGGGATTTGATTTGATCATTACTTGGAGAAAACAAGAAACTAGAACAGCTGTTAAATAGTTAACTCCTTTTGTAAGGATACAAAGATTTATGGGACAAAGCTACAGTATATAAAGTTTCTAAGAAAATTACTACAGGAATTGAAGCCATCGATCGTAGCCTCTTATTTATTCTCTACTTCTGTCTTTAGTATTGGACATGAGAAAGATGTCAAAGTAGAAGAAGAAATTGCATTTTGGACTAAAATTTGCTTCCTATCCCCACTCATCCAATAATTTTACATATTTAAAAATGATAAAATTTAGGGGGAAATATTCCCTCAAACACTATCTGAGAAATGGGGAAAATGAAATTTGAAGGAAATAAAATTATTCACTAATGAATTGATGGGTAAATGGATGGATGGAGCCATAAAGAAATTATGTAGCAAGAGTAGCCATTGCTCCTATTAGAAATCTTAATATAGTGAACATTACATTAAAAAACAGATCTACAATTATAAACAAAATTTTCTGGATTCATTAAATCTGAGTCAAAGGTCTGACATTTGTTCATTAACTAGAGTGAGGGTCCATGCAATTAAATACCTGGATCTGGTGAGTTGAAGAAATAGCAAAATTCAATAATATAAGTTCTTAAGATCACATGACTTGTTTATCTTTATCTGTTGTCAGATTCATTCTAACATATAAAGTGATTAAAAATCAGGAGTCTGGTAGAACTTTTCCAATTTATATTAAAAGGTATAAGTTTTCATTAGGTGTAGCTGACTTCAACAGAGGCATAAAGTGGGTAGATTAATACAGGATTTTAAATCTGGCTGCGTGAGGGATATTGAAGAGAGGGGAAGATAAGTTGGTTATGTAATGCAAGTTGCAGATTAAAGTGCTTAAAAAGTGCAATGTACAGGATATAGCTTATTAATATTAGTCTATTAATAATGTATTTGAATAGTGTAAGCTGCAACTTGCAAGAAAAAAAATCAGTAATGCTATATTGCTCTGTTTCTGTGATCTGTATTTTAATCGGGCCCCATGAGAATTGATCGAGTTGTATTGATTTTCTATTGATGTTGTTAGGAGAGTAGTTCAGTCTCCTGCATGTGTTGTTTTACAGTGACATCAAGGAAGTGAACTAGTTCTACAGATAGAACGAAGGTTGATCGTAGGGTGGAAGATGTTGAAATCATGACTGAATTTGGTGAGATGGATCCAGAGGATGAGTTAGATCAGAGATATCAAACTCACATCATCACAGCGGCGTTACATGACGTATCAGGACTTTTTCCCCCTTTGCTAAACTAGAGATGGGTGTGGCCAGCACGTGACACATCCCGCCTGCAGGCTGGGAAATTTGACAGCCCTGGGTTAGATGATGCAAATGTCATCAGTGAATCTCAAGTAAAGGATGAATTTCAGGAGTTAAGAAAGTGTTGTTCTATGTCAATCATAATGATGTTGGCATATTGAGGAAAACATATGCCAATATTGGCATATTGAAAAACAGTGTCTGTAGCTCTGCCACAGTTTTGTAGGTATATGCAATTGTCAAAGGTGAACTATTGTGGCTTCAGTGATAAAACCTTAGATGAACTAAAGCCCATGTTTTTAAATAATGATTGCATATTGCTTCAACATCCATGGTGGCAAAATGTTAAGGGAGATTGCATATGGATTTCAACCTTATTAGGAAGTATGTAGTGTCTCAGGTGTAGCTCAGAGTAAAGGAATAAAGGAATAAAAAAAGAATAAAGGAAGATATTTGTAGTTCAGGATTGAAAGGAGGGGTCCTTGGTGCTTTTTGAGCTTGCTTATTTTCTTGCAGACATTTCATTAGCCTAACTAGATAACATCATCAGTGCTAGTAAGGAATGTTGTTTGCTATCAATTCATATTCTTGCCTGTATGTAAGTTTGAGGGAGGTTGTAGGAAATTTTTGCTTGGGCTGTTTACTGATGGCTCTTTGACAGTTTCTTGATTGGGTATTATTTACTTGATTGTTGGTCTGAAGTTAACCTTGGAGTTAATCTGTGCTGAACTGAGTCCTGATTACTGGTGGAGGGTTGGTGGAGTCTTTTGGTTCTTTTTTGGGCTGGTTGATAGTCTCTTTTGCGTAGTCTATAGGTGTTGTTAATGTCTATGTGTCTATTGATGGCTGATTTGTCAAGAGTACCAGGCTTGTAGAAATTCCCTGGCATTTTTGGATTTGGCCTGGTCTAGAGTGGTCCCATTTTCCCAATTGAAACTATGGTTAAATCTGTTTGTATGTTGTGAAATTAAACAATTTTCATCAGGCATTCTGACTGCCATTCGGTGTTCATGGATGCCTTCTGCCAGTCTTCTGCCTGCTTGTATTACATAACTGTTGTTGCAGTTCTTACATATTGTATGTTGTAGGCGGACTTCTGTTTTCTTCTTCTTCTGGGATTGCAAGAAAACATTCAAGAGAGCACCCTCATAGCTCAGAGTGCTGGGAGCAAATGGTTGAGCATAGAAGCAAAAGGCTGACATAGAATCCGTGAAATCTGATATGCCGGTTGTGATACTTTCAATGCTTAAGGCACTGGAACAGCATGATTGCATGGTTTGTGTACTTTGGAAAGCAGATAGAAGATGCCTCACTGGGAATCCTGTGATGTTTCTATGTAAATACAGTTCTGCAATCTGTATTTCATCAGACTGAGTAATTCAGAAAATTATATAAGTGTATAAGCCATTCTTTCATCAGGTCACATAAACTTTTCATGAACCTGAGGAACTCACCCATCACTAAATTAGATGGCTTATGAAAAATGGAAATGAAGAACTCATGAAATAAAATCATAAAATTACAGTCATAATTAAAATCAAGTAGTGAATTGAAAAGTAGTGTTCTTTTTTTTAAAAAAGATAATAATGTAATAATAAATGGACAGGTATAGTTTAGAGCAGAGGTGGGTATTCAGCAGGTTCAGACCAGCAGAAATTTTGAGTAGTTTGGAGATACCAACTGGCAAATACCAACTCTGACTGGAGATTTTACAGTATCCTTCCTCTGCCATGGTCACCAAGCCAAGCCCACAGAACAGGTAGTAAAAAAAAATGAATCCCACCACTGGTTAAGAGGCCATTTATTTTTCTCCCATGACATTGGTAAGAACTGTTTTTACCAAGGAAAAATGGAACACAAAATAAGTACATAAACACACTTAAGAAAATCAATTTTTGCTGAATTATTCAACACATGTGAAGATTTTATATAATTAGAGTCATCAACTTTTTAAAAACTATTCATATAAATAGTAAACCATGACTATGGAAGCGTTCATATCAACTGACAATGAATTTAAAAGAAAGTAGGAACCATTTCTGTTCCTATTTGATTCTGAATTGTACTTCAGTGATCATTTTAGCATGTGGCAGCATCAAGTAAGCATATCTGGATTCAGAAGCTAAGCAGAGTCAGGTCTAATTACCTTTTTGATGGGATACCCTGAGCAATACCAAGGCTGCAGACTAACAGAAAACCTTGACATTATATTTATATCACTGAATGTTAGCACTATTTATAGCTATAATAGTAGTAGAATCTTGGAACAGGTTGTTTGAGAGTGTTGTCAAGGCCCCTTCTTTACACAACTCTAACTTCTAAAATCTACTAAGTCTATTCCATTCCATAAAATCTATTCATTACTCAAGACAGCATAGATAAATAGTGAATCTCTATTGCCTGTCAGTTTGCCCTCTGTAGACAAGAGGGTGAAGTTGTGTTTATATTTGTGCTTTTTAAATATCGTGCCCCTTTTAATTTTTCTATTGCTTAATGACATTTTGCTTTGTGTTTTTTAGTAATACTGTAGGATAAAGTTGGTTATTTATATCATATTCATATCACAGGCTAGAAAAGCATAACTTCTCCCCAAGTGATAACATTTCTGACTAGAATTTTTTGTGAATATTATTACTCTAGATAGAAAACTTAAAATACATTTTAGTATGCATGGTAAATGGTATGCATTTTTTTAAAAAAATCAATGTATTGCAATCTCTTGAACCTACAGTAGATGCAATCAACCTTATGCTGGTCAGCTTAAAAAAGCATCAGCAAAGAAGAATGTCTTCATTATTTATGTCAAAGGTCCATCTTATAGCTTAGCAAACTGAATGTCTTAAATGTGGAGATTAACTGGCAATTTCTCAAATGTCCTATATATTATGACTTCTGTACTTCCAAAATAGTATTCCTATTTATAGCCATCTAGCATTTCTAAATTTGAGCTCTCATTACATCTTCTTAAGTAAGGAAAACTTCATATTAAAAAAAACCCGAGGTTGTACCATTTGGATCCTATATTGTATGACCTCAATTCTGCTGCTTTTAATCATGGTATTTGAAAGACAGGAATATATTAACATTCTGAAAGATTTTAACCATGTGCCAATTTAAAAAAAAAAAATCAGCACAGTATCTTTGTATCCTGCTGTTCAGATTATATTAAAATGTTAATTTGCCAGCAACTAATGCCAACATAATCACCTATTGTCCTGGAAATTCTCCACACCCACCAATTTTGTATCCTTATTGTAATTAGTATTCATGTATAGCATTTTTAAAATAGATGATGTTCTTTAATTTAATTTTGGAAGCGAGTAAAGATTTTAAAAAGTGCAAATTCCAATAAATTTGGAAAATTAGAAAATTTAGTAAAGCAAGATGCTGACATGACATGAATAGCAAAGTACTAAATAAAAAGCATTTGATACATTTCCAGAAAGACATTACTGTACTATAGTTGTTACACATAATAGAGAACAAACACAGTGTACTGTCTGCATATCCTCCATCTCTTCGAACATTGTGACATATGCTTATAGTAGGAGGCAAAGTATGAAACACTTGGTTATTAAACTTTCCAAATGGCTACAGTACATGATGATCTGTTTTCATTTAGTTTTCAATCTAGTTCTACTTGGAGCTGAACTTAGGTCAGGATTAGATAATGATAGTTTCTAATATGACATTAAACCTTCTGAGAAATTCTAGAACTTACTGCAAAACTCTGCTTAAATTATAAATATTGGATAGTCACCAAGTAAGAATCCACTGATATTGGCTTCTGTGAAGGCATTTCTACATTCATGTGAGAGTTGTCCTTCTACAAACATATGTTGCAGCATTTGAGTGCTACAGATAAACCAACTAATCTGAGTGATTTTGATGGAGGGTGGAATATAATCACAAAGGAATATTCACAAAGAAAGGGTTTTAATTTAAATCATGCTAGGCAGGGCTGAAAGAATATTCATTGGCACAATAGTGCAGAACAATATTCTCAGGTTAACCTACATCAGTCAAGATTATGGAAATTCAGTTAAATCTTTTTAAACCTTTCACATTCCTATACCTGCTAAATATTCCTGTATATGTTGTACCAAGAGGATGGGTTGTTTGTCATCTCTTTTAATAGTATCCATGAATAGAACGTATTGCTACGTGTTCTCTTTTGAAAAGTTGAGCAGACAATAACCTTCCTTTCCCTTTGTGAAGTTATAGACCCTGGATAGTACCGTATATGCATTAATTAAACATATGAAACCAACTGTAGGAATGTGCTCATTGTTGCTCTTCTGATATTGTTGTGCTCCTGGTATAATGCAGACCTATTCATGTATGTAGATGCATTTGTATTCCTGAATATTTTGATATCTCTTCTTGGTACATAAAAGTTGCAGACATTTTGCACCTAGTAAAACATCTGGTGGGAATCTAATAGTATTATGTATGTCACACATGCAGGGTGTATATAGCAGAGAAGAGATATAAAAGCTCCAGTAGTTTAACTTTGAGATTAATGTTTTCTGGGATTGAAATGCAGCTTTACTCCATCATGATTTAATAAGGGTAGATCCTTCTGGTTCACTCTTCTTTTTGATGAAGCCATACGTTTAAGACTGCCTAGTAATAGAGATGCTTTCAAATTAAACAGTGGCAGCTTCCATCTAGATTCAATCTCTGTACATAATGCCAATTGTGCTCTGATGCATATGCTATAAGAGACTCTGTTTGTGCCTACTTAATTTTAGACAGATTCTGAGTAATCATTCCTGCCTAAGAAATTCTCCTCCTATGGAGCACCTTGCCTTTTAGCATTAAAATAAGAAGTGTACTTCTGAGATACATTCTACATTTTTAATTTTCCTTCTTGCACCTGCTCTTAAGCGATTCAGCGATCCGATTACATTCATGAAAACTGATATTGTTTATATAAAATATATATTTCAGTCCATCACCAAATTATAGCTTATAATTAAAGCAAGACATAATTAGGTCAACACTTCAGTAATAAAGTCATCAGTTATATAATCACTAACTGAAAACTGTATTTCCACTTCCCTGACTTTGGAAAGGAAAGGAACATCAAAAGAAGTACCACCGTAATCATAAGAGTTTAAAGGTTATCACTTTTAAGGCCTTCATGGCATGGCTTCTGGCTATTTGAGGAACTCTGATACCCCAATAGCACTAGCCCACTCTACCCATGCTGGCACAAGGGACATGCTGCAGACCTTGTTGGAATTTTTGCTGATGGGATCCAGCAAAAGAAACATTTCTGCCTTTTGGAAGATTGTGCCCATCAAGAGAAGATCTGCATTCACCCTTTTGGCTTTCCTAAAAGGCTCAGAAACATGGCTCTACCAACTAGCCATCTCCATGTGGCACTCTGGAGATGGCTAATGGTTTAGATAACACTCCATCTCTTTCCTGTCCACACTGTGCTTCTTTCTTCCCCATCTTGGTCGATTTAAATTCAGCTGAATTTTAAATTTAATATCTCTATTTGTTCTTTTAATGTTTTTCTATGGCATTTTACTGAATGATCCAAGACTCTTAGAGTCGCCTTTGGCAAGATAAGCAGCATATAAATGACATAAATACATACATGTGTTTTTGGAGAGCCCATTAATATGAAAGACTAAAGTTTTGTGTTTACTGTATTTGTGTTTCAAGTTCTTTTAACTGACCTATTTCTCAGGTTGCCTTATCATGTAGGTCAACCTAAGCTCTATTTGCATTGCTTAAACTTGGTATAGATATGTATAATTTTCATTTCCAGAAATTTTTGTAGGTAAATATAACATCGTACATATTTGTGACTATGATATATGTGACAGTTTGGTATAGTGGTTAAGACATCTGACTAGAAACTGAAAGACCATGAGCTCTAGTGCCATGTTGGGCACAAAGCATGCTGGGTGAATTTGTACTTAGTCCCTCTCTTTCAACCAATATATCAAAAAAGTTAATAAGTGTTAATAAGTTGTATGGTGGTCCCAACCTTCTGTTGTGATTAGCCGGCAGCAGATGCAGACGGCTGAGGAGAACGAGGACTCAGATGAGGAGCCAGGATTTCCCAAGGGAGTGGAGTGCTGCCTTCAGAGATTGTGGGGGCTGGCAGCAGTGATGAGGAGGTTCCCAAGGACCCTGTGCCAAGTGCGCCTGAGCGCAGGATTGCTTGCAGGAAAGAGCAGCTGCAATAGCACGGATGACTTGGAGGGTAAGGCTACAAGGTAATGGCCCCTCCTTCAAGAAGATAAAAGCCAGCTGTGAAGCGAACGTTCTTTGCAGGAAGCAAAGACGTTTTGAAACTCAGCCTCGTGGACATTACAGTATTTTAATTTGGTATTTGAAGACTCTTGTGTTGTGAAGTATTTCTTATCTGTGATTCTTGGCAGTCTCACACAGTTTGTGCTTATCAAAGTTAATTAGTTTGCAGCAATCAATCTTTAATTACCCAATCCCCAGTTAATTAGTTAACCAGGGATTCGTAAGACTCATTAAAAGGTTTCTGTTCCCTTTGGTTATTGTTTGTTTTCTTGGAAAAGGGTTTGGGTCAGAACACCCTTCTATCTTTTCATAAGGTCCAAAAGATGTGGTTTGTCAGTCAGCTTGGGGGACCCAGTGAGGGAACAGCACAATGGAGGTGATTGATTGAGTAATAACAGATCCCACCCACTCTCCAGGTGTCTTTGGTTTTAAGTGTTTGTTCTTAATGGTTTTTTTTTTTAACTTAGATTCTGTTCTTTTAAATTGGTAGCAACAAGCAGTAATGCTAGGAAACAAATTAAGACAAGGAAAAAATTTGTAACTGGTGTACTGACCTTCTCATAGTTTGTCAATTGCATGCCCAGTTATGAATCTAATTATAAACTCAGACAAAATGTCTTTGTCCTTTAGAGATTTTGATGCATCTTCAAATGTTTATCACAAAAAGCATTTTCAGAATATGAGATGAGCAATATTGTTTTGGCCCCCATGCATTATAGTATTATATGTCTTGGTACATTTTTCTCTGATAGTTATCACATGTCCTTTGCTTACCCTGATAGATGGAACTCAAATCAACAAAAATGCTTCTTATTCTCATAGATTTGCATACTACTAATTCTGGTGATAAAATGTTGCTGTTTATATACATAATTTAATGTATAATTAATATCCTAGCTTTTATGAACACATTCTGAATATATTTTGGGTGAAAGTTATTAGATCCAGCTGGTGAATTGATACTTTTTTCTTCTTATTCTTTTGAAGGTACTAACTTATCATAACAATTTGGAAAGCCATGATAATTGTATTTTGGTTTATGCAGATACTTTTCCTGGAAATATGTACATATTTGGGCATTAAATGAGTTAAGGTGAAGATGAAAGTTGCACCAAATTCCTCAGCAAAATCTAAGCTGAATACCCATGAAATCTTCTTTTGTAATTTGCTTTTGCATCTCTTCCTTAGTTCCAGCTGAAGATTCCAATTTATAATCCAAAATTAATTTTATAGGCTAAATTATGATTTCAACTTGATGGAATGTTGTCCAGCGTATCATTTCCATTTTGGTTAGACAAGACTAGAAACCTCCCTATATTTTTTTCCTTGATATTTACATTATTTCAATTATGTTACACACACACACGCACACACACACACACACAGAGAGAGAGAGAGAGAGAGAGAAACAGACAGACAGACAGACAGATAGAATCTATTTCAGTTTATTGTTGAATTCGTATCTTCACTGTCCTAATTGAGTTCAAGATAATATAGGTACACAATATTATATGGATATAAACCCCACTTTATCTGCAAAAGAATAATGGGCAAAAGAAAAAGTACTAAATAGCCAATGAAATACAGCCATTGTAGTTTTTTAATTATTATTATTTATATGTTGTCTTATTTATTTTCCATATATTTTGGCAATTTGATTATATTTGGATATCTTAATAGCTATTGTCTTTCTATCAATAGTTTATACTAAGTCTATTGGGGGAGAAAGAAGATGGTATCCTATATGCCGGGCGTTCTTTATGATGCTTCTTTCTGTTTCTGCTTTTTGAAATCCTTCAAAATAATCTGTGAATACTGTGTCTTTAGATACATCATGCCATTAGAGTTTAAAGAAAGATAAGAGAGGTACCCAAACAATTAATTGTTTGTACCTAGCAAGACCCTGGTGCCAAATTATAGCAATTTTGGTTCTTAAATTCCTAAAATGTAGGATGAAGTCATTTATTTTTAGAAAAAGATTATTATTCTTCACAAATTGAAATGGAATAGTCTTCATGGACGCTAACCTTGAAAATAATTGTTCTGAGCAGTTGATTTTTTATATATATATTTCTAGCTATAATTCAAGGAGATAAAGCTATTTTGATCAAAACAAAGTTACAAAGAATATAACACAGTTCTAAAGATGAAAGAAAAATATTTATTATCATCAACTATACTCAGCTCAAAATATACAGTACATTGCATCCTCCCAGAAACTGATATGAAAAATAGCAAAACAAATAAAAACATAGATGCTTTTTACATATGGCATTATTTTTAAAATTCAGGAGCAAGTGTTTGAAAACCTACCTTCCTTTGACGGGACAGATGTGAGTTACTTTAATAGGTTTTGTTTGTCTTGAAGGACAGGAGAGGGTGACTAGTTATATTCCCTTAGGTCTGTTCACCCCCCCAATAAGGTAATTAAAAAAATTCCAACTAAATTTGTTTTGCTTACTTTACATCATTTGTATCCAGAAACTGTTTAAAGCATCCTACTTACTGTGAAACATTAAAACTGGAAAAAGAAGTTCTAAGAGATTTATCACACAGGTAGTTTATTAATTTCCCATGATTAAGTGAATTGGAATATTTGCATATTTATTTTCTCCATATCTATGCTGCACGTGTGCCATAATCATGGACATTCACTCATTTTCTCAGCCACTTCTAAACTGACCAGATAAATGTGCTTCAAGTCAATTTGTGATTCCTTCACCAAGTGTTCTGACCCAAACTCTTTTTCAATAAGACAAACAATAACCAAAGGGAACAGAAACTTTTTAATGAGTCTTATGAATCCCCGGTTAAAAGACTGCTGCAAACTAATTAACTTTGATAAGCACAAACCTTGCCAAAACTGTGCAAGACTACCAAGAATCACAGATAAGAAATATTTTACAAACAAGAGTCTTCAAATACCAAATTAAGATACTGTAATGTCCATGAGGCTGAGTTTCAAAACGTCTTTGCTTTCTGCAAAGAAAACATTCGCTTCTCAGCTGGCTTTTATCTTCCTGAAAGAGGGTCCATTACCTTGCAGCCTTACTCCTGAGTCACCCATGCTGTTGAAGCTGCTTTTTCCTGCGAGCAATCATGCGCTCATGTGCACTTGGCACAGGCTCCTTGGGAACCTCATCATCGCTGCTGCCAGCCCCCACAATTTCTGAAGACAGCAGTCTACTCCATAATGGTCCTGGCCCCTCATCTGAGTCCTTGCTCTCCTCAGCCGTCTGCACCTGCTGCTGGCTAACCACAACACTAAGTGATTCAGTTATGAATTAACAAAAATTTCTTTATTCCCCCCATCGCAAGAATAGATAACTGAACAGCATCTTTACCATTATTACCATTCGTGTACATCTCTAAATTTGTATGGGAGTTTGAAAAAAATAATCTTTCTTAGAACTGTTATCCTAAATATACACATGGACACACACCTACAGTAATGCTTGTAAATATATGCAGTTGGCAGCAATTGTGAATACTTAGGTCACAAGGGAATATAATATACAATATTCAAACCTATTAAAATGGTCTTAAAATGCATGTTAGTGATTCCAGTGTTAATACAATAATTCATACATAGTATGATTAAAAGGAATATCTTTATCCTAAGGCGAGGCCCAGGGGAAGAGTCTTTCTAAAGCTTCTTTATTAATAGTGGACAATTAGTGTCCTAGGAGGGTAAAATGCTTTTATTGGGTTTTGAATATTATTAATTTAGTGTTACTCTGGACATAGAGAAACAACAGAGCCTAAGTTTTCTGCCAGTAATACAGAGACATTCATACTAGCCTCATCATGCGCATAGGATAATTCTACCACCTCCCTGTTGGTCTCTTATACTAACATTGCTACAATATATAATTTTGTGGGGGTTTGCTTAGTAGTGCTAAAATTTATCAGGCGATGCCATAAACCAGTCTTAATAAGTATCTAGTTTTTGTCATTCTAAAGTGTTCTGTACTATGATAGATTTAACCTGCCATATACTAACCTTTATGCTCCCCTACACCCAGGGGTGGGATTCAAATTTTTTAACAACTGGTTCTGTGGGCATGGCTTAGTTGGTGGGTGTGGCTTGGAGGTCATGTTATTGGCTGCGTGTGGCCAACTCAACATCACTCACATCAAGGCACGCATCTCTTCACCTGGCCTCTCATGACTGTGGGAATGCTGCAGCAATTGTAAGTATGAAAAATAGTCATAAGTCACTTTTTTCAGTGCCATTGTAACTTTGAATGGTCACTCCATACAAGCAAAGTATCAGCAAAGGAGGGGAAAAAAATTCCAGAGACGTTCCAGAGACAAGACGTCTAGTCCTGCCAAGAATGTAATAAGGGTTAACGAAGAGGCAGTTTCTATAAGCAACACCAGAATGTTTCCTTCTGCCTTCCTTACAGGATTAGGCCTGTAATTTCTTCTAACAACCAGTTCTCTGAACTGCTTAGAATATTAACAACCGGTTCTAGAGAATAGGTGCGAACCAGTAGAATCCCACCTCTGCCTACACCCCATTTTAGGTTCTATTTAGACTTTTTGTATATAATTTTGTTTTATACCTTTTATATTTCTATTTGCTTTCAGCTTTTGATGTGTTTTCTATGTTTTGATTTTATTACTCCCTCCTTATGATGGAATTTGAGCATAATAAAGATTTTATTTGATATTTTAATTCCAGAATATTTTTACTTGAGATTATTTGCCCCATGAAAGATATAGGAAAAAAATGTTTCTAGAATACATCCCATTACTTGATAAATATTGTGGGTACTGTGGGGTGTATGTGTGTGCTCATGGCTGTTGTGGTTCGTCGACTGCCAGCAGAGATGGCAGTCGAGTCAGATGAGTCAGAGAAGATGGAGAGGGTGCCTGGGTTACCATCGGAGCCTGCAGAGGGCTCTTAGGACAGGAAGTTTCAAAGCCAGATGCAGAGCAGGGCCCATCTACTCATGCTCAAATGGAGAGACAACTGTTTTCAGGGCCTGATGAGCAAGGGGGAGGAACAGCTGGGCCCTCTTCCAGATGTGTATATGCGCAGAAAAGTGCAGAGAGGAGAGCAATGCAGGACTGAGGGCCAGATATCCAGAAAAAGGAGACATTAACAAGCCTCTCCCCCGCTGAGATATAAGGCTCTTATAAGTGGTTGTGGGAGGTGTGGGTGTTAGACACATCAGTTCATGTCCCAGTAGAGTTCCCTCCAGCAGGTTCCTTGCCAGGATTTCCTTGCCACTAACCAGGTTGTCAGGACTCTGTGTTGCGATTGAAGTGCTAATTGAGGCTCCCTGCTTGAAACTGTGAAACTGTTAGGCTTATGAATCACCTATGGAGGTGTGACCTGCAGCTTTGTCAATGAATGCCATGAATCCCTGCCTCTCTAAATAAAAAGGGGGTTTTCCTCACAAATTGAGGCTGTTGATTTGGGGCTTGTGAAGGCTGTGGCTCAGTGGTTATAAGCTCCCATCCTTGTTTCACCTCCTGCCAACCTAGCAGCTTGAAAACATGCAAATGTGATTAGATAAATAGGTACCACTTTGGTGACACGTTAACAGTGTTCTGTACGCCGCGGTGTACGGTAATGCTGACTACATGACTACAGATATGTCTTCAGTCAATGGTGTCTCCCTCAGCTAAGAAACAGAGGTGGGCACCACCCTGTATAGTTGGAGATGACTGGACATGGGAAACCTTTATCTTTATTGTGGGTACACAACAGAAGGAAAAACTATAGGGCTTTTCATCTGCTTTCGGATATTTGGATGGATTTTAGATATTTTTCATTATCCTAGTTAATGTCTCACATCTTGGGGTATTAACAGTACAGTACACAGAACAGTACACTTTTGTACATAAAATGGAAAAATGAAATATGTATATCTGGACAAAGGAATATGTATCCACGTGCCACCCCACTCCCTTCACACACACACACATACACACACAAACACACACACACACACACACACACAAAACACACACATACAGCAAGAGTTCTATTGGTGTTTATTGAACTCTTCCCCCAAAGAGGTCCTCAGAAAACACCCCTGCAATGCAGAGTCAGATTCTGAGCTCAGCACAGCAAGAAGTACTGGGTAACTAAGTCCAATGGGCACACACAAAGTCCTGGAAAGCAGTCCATGAACCAAACATCTCCAGATATATGACACAAGCCCAGAAGGCAGAGAACTGGGCATGTTGCCCCAGCAATGCTCAAGTCCTTCGGGTGGGATTAAGTATGCGACATTGGTATAGCCCTTCATGAGAGGCAAGGTTGCCTCTTCCTGAGCAGTCTAGCTTACCAGCATTGTGCATGTCTCATCTCTGCCCTACATGTCCTTGAATCGGGAGGTGGTATGGACTCTACCTCCTCTTCATTGCTAACAAGGGACAGCTGCTCCTGGTCTTTGCCTGAAGCATCCTGGCCAACTTGCTGTAGCTGTATCTCATCTTACTCTGCCTCAGCCTGTCACTTATCTGAATGACCCAGCTAAGTGATCTGTTAGGCTAGCACTATCTGAGCACTGATCCAGGCTGTCACTCTACTTCACACTTTCTTTGTCAACTCCTCTTCCTTTGAATTTGCACCCAGAGAGGAATCCAGGGTTGGATCATTGACAATCCAGAGCAGGGGTGGGATTGTACTGGTTTGGTAGAACTCTGAAGCGTACAAAAACTGACACTGAACCCTGGGGAGGGATTCTATAGGTTCTCACCTATTTGCTAGAACTGGTTGTTAACATTCTAAGCAGTTCAGAGAACCGGTTGTTAGAAGAAATTACTAGCCTAATCCGGTAAGGAAGGCAGGAAGGAAATATTCTGGTTGCTTACAGAAAGTGCCTCTCCATTAACCCTTATTACATTCTTGGCAGGACTAGACTTCCTGTCTCAGGAACATCTCTGGAGTTTTTTTCCCCCTCCTTGGCTGGTACTTTGCTTGTGTGGAGTGACCATTCAAAGTTGCAATGACACTTATGACCATTTTTCACACTTACGACGGTTGCAGCATCCTCACAGTCACGAGAGGCCAGGCGAGGAGATGCGTGCCTCGATGTGAGTGATATTGAGTTGGCCACGCCCAGCCAGTCACATGACCACCAAACCATGCCCACCAGCTTAGTCATGCCCACAGAACCGGTTGTTAAAAAATTTGCATCCCACCCATGACTGAAGCAGTTTGCTGTGATGATCTTCTGGCCTTCTGTTTGGCCTACCCGCCCACCTGGGCTCTAAGCTGTGCTTTATTCCCTGGTTTTTCCTCTTCAGCTGCTTTGCATGGCACAGCTGAGTGCTGTGTGTAAGCAGGAGAAGGTGAATGCTTGCCAGAGCTGGTGATTTGCAAATAGTGCGCACATGCGTTTGGCCAGTTGTTATTTATTTATTTATTTATTTATAAAATTTCTATACCGCCCTTCTCCCTAGGGACTCAGGGCGGTGTACAGCCAATCCAAACCCCAACAGTAATACAAAAGTTAAAAGAAGATTAAATTAAATATTGGCCAAATAAGAAAAAACCCACCCCACACCCTTAAAACTCCAATTTAAAATTACAAAGCAAATGGAGACAAGTTAAAACCACCTCAGCCCAGGCCGGCCTGCTCAAAAAGCCAGGTCTTCAGCGCGCCTGAAGGCCCTCAGGTCCGTGCCGGTACGTAGTTCCGGCGGCAGAGTGTTCCAGAGGGCAGGGGCCGCCACAGAGAAGGCCCTACCCCTCGGGGCCGCCAGGCGACACATGGTGGCCGACGGGACCCGGAGAAGGCCCTCCCTGTGTGAGCGCACCGGCCTGCTGGAGATCACTGGTAGGATGCGGTCCTGCAGGTAACCTGGCCCAATGCCATGGATCGCCCTAAAGGTCAAAACTAGAACCTTGAAGCGAACCCGG
Source organism: Bungarus multicinctus (assembly GCA_023653725.1). Taxonomy (NCBI): domain Eukaryota; kingdom Metazoa; phylum Chordata; class Lepidosauria; order Squamata; family Elapidae; genus Bungarus; species Bungarus multicinctus. The sequence goes on from CM042849.1 coordinate 68,247,659, forward strand.
AGAGCCACCGGCAACCAATGCAGCTCACGCAGGAGAGGCGTCACGTGGGCGCTACGCGACGCCCCCATGATCACCCGCGCGGCCGCATTTGGCACCAGTTGGAGTCTCCGGGTGCTCCCCGCAGGGAGCCCCATGTAGAGGGCATTACAATAGTCCAGGCGAGAGGTGACAAGGGCCTGAGTGATCATGCGCAGGGCGTCCCGATCCAGAAAGGGCCGCAACCGGTAGATCCGACGGATCTGATGAAATGCCCCCCTGGAGACGGCCGCGACATGATGTTCAAGCGACAGCCGTACATCCAGGAGGACTCCCAGATTGCGAGCCCTCTCTGTGGGGGGCAAAATTTCCCCCCCAATAGCCAGCAAAGGAATCAGCTGGCTATATCGGGGTGCCGGGAACCACAGCCACTCGGTCTTGGATGGGTTGAGCTGAAGCCTGTTCCCGCCCATCCAGTCCCACACGGCCTCCAGGCACCTAGACATAGCCCCCACAGCATCGTTGGGGTGGTCCGGGGTGGAGATGTACAACTGAGTGTCATCTGCATACAGATGACACTTCACCCCAAGACCACGGATGATCTCGCCCAGCGGCTTCATATAAATGTTGAACAAGAGAGGGGAGAGGACCGACCCCTGAGGCACCCCACAAACCAGGGGCCTAGAGGTGGACCTCTCCCCTCCCGCCAACACAAATTGCGAACGGTCGGAGAGGAAGGAGGAGAACCATCGAAAGACGGTTCCCCCAATTCCCAACCCCCCCAACCGTTGCAACAAGATACTATGGTCGATAGTATCGAAAGCCGCCGAGAGATCTAATAGGACCAGGACAGAGGAGAACCCTCTGTCACGAGCCCTCCAGAGATCATCAACCAACGCGACCAATGCCGTCTCAGTGCTATGCCCAGGCCTGAAGCCCGATTGGAACGGATCGAGGTAAGTTGTTTCCTCCAGGTACTGAGGGAGCTGACGTGCCACCACACTCTCGACAACCTTCGCCACAAAGGGAAGGTTGGAGACTGGACGGTAGTTGTTTAAAACAGCTGGATCCAGGGAAGGCTTCTTGAGGAGGGGCCGCACCACCGCCGTCTTCAGGGCGGTAGGAAGCGACCCCTCTCTCAAAGAAGCGTTGATAATCCCCTGGAGCCAGCCTCGTGTCGTCTCCCTGGCGGCTGAAACCAGCCAGGAAGGGCACGGGTCCAATAAACAAGTGGTGGCATTCAGACCCCCCAGCAACCTGTCCACACCCTCGGCAGTCACAGGGTCGAACTCCCCCAAACAACATCCACAAGACCTGCCCCGGACACCTCCCCCGGGACCATCCAATTGGAGTCAAGCCCCTCCCGAATCTGAGCGATTTTGTCATGCAGGAATCGAGAAAACTCCTCCGCTCTACCCTGCAAGAGGTCATCCCGCGCTCTCGGTTCAAGTAGAGAGCGGGTCACTCTAAACAGGGCGGCAGGCCGATTTCCTGCCGACGCAATAAGGGCGGAGAAATACGAAGATTTCGCCGCCCCTATCGCCACAAGGTAAGTCTTAATATGAGATCTCACCTGTGTTCGATCAGACTCAGAACGGCTTGCCCTCCAAATACCCTCTAGACGTCTTTTCCGGCACTTCATCTCCCGTAGCTCCTCCGTATACCACGGAGCCAAATGGGATCTGTGCCGGGTCAGAGGTCGCAGAGGCACAACTCGCTCTAGAGCCCCGGCGGCCAACCCACCCAGGTGGCCACCAGGCGAGCTGAGAGCCAGAGACTCAGGAAATGGCCCAAGCTCCCTCTGGAACCGCTCCGGGTCCATTAGGCGCCTGGGGCGGAACCATCTAAGTGGCTCCGCCTCCCTGCGGTGGGGGGTGGCGGAACAGAAATCCAGCCTAAGGAGGGAATGATCTGTCCATGACAAGGGAGTAATGACTAAATCCCCACAATTACAGTCATTCAACCACTGCCCAGAGACAAAAATCAGGTCCAGCATGTGTCCTCCTATGTGAGTGGGAGCAGAAACTAACTGGGTCAGGTCCATGGCCGTCATGGAAGCCAAGAACTCCCGGACCAACCCCGAGGTTTCACCGAGCGATGGCAGGTTGAAATCCCCCATGACCAGAAGCCTGGGGGTCTCAACCGCCAGCCCGGCTATTACCTCTAGGAGTCCGGGCAGGGCCGATGAGACGTGGCAGGGAGCCAGGTACGCCATCAAAAGACCCATCTGAACCCCTTGCCCCCACTTCACAAATAGAGATTCACAGCCAGCCGTCTGAGGGACAGTGGCCTCCCTAGGACAAAGGACTTCCTTTATAAGCACCGCCACCCCACCACCCCTTCCCTGAGCCCTAGGCTGGTGAAATGCAAGGAAACCTGGTGGGCACATCTCAACCAGAGGGACACCGCCCTCTGGGCCCAACCAGGTTTCGGTGACACCTACCAGGTCCGCGGCCTCCTCCTGAACCAGATCATAGATCAGGGGAGCCTTATTAACCACGGACCTGGCATTGCACAACAACAGCCGGGTATTCAGGGCCTGAGATTCCGGACAACCAGGGCTGCAGGATGGGTAAGGAGGGTCGGAGCGCGCTACCGCTTGCAAACATCGGGAGCGCTGATAGGATCCCACCCCTGATCCAGAGGAATCATTCTATTTCAGCATTATTTCATTTAATTATTCTAATATTTTTATTAGAGAAATTTTACCAGGACGAGGGGTTCTCTGTACTGAATCTATCTTGTCTTTAATGATAGATTTGATTCAAAGGAAATTGTTCCATCAGAGAGGATGCTAGCATGCCAGTATAGGCTACATTCTTAGTTTGAGGCCTAAGAGCCATCTATTCAAAGTACTTCATTTTTACTTCGAATGGCATGTCAACAGTATACGTACTTCAAATATCTGAATGTCTCCCCTGCTATTTCATACAGATGCTGAAAAGAAAGGAGGCAAGAATTAATTTCTGAGGGTCCTGCGGTTCAAACTGCATAGGATTGAACAAAAATCTGTCAGTCCTTTAGGCATAAATGAAAGCATTGTATTTCCATTCCCTATTTTCTAAACAATATCCCATGGCAAAATGGCATTGTAGATAACTGATAGATTCAAGAAAATAAAGTTTAAATGCATTCCTCATGATTCTCTTGGAGTGAAGGTCATAAATCAGGGCCGACTTGAAGCTAGACAAAAATAGATTTGGATAAACATTTTTTTCCAAGCCTACTTGCATCTAGAAAGTGATAGTTAGGGTCTTGGTCAGGCATCTCCACACTTTCCTTAAGACAATAATATAACAAAAAGAAATATTTAGCATTCTCTAGATCTATCTAGTTACATCTTCCAACTTCTTGACCATTTTCCAGATAGTAATAACTGGAAATGATTCTATAAATTCTAATTGACCTAATCCCTATAATTAACAGAATCTTCAAAAAATGGATCATCTAATGTGTTAAAGCCTTCAGTTGACTATGGATTTTAGTGTATTTCTTTCTGATTCTCATTCTTTTTCTCACCCTTCTTCTACATGCTTCTACATGAGCATAAAATGCAGATATTCCATGTTGATCAACTTCAACCATTGAGGAAAGGGTGAGATAAAAGTACAATAATAATTGCATTAAAATGTAATTTTATTTCCATTTTAATATATGTGACCTGCCTAGAATCCATGACAACAGGCAGTAGATAATTTTCATAAACAATAGATAATTGTAGAATTGGCTATGTAGATTTTATTGGTAGTCTATTATTTCATGTAAAGAAGTTCATTTTTCAGGACAATAACCTACAATAAAATAATAGACACTGGCTGAAAACATTAAAAATAGTAGTAGTATAATATCATACTATACTACTGAATAATATTTTTTATGACTAAAATACAGCAAAGGTTTTGACTATTGAATGAAGTTTAGTCTTGTAGTAATTGTTATCTTATAATTGGGTGTTGAAAGCTACTATTTACAGTATATGGTATTGCAAATTGCCTTGTATACATACTTTGCCCCAAAATAAATTGCTACTCCTAGATTGGGATTTTAAAAAGATACACTTTGGTTTTCTATGGGACTATATTCTTTGGTTCACCAAAATGGATTTTACTGTTATACAGATGAACCCATTGTTGCCCTGATTCTATAGTTACTTTTGTGCATCAGTCGTATTCTTTCCTGGACTTCAAACAATCACTTACACCTTAGCCCCCTCGTTAATGGATTACTGTAATGCACTTGACATGGAGCTTCCCTTGAAGGCCCCAGAATACAGTGGTGTAGTGAGTCTAATCATGTCCATGTGACCCCATGATCCACAAGCTGCACTGATTCCATGTACAATTCAAGGTGATGATTATGACCTATATATCCTACATGACATAGTGATGGTTATATGAGGAACTATCTATATTTGGTTATCAGTGAGATTTGATATTGTGGCACACTTAATTTAGATGACTTTCAACCGGATGACACTGAAGAAACAATTAAAGACTTCCAAGCTTTTAAGCAGGAGGAATGTTGAATTCTGATTAGATCAGGCTTTTTTAGCGTATATGTTTGTCTTCATGATTCCTGCATGGTCACTCACTAATTTTTTTTTCTGCCCCCCCCCACTTTTGAATTGTAAACCACCATTTACAATTACATTGTAAATAAATTGTAAATTGTATTTATGTACTCATAAATAACCTCTAATCCAGATATAGATATAATCGACATAAACATGTGGCTTCAGATCCGAAAAATGAATCTAAATATCATGGAAACTCAAGTTTAAAAATCCATGAAAGAATTTCTTTCCTTGATCCAAATGAATAAAATGTGATAGTTTCAATTACCTTGATTAAAATTGAACTTTCTACATGTTTAGCTAAGAGTTGCTAATAATTCCCTAAATTCAGTGTTTGGAATACTAGGAAGTCTTTTATTAAGAAGGTGTCTTTTTGAAGAGTCTGGGAAAGTCAAGTCAAACAATTAGCTTTTGTTAATGTTCCTTTTTGTTTCTTAAACTACTTCTTAGATTCTTCTATGCATCAATTTATAATACTTGTCATATGCGTGCACCTTAGTATTCCTTCCATTCATATTTCCATCAGCACATTGCCATCTAATAATTAAATATGCCATTAACCATCTCTGCTTTCTTGCCTACTTTAAGTTGTGCCTGAGTTTGTATTGTTTTGTTCACAATTTTTTCATATTAGTCTTTTTGTCCTCTCAGTTTCATTTCAAGTATTTATGATGATGAATTATGCAGAAAGCAGATTATAAACTTGGTGCAAACAATAGAAGTGAATGATAAAGCTACATATATTCTTGTTTAAGTTTATATCTCCCTTTTCTTTGGACAAGGAGATAGATATTTTATTTTCAGCCTAATGCCTGCAGTTCATTATCATTATTATAACTATTGCCCTCTGAATCACTAAGGCTGCAGAAGAGATCTTTGGTAAATATAGTGTTATCTCTAAAAGTGAAATGATTTAAGAGTGCTGTAAGGATATAAGAAGACTTGCAGCTGAATATAGACTACTGGTTGCCCATCTCTGTTTTAATAGCTCGGTATGGTTATATAACATTTCCTCCTGCAATTTTATTTCCATGTAAATAAATAGTCAAGTAAAATGGATTGGAATGAACGTAAAAGTTACGCAGTGAACTTCTGTAGTTTAGGGTAGACTTCTTAGTCTTGTCCCAGAGCCTAACCATTATTATTTGCTGTCATTTCATCTTAATTTTTATTTCAATTCCAGAATCTCCCAGAATAACATTGCTTTAGTCCTTGTTATTGCAGCTTACTCTATTTGCATCTTCTTTCATAAAACTCTTTACTATTAAAAGAATGCTTACAAATCAAAAGGTTAAAAGCCAGATGTGATACCTGGCATAAAAGATGCCTAGCCTTTGACAAGGTCATTAGAATTTGTGAAGAAACCCTGTAACATCTTTTGCTCAAACAACAGAAAAGTCACATCATGACCAATACATTGGGAATAAATAACAGGTAGAACTCAAACACTGCATTTTCTAAACAAAAAGTCTCATTTACATCAAACACAGCTCTATCATATTTCATCACAACTATTAAAAAACATTCCTTTACATTTATATTCCATTTCATATTCAAACATATGAAAAAACCAGTTCTAGCCTTCTGATATCCAGACATCACACTTAGATTCATCCAAATAAAAATCAAAAAGTATTTGGAATCTCAGAACAATGAAATAACACTACAAAGAGTGTTAGTTGGTATGCTTAATGCTTTCGCAGCAAACACAAACACACAAGTCATTTCTGAGATTGCATTACTGTGCCTTGAGGGAGGATTGATCTCACTAATATCTGAAGATGTGGAACAGATGCACAGCAGATGCTGTAAGCAAGTGAAGTGATTCAGCCACTTTGTCCCCTGGTATCTAACACTTTGCTTCACTCCATTATTTCAAACCTCTACTTTATATATGGAAGGGCATCCTTTGAGATGCACAGTCCTATCACCTAATGAGCCACAGGAACAATTACTGTACTCTGATGCTAAACAATAGGTAAACTTCAAGTTAGGGATTCTTTTTATAAACCCATACGAAGATAAATTACACTTCATCAAGTTTCTGCTCTAGTAATCATGGAATATCTTCTGATAAATGAATATCTATATAAATATTTTATCAGGATAATTTCACCTTCTCTGCACTCTTTTCTAATTAAATTATTTAAATGCAATGAAGTGGTATCCTGTTGTTTGAACAAGCAGGTAGTGTTCCTCAAATTAAACTACAGGCTGTAAGCTGATAGTATTATGTATGTTGACTACCTTGAGCATTTATAAAATTATTTATTTATTTATTATTTTAGCATCCAACATATACATGGAATAGCGATATGTATTAACACTTTATCACGATAAAATATAAATGTTAAAATAGCTATGTTTAAATACAAACATCTAGGCCATCTAACCACTGAAATGTAGCATCACTTATATTTTTAAAAATTAGATATTTGGACTAGTATATGCAATCATCTTACAGCTAGTCAGTTTGATGTGAAACCCTGTAATCGCCTTGATGAGAGGATACTATATAATAAAGGTGGGATGTGTATCTGTGTCGTTTGTGTGTGCCTGTGTGTATTTCCAGATACATATAGTACATCAATTACATATATTATTGAATGATCCTTCATGTGTGACCTGGATTTGTAACTTATTTTTCTGCTTATATGAAATAATTGAACTTTTAAAATGACAGGCTATCTTCTTCTCATATCAGAATCAAAGTATCAGCTACTGATGTATAGCCAATAAATTTAAAATAATAATAATAATGTTGCAGGATGTAAGCTATTCTGAGTAAAGCTGTTTTTTTGCAATTGACTGTTAGTGATTTTGTCAATGCCGACAATGTGGAAGTGGTGCTCCAGTTGTTTTGGGATTCCAACCAAGGCACCTATTACTACTGATACTACTTTTGCTTTATTTTGCTAGTGATTCTATTTCTTTTGCAGGTCTTTGTATTTTGTTATATTCTCCAGTTCTTTCTCTTCTATTCTGCTGTCTCCTGGTACTACCATGCCCACCATCCACTATTTTGTCATTTTTATCAACACTTGTTAAGTCTAAGGTGTTATACAGTAGATGCTTGTTTGTTTGAATTCTAGAGTCCCAGAGTACTTTAAGTTTTTTTTTCCCTCAATTTTCTATTACTTTCTCTACTTTATGATCCTACCAGTTCTTGTTTGCCATCAAACTTTTACATCTGCCTATGTGGAAAGGATTCAATAGGTGGATAAAAATGTCAAATCCAGTCTAAGCATCTGTCTAACTGTGTGACAAACTGTAATAATAACAAGAAGAAAATCGAAGGAAAAATTGAAGTATCAAAAATGCCACCTATTATTTTATGTTCTTTGACAATCAATAAAAAACTAGTTAGCAACTTCCACACATCAAATCAGTTGGACTTACTTACACTGCAAGCTATAAAATCTAATTGGACATGAATTGAGAAATGATATTAAGGCTAACATGAATATTGTGAAACTAGATACTCTCTTTCATTCCCTGCCCCAATCCAATTTCATCCCATCTCATATAAAAATAAACTTCTAGGGGGGAAATAGTTCTGTTATGATAACTAGTAACTTCAGAAATTGTTCTAGCACTTTTCTTTTCTGTCGCTTCAGTATGTACTGTGAATTGTGACAGAGTCATCCAGCTGGTTGAGGTGATAAAAATAAGTTGCAATTTCAGAAATAATGTTACAAATATATATCATGTTCTGACAGATAAATTGAAGCTATTTGAAGTAATGGTCTATCAACTTTCCAAGGTGGAAAAAGCTGATGTATCTATTTCAGCCTGGCTGTTTCAATGACGCTTGTCACATTTAAAAAAAAAAACAAATAAACAAAACCAGCTCACCATGTTAGCATGACTAAGGAAGCTGAAGGTATTTGGGTCAACTGTATAGCAATAGCTGAAGGACCACCTGTCCTGGAAGATACATGGTAAAATTATTGCTTTGAAAAAGTGGATAGACCACCTGTCCTGGAAGATACATGATAAAATTATTGCTTTGAAAAAGTGGATGCTTTAATCCTTACTTACACAGTGACTTCTGATATTGTCACAGTTTCCCTTCAAAAGGAACCATTCACACGCCTAATAGAATTTTTACACATACCTAGCAATTGTCCACATCTATATAATACCATATGTAGGTAATAAGAATTTGTTTCTCTCCTCACACATGTAGGTCATTGACTACCAAATGTAAGGAAAACATAAAAGAATTAGCTATCTGTAGACCGGACAATCAATCTAGGGAGCTAGTTGTGGCTGAGAACCTTACTAAAATACTCAAGCCCACAGTTTACAATACCTTCAAATATATTTACTAGTTGGGGGTCTATTTCACAAGAGGTGGCACAAGGGCTGGGAACCATTACTGTAATAATGTATTAGTCAGTCTTCAATTAAAAGAGGTATCATGTGTTTGATTTTTCTTCTTTTCAATGCACTTTTTAATAAACAATGTCTTGATTATTTTGTTTAATTTGTTTTTGGACTTTTGTATTTTAACTTCCCTTTGAATAAAATAAAATACAGATAAATACATATACATACATTTACATATATGTGTGTGTGTGTGTGTGTGTATGTGTGAGTGAAAATAATGAGTTTTCCTCATGACTTCTTGCTGTTAGTCAGTGTTCATGGATACTTCCTGCTAATCTTTGGTCTGTTTGTCCTTATGTACCGGCTGTTGCAGTCCTTCCATTGTATGCAGTAGTGTCTGAACTGCTACAACTCTGAACAGCAGAAAAAGGAAACAACTGTACAAAATCTTCCAGCAACATGGATATCCATGCAACTTCATTAAAAAAAACACTTGACTACTCAACCCAGCATAGCACAACCAACACAAGCTGTAAAAAGGATATCACAGCCATGCATCAAAAACACCTCAGGAACCATCAACAGACCGTTACAACCACATGGCATCAATATAGCACACAAACCAATTAAAGCACTCCAAAAGATCCTAAGTAAACTAAAAGACCACACAACCCCAGAAGTAAAAAAAACAGAGTCACCTACAACATATACAGTAGTGTAAAGACTACAACCGCATGGGACAAACAGGCAGAAGATTATTAGAATGCATCCATCAGTAGCAGCAAGTAGTCAGAAGACATGATGAAAACTCTTTAGTTTTGCAATACTCAGCCAGATTTAACCATAGTTTTAATTGGGGAACCATGACCATCCTAAACGAAGCTAGCATAAACAACATTCATATACCATTCAAAAAAGAGAATCAACAAGTCAGAGGAGACAGTCCAAAACACCTCCCCACCAGCAATCAACACCCAGATAAACAGATATTAACACCAAGGTTAGCATAAAACCAACAATCAAAAAGTAAATATCAAGCATATTATTATTCAAGGAACTGCCAAACAAGCTAACAGTAAACAGCCCAGCCAAAGAACCCATAAGACCACTCTGACCAATACTGACAGGGCAAACCACTAGAATATAAATTGGGAGCAAAACCCCTTATTATCCCTTACTAGCACTGATGATGCTACCCAATTTGGGTAATGAAATGTCTGTAAGAAAACAACCAAGCTCAAAGAGCACCAAGGACCCCTCATAGATAGATAAAGAGTTAGAGCTAGAGGTAAATATGAAATTACTGTATGAGAAGAGAATTAAGAAAAATGCAAGGAATAATACAAATAGAGAAAGAGAGAGAAATATAGTAATATAGTAGTAATAAACAAACCTAATCTTTTCTCTCTCTCAGCTGTACATTTCTATCCCAGCCCCCCCCCCCCCCCCCCCCCCCCCCCCCCCCCCGATGAAGCCATGGAAGTGATGGCCCGGTGCCTGGAGGCTGTGCGGGATTGGATGGGGTGGAATAGGCTTCGGCTCAACCCAGCTAAGACTGAGTGGCTGTGCTTCCTGGCACCCCAATTACAGCCAGCTAGTTCCTTCACTGGCTGTGGGGGGTGGGAATTCTTGCCCCCACAGAGAGGGCGTGCAATCTGGGTGTCCTCCTGGATATACGGCTGTTGTTAGAAGACCATATAGCGGCTGTTGCCAGGGGGGCTTTTTGTCAGGTCCGTAGGATCTACCAGTTACGGCCCTTTCTGGATCAGGATGCACCTCACACGGTCACATCCGCCCTCGTTATCTCCCGCCTAGACTATGCCAATGCTCTCTACATGAGGCTTCCCTTGAAGAGCACCCGAAGGCTCCAACTGGTGCAGAATGCGGCCGCGCGGGTGGTGCTGGAGGCTTCTTGGAGCTCCCATATTACGCCACTCTTGTGCGAGCTGCATTGGCTCACGGTGGTCTTTCGGGTGCATTTCAAGGTGTTAGTTACCATCTTTAAAGTGCTTCATGGCTTGGGACCTGGGTATCTACAGGACCGCCTACTGCCACCATCGATCTCCCGTCAGCCAGTGCACTCCCATAGAACAGGTCTCCTTGGGGTGCCGCTGGCTGGACAGCTGGTGACCCCGAGGATGCGGGCCTTCTCGTTGGGGGCACCCTCTCTCTGGAACGAACTATCCCCAGAGATGAGGACCATCCCTGATCTTTTGACCTTCCGGCGCGCGTTGAAAACTCACCTATTTCATCAAGCCGGTCTGGCCTAGGGTTTTTATAGGGTTTTAATTGGTTTTAGTTGGTTTTAGTTTTTAAATCCTAGTTTGATTTTTATCTCTCAGCCACGATATTTAATATTTTAATTGTTTTTAAATATTGTATTGTTACTGCATTTTTAATTTGGCTATACAACCCCCCAAGTCCCTCACAGAGAGGGGGTGGTATATAAATCTAATAAACCTAAACCTCTATAAGAACACATTACATGGTTCATTTCTTCCCATAATCAACAATTTTACTCAACAAATCCAAAAACTATCATTTTGTTTTTTCTATTTTTTGCAAAATGTAAAAAGTTTCCAGTCTTTTATAAATGAACATATTGTTTTATCCTTGATCAAACAGATCAATTTTGTCAATTTTGATAAATTCACAATTAACTTCTCCATTGTGGGTATTTCAGTATGTGTTCGTCATTGTACATATAATCGTTTTTCTGCAGTTACCGTATACAAACCAGATTCCACAGTCTTTTCAAATTGGCTATCAGTACCCTATACTTTCTAATGTAGCCATATGTTTTATTGAACTATTTTTAATTCTTTTGGATACTTAATCCTTCATTTTATCAGAAAAAAAGCCAAACTTCCAAGAAAAAAGAAAATGTTAGCAATAGAAAAAAAATCTTCATAAGAACATTGTTGTAAAAAATGAAAAAATGCAGATACACTGAAAAAAGAGAATATACATGTAAAATTGAAACTAGCTTATGAATATTAGGGAAATAAATGATTCTTGGCATGGTTTTAATGTTGGGTGAAATAACACAAAAACCCATTAGAAAATAGTCTGTTTTGGGGCTTCCGGTTGCAGTGCTATGGCGGGGTGGGGAGAGAAGAGCAACCTCTGCTCTCTCATCCCCAATCTGCGCGTTTGGAGGCCCCAGTGAGGGGCACATAGATCCTGGAGGGGAAGACGAACGTGTGAGGAAGCCCGAGGAGAAGTTTGATGGCGGCGGCGGTTGATAGCTTCGAGGGAGACCCCATTTGCTCTGACGTATGAGGCCATCTCGATGGCAGACCGAAGCCGCAGCGCTTTAGCCCAATGAGGAAGATACCAGAGCATGAACAGCGTTTTTGGCATCAATTGATGGATTGCACTTAGTGTGAAGGAGGCGGAAATTGAAAATCGAGGAGAGAATCAGCAAAGAGAGACGGCAGAACTAATATCTCTATTCCAAATGATTCCAATTAAATTAGGGAAATCTTTTTTTACAGAACTAAATAAAATGACATCCAAGTTTGTCTGGTTGGGCAAGCGGCCACATATTAAAATGAAATTATTACAAGATAATAGGAGCAGAGGAGGTCTTGGACTACCAGAATGGGAGTTTTATTACCAGGCAGCGGTGTTGAGTTGGATTAAGGATTTGGTTAAATTAAGAGACAAGAGAATCTTAACATTAGAAGGACATGACCTCTTGATAGGTTGGCATGCATTTTTGTGGGAAAACAAAAGTAATATACATACCTATTTCAATCAACACCTAATAAGAGACTCATTGATTACGATTTGGAAAAAAATCAAAGGTAAACACTATATGGAAATCCCACGATGGCTGCCAACCATGGAAGCCATAATACATCCAAATAGATTAGACCTACAGAAAATGGTAAGCTATGAAGAATTATTAGATAATCAAGGGAAATTAAAATCAAACCAAGAACTGAAAGAAAATGGAATTATAATCGATTGGTGGCATATTTACAAATTCAAAATAAATGTAAAAAAGACTCAAAGGATTTTGGATTAACAGAGGGCAGAAACAATTAGATAAAATATTAATGGGACCGGAACAAAAACTTATAAGTAAAATATATAAATATTTATTAGATTTCAAAATGGAAGAGGAAATAGTCAAAAGTACAATGATTGCATGGGCACAGAATTTTGGATACACTATAGAATTAGAGGAATGGGAGAAAATACGGAACATAAATTATAAGTTAACAGTATCTGCAGCATACAAAGAAAACATATATAAACATATATTGGCAAAAATCTACTCCAACGTGAGTCCCAAATGTTGGAAGTGCAAAAAAGTTGATGACACATTTTGTCACATGTGGTGGATGTGCCCGAGGCCAGGACATACTGGATTCAAATTAAAAATTGATTAAAAGAGATCACTGGCTATCAGATTGAGCTCAGACTGGAATCCTTCCTTTTAGGAATCATCAAAGAAAGTTTACCAAAAGAAGTAAAATACTTAGTGTTACATATTACAACAGCCGCCAGAATAGCCTTTGCGCAAGTATGGAAAACACCAAATACCCTCAATGAAGAACTAATAATATACAAAGTAACAGAAAGTGCTGAGATGAATATGCTAACAATGAAATTGAAAAAAAAGATGACTCTGAATTCTTTACAATTTGGAACAATTGGTATAAATGGGTAACAAACAGAACCAAGAAGTGAGGCAAAAATGTTAATTGAAACAATCCTTAAGAAAGTAAAATAAAATTTTGTAAATTATATAAAAATATAAGAATAGTAATTATAGCTAAGGATATTATTTAGTAGTAGACAAATGCAATCTAATGTATTATGATATTTAAAGCAAAATCCTGTATAGATGCCAAGAACGTTGTTGATACTATGATGTTTTACGATGAAAAAAAAAGAAAATCAATAAAAATATATTCAAAAAATAAAAAAAGAAAATAGTCTGTTTTTTATGATTCTGCTGGCAGGTGTAAAAAAGAAAGCTGAATATCTGCCATTTTTCAAGCAACCAATAAATATTAATTCTTCAAGTTATATTTTCATTTCCTCCATGTTTGTTCTTTAACCTCATTTCTTTCTATTTCATTACACAGCTTTTACAAAAGTATAATAAATTTCAGACAAAAATTAAATGCAACTTAGAAAACCATATTAGTTTTTCACCAAGCTTGAATGGCAGTTTGAATTTTATCTTTACTGTGTATCCTAGCAACAAGACAACTAGCCTTCCACAAATCATGGCTTTATTCCAGCAGTTATGATAGTCCAGAAAACTGAGGCAGCTCCTGACACACTGAAGTCAGGTCATTCCTTGTTTTTCACTGATATCTAATCATATATCAGGCATTTTTTAAAAAGTCTTTCTTACCTTTTGGCAGCTGTAAATTCTGTTATTTTTAGAAACATTGTCCCCTAAGGAAAAATAGCCTTACCTAAAAACTTAGAGACTTTCCTTAAAATGACTTATTTTTGTTTTGATTCAATCATATCCTGGATTAAGCAAGTATTCATTTTCAAACTGTCCTTGAAGAAATTATCCCACGTTATGAAGCTGAAACAAGCAAAGCAGAAGAACCTAAAGAACCTAATTTAACAGAAATCGCATTGATCACCCTGTAGCGTGTGTTTGGGTAACATAAAGATAACGGGAGTGTGTCCTTTTTTTAGTGACAAGATCTTTTTGCAAGGTCTGTTAAATAGAAGATGTTCTGTTGGATCATCATTCTATTCTTGTTTGGAAGGTTGTTTTTCAAAATCAAGTTGTGTTAGACAAAATCAAGTTGTGTTAAGACATGTGGACTTCAACTCCCAGAATTCCTGAGCTTACATGACTGGAGGAGGAGTTGAAGTCCACAAGTCTTAAAGGTGTCAAGTTTGAAGACCCGGCTTTTGGTATGTTGGGGTGAGGGGCAGGAGGACAGTCTCCAAGGAGACTGTCTTACAAACTTGGCAATCAAACAATAAATAACAAGCAAACATGCAGTAACAATGGGCATCCATAAGTTTAGCATGCAAAATTTGTATCTCCCTTTGTGGATTGAATAAAAGAATATGGATATGTGTTTGTCCTAGAAAAACCTTTTCATAAAGAAAAGAAGAACAAAAATGCAAAACATGGCTATAATTTCCTAATCCAATTTTCAATATACTGAACAGTTACTCACTTGTTTCAGTCTTCAAAGAAAGAAGAATAATAGTGGGAAGATAATTGTGTGCTTACAGTTTAGTGACACCATTTGATTATTTGAAAAGTCTTCCAGAGATTTTTCTTTCCCTGAAGACTTGCAATTTAAGAACAAAAACATTTACCCACTGTTCATGACTAAAGTGCTTTTCAAATATTACATGCTACATAGCTTAGAATTTATGTAACAAAGATCTTATTGAGATGGAAAATAAACAAGAGAGTTTTTAAAAATTTGTCCTGTTATTTTCCAGTCCAGTAACATAATCCTGTTTTGAGACTGAATGTCGAGTTTAAAGGAAGAAGTAAAAAAAAAGCAGTTGACTGTTCATCTGTTTCTCTGAACACAATTTGATCTGATTGAAGTGTAATAAGAATGGAATCCATTATTTTCTGTTCAGGATGAGGAGATTTTCCTATGAATGATGAATAATACATTTTTATGAAAAGAAGCATGATGCTAAATTTTTCTCTTCTTCCTCCCATCCCCAGAATTTCTAAAGTAAGAAGATAATTTGAAATGGATTTTTGAGCTTGTAACTATGCTTGTGAGGTGCCTTCAGAGGTGGGCTGTACTTAGGTTCACAACCGGTTTGCTGGTTGTGAGCTCGCACGCGCCCCTTTGGGACTGAAACGGAGCTTCAAACATGCAACTAATCAACTCAGGCAGCTCCGGTGAATACAGCAGGGCCTGGAACTCAGCTGGACAAAGTGGGTGGGAGGAACAAGCCAGAAAGTTAGTTATATATGGAAAGGATAGCATAAGGGCGGGTGGGCGGGCCCAGCAAGCAATCACAACTGCGGGTTCGCTTAACCAGGCAGCAGCCCACACTGAGTGCCTTACAGTGCACATTGTATGAAGACCAAAGGGGACAATTAAGGGACAGATCATTATGGATAAAATCTATGTGGTTGATAAGAATAATTAAAAAATCATTGGAAATTAGCACATGTTCACTATCTTTATTTAAACCCCAGAGGAATGGGTATCCTAAGTTAACGCCCTCGTGAATGTACTTCTCAGAAATTATAGACAGCCAAGAAACTACAGGCTATCAGAAGAGTATTTAATAGAGGAATAAATGCAGATAAGCTGCAGCTCATTCACTTTGTTGTGATTAATGATCCAATATGCAGAGTTCCATGAATTTGATTCATACTCTTTCATTATTTTATCTCTGCTAGTTATATGAAACTTACTTTCGTCCATGTGTATTATCAGCAAAAAAAGGTGGCTGCTGTTACAACTGCAAATGGCTCTTATGATTTGATGTCTGATGCTTCTTCTTCTTCTACTCACAGGAACGAAATCAGTTTGTCTTTGGGAGAAAAAAAGAGCACTGAGAATTGTCACTTTCTGAAAAAGCAAAGACTAATAAAAACTTTGAGAGCTTTATGGTCTAATTGGGAATTCATTTGTACCCATTACTATTTGTGTACACGTAAGAATAAGTATATGGTGTGCTCACCCTACCATAAGTGCATGATAGGGTGAGCACACCATAGTTTCATTAAATCAGAAATGCCATTACTTTCAAAACCAAATTAAATATGCTTTTTATTTACAAATATTATTCTGTCATATAGCCTTTTAGAGAGACTTTTACCCAAGTCCTTAACTGGCTGAGTGTGATCCTGGCTCACAGATTTCTTTAAAAATGGAGAGTCATTGAATGTTTAGAACCAAACCTGTTGCTATAGCTTCAACAAAAAAGGCTCAGTAGTTGTGGTTACAAGTGTTACAACCATTTAAGAATCAGGCATTTGTAAATGCAATAAATTTATACAAGAGAAATGTATTGAATGAAATGAGAAAATAGGTCTTTTTATGTTATTCTGTTAAGGATGAAAATTCAAGAAAAAGTACCGTGATTATTAACTCAGAAATAAACACTCTGAGCTGAAACAAGGCCACCTGAACAAATGGGTTAATTGAGCACATATTTAAAAAGCAAGATCCATGATGGGTGCATACAGAATAAATAAAAAAGAAAGTGAATGCTATTCCAAAGCATTCAGGTTTAAATATTTACAATTTTATTTATTCTTTTCAACTCTGAATACATAATTAAAGTTTTTGTACAGAAAAAATAGGAGACAAAAGAGTGGTACTGTGTATAGAATATTTCCTGGTAGAGAATATTTCCTGGTATTTACTGGAAGCCAGTTGATAACATGGCTCTATCAACTACACCCATTCAGGATGAAAGCCAGATTTTCATAGAATCATAGGATTCTTTGAACTATGAACGTATTGTAAAATTACATAAATTGATATTAAATTCTCTGTGGAATTTTCCTTCACACCAAAGGGATACACAGAATTGGAATATTTCTTATGCTTTTTCCAGTACAATTTCATGACTGTCATGTGTCAAGGCTCCAACTAACAAATCCAAGCAAATCATAACTCTGAGGTTTGACTCCTTCTCAAAGGCTTCTTTATTGAGTACATCATATCAACATAGCTTCAATGGAAAACCAACTCTAAATCTTTTCCACGGTTTCAGTATAATTAAACTAAGAAATAACCCCATCCCCAATTGTTACAGATCATGTTGGCCAATTGGGTTAATTGGCAGGTTCTCCAGGCACTCCTTTTCCAACCTTATTAGTTGTCAGTAGAAATGACCTTGGTTCTCATGAGAAAGCTCACTGTTGTGTCTAGTGAAGCACTCCAATCTCTATCTGCCTCCCTTCCCTTTCTGTGTGGCAACTGAAGAACAGAAAAATGGCTGCTGCTGGATTTGGTTCAAAATTGATATCATGTTTGTTATTACAAACTTGAATATGACATGATATCACCAGCTAGAATATTTAGAAAGCTTCAGGTTATATTCACAAAAGCTGTGACATTGTTTGGTTGAAACGATCTCTATTTACCTTAAAATTATATTTTCAGTTCCAGCAATAAATTCATCCTTAACATAAATGAGAAAAAGGAATCTTCATATTAATAAAGGAAAACAATCTGTATTTGAAAAAGGGACTCAGGATCACAAAGTAGGAAGCGTCACATCGTTCATATGGATAAGGCTGGGCTTATGGAAGAAATTTTAAAAACTCCTTTGTTTAATTTTGATATCCTATTTTAGAACTTATACTTTGTTCTACCTTCCTTCTCAACATATAGTAAAATTCCACTCTCAGGTTCAATGGATGGTCAAAGGTGCAATAAGAAAAATAAAATAATTATCTTTCCAAAGGATGTTTTAGAACAGATACTTGACAAATGAAATGTGTCCACCACACTGTAATTCATACCTCATGTGGAATTCAGATTAGATTACAGATTAATAGAATTGGAAGGGATCTTGTAGGTCATCTAGTCCAATCCCCCACCCAAGCAGGAGACCCTATCCCATTACTGATAGATGGTAGTCCAGTCTCTTCTTGAAAGCTTCCAGTGATGAAGCTCCCACAACTTCCGAAGGCAGGCTGTTACATTGGTTAATTGCACTCACTATCAGAAAATTTCTCCTTGTTTCCAGGTTGAATCTCTCCTTGTTCAGTTTCCATTCATTATTCCTTGTCTGTCATATATTCTGTCATCTATGTCCTAGATCTTACTTTCAGAAATAATATGTTCAGCTTTGATAGTTTATTTGTGGAGACTATCCTTCTCATTTTTCATTTGCTAAGAAAGGAGCTTTAATTTTCAGAAGCTCAGTTCCATCATAATAATTACATATACAGTATTGCCTTCCTTCACAATTAACGAAGGCAACTTTTGCTTCCTGGAATTTTACCATTACATTATCTCAGAACTGGCATATTATCCCTTAATATTAGCTTAATTACCTTGGGAAATATGGAACTTTTTGCATATATTGCTATATTACCTAGGAAAGAAGCATGGTATTAATATAAACCAGCTCTAATTTAATGATCATGCTGAATTAAAACTATGGGGAATTCCATACTCAAAAACAGTCAGGCAATTTTGTAAAATAATTTGATGAATACGGAAAATATATGTGTTAGAACAAATCATAGGATTAGATTCTGATGTTTTTGACTTTGTTATTTGAGGAACTGCAATGTAAATATTGGCCAAATGGTGCAGACCATCAATATCTGCAGCTAAAATACTTTGTGATTTCCAAATAATGGCTGGCAGCTCAATGCTTCAGAACCATATCTGTTGGTAAAGTATGTAACACTTTCTTTACAAAATTCCACTTTATATTAATTGTATATAAATTATTATTTATATTACTATACTGGATTTTTAAATGATCCAAAAAGAGGGCAAAATAAAGTAAATTATGTAGGAAAAGTGGATTTGTAGACACATATTGTTTTGAAACTGAAAGAAGAAACACCAATAATGTATGTAAAATATGAGAGTAAAATATGGAAGATAAGGAGTACAACTGATATAATTTAGTTAAATTATATTATGAAATTAAATATAAAGAAGACCAAACTAATGACTGCAAGTAGAATGATCAGCCTTAGAATTAATAATATAGTGGATATGGCCTTTTGCCTTTCAGGATCAAACATCAACAGTAAAGCAGTCAAGAAATATGCCATAGACTAAGCACTTGGAAGAACAACCACAAAAGCCTTGGAAATTCAGCAGCTGTGTTGTCTCTATATCTACAAATATCAGAACTCCGCAAGTCAGGGTATCTCCTGTAATATTTTATGGAAGTGAAAGTTGGACTTCTAAGAAGCAAAGACAGGTAGGATGGTTTACATGACTACGTCCTCTGAAGTGTTAAAATCAAATATCCT
The DNA here is from genome assembly GCA_023653725.1 of Bungarus multicinctus. Classification (NCBI taxonomy): domain Eukaryota; kingdom Metazoa; phylum Chordata; class Lepidosauria; order Squamata; family Elapidae; genus Bungarus; species Bungarus multicinctus. Next base: position 68,267,476 of record CM042849.1, read on the forward strand.
TTATTCTGTGCTATCATAGAAATTCTCATTCATTAATCCTGCTCAGTTGGAACCTTTAAACTTTAGATCCAGGAAAGGTTGGCTAAGGTTGCTCTAAAGCAATATATTTGTACCATTGTTTATTTATTTTTTATTTATTTATTTGATTTGTCAATCGCTTACAAGATAATAGGTATAAGTATATACATAGTTATGAATACATGAAATTATTATATAATACATGAAATTATGAAATTATTATGAATACATGAAATTATATAAGAAAAATAAAAGAAACAATAGGGTAGGGACAGTAGGCACGTTGGCGCTTATGTACGCCCCCTACAGCAATAGAATTTTAGTGGTACATAAATTGAGGAAGGTTTGCTGACAGTATTGTTGCCAGGTTGCTGATATAGCCAATAAACAGTGGCTAACTCTGAAACCCTCACTGGAAGGAGTCTTTGAAAATATAGAAGAATAAAAAATTTCTGTATGAATTAATCAGGACAGTTCTTTCTATATAGAAAGGGGACAATGTAAATATTTGGATAATCCCAAGGTTGAAGAGAGTTTTATATGGTGTTTTATATTGTTTTAAATTTAAAAGTCTATGAAGAGAAAGAGAAACCAATTGTTTTGACTGGGCTTTGAGAATTCAATTTCTAAGTGCCATGCTGCTTGTTTTTTCAATATGTCTTGCTTGTTCTCCCCATCTGCTGCAAAAAGCCCCTTTGATTTCTGCCAAAGATCTTCATCAAGCATATCCTGCTTGCTGGATTTTCTCTGGATTTTCAGCATGATTGACAAGGATATCTTGACATTTACTTTCTTTCTTTTATCTAGTTGATTTCCAGCTTCTGCATCTTCCTCAGGAAGGTGTAGAAGTTCTGTTTTTCTCTATTGTGCTACCCTTGATAGTCTTATTTTCCTTCTAAATTTCTGAGACATCTTGTGGCAAATAGAACATTACTTGAATTGCTTTTTTAGAAGCATCTTTTTCCCCGGGAAAATAAATAAATTTTGTGCCTCAGGAAACAGGAAAAAAAGAAATGTTTTACAAGCTCTACCTACAGCCCTAATACTGGTGGACCATAATCAAGTCTGGATGCAATTCAACCCTATAAAGCCCTTTATGACATTGAGCTATTTAATGCTAAATTCAGGGATTTTCTGGAGAACCATTTGAATTGAATAATGGGTACAGAGAAGTAATTGATACAGAACATTTCTGTCCCCAGCAATTTAAAACTAATAGGGTTATCATGTTTCTAACATAGATGTTTGCATGATTAAAATGTTAAGGTTGCTTCATATTAATAATATTAAGAAAAATAAGGCTTTTGACAAAGACATTATGTAGAAACAAACACAGGGTCAGTCAAAAAGGACTCAAATGCCTATATACCAATGCACAAAGTATGAGGAATAAACAGGGTGAGCTAGAAATCCAAGTACATGAGGACAGATGTGATATTGTTGCTATTACAGAAACTTGGCATGATGAAACCCATAAATGAAATATATAGCTACATGGATTTTAATTGTTTAAAAGAAACAGACTTAATAAAAGAGGATATATAAGAATTAACTATATCTCTGCAGAAATGCAGCAAAACAATAATGAAAAACATCTTGAATGTATTTAGGTCAATATCGGGGGGGGGGGGAGGAAATGACATAGGTGCATACTACACGCCTCCCAATCAAACAGAGGAAATAGATGAACTTTCTGATAGTCAGTTAACTAAGTATGTAGGAAGCACACCACAACAATAATTGGAAATTTTAACCCCAAACTCTACACCTAGTAGAATATCAAACAGATTCCTAACATACTATAAGTAGTAGACAACTTTGTCTCCCAAAAGGTAGAGAAGGAAACTAGAGGGTCAGCCAAACTGGTCTTAATTCTCACTAACAGAGATGAAATGATAGAAAGCAGTGAAGTTACAGGAACTGTAACTTGGAATTCCAGCAAGCCCAAGCAATATAGCAAAGTCAAACTAGAGTCTTGGCATTTAAGAGAACAGATTTCCGTAAACTTAGAGAGACCTTAGGAAATAACAGAATAACACAGTTGGAAGGAATCTTGGAAATCTACTACTCCAACACCTTACTCAAGCAAGAGAGCCTATATCATTTTAGACAAATGGCTGTCCAGTGATATCTGCAGGACAGAAGGAGCATTCTTTCTCTTTCACAGTACTCTCCCTCTGAAACAGCATATTTCCCAAAATTCAGCAATCCTAACCCTGTTGGTTTTCCTTATAGACCTTAAAGATCTGGCTTTGTGGCATTTGACCAGAGTACTGGGTGGTCCTGTCTGCAATGATTAGAAAGTGCATGTTTGTAAGTTGGCTTCAGTGATAGCATGCTATTTTTCCAGTTTATATTGTCCTTTCTCTTGTTTATTTATTTTTAGGTGCCCGTTAAAATCAGATGAATAACATAAAGCAGCTCATTGCCTTTTCCTTATTATTGTCTTCATTACTGACTAATCCTGTGCCCATATTCTCCGTCATTTTCTCTTCAACTTCAGTAACAGCTGCCCTCCTCCATTCCTAATTATGTGCTACCATTGTTATGACTTTAACAAAAATAAGAATGACCCTCTAAGGATTTCCTATTGTGATGAAAATTAGCTATTATATATGACACATTTGGTTTAAACAAACCATAACTATCTTAGATTAGCATAGTGCACAGCTAAGGTGATGATTCACACATTAATTATGAACTTATGTACAGGGCTACTACTATTGCTTTAATGTCACAGTGTGAATTAACTAACCGTCATTACCAAACACGTATTCTGCCTGTATGGAACAATTATATATGATACTATTAGCAGCATCAATTAAGACAGATAAAGTAATAGTTTAATTGAATGCTTGAGAAGTTTAATGGGTTTTGCTTTCCCTTGAAATGGATTGCACTCTATATTCATGGACTTTAAACTAGGCAAAGGATCAATATTTTCTTCTCCTTAGAAAACCTTGTACCCTGGAGGATAACCGATATCTAATTTAGGAGTCTTTGTTGAGACTTTGTTCAGTTAATCAGGGAACAATACATCATGGCATAAAAAGTACTTTTTTTGAAGGTGCAATTTTCTTATCATTGCTTTTGGGGGAGAATGTGGAATTAGATTTACATTTTCTTCCAAGGTTCCACTAGTATAAGTTCAATGACTGCCTATTAAAGTAAGAATCTACATGTATATGCTTGTGCAAAATTGTTTTGGGATTATGTATGCCTATATGTCCTTCACAGTCTGCAGATGCTATTTTCAAATAATCACTAAGGTGAATGCAATTGTTCTTATTCTTATTTTTATTCTTATTCTACACAAAAATGATAGTATAGAAGATCATAAATGGGCAGGAAATGAACATCAGCATAAACACTAAATGGAATATTAATTCTCCCCATATAGAGCATTACAAAGACTTAATTTTAAAACCAAGCACACCTGAAAAGTATAGCAACAGGTTTATAGAAGTATATTCTAAAGGTTTGCAGAAGAAAGGGACGGAGCTCAAAGATGTCTTAATATGCTCATTTTTTTAAGCATCTGTATGTGCAGGACGAGGAAGAAGAATATGTAGGAAGTATTGAATGAAATATTGTCAGGTTATTGTGGAGCCAGTGTCCAAATGAAGTCAGAGATGCTGACACGAACCTGCTTTATATAAATAAATATATTTATAGTAAATAAAATAGGCAAACAGGAACATCATCAGGTTAATCAATACAGCAGGAACATCATGAGGTAAATCACAGAGAGCACAAACAGCACACAGCCGAAAAAGGCGGGAAACAAGGAAAATCACCCTTTAGTCTCACAGCAACCGATTACAACTCAAATTGCCTCATGGAGTAGCCAGTTCTCTTTAAGCTATAACTATCCAACTCTTCACTGGTCCAGCTATTAAATTTTAAATATGTTAATAAATACACACATACACCTCCTCAATGCAGCTCTTAGCTCTAAAAAAAAGGAAATTGACAAAACAATGAGGACATGCTATAGCTAATTTGTATATTTATTTATTTTTGGATTTTTATACCGCCCCTCTCCCAGGGAGTTGTACAGCCAGATAAAACAGAACAAGCTATAGGGATTATAAAGTTAAAAATTTAAAATAATTAAATTTGTGGCCGAAAGATAAAAATTGTATCAAAAACATAAAAAACAGATAAAAATTAAAATACCAATTTAAAATTGTTACTGGGCCAGGCCGGCCTGTTGGGAAAAGTGGATCTTTAGTGCGCGCCGGAAGGTCTGAATGTCGGTGAATGTTGGTGATATGTTTATTTGCATATCGTATTTTCCAAAATTAATTGGTGCTCAGAGAACTTAATACAACATGGTAATTGCAGTCTCCATTTATTTATTGCAAGACAATACTAGCACTCTTAAAATTAATTTCTTTCAAAAATGTTAAGCAACATACAGGAGTTATGGAAAGGAAGAAAAGGATGAATTTACTACTTTGGTACCTGAGCAACTTTGTATTTAACTCCTAAGTGTTCATATTAGCTGCAGAATTCACTTTATGTACAGTATATGGGAGATCCGAAAGGGAAGTCCAGCTTGAATTTTAATGTCAAAAGTTCAATTTCACATTTGTAGCCAATATAGATTTCAAATGTAGCTAGCCTCAATTATTTCAACTTTTTCCAGTGTAAAAATATGCACAAATATAAAATATATTAGATGTAATGGGAAAAAATGCTTCCCAGCTATGAATTAGGGAAAGAGAAAGATGAGAAGGATAATAATAATACATCCATACAACATGGGTATATATACTTTCTACTATTCCTACCCTTTCCTAAGAGGTCTGTAGGGGGCGTGTATAAGCGCACCAACGTGCCTACCGTCCCTGTCCTATTGTTTCTTTTATTTTTCTTATATGTATCCATGTAATCATAACTATGTTTTTACTTATACCTATTATCTTGTAAGCAATTGGCAAACCAAACCAAACCAAATAAAATAAAATAAATAAATAAATATTATGTCTAAGTGTTATACAGTATATACACTTAGACATAATACAATACTGTGAGGATTAGCTGTTCAGCAGAGAGATGGAACGAGGGGAAGAAACAGTATCTAGTTGTTTTGCCATGCAATGTCCTAAAGCAGCATCTCAAGGGGAGGAGTTGAAACAGTTTATGTCCAGGATTTGGTCTGTAGATTTTTTTCAACCCTGCTTCTAACCAGCGTAATATACAGGTCTTCTATTGAAGGCAAGTGGTTGCAATTTTTTTTTCCTTCAGTCCAAACTATCCGTTGGAGTCTGTCCTGTTTAGTTCTGTACCAAATCAGACAGTTACAGTAATATTTTATACAGTTTCAATAATATCAAGGAATTATCCTAACATTTAATAGGCATTTCTGTAGTTATTTGCTTAACAGGCAATAACTTCCCACTCATAACACATTTACTAGATAATTACAGGGAAGCCTCACTTTCATAAATATGATGTAGGCTTATAACAGATTCTAACAGATGGCAATTTGGTAAGGTTCCTAAATCAAATGACTTTCTATAATTAATATTTTCTTTAAATATCCTGTTACTTTAGACGTATTTCATAGGACTTCTTTTTTTTCTTCAGCCCCTGCCAAATGTGATGGGTTGCTTATGTAGTGGAGACTCTTATTTTTATAATAAAAAGCATGTTATCAAGCACTGTAGGCTTGAAAATGGCATGTTTTTAATTTTTATTTTTAAGTATGCATGCATAGCCCAACATTGTGCTTAGTGTTCACATTCATTCAACTTTCTGCCCATATAGAAGTTTGAGAAGATAAGATGGCTTGAATTGAAATCAACTTTTGGTAAATGCATCCATGCAGTTTTCTTTTCAGTGTTATGGAATAGTTCATGTCAGGCCCAAAATCATTAATGGTGTAAGAAGAATTTTACTTTAATAATAATCATAGGAAATTCTTTATTAGAAATTAACTTTATTATCCTATGTCTCAGCTATCCCTTAACCATTAACATAAATCCATGTCCACTGAGACTAGAAAAGATGAGAAATTCATTGTGATAACAGATTGCTAAATTGCGCCTCTGCTAAGCTATCAACTGAAAATAGCAAATTAAGTACCCAAATCAAGACTTGTTCAGTCACACTGAGCTGTTGATTCAGTTCTGCAAAGGAATTATTGAGTCTATCATCTGCACCTCTGTAACTGTCTGGTTTGGTTCTGCAACCCAATAGGACAGACACAGACTTCAGAGAGTAATTAGGACTGCAGAAAAAACAATTACTACCAACCTGCCTTTCATAGAGGACCTATATACTGCATGAGTCAAAAAGAGGGCTGTGAAAATATTTACAGACCCCTCACATCCTGGACATAAACTGTTGCAACTCCTTCCCTCAAAACGACGCTATAGAGCACTGAACACCAGAACAACTAGACACAATAACAGTTTTTTTCCCGAAAGTCACCACTCTGCTAAAAAAGTAATTCCCTCAACACTGTTCAACTATTATAAAGTCTGCACTATTACTGCTAATCTTCTCATCACTCCTGATCACCCATCCCCTCCCACTTGTGACTGTATGACTGTAACTTTGTCACTTGTTTCCTTACGATTTATATTGACTGTTTCTTAGTATGATTTGATTTCTTATTGTACCCTATGATTATTATTAAGTGTTGTACCTGATGATTCTTGACTCTTGACGAATGTATCTTTTCTTTTATGTACATTGAGAGCATATGCACCAAAACGAATTCTTTGTGTGTCCAATCACACTTGGCCAATAAAGAATTCTATTCTATTCCATTCCATTCCATTCCATATTTTCTATTCTATTCTATTCTTCCCCACCTTCAAAAATAGGCTGCCTAGACACCAGCTACACAACAAAAGGCAGTGGTCAGGAAGGACAATTAAAACTGACCTTTTGACAGAGTCACACACTAGACCTAGCATGTACACAAACCTCCGCTCCCAATAAGTCCGGTCCAGTCCGTATAAAATAAATTCTCAGTACCCCATTTTCTCTGTAGCTGCTCCCAAAAGCAAATCTCTTTGCTCTGGGGTATAAATGAATAGCCTCCTTTCCACCAGCAATGTCCCTTGCTCTTAATTGCTTGCAATATCCCAGCTTGGAAAAGGGACCTGGCATGGACATTCTTTTAACAAATAGCATGTGGTGATTCTTCTTGAGCCCTTTGTTTTCACACTTATAGACAAAACCTTGCCAGGATGAGGATCTACTATCTGCATACTGTACCCTGAAAATCATTTGGGAGGGGCCATCTTCATTTTTTTACTTTCACACATAACATCCGGACTGAGGTGCCCCTTACTTCTCTGGATGCACTCCTTCCCTCCTGGGAATCCACCTACCTACTACAATTACATTCCAAAGGTGATATTCAGCAGGTTCTGACCAGTTCTGGAGAACCCGTAGCCAAAATTTTGAGTAATTTGGAGAACTGGCAAATACCACCTCTGACTGGCCTCGCCCCTATCTATCTATTCTCTGCCTCCTGAGTCCTTGCTATAGGCTGGGTCTTCTTTTGTTGCCCTGCACAGGAGAATGGAGCTGGAAAGCAGGTTAGTGGGGTGGGGAGGGAATGGCGATTTTACAGTATCCTTCCCCTGCCATGCCCACCAAGCCACACCATGTCCACCAAGTCATGCCCAGAGAACCAGTAGTAAAAAAAATTGAATCCCACCACTGTTACATTCCATCACATTTCATTTCCATATACAGACTAAATCACTTCCCTAAAATTTTCTAGTTCCCTCCCAATTTGTATACAGTACTAACCCTGCTTAACTTCTCAGATTAGTGAAAATAAAAGATAATTAGAAACAGAGTGGTTCTTGGAGTGCTCACATACTTAATCAGTCATATTATGTTTCTGAGCTAAATTGAGCATTACTTACACAAGGCTAAAATTATTATAAGCTCTACATTATATTATATTTAGTTGAGTGTTCTCCTCACACTATCCTTTAACTATCCATTATCTTTTGTTATTATATTTTCTTTATTTTCCCCCAAAATATCTGAAGGCAATATAATCACTTCCCAATACACATAGTAATCAGATAAAAGGCTCAAATAGATAATTCTGAAAGAATAAGAAATATGCTCTTTTAACTACTTTAATTTATGAAGGATACTTGACAATTCCTGACTGGGCTATGTACTGCATAATTTCTTCTCCATTTCCCTTTAATTACAGGAAATTTAGCTGGAATGTTTGATTTTGTTCCTGTTACTTTCATAATTGTTACATAATTTATACTTAGTATTCATAGTGCACTTTTTAATTAAGAACATGAAATAATTCTTTTTAAAATGCTGCTATCTTCCGTCATTTCCAAACATTTTAAATGTTTTATTTATGCTACAATGTATTTATCTGTTTCACATGTTATGATGCTTGCTTAATTTGAGCATTGTACTGTATAGAGTACTGAATTTTTTTTTAACTTTATCAATATAGATTCTATTTTAGGATGGGTGATATCTTAATAATTAAAAAAGCCACAAGGATTAGCTAAGATCTAATCTATTGCTTATAGATATTTTCACTTCTGAAAATCATATATTTTCATGCAATTTGAAGATTTCATTTAGCCTACCTTGCATATCAGATAAGATTCTAGGTAACACATATTGAGAAATGCTATGAAAAAGTAGATGTAGGTTCAGAAAATGATGACAAGGATTAGCAGAGAATTGGATAGTAATTTTGTGAAGAATGATTACTGAAACAAGCTCTTAGTACTGAGAAGGATAAACTAAGAGAGGATATGACGATACTTTCAAATACCTGAAAACAACTCACAGAAGCTAGCCAGCTTCAGTTCTATATAATTGCAGAGAGCATGGGATAGGCCGATGTTGTTGTTGAATAATATTTAAGGTATTGTTTTTTTTAAGATGTAAGCTGTTCTAAGAAAAGTTGCAATTGACTGTGATTTTTGGCACTGCCGGTGGTGTTCAAGTGGTCTTCCAGCTGCTTCAGGATTGTACCCAATGTCCCTATGACTATTAGTACAATCTTTGCTTTTTTATCACAGTCATTCTACTTCTATTTACAGCTCATCATAGTTTGTGATTTTCTATAGCTCTTTCTCTCCTATTTTGCTGTCTCTGGATACAGCAACTTCCACTAGCCAAACTTTTACTTCTTTCTTATCAATAATTGTTAAGTCTGGCCTGTAACTTATCTGTTTGAATTCTAAAGTCACAGGACACTTTAGCTTCTTCCCTTTCTATTACTTTGTCTTTTTTGTGGTCCCATCAGTTCTTGCTTGGAAGCAAGTGGTATTTCTAATGCACTCTTGTTCCTGTTTTGTCATGCCATTGTTTGCAATCTCCTTGCAACAGCTAGCTTGTAGGTTCACTGTTTCTTCAGCGTCCTTGCAGAAGTGGCATTTGCTCTCCGTTGTTGCCTTTTCAATTTTGGTTTTGCATGCATTATTGTTGATTTAATGAGATTAAGAAGGCAAATTGTAACTAAGTGTCAGGAGAAGCTTTCTGATGGTAATAGCGCAATCGACTCAATTCATTTACCAGAAGATTTGATGGCCTTTTCTTCAGTAGATGTGTTCATGCAGAAGCTAGACAGCCATCTGTCTGGACTGGCATAATTCATGAATATAAATTAGTATAATATGCTGGTGGCACTTTTCTGTTTATATCTAAACATTATACTTAAGTTCCAGCTTTTGTGAATCTGATTCATTACTTTGGCCAAACTACAGGATATTCTTTTAACTGATCTAATTTATTATTGAAGCCTAACAGGAATAACTTATTATTCATATATTAATGATGATCATTTTCCAAATGTACTGAGTTTGTCAATTATTTTATTGTTAACATATTTTATATAATATCATGTAATCTTATATTTTAATGATGACATTATTATACTTAGTCCAAATTATATTTCTCAAATAATAATAGTAAATATAAATAAGTTATATGGGGATATTTCTCTAGACATTGATAGATGGGAATCATTAAACCTTATAGAGATAAACTCTCTTAAAATAAATGTAATGTCCAGGATCCTTTTACCTGGCATATAATTCTTACAACATATCCAGAATTTATTTTCAAAAACTGAATATATAGTGTCAGGCTACGGAACTTCTTCCCATTCAAACAATAAGAATGAACTTCTGAGAACCGAACTTATCAAAAGGAATCCTTTATTGAGATGAGACAGTCCAGTAGGAATTCAAAGCAGCGTCTGAGGTCCCTCAGGCATACAGTGATAGATAAGGGAGTTTAGAATCCCCCCCCCATCCCAATGTTTACTTAGGGAAACAAAAGCCAATATGTTAATTCCCCTCCCAGCCCCTCTGGGAGGGGATCCTTCCCTTTTTGAAAGGTTTTTTCTCATGTAGCTTTCCCAAGACGTACCTAACTTCCTCCCCCACCCCCTTTTTAGAACGGACTGTTTTTGGAGATTTCCCAGAGCACTTCATTGTGGAGTTTTATGGACCCCTCATCTCCTGGCTGTGCCTCTCAGAGGTGTTAGATTCTGGCCATCTGGCTTCTTTCCCCCCCATTGTATCATGTATGGGTGTGCATATTCGATATAAGGTTAAATATATTCAGGTTACATCAAGAAAGGATTTCTTTATCAGTTCCCCCCCCCCCTTTTCTTCTTCCTCTGAAGAAATGACAGATACACGGATCTGACATCCTGCCCTCCTTTAAAAAACAGATAGGTCTACCTGGAAAACAAAAATCATGCGTTACATGTGCAGTTCAGGATGGTTTATCAGGGTATTTTAGGTGGAACTTTCGTAGTAATGTGGGTGCTTTCACATGTCTTTTGGCTACCCACTCATTTTCTGAGGAAGGAAGGTGTTTCCAAGCTACTAAATATTGTGTGGATCCACGGTAAGTGCGTGAATCAAGGATGTCTTTAATTTCAAAATGTTGTTCCCCATGTATCATGATAGGGGTTGGGGGTGTGGGAAGGGGGGGTCTGAGGTTTGAAGTGATCTCCGGTTTGAGCAAGCTACAGTGAAATACTGGATGAATCTGCCTAAGAGTTTTTGGAAGATGAAGCTCTACCGTCACGGGGTTGATAATTCTGGAGATGGGGAATGGCCCAATGAATTTTGGTCCTAATTTCTTAGAAGGTTGTAATGATTTTAAGAATTTTGTGGACAAATATACACGGTCTCCAATCTTGAAAGGTTTAGGTTCACAGCGTTTTTTGTCTGCTTGAGTTTTGTAAACTGCCCTAGCTTCCCGTAGAGATAATCTTACCACTGGCCACATGGCTTGTAAATTATCCATCCACTCCTTAAGGGAGGGGATTTCAGGTTCTTTGGTGGGTAGTTCCAGCATGGGGTTGAATTCTTGGCCCGTGGCTACATGGAATGGGGTGAACCCTGTGCTACTATGGACTGAGTTATTGTATGCTACCTCTGCAAAAGGAAGAAGGTCAGTCCAATTGTCCTGCTGGTGATTAATAAAATATCTTAAATATTGTTCTAATACACAATTCACTCTCTCTGATGCTCCATCCGTATGGGGATGGTTCGAAGACGATAATCCCTGGGTGGAGCCTAATAGGTTTAAAAACGCCCGCCAAAATTTGGATGTGAACTGAACACCCCTATCTGAGATAATTCGTTGGGGGGCTCCATGAAGGCGATAAATGTGTATTAGGAACATCTTTGCCAATGATCTGGCAGTTGGGATCTTTTGGCATGGAATAAAATGAACCTGTTTGGAAAAAAGATCATTTACAACCCAAATGACAGTATTCCCAGCACTTTCGGGAAGTTCCACTATAAAGTCCATAGAGATCTCTTTCCAGGGAGCAGAAGGGTCTGCTACTGTTTGTAAAAATCCAGGATATTTTCCTTGTCTTCTCTTTGCAGCAGCACAGATGGGGCAGTTCGCAACATAGTTTTCAATGTCCTTTTTGAGGGACGGCCACCAAAATTGTCTTTTGATGAGGTGCAGGGTTTTTACAAAACCAAAGTGTCCTGCTATTTTGGAGTCGTGGCAGCATTTCATGAGTTCCATTCTCTGGCTTGCAGGGACATAAAGCTTGTTTTCTACCCAAGCCAGTCCATCTTTGAGTAAGCACATGTTTCTGTTAGCCTGGAACCAATCATCTTTAAGTAGTGCCTCCTTAAATATTGACGTCGTTGTGACTTCAGTCAGGGATGATTTTTTTTTCTCTTGTGCCCGGGTGATTACCTTGGCTGCTAGTTGGGTCGGTTGGATCATCGGTTTTATAACTTCAATCTTTTTGCTGTTGTATTGGGGTTTCCTGGACAGTGCATCTGCTAAGAAATTCTTTCTCCCAGGAAAATATTTGAGAGTGAAATTAAAACGTTCAAAATATCGAGCCCATCTTGCTTGTTTTTCGGAGAGTTTCCGTGGATTTCTCAGAGCTTCCAGATTTTTGTGATCAGTCCATACTTCAAAGGGGATTTGGTTTCCTTCCAGGAAATGTCTCCACGTGAGCATTGCCCACCACACAGCATATGCCTCTTTCTCCCATACGGCCCATCTTTGCTCGGTTTCCGTCAGTTTCTTAGATGTATAAGCACATGGTTGTAATTGTCCACTTTCATTCTTTTGGAGGAGGACTGCCCCAACTGCAACATCACTGGCGTCTGCTTGGATGACAAAAGGTGGTTCGGGATCTGGGTGCTTAAGGACCGGTTCTGCTGCGAACAGACGTTTGAGTTTCTCGAATGCTTGGCATTCCATTGTCCAGATAAGGGGTTGCCTAGGTTTGGGTTTCCCCCCCCCCCCCTTCATTTTTAGCAAGTTTGTGATAGGGAGGGCGATGTTTGCAAAAGCTGGAATGAATTGGCGATAAAAATTTGCAAACCCCCGAAAACTTTGCAATTGTTTGCGTGTGTGGGGTGGATCCCAGTCCAATACAGCTTTCACTTTCTGTGGGTCCATCTCTATTCCCTCATGGGATATTCTGTACCCCAAATAGTCAATTTTCTCTTGGTGGAACTCACATTTGGAGAGTTTTGCATATAGTTTAGCGTCTAAGAGTTTTGTGAGGACTGCACGGAGTAGCTTGATGTGTTCTTCCATCGTTTCCGTGTAGATTAAAATATCATCAAGATAAACTAAAACCCCTTTAAATAAAAATTCATGAAGGGTTTCATTGATCAATTGCATAAACACTGCAGGCGCTCCTTGCAGTCCAAAAGGGAGCACTTTAAATTGGTAGCATCCCAATGGTGTGTTAAAAGCTGTCTTCCACTCATCCCCTTCCTTTATTCTGATGCGGTAATATGCTTCCCATAGGTCTAACTTTGAAAAAAATTTTCCTTTCGAGAGGTGGGCTAACATGTCCTTCATGAGGGGGAGTGGATACATATTTTCTATGCAAATGCAGTTCAATTTTTTATAATTAACACAAAGACGCATGGAGCCATCTTTCTTTTCACGGAATAACACTGGGGCCGCTATTTTTGGTCTGGCGGGTTCGATGAAACCCCGCTTTAAGTTTTTATCGATAAATGCTCTGAGTTCTTTCAGTTCTCTGGGAGACATGCAATACATTTGTGGTTTTGGGAGTTTCGCCCCTGGTAGGATTTCGATAGCACAGTCTGTGGCTCGATGAGGTGGGAGTTCATCACAAGCTTCCTCACTAAATGCTTGGGCCAGATCCTGGTACTCATGGGGGATGTTAATGGGTTTCACAGACTGTCCAGTCATGGCTGATTCTCTGTTCTCTTCCCCATTCTTTATCCTTTCCTCTGAGCTTTTTGCAAATATTACATCTCTCTGGAATTTTATGGTTCCTGTCCTCCAATTTATTTTTGGATTCCATTTCTGTAGCCATGTGAGACCCAGAACTAGTGGCTCTTCCATCCCTGGGGCTACAATGAATGTGAGCATCTCCCTGTGTTTTCCTAGTCTTAATTTCAATGGTTCTGTGGTAAACCTGGCTGGCTCCCCCCCCGCTATGGTTCCATCTAATTGGCAGAAAGCGATGGGATTTTCCATTTCTTTCAGTTGGATTCCCAATTTATCTGCAAGGGAGGGTTTGATTAGGCATCGAGTGCATCCCGAGTCCAGCAACGCTGTAACTTCCTCCCCCTTCCCTTGGCTGGGGATAAACAGTCTCAGGGGTAGGGTGATTGGTTCAATTGGATTGCTTACCAGCGGGTCATCCTCTGGATCACTTTCGGACTGGCTCAGGTCCCCTCGGAGCGTTTGGGATTCTTCCTCAGGTTTGGGAGGGGGTCGGAATCTCACATCTACTCGGCCCCTCAGGCCAGTCTCCTTCCCTCGAGGGCTGGATGTTGTGGGTTTCCTCCCTGATGGGTGGTCTAGCTTTCTGGCAGGAGTCTTCGAGTGGCATTCTGCTGCGCGGTGTCCCTCCTTTCCACACTTAAAGCAACCAGGCGTTCTTGGAGTCATGGTGGATTGGGGTTTGAAAACTTCCCGTTTCCCCAGGGGTGGGGATCTTTTCCAAAACTTACCAGCACGGTGCCGGTTCCGAGTCATGTCTATCTCTGCCTCCTCTGCCATCATGTACCATTCATGCAAGAGGTTTGGGGCCCCACGGGCCAGGCAGGCAGCGTATAGATCATCATTTAGTCCATCTTTGAACCAGCAGACTAAGATATCCTCTGGCCAATCTACCCGGCCGGCCAGGTCACGAAATTCCTCGGTGTATTCTGCTACCGGGCGACGACCTTGTTTCACGACTCTGATGCGGTCCCGGGCTTTCCTATAGGCAAGCGGGTCCTCGAAACGGTGGCGTAAGGCCGTCATAAAGCGATCTAAGTTTCTTAATTCTGGGGCATTGACGTTGTGGAGCGTTACCATCCATCTGGCTGCCGCCCCTTCAAGAGCTAGGGTGACAATTCGCACCCGGGACCCTTGGGTTGGTAAATCCTGTCCATATTCTTGCATGTAGGTGAGCACTTGTGCCAGGAAAAATCCCAATTTCTGGGGGTCTCCATCGAATTTTACCCCCAAGGGCGGAACCTTCCTCTGTAATTGTATGTTTCTGGGTTGGCCAGGATTAATTCCCTGATCCGGGGCGTTTAAGGGTCGGGTACCTGGTGTGGCTGCTGGTTCTTCAGCTTGTCCCTCTTCCCGCTCAATCTCCACTGAATCCGGGGTGGCGGCTCGGGTTCTCTCACCTTCTGGTTCCCTCGCTCTCCTGCGTTGTTGTCTTCGTGCATCCCCCATGTCGAGGTTCTCCAGGGCTTCCCTCACTAGGTGATTGATGTACCGTCTCATTTGGTCATCGGCCAGTGGCTCCTCATCCCATTCTTCCTGATTCGATAGGGCCTCTAGCTCCAATTTCCACACGGGTTTGCGATTTCCTCGGGTGAGGGTTACTCCCCTGGTTCTTCCATTCCAGGTGTCTCTCTTTCCTACACCTATAGACCACCGGGGCTTGGTGGAGGATTCGCAGGCAGCCTCGCTGTCTTCGATGGGGCACATTGAGTCAGTATCTGGCTGGGTAACTATTGACGTTTCTCCCCAGCACTCGGCTCCCCCTTGCTCCTTGCTGTATTCAGACATTTTTTTTTTTTCTCTTGCAGGATCCCCTCAGTAGAGTGAATAGTTAAAAAAAAAATTCCTCTCCGGGTTGACCTCTATTGCAGACGCTGCTTTATGTCAGGCTACGGAACTTCTTCCCATTCAAACAATAAGAATGAACTTCTGAGAACCGAACTTATCAAAAGGAATCCTTTATTGAGATGAGACAGTCCAGTAGGAATTCAAAGCAGCGTCTGAGGTCCCTCAGGCATACAGTGATAGATAAGGGAGTTTAGAATCCCCCCCCCATCCCAATGTTTACTTAGGGAAACAAAAGCCAATATGTTAAGGATCCTTCCCTTTTTGGAAGGTTTTTTCTCATGTAGCTTTCCCAAGACGTACCTAACTTCCTCCCCCACCCCCTTTTTAGAACGGACTGTTTTTGGAGATTTCCCAGAGCACTTCATTGTGGAGTTTTATGGACCCCTCATCTCCTGGCTGTGCCTCTCAGAGATGTTAGATTCTGGCCATCTGGCTTCTTTCCCCCCCATTGTATCATGTATGGGTGTGCATATTCGATATAAGGTTAAATATATTCAGGTTACATCAAGAAAAGATTTCTTTATCAGTTCCCCCCCCCCTTTTCTTTTTCCTCTGAAGAAATGACAGATACACGGATCTGACATATAGTTTTGTAAATATCTGTAGAGTTGCTCAATTTTGAAGATATTTCAAAAGGTGATATTGTTAATTAACATGGAAGTTTCAGTTTTCTGAACCTTGTTTGTTTATAATCTCTTGACTAGAACAAATGGACTTTTGTTTATTTTCATGTAAATTTTCCACCTTGGGCCCTTTAGGAGTATTGCTATTTGATGACTTAATCAATTGAACTTTGGGGGTTTCGTGGTTAATATGGCATGAGATTTGCTATATTTTCTCTGACAATCATGTAGATTGAAAAACTGTGGCATATGATTACATTTTTATCTAAGGTCTCGTGCTAAAGTGAAGCTATGTTCAGATCTTAAAGCTGATTAAATAAAATTGATTTATTTTATTTATGGAAAATGTGGTTGTGGTATATTTACATTAGGAGATGATAAAATGGGCGTTAGCATTTTGTATCTCAGAATACATACACACATATATACATACATACATACATATATGCACGTCTTGGCTTGTTTGGATTTTTTCCTGTGTAAGATTGAAAGTATCTTGGCGACGTTTCAACGAGGTCCCATTTTCCCACTCGAAACGTTGCCAAGATATTCTCAACCTTACATGGGAAAAGACCCGAACACACCAAGACCTGCATACCTGTATATTCTATCTTTCTATCTTGAAGTATAAATACTAATTATCAATTGTCATCCACTGGCAGTATTTACAATTACAATATTGATTGACATCTTCATCTGGACCAATTGTATTTTCAGCCTCAGAGACATCTAGCTTTTTAGATGGTTAAGTCCCATGTAACCCAAATCCCACAGTCTTTATAAATATGTGTTATCAATAAATGACTGTGATAAATAAACTTCAAACATTGAATTGAATGAGGAACAGTAGGCAAATGCTATTCCCAATATCCCCAAATACCAAAAACTCCTCATATTTTTGATTACAACTTATACAATAGCAGTATTTGGACTTATTGAATACTATTGCATTATACCAAAAAGAATGTAGGAGGTGCAGCACAATAAAGCTTTATTGTTCTTTGCAATTGTGTAGTAGTTTCTAATTTGCCCCTTGTTAAAGCATCAGCAAAACCTCAAAGGTGATTAGCTTAGCAATAAACAAAGAAGGAAGAAATGACTTGGATATTGGATATAAGCAGAACAACTCCAAAATCCATTGCTTTTAGGATAAGCATACTTTAGCCAATTCCTTTGCTAAACAAATCCCTTTTTCTTCAGATCATGACAATTTCTAAGTAATAGTGATAGAGGTAATATAGAACATACATATCTTTTACATGCCATTGCTATGACCACAAAATTTTCCAGAAAAGCTTTTTCCTGATTATAATATAAACATTAACTAAAATATCATTTCTTTACTTAGATAATTTTATTAATATTTCTCTGTTTCTGATCATTACAGTCTTATTAATGCAGATATTTCTTCTATCTCCATATATATACAGTATATGACAAAAAAGCAGCCTGGAACTTCGATAGTCACTTGAAAAGATGTGTTAGGGATCTGGACTAACAGTCATGCCAAGTAAGTGGAAAGTGTGGGAGATATAAAGTTTTATCATCACTTCTCTGTGAGTAATTATTCTTTTACACATTTCTGATTGCCTTAGTCTTTTTGCAGGCGCGCCGTCTGTCTCAGTAAATAAACCCTATTTATGTCCTTAACACATTTGGCACAGCTGTATAACAGTGTTTATACATTGATAAATAGTTTATTGCACTTAATGACTGGGTTCTGCACTACTTAGTAAATTACTGTTTAATTTTTGGTGGAAAACAATTTGGAAATGAGCATTCCTTGCTTGTATATTACATGTGTAATGTATGTATTTTTAAGAAGCAGCTTTTATATAATCTATGAAACTAATTAACAAAAGCAGCTTGGGCTTTAATGATAGGCTATTAAAAGCATGTGTAGTTCTAAAATAAAAGTTCCTTTGAAAGTGTCAAAAAACGACAAGTTTGAAAAAACTTTGTGCTTTATCTTAACAATCACTTCCCCCTCCTTATCAGAGCCACCATTTTTATTCCCACGTTTTTCCTACTATTTAAACATCCCTGCAAGTTATTGGTATTTGTGCCATCTTCTGGTAATGGCGCAGAATTACTTTTGAGGCACAGCTAAAAGATGTCATGTAGCTTCATATTCTGACTTTGGCCTGTTCAAGTTATTCTAATAAAATAACAGAACCCATTGTAGAAGCTTCAGTTTTTAATGTTGTAGCACTAACACAATTGCTGTCTCTGTTATTGCATTGGCATGAGTGAAGCACAGATCCTTCATGCCCAGAAGCAGCTAAGTCCTGTTAAGGAATAGCATGGTTATTCAAGGGCTTTTTAAAGCTGTTTGAATGCCGATGTGCAAACAGTACTTCCACTAGGTTTATTGACAGAGTGCCGTGGCTTTGTATCAGTGGTGGTATTCTGATTTTTTTATTACTGGTTCTGTGGACGTGGTGTGGCTTGGTGGGTGTGTCTTGGTGGGCGGGGCAGGAGAAGGATATTGGAAAATCTCCATTTCCACCCCACGTCAAGAGAAGGATATACTGCAAAATCTCCCTTCCCAACCCACTCCAGGGGAAGGATATACTGTAAAATCCACATTCCCTCCCCACCCCAGTAACCTGCTTTCCAGCTCTGTTCTCCTGTGCAGTGCAACCAAAGGAGACCCAGCCGATCAGCTGGGACTTAGGAGGCAGAGAATAGTGGGGGCGGAGCCAGTCAGAGGTGGTTTTTGCCGGTTCTCCAAACTACTCAATATTTCCGCTAGTGGTTGTCCAGAATCTGTCAGAATACCACCTCTGCTTTGCATCATCTAACATTTCGAAGCAAAAATCTTCAAAATAACTGAACTGAAACTTCTGGACAACATGAATGCCTTGATTCTTTAAGCGCTGTGGGGCAGTTGCTTTACATCAATGCATTTCATGCAGCATCTTCAGAGACCTTGTTTAGTCCTGTAATGGTGAAAGGGACCATCTCCTTGACATGTTATTTATATGCAGAACAACACACTTCATCCCCCAGTACTAATTATCCCAAGTTCCAATTTCATTTCTCAACATGCTGAATCCACCAAACCAAGCCAAACACCTGACATCAGAATAGACTTTAGGATGCCAGATTTGATAGTTTGTTTACAGCTGATTGATACATCACTTAAGGAAACATTGCAAATTGCATATTCTTTACTAAGCAAAATGTCATCTGCACCCCAAAGTTGTCCAGTGTGAAGTGTGACAAGTTTTGAGTTTTATTTTTTTTTTAAGTGTCAATTTTCTTGATCACATATTTATCTTGATTGCATGCACTAGAATATGTATTAGAACACATTCTTATAATGAACCTCAAAAGCTTCAACATGGAGTTTAAACTGTTAAAATTCCTAAATATAACTAACCTGTTTCAGTACTGTTATCAAGGCAAGTAAATTGGATGTCATTTCAAATATCATGTATATTTTATTTTATAAAAGTTAAAAATAATTGCGCCTTTCTAAAAAAAACTATAAATGAAACTGCAGCATATGTTATTTTCCTTCCAACTACAGTATTGCTTATTTTCTTTAATATGTAAGATGTTTCTCATATAGTGGTATCCTTCTCTCCCTTTTCCTAGAAGAAACTTATATGCAAATTCTTCCTTGGACATGAAAATTATTTGACAAAGTTTAAGACACATGGATTTCAACTGGGAGTTGAAGAGACAATTCTGGGAGTTGAAATCCATGTGTCTTAAACTGGACATGGTTGAGAAACACTGCTATAGCAAATCCAAATGAAAGGAGGACACCATATGAAAGGAGGACACTGTTATTATGAGTAGATTAGATAATTTCATTTTGGTCAATTACCAGCTTAAAAGAAGTTATAACAAAATTCATCCATAGAAATGAAACAACTTTAAGTATAAGCAACATTAGGCAACAGGGTCTATAACAATGAGACTAGAAACTAAAAATCAACATGTAAGATTAAATCTGAAGACACAATTGTGAAATTTATTATAGGTCAATTCTGTACATTCAGTCTAGTAAATTAACAATATAAAATAAATTATACTGTCAAATCTAATAATATAATATATGAATGATAACTTAAAAGCACCAAAACCTGGTTCAATGACTGTGGGATTACTGTGCTTGATTGGCCAGCATGACCTGAACCCCATAGAGAATCTATGGGGCATTGCCAAGAGAAAGATAACAGACATGAGACCGAACAATATAGAAGAGCTGAAGGCCGCTATTGAAGCATCCTGGTCTTCCATAACACCTCAGCTGTGCCACAGGCTGATAGCTTCCATGCCACGCCGTATTGAGGCAGTAATTGCTGCAAAAGGGGCCCAAACCAAGTACTGAGTACATATGCATGCTTATACTTTTCAGAGGTCCGATATTGTTCTATATACAATCCTTGTTTTATTGATTGCATGTAATATTCTAATTTTCTGAGATTGTGGATTTGGGGTTTTCATGAGCTGTAAGCCATAATCATCACAATTACGACAAATCACAGCTTGAACTATCTTGCTTTGCATGTAATGAGTCTATCTCATATATTAGTTTCACCTTTTAAGTTGCATTACTGAAATAAATGAACTTTTGCACGATATTCTAATTTTTTGAGTTTCATCTGTATATTGCTATCATCAACTGGTATTCTTGCTGCCCAAATTATCAACATTTCTTACTAGGTTCTAGTAATATAGCTAAGAGCATACACTTGTGGTTCATCCAAAGCCAGTTAGAAATCTTTCTATACTGTTTTAAACCATGTGCTAATAGGACAATGTTATATTACTTTAATAAGTAATATTAACAATTTAATAAACGTAACTTGTATCTAAAAAACACACACAAATACATATTCTAGATGTGTCTCTGTATATATAAATATTGTATATATCTTCACTCTGAGAAGCACAAGGCCGAAGACAGAAGCCTGAAGATGATGAATGAGACTTCATCGAAACGTCGCCTAAATATTTCCAACTCTACGCGGGAGAAAACCCGAAGAACCAAAGATCCATATTGTATATATCTATATATACATATCCTGAATTTTTTGCTCTTTCTGATCTTAGAAATTCTCTCTTGTAACTAGTAATGAACTCTAATAATAAAATGCTTCTATACCACTTATTATTGACTTACTTGAACAAGCAATTAAGGAGTCCTATAAAGCTGTCCAACAGAAAACACTTTTTAAATCTTAAAATTAATAATATGGAAAAAGTCTTTGTCCTCCCTCCCTCCCTCCCTTCATTCCACACAGAGATTTAGTATTTTGTTCCAAAACATTCACATTATACTTGGAAATAATAAGTTATTCTAGATTTAAAAATTTCATCTTTAAAAATAACTTTAAAATAATTTTATATAGAAAAATAATATACCTTTGCCATAGAACATTGTTGATTTCCAAATACATTGAAGAAAAATATGTAGTTCACCAGCTGGAAAACAGGGCCATAAAATTAAATTGAATATAGCAGTGTTATGAATAGTAAAGGTGACCATAACTAGTTATGATTTCTCATTATACAAATGTGCCAGGAAGAGTCATATTTCTGCAAGTTATTATATCCGATAACTATTGATGGTTGGGTCACAAATTAGAATCAGCCACACCTATAGCTCTATTTAAATTATAATACCCTTGTATTTCAGGAAAGAATCTCATCATGGAGACCCTAATTGCAGATTGCCCACCTTATACTTACATCAGACAAGAGTTGGATTTGGTTTAATTTAAAATTAGCAACTCTTACATCCATTTGTATTGTTGGAAGAAATATCCTTCTGGGTTCAGTTCCAAGTGGAAAAAGACACTGGAATCATGAAGGCTGTTTGAAAGGTTCAGGACCACATGGCCTGGAGCTCCAGAGTGAAAAGGAAGGATGATCACATGCTTCAAGGTGAAGGAAGAGATCAAGAAAGGGCTCAGATGCTGAGAGTGCCTGGGTTTTATACCCTCTGTTGGGATTTACATTGGAGCTTGTATTCTAATTGGTTGTCAGACTCCCAGGGGCAACTCAGTAGGCTGTCCTGAGTTCCAGGCTTGGTTGAGCCTTACTGGATAATTTATGCCTTTAAAAGGGCTTTTGGCAATTGCTATAGTTTTACCTGCAGATTTTTGTTATGTAAAGTATTCTGGCCCAGGCCTTAATGGCCCACCCATTAACAAAGGTGGGGGTGAGCTTCTGCTTTTGGGGTGAGTTTCTGCTTCTGATTTTCTACTCTTTTTAGAGGAAATATTCTGCCTTTTTAATATTTCTTAGGCTATTTCAATTTTCTAGGAGAGGGGTGGGTGCTAACTTCCTACAGTATATCACTTTGTTGATTAAAATATATTTCACAATCACTAGTGCTCAAAAGCATATTTGAATCACCAGAAAGTTTTATAAATTTATGAAAAAGCAGGATGAGGGCTGAACAAGCACTTCTGTAATCTTTGGGCCACCCTGAGAAAGTTATCCTCTGTATATGGGTTCCTAAGCATCTTGTGTGGGGTATGGGTCACCTTAAACAAAGCTACCAGATGAGAATCTGTAAATGTAGTAACAATAGACTACAAATTCTTTGTTCTCTGATAAGGACAGGGTAGGCCTGAACATGAAATACACAAATGTGTATAGCCACATTCACTTTTTGTCACTCCGGGCATATTCTAAACTTTCTTTTGCGTTGTTCTTTTAAAAATTATTTTGGTGCAAAGTGGTACAAAAACAAGGGTATTAAGTCCTCAGAATATTTTGTAGTCTTTTAGTCTCCAAGCCCTCTAAAGATTGAACTATTTTATCCCAGATATACACGGAGTGACTTATTCAGTAGGCCATCAGGCATGGCTCTTGCAGTTCTTAGAAAGCATTCATTCAGAGAGAAAGGGGCAGAAAATAACAGTTAAGTTTGATGTTGATGTTTTTATCTCATGGCAATGGTAATACATAGACTACGCAATCCAAAAAGCTTCAAGATCTGCCCTTCAAACTTTCTTTTGCAACGAAGGGAAACAGTTTGTTCCTGCTGTATTCCAAGTATGTTTAGCCCAAGTCCAAACACAATTATTATTTGGTGCACAGATAGACCCATATAAATAATTCCCCCCTCTCCCTGGAAAGGGGACAGGCCCAGTTTCTCAAGAACTTATTCCAAGTATTATGTTGCCTCTCAAACGCAATTCTGTGTTGTGAAGCTGGCAATAGTAAAATTGAATCCAGTGCCTGGAAACATATTTTCACATATAGGTAGGTCTAACCCTTAGGGTCTCTCTGTGACAAATGTGATTCCTCCTGGGCTTTGGCAAGAGCTATAAAAATGCAAGTTTGGGTTTTTCCTTAACCCAACTGTCTCAGGGACACTAATATTGAAACAGACCTGTCTCTCCTCAAAGTCTTATCTATAAGTCTCATACTCCTTACAGACCTGCCAGATACTTAAACAAAAACTCTGTTTCTATACTAAGGAGAGCCCTAGCCTTATACTGCTCAAAGTACTTCCATCAGTGGTTTTGGAAAGGAATTGCATTTAAATCCAGACTCTGTCTATATGGTTTATATGGTGAGGAACTCATAGAAACTTCCAAAAATGTTTTACTATGCTGTCATTTTTATGCCAACCCTTGTCATAAACTGCTAATTCTGCATCTGGTTAAATATCCTGGTCACTCTGATCAGTTCTAGTTAAATCTTTTATTCTCAGGTTCAAATAAGTCTATTTCCTTTAATTGTGGCCAAATTCTATCATTTAATATATAACAAGTGAAACAGTTTAACTGACTAATATTGCTTAGCTAATCAATATCAATTTTATGTGGGCATTGACTTTCCTAGCACAGTACAAGATAAACACACTCCAACCTCAACTTGTTGCTTTTACACGTTAATATATAATCCCCTTTTCTTTCTTTTTCTCTTCCTCCTTCTGTCTGACACCCCTTTTCACCTGTTCTCTTTCCCTCCCTTAATTTCCTATTTTCTTTTCTTCTTTGTATTTTATATAATAAAAATGATAAAAATATCAATTTTATGTATCCAAGTGTTTATGGACTGATCATTTAGCAAAATTAAAATTCTGATACATGTGCAAAATAAATTATGTCTTCCCAAAAATCATCTAACACCAACATCACAATTTTTTAAAACAAATATATATTTTAGAACATTTTAAGTACTGTAATATATTTTTGAATGCTTGAAAATCTGTTTTCTTTTGTTTTTGTTTTTTTGCTATTGAATTATAGACAACTTTGGACTCCAGTTAGAATTTAGGCCATAACAGAAAGAAATGGACGAATAAATAATCATATGTAAAAATGATGTAAATTATGTACCATAATTTCAAGTGGAATCCAACTCCCTCTCACTTCTTTTTTTTTTTAAAAAAATTCTAATGTGGGCCCTCAAGGCATATGGACATCAATAATATCTAGAATGATCAGTATTAGGAATGTGGGAATTTTTAAAGTTGTATCAATACGTCTGGATAGCACCCGGGAGTGAGGGAAAACTCTTTTCCAGGACAGTGCATATAACTGAATCTAGCCTGACAGAATTATTTTCTTAATTACCAGCTAATAAGACCAGGAAATTGATAAAGTTATGCACAACTTTATCAATTCTAGATCCTGGTCATTAGTTATAAAGTCCTTTATGGTTCCAGACTGAATTAGCTAAAGTTCTTTTTTTTCTCCATCCCACATAGAGAGACAAATAAAATTCAACTGGCCCTGAACCAGAGGTGATATTCAGCAGTTTCTGACCAGTTCTGGAGAACCGGTAGCAGAAATTTTGAGAAGTTTGGAGAACCAGCAAATCCCACCTCTGACTGGAGATTTTACAGTATCCTTCCCCTGCCACGCTCACCAAGCCACGCCCACAGAACCGGTAGTAAAAAATGTGAATCCCACCACTGCCCTGAACATATTGGTATTCAAGAAGGTTTTAAAGAGGTTGGTGCCAGGATATAAGGTGGATTTGTCCTGGAAGATTAAGTATATGTGAACCGTAGCAGCACAGTGGTTAGAATGCAGTATTGTAGTTTACTTCTGCTGACTGCCAATTGACAGTAGTTTGACAGTTTGAATCTCACCGGCTCAAGGTTGACTCAGCCTTCCATCCTTCCAAGGTTGGTAAAATGAGAACCTATATTGTTGGGGCTGACTCTGTAAACTGCTTAGAGAGTCCTGTAAAGTACTGTGAAGCAGTATATAAGTTTAACGGCTATTGCTATGACATGACTGTGGTTTGTTTTTGTTGCAGAAGATGATGATTCTTGAATTGTCATTAGGATATTGTGATATGTGGTACATGGCCTAGAATTATATTTTTGCAAGCTGAATGCCATATAAATTTTTAAATATATAAATCCAACATATAGTACATCTCCTATAATAAGTCTATATTTTAAGCCTCAAGCTAATTAACGTAAAATATTTACTCCTGAGCTTCTCATGCATATTAATGCATATTAAACATACTTTAGAAAGTATTGAAAAATATGCTAAAATTATCTCTTCAATACTCTGCTGAAGGTAAAGTTAGGAAAATAATCCATAATCATTTCTGCTATTTTATATTGCCTAGACGACTTCATTAATAACAAGTAAGAGAGAAAATTGAGACAATGTGTTTCTAGGTAGCCATTAATAAAAGAGAAAATATCCAAAATCTAAAGCCTGACAGAACTGGGTGAATCTTTTTCACATAAGCCTTTATATATTATTTTGTCAACTATTTTTCAGATTTCCCAAGGACTTGTAGCAGATTCTTACTTCAGTACAGACAAAAATATTGTTTAGATTCATAAACTTGCTTAAATTAATTTGCTTTAACTTTAGAGTCTCCTATTCACCCATATTTCCCAAGGATAACATGTAATTAATGATATAAACAGATGTAATCTGCCTTGTAGAGGAGTGTGATTCAGAGCAGTTATTTATAGGGCTTTTAGAATTTTTACGACTATGAGAATATTATCAGACAAAAGTTGACAAAACTACTAGTAAAAATAATGTCTTCAGATTGGATTGCCCACTGAGAGCACATCACCAAGATATTTTTCTGTAGGCATAGAAAAACCTGATGTAATAGTCTAAATTACAGATTCAGGATTACAGTATATCAAAATACAGTTCTGAAAAAGCAACATATTTTTCAGTGGAAATGTAACTAAAACAGAGTTATGAGTACAGTTGAGGAAAATGCTTGATAATTCCTTATAATTCTCAGTGTTTGGAAAACAATTTCCTGGCCAGATGATTTCTCATTTTGTTCAGTGTTTATTCTCTGCCAAATATTGTACATACACTTCAGTTTATGGTTCAAGGTGTTAATCATATTCAGTCTTTCAAAATGATTACCTAGTAACATTAACATACAAATGCATGGTGATTATCTCTGCTCTTCAAAATTCTTTGCATTTTCAGGAAATGAAGAGAAATAGAAGAAATAAATAAGTCTCTAGCAAAGAACAGACAAAAGAAACAAAATAAACTGATCCTAAATTTTGAATTGTAAAAATTAAGGAATAGTCAAAATAAAGCTTCTAAATTTTTTAATGTCAAATCTTGTGTTAAAAAATCAGCTCACCATATCACAATACCTTGCCCATCACTTCATATGGCTGATATTACATTAAGAACTATAAGTTTGTAATGGAATTAACTGCACTGGAAGATTATGCTGATCTTCAAACAGGTATTTCAGTATGTCAGTTTTGATTAAAATGTTTCTTTGAAGTGAAGCTATGAATTAAATCAATTTTTATCACAGCAGGATCATCTACCACTTTGTTTTGCTCAATAATAGAGGTTTCTGGATAGCAACAATACATGTGTTTTTTAAAAAAAGGTAATAGATTGGTGCACATACTGTACATAACTGTAGCATTTGCACGATATCACTGCATGTATCCCTTCATAATGGTGTCATTACAAGTTGATGCAAAAACTGATGAAGTATATTGTATTATTATAGTTTATCACACAGTCAGCCAGATCCTTAGACTGGATTGGGAATTTTTATACAACTATCAAGTCTTTCTATATGAGCTGGGAGAAGAAGATATTATTCTTTGATGGGGTGTTAAAAATATCATATGACTGCTGTTCCAAGTAAACCTGCCTTTTGCAACTAACTGATCATGATTTTATTAAAACTGAATTATTTTTTAAGATTTAATTTTCAATTTTATTCAGAATCTGGGACTGGTAAAAACTTAATAGTCCAAGTCCTAACCAAGGATTCTTCTTCTTCTTCTTCTTCTTCTTCTTCTTCTTCTTCTTCTTCTTCTTCTTCTTCTTCTTCTTCTTCTTCTTCTTCTTCTTCCTCTTCCTCTTCCTCTTCCTCTTCTTCTTCTTCTTCTTCTTCTTCTTCTTCTTCTTCTTCTTCTTCTTCTTCCTCTTCCTCTTCCTCTTCTTCTTCTTCTTCTTCTTCTGCAGTAATTTTTGCTGCTTTCGAGCCCAAACTTTTGGCAAAGCTTCCAATGTATGATTTTGGCAATTTGATCATTGTTGTAGATAATCAGTTTGTGACTTTTTGCTGCAGCCACTGATAAAGTGATCTGCTCTTACATCTTTCTGTTGCATAAGCGTTTACATTTGCTGTTGTTACTGAGATGTTGAATTTTTGCTTTCATGGAATTGGTCTGCAAGGCTTGTTCTTGGGCAGCCAAAATGAATCCTTCGGTTTCTTAAGCACCCGACCTCAAACATCTCCATGTTAGCTTTGTATCTACCTTTCCTTCAATGTTCTTCAGGTATTGACTGTGCATAGCTTTCTTTTTCCTGTAGAAACTCGATGCTCAGTTGTTTCCTTTTGATATTCTGCTTTCAATCTCACTGTTTTCAAGAGGTTTCCCTTGTTCACCTCTTTTAGCAGAAGCTCTTTTGCTTTATTTAGTTGTTTAAGCCATGTTTTCAGGCTAATTCTGATTGTTATTGTTGTTGTTGTTTCCTTGCCTCAAATTCTTCAAATTACTTAAAACCAATAGAATTATCTTTATTTTTTTATATCCAAACAGATTTTCCACTTTTGTCTTCCCTACTTAATTCCTTTATTCTTTCCAATTTTCAAGTTCAATTCTTCAGTAGTAACATAAGATGCTGCATACATTTGTTTGAGCTAATGTTTCTGTTGGAATAGTCTGGATAGCTTCATTCACATTCTTCAATAATTTAGCCAAACTTCTCTCACTAACTTGATTCAGTTTTGCCAATCAAATCCTTTCCATGTTTTTTTATTTGAGTCTTAATTTTCTCAGTTAATTTGGGTCTAGCTGTTGGTTTTTCAAGATCTAATCCAGCTCTTGCTTTTAGTTTCTCACCCGCTCCTCTGATTCTCTTCTTTTTCTCCACTACTTGTTGCTCCACTTCTAAATTATCTCTATTATCAGTTACACTTGAGCCTTGTTCTTGAACCACTTTATTTGCAATAACTTGTAATTCTGCATCAATGAAGAGCTTGTGCTTCAAATAACACACCTCTAGTCTACAAGTCTTTGTTCATTGATGTCTATATCTAGGTGATTCTCCTTCCAAATCTTGAACATGTGCTTTTGAAATCCACATTTTGTTGGCTCATATCAATAATAAGTTCCATAATTGAGTTATTATTATTACTATTATTTTAAAATTTGTTGGTTATTTGTTGGTGTCCAGTTCTAATGAACTCTGCAATGTTTTGCATTGAAAGCTTTGTGGAATTTATAAGAATCTATGTTGTGGTATTCCTGTACCAATTATATTTTTAAAGTCTTTTGGAAATGACTCTAATCTTTACTTAGTATATTAAAATTCGGCACAGCTTCCTATTTCTGGATTAAGAGTTAATACAAGAATGGTATTGTAGTGCTTATATTTCCATCTCTTTTTCTCATTAGAGTGATAACTGCTCTAAAGAGCAACAAATGGCTACTCTGATCCGGCAGAAAGCTTACTCGTGTTCAAAGTCCTATTTTCAAAGAACTTTGATAATATCAAAGGAAGGCATACATAAAATGGATTTTATATTTTGTTTATAAATGAAATTTTTCACAATTTTGTTCCACTTGACATAAATATTTTTAAATTGCACGTCTATGCTTAATTATCCCTTGCCACCCTACGATAGGGCTATATTTCAAAAAATCCCATTCAATAATTATATTCTTTTATTCTGAGCACTCAGAATAAAACTTTCTGCCAGCAGTTTGAATGAGTAAATTATGTAGAACGTGCCTTTTAACAACAATTATTCCTCCAGAGAAGGTCATTTTCTATAACCTGACAAGTTCCACATTCTGAAGGTTCAATTCCCTCTGAAATATTATACAATTTGCTTAATTGATTTTTAATTAGTGTACACATAAAATTACAGGTACCAAGTCAAGTGTAGTGTCTCTGATGGGCCAGGAACTATGTTACATTGAAGAGAAAAGTCTCAGAATAATAGCATTTTGTCTTTTCAGAACTGAAATGCATGAGAGAAAAAAAACAATATTCTTTATTCTGAAATTCAGTTTACAATCTTCTTTTTGAGATAGACTTCACTGAAACAGGTAATCCAATTTTGGAGTTTTCTTTCATCTTCCCATGCTTTCTGTAATATATTCCTTAATTAAGCAGGTTGGAGAACATGAATTCTTGAATGCTTTATGACACAATTTAGTTAGTCCTTGTAAAGATATCAAAACAAGATATGGTTTTGCCTGCCTCCTATTTTTATGCAGTCCACTTCATTCATTTTTCTCCCGTCCTTAGCTTACCTTCCTTTCCTATTCTTTCCTCCTCCCATCCTTTTCTTTCCTTCATCTGATCCGATTCCTCTCCCTGCCTTTCTTCTCTTCTGACTCTCCTTGAAGAAGGGAGCAGAATATATGTGGTATTGCATGCTTCTGTTTTTGAGTGTGACAGAAAATGATCCTTATAAAGAGATGGAAAAAATGATTTTCTGATGATATCCTGATTTAGATGGAGGGATCATACGTGTGCAAATCTGGTACATGAATCCAATCTGTAGGTTTGGTTTCCTTTGTAAATGCAACGTTTCTTATTTTTTGCCATCTATACCTCATTCCTACACTGTAAGTAACATTGAAAGAAATAAGGAATAATAAGGGTCCATTTCAGACTCTTCAAAACAACCTTTTCTAAATCCAGTTTAAATGCAGCTGTGATGTTTTCACTATATTCACATTTATTTGAAGATTGTCTGGAATCTACTTTAGTTCAAAATGCAGCAACGCAAGCCACAAGCAGGGATGGGGATTTCTCATTACATCCATATGTCATCATTTGTATGTGAACTGCATTGCCTACAAGTTGGCCTTCAGGTGTAATCAGTGCTCAACTTGAACAATTCTGAGTATTTCAATCTACTCTTGTGCCCTTTAATGACAAACGGCTGCTGCTTTCCAAACACCTCATCCTAACATGTTAATAATTCCGTGCTCAGGTCCCTTCATTTAATGATGCTGTACCCAATGGTGGAACAGGCCACTCTTCAAGGACACAGCAATGATAGGTTACTGTTTCTGCAGTAGTATTTGCTATCTTGAAATGGCATTTTCCTATTTATAAATACATCCCTGGAACGGGGATTCTTTGAAATCGCCAGCAATTTTGCAAACGCTCAGTTATGACATCATGTGATCAACAAAGATTCATTTGGATCTGCTGAAACTGTATCTTCATATAGAAGATTTTTTTTCTATCCAAAAGATGGTTTGATATTGCTCTTAATGTCCAGCAACTATTTGTTTTTGTTTTTGCTCTGCTTATTTCGTCATAGAGCCAGACTAACAGTAAAGAAATGCCCTTAGCTATGAATCCTGAAAAAATTCACACGGATAGTTGTGCAACTATTCGCAAAGAGGGACCTTCAGATTTTTTATTGGGGGAGGGGGGGAATGGGACTTCTCAGTAAGATTATATTTATGTCTCCCTCCAACTATTATTGTTATAATTATGGTTAGTCATACCATCAGCCAGATGTTTAGACTGCATTTGGCATTTTTGTCTACCTATTGAATGCTTCCCAAGGACGTGGGATGATGATGATGATGATGATGATGATGATGATGGTGATGGTGCTGATATTATTTCTGGCAAAAGTTCAATTTAAGGATTGTGAACAAAGTGTGCTCATAGTGACAACTTGTTTTAATAATGTGGATTGGAATGCATCCTATGAGCTTTCATAATTGACTTGGCAACAATTCCTGATAGTTACATACAGGTGTGAAGATGCATCATCTGGAAGATTCAGTTGGTTGAAATTTAACAGCTGTAGTAGAAATCATTTAAGAATTATTACATAGAGAGCCTCAGTGGCACAGTGGTTAGAGTGCTTTACTGCAAGCTACTCCTACTGCAATTTAAGCAGATCGAATCCCACCAGGCTCAAGGTTGACTCAGCCTTCCATCCTTTCGAGGTGGGTCAAATGAGGACCCAGATTGTTGGGTGCAATATGCTGACTCTGTAAAACCACTTTGAGAGGGCTATAAAGCACTATAAAGCAGTATATAAGTCTAAGTGCTATTGCTATTTCCATTCAACAAAGCAGATTATATTAGCATCCATGTGGTTCATGTAACTATGTTGCCACTCAGATAAGCAATATGAACTTGCTCCAGCTTTTGTAAATGTAATAATAATAATAATAATAATAATAATAATAATAATAATAATAATAATAATAATAATAATAAGTATTTGCAGTCTATCATTATTATGCCAGAGGATTTCTGCACCATTCTGAGAGACCAAATCAAGATATCATATCAGTACCTTATTCACTTATTGCCAACAACCAGCAACCATCATTTAGGTAGAAGTTAGAAATGAGCTGAAAACTGAAAAGGTTTCCACTGAATGGAATATTAAGAGAAGAGACCACCAAATAATGTGCAGATTGGCACACTGCCTATGGCAGCAATTACGTCTTGGGTTACGCAATTGTGGTGCATCATTTCACTTCTTTGCTGGCATAAGAAAGAGAAATGATATCTACTGGTAACATGGAAGGGTGAGATTATCCCCTATGTTTACATTTTGTAATGGAATCTCCAGTTAGAGTAGAGTGAGGGGTTAAGAGCAGCCTGAGCCAGAACATAAAAAGCATAGAACACAGAACAAGAGACTTGGAAGGGATCTACGAAGTCCAACTTCCTCTTCGAGCAGGAAAGTCTATACCAGATAAGGGGCTATCCAGTCTCTTCTTGAAAGCCCCCATCGATACGGCACCCACAACTTCTAAAGGCAAGACATTACACTGAGTAAGTGTTCTCACCATTAGGAAATTTCTCCTTAGTTCTAGGTTGTTCCAAAGGTGCTTTTTCAAGACGCAACAGAACTTCCTTGTTTTCTTTGAAGACGTTTTGCTTCTTATCCAGTAAGCTCCTTCAGCTCTGACTGGAAGAAGCTTCTTGGATGAGAAATGAAACATCTTCAAAGAAAAACAAAAGAGTCCAGTTGCTTCTTGAAAAAACACCTTTGGGACAGCCATGATCTGGATGACTGAGAATCTCTACAGAGATTCTCCTGGTTTAGTTCCTGGTTGCTTCTCTCCTTGGTTATTTTTCTATCATTGTTCTTGTCTTGTCTTCCGGTACTTTGGAAAATAGTTTTCCCCTTGCCCTGTCATCTTTGTGACAGTCCTTTGCTTCACAATCTTTGCACTGCTGTAAGTGGCACAGGACAGACTTCCCTAAGAATTCTTGAAGCTTTATGTTGCCATTTCCAAAGGAAGGCAATCAGTCTGGCAAGGTTCTTGTAACCTGGTTGATTAGCAATGAAACTTCAGTTGAAACTCTTCATGGATGGTGATAATTGCTTTTCCCAGGCATATTCTTTTTAAAATTACACCACTTTCCTTGAATTAAATAAAACCTTTAAAACATTGGCATCTTTTTTTCAGGCTCATTCAAAAGCCTGACAAAAGGCCACAGCTACCAGAATTTGTGGCAGTGTCAGCCTTCAAGATTTTCTTCCTTTGCTTTGCATCTTTTGGCTGTCATAAGTAATGGGGGGAGGAGTGGGGACATGGTTATGGGAAGCGAACTGGAGGTGTTACAAAACAGAACTGTATAAGTTGGGGGGGGGGAGATTCTTGGTTAGGCTTCTATCCTATGCTATGCGCAGCCGCAACTCTTTATCAAAATGTGTCAAGGTCAATGGACAGAGGCCTCATCACCACCTGAAAATGCCCACATGATGCTATACACAACTTTTAATTGGATGAGCCAATTGAACTTGTGGGGGTGGGAACGTTGCCATCACTTTGTATATGTGATTTACGCGCTCATTTTCTCAGATTCAGAATTCTTTTGTTGCTACCACTTGATTTCCAGTAAAAGATACCTTTTCTCTAACAAATGGAGTCTAAGTATTTCTTTCTTGGATTTTGAATGGAGCACCAGCTGACAGGCAGGGAGTACTATCTTACATGGTAATCCAAGGAGTATCTTCCTTTGTTTTCTTTTTTAAAGTGCCACTGCTACATTTTTCTGGGATTTTAGGAAACCGCCTCTTTTATTCTTTTTGATCTGATATAATTCAGACCTGGCTTGGAATTTAACATCCATCAGATATGAGAGTATGATACAGGTTTTTGGCTATCTTCATACTGTTGCCTAATTCAAAACCAACAGTAAACAGCCCAACCAAAAACCTATATGACTACCCCCATCAACACTGACAGAACTAGAATATAAATTGAGGGCAAACTCCACTCCTTACTAGCATTAATAATGTTACCTAGTTTAGTGATGAAATATCTGCAAGAAAAGAACCAGGCTCAGAGAGGGCCCCTTATCATCTTCATCTAGATTCTTGATGTTATATCCAGAAAATGTCTTGATTCCTTCAGTGCTGACTTTTTTTTATCCTGTTTTGGTGAGGTACGTTTGTCCAGTCCAAACTCCATCGCAATATCCTCACCACTTATATGGTCTTTTAATTTACTGAAAATATTCACAAATAAAAAATAAACAGAAAATTATAGAGTGAAATTAAGAAAATAAAGAGATAATAGATAAAAGAATAAATAAAAAAGCTGTAGAGGTAGAATAGAAAAGTTTTTTCTTTCTGATCTTCTTTATAGCAGTTACCAAATGTCTCCTCCCACTTTAAAGTTAACACATGCTTCTCTTCAAACCTTTCAATCAGGAAATCCATAAATTGCCAATTCATTTTTGTCTCCATTTTTAGCAAAAAGTCTATAAAATGTTTTCAGTCTTTTATAAAAGTACTTGTCTTATCCATGACCAAACAGATCAATTTTGCCAACTCTGCAAGTTCCACCATCATCATTGACTATTGTTCCATTGTGGACTAATTTTCCATCAGAACTAGTATGTGGCCTTAAGTGTCTGTATATCAGGCTGTCAAACCTGCAACCATGCCCACTTCCAGTTTAGCTCACAATGCATCACATGACACCACCATGGCAATGTGACTTTGATACCCCTGCTGTATATCAAGCTGAATATAGGAAAGGACCTGACTTTTCAGAAAAGAAGCATAACATTATATGAATTAATCTGTATCTATATCTCATAAAATATGTAAACTGAAATGTAACTTATATTTGGATATTTTTCTTTTCTAAAGTTTACAGTTATTGTTTGAATTTCTTATGGAGGTACAATTAGTGGACACTTCTATTGAGTTGCTTAGTTCCTTGAAAAATATAAAATATGTAAACATAATAGCAAAGTAGGGCATAATTGTTGGACACGCATCCTCACCATTGTTTCTATGATTGTCAGTCTACTGCTGAGCAACTCAAAAAAACTTTGGGTATTCTATGGAAGTAGGGTTTTTTTTAATGTTGTGCACAAGATATTAAATGCCAACAATCTGAGTTTCATAGAGAAAACAATTTGAAATAATGTGATTAAATTTGGCAATCTGCTGAGTTCCAACTGGTCCACAGATCTGTTGTGGGACATTCCCCTTATGTCCAGTCAATGTGCACCAACCTGTTCTTCAACGTTATTTTGACTGTAAAGGTGACAGAGAGAGTCAATAATCTAAAGCATCTAATAAATAGATGCTTCACATGGATCTCTCTTCCTCTTGAATGACTGTTCAAATAGCAATAAATCTTGGCCCAAAACAATTACAAACAAATCTGACTGGGTGGACCATGAAGATTGTAAAAGCACTAGAGAGCATTTCTTGTTCTGTATAGCAATTAGTGGCAGTTTTTCCTATGGCTGCTGGCATTGAAATTTCAATCAGGAGAAACCATCAGCCACTCCCTTTCTATGGTAGTTATACATATGGAGCCATTTTCCAGATGATTAGTAAGGTGAGGTTTATATGGAGAGGTTTATGATGCACAAGTCTTTTTTGGCTTCACAATGGGAGAAACCTTAAAGATAAATTAAATTTTTGACCTTCTACTATAGTGATACACAAGGTAGGGCACTGATCCACATACATTTATATCTTCTTTCACCCTCAGTTTAAAATTATTACTCTAGGCTTCTTTATTTACATTGATGCTGTAGCAAGAATTTTAGACTGTCTACTATTTTAGAATTTTAGACTGTCTACTATTGACCTCACCCCTTTCCTAAGAGGTCTGTAGGGGGCGTGCATAAGCGCACCAACGTGCCTACCGTCCCTGTCCTATTGTTTCTTTTATTTTTCTTATATGTACCCATTTCATGTATTCATAACTATGTATATACTTATACCTATTATCTTGTAAGTGATTGACAAATCAAATAAATTCTAAATTCTAATTCTAAAGATAGATGTAAGGTGGATAAAAAGAACAGAATCCAAATTTCAATAAGACTAAATTCAACCCATAGCATTAAAATCAAACATTTAATTTCAAATGAAAAGCTATGTTTCAGATCAGCCTTAAAGAGATAATATATGGGATGGGTGAATCCAATTATTTAACATCATTACTTACATTTCCCCTAGTTTAGAATATAGAGAGCAGCCAACTTTATTCCTGCTTATTAACTCTACAGCTTTCTTTTAGAGAATTTTTCAGTTTATCCCTCGTAGAATCTATTACCTTTGATATCTATGCTTTTTTTTCTTTTCAGCTTATTCTGTTCTCATTATATATTATTCTATCAATTTTTATCACCTTTTCATAGACTTTATGGGCTTTTAATCTTCTTCTCAAACGCCCTTGTATTCATTTTTTCCAGTTCTTAAATACGTTTTGGTAGGGTTATCTTTTCCAACCAATTACATGCATTTATGTTTCCATGACTATTCTTTGATACCACTATGCATTTCTATACTATTAATTTTAGATGAATTAAGCTGTTCCTTTAACAATTATACTTATATCTTTAACTTTTGCAAGTTTGAATTTAAGAGTTCTTTTAGATGATAATATTATTCACACAACATCCATATGTGAGAAAAGTTTCATAGTTTGGGTCAGAGGTGGTATTCAGCAGCTTCTAACCATTTCTGGAGAACCAGTCATGGAAATTTTGAGTAGTTCAGAGAATCGGCAAATACCACCTCTGACTGGAGATTTTACAGTATCCTTCCCCTGCCACACCCACCAAGCCACGCCCACAGCACCAGGAGTAAAAAATTTGAATTCCACCACTGGTTTGAGTATTATCTCTCATGAGAGTATCTGCAGGGGTGGTCAAAAAAGAACAGATGAGCACTCCTGTGAATTTTTTTTATGTGCATTAACTTTACAGAGAGAGCAAGTGGGGCGAGTCTTTAAGTATACAGTTCTGATTCCCATCTTTCTTTCTTTCTTTTTTATCCCCAGATTATCTTTATCTTCCACCTTTCCTGTCAAATATATTATCTGTCAGCCATGAAAGCCATATTTTTATTAGCCATAATGCTGACATTATTCATACCAATGCCCAGTACAATCCTGTGAAATTGTGAACATTGCTGTACAAGACTTCTTATTAGTATACTTTGTTCATTATTTGTTATAATATAATGAACAATAAAATACATTCATTTGTTAGTTTATCTAATGCCACCAAATTAAGAGAATTTTAATAATAAAAACATCAATTAATAATAATCATATTTATGTATTTATCATTAGGTAATTTTAAACATTATTATTTATTATTTATGCTACTTTTCAAGAGAGATTTGAAGGTACAATTATATGCATACTCTAAAATCCTAGACCTGGGTCCAATTATACTTGGCTTCTCGAACCAGACAAAGTTAGGTACATCGGTACTGCCTGCTGAACAAACTGTATTTGGTTTTTTGACATATCACCATGACATAGATAAACATGAAGGTTAGTATCAGAGTCCTAGACAAACATGAAGGTTAGTATCAGCTCCAGATTGAATAATGAATAAATGTTAGGCTTTGTATTATTGACAAAATAATTTCATTTCATTTAGCTTTTAGGTTCTCATAGCAAATTTTTAAAAATGCACATTTACTGATATCTTACCTGCCTGAGATTGATTGATTCAGTGATAGATTCAGGACTTAAACTTATGGCTCGATGTTTATTTTATTGCCTTTTTAAATTTAACATTATTTTAAAAGAAAAATATATGAAATAGTTGATTCATTAAATCAACACAAGCTTGAAAGCACTTCTGAGGATTTGTCAGAGATAAACTGCAAAAACCGTGATTAGATGGTTATTAACCAGCACATCTTGGTAAATAGACCTCCTCAAAACTGAACTTTTCCAAAGCAATGTCACACAAACTCTTAAGATCCTTCAAAACTCTGTATGGCATTGTGCTAGTCGTCAAAGCCCACAAATATTCCATTTGACCAGACGTATT
Organism: Bungarus multicinctus; assembly: GCA_023653725.1. Taxonomy (NCBI): domain Eukaryota; kingdom Metazoa; phylum Chordata; class Lepidosauria; order Squamata; family Elapidae; genus Bungarus; species Bungarus multicinctus. The sequence goes on from CM042849.1 coordinate 68,305,442, forward strand.
CCATGTTCTCTTCATATCTAGAGATAGTTGTTAAAGAAAGAAAGAAAATCTGGAAATATATGGAGCAGAATTTCTACTCCTTGATCAACTATCCTTCAAGCAGCAGGTTTCTCACTCGAAAAATAGACTTTATTCTTTTTGTAAAAGTACTATTTTTTGTATTTTCAGAGGTACCCCCCATCTCATAAGACAAGTCAATAGAAATAATGTATTTTTCATTAATATGGATACGGAACAATTAAGGTTGAATCATTTAAATGTCAAGTAGAAGCTGAAAGGTAAAACATTATTTTTGACTGCTGCATTCATAAGTCTCTTTAGAGTAGTTCTATTTACACTGCCAATGGTAGCTGTCATTTAGTCAATTAGGTGTTCTGATATTAATAGGAAAACTTACAAACTTTGGGTTAATTAACTTTGGTGCCAAGGAAAAGGTTAAAACTGTAGTAAGCCTTTGTCTTCGATATAATGCAAAGAACATCTTGTCCAAAATGCAGGAAGATTACAAAGATTACAAAGCATTTTTCCTTATGCTTTATACCCTTTGTGTGTTACAAAGCTGCAACTCAGTGCTTTATTTTTTTGTTTTGTTTTTCTCTGCATTTTTACCGACAAACGGAAAGGAACGTACTAAAGTAGTCCCAAAACCCAGTAGGTCTATGAAAGGGATGTGGTTTGATTTACGTAGCTTGCTTTTCCTTTTCCCCTCACTAAATCAAGCTTAAACAGTTATATTTCATATATTGTTTATTAATGAATATGCTCTGGAGACTGAAGGGTTTCACAACAAAATGGCTACTTACTTATTTCATAACTAATCAAAGCAGGGGAAAAAAGTATTATGTGTTTCTTATTTTATCATTTCTTTTTCTCTTTTTTCATCTTTACCATGCTAGAACAATATTTCACCATCCTCAATATTTGGAGAGCAGCAGGTAAATATGATGACAAAACAGAAAAGGACTGGACATATTTCATTTATTTGATATTATTTTAGAGGTAAGGAGATATGAGCCAAACTGTTCTATTCCCCATGGCCCCCCAAAATAAAAAACCTTGGAAAAATAATCTAAATTCATACCATGGACTTGGGGGTAAAAGAAACAAAATACACTATTTGAGTCACAAGATTTTAAGCTGTTTTTGTGGTGTTTCAAGGATGGGACTACAAATGGTTTTCCTCTTAGAATTCTGTCATTTCTATTCTGCTCTTGATTTTCAAATAAAAACAATTGAAAATAAAATAATAACAATGCTGCTGAATATCAGCTATTTTGCCACAGCCAATTTCAGTTTTTAGTCATTCTATTGGGGCCACTGGGGATAAATACAAAGAGTTGTCTCTATTTTACAACTGCAGATCTACTCTAGAATTATAACTGCATTTTCCCCCATTTTTTGGTAGTTGATTCATCTATCTTGGATGCTGTATAAGTTGTAAAACATTCTTTTTGATAAGCTTGATGGCTGACTTGGGGAATTAATCGTGGGTCAAGAAAGTTATTACGTCTGAGTTTCATTGTTGTAACAGAACTGGACATTTGCAAAATGTAATGAGATTGGCTTAGAAATATATTTTTGGCTGTAAACCCAAGAATACCAAGAAACAGAAAAATACGTACTTGGAGGATAAAATAACAATACCAGAATCTTGATAACATTCAAAAAATGAAGCCATATTATTAGCAGTGTATGGGGAAATGGTATAAAGGTACATTCTAAATGTACATAGTACATATTTCAAGGTATTAGTTACCATCTTTAAAGCGCTCCATGGCTTGGGGCCGGGGTATCTACGGGTCCGCCTCCTGCCATCATCGGCCTCCCGCCGGCCAATACGCTCCCATAGAGTGGGTCTCTTCGGGGTGCCGCCGGCTGGACGGCTGGCAACCCCGAGGGTGCAGGCCTTCTCGTTGGGGGCACCCTCCCTCTGGAACGAATTATCCCCGGAGATGAGGACCATCCCTGATCTCCTGATCTTCCGGTGGGCGGTGAAAACTCATCTATTTCGCCAAGCTGGTCTGGCCTAGGGTTCTCTTAGAGTTTTTAATCTGGTTTTATCTGGTTTTTAGTCTTTTTAATTCCCTTTATATGTTTTTACCTTTCAGCCACTATATTTGATTTTAATTGTTTTTAATTTTGTATTGTTGTTGCATTTTTAATCTGCTGTACACTGCCCTGAGTCCTGTCAGGGAAAGAGGGCGGTATATAAGTTTAATTAATTAAATAAATAAATAAATAAATATTTACACAGTACACATTGTACACATTCAGATGCTTCTAATTTTTCTGTCCACTATAAAATACTAATGGCAAGATTATTAGATCCCTACTCTATTTACAGGCTCCTCACATTGCGGACATAAAACGACGCAATAGAGCCCAGCACACCAAAACAACTAGACACAATAAGAGTTTTTTTCCGAAAGCCATCACTCTGTTAAACAAATAATTCCCTCAACACTGTTCAACTATTAAAAAGTCTGCACTACTATTACTGCTAATCTTCTCATCACTCCTTATCACCCATCCCCTCCCACTTGTGATTGTAGGACTGTAACTTTGTCCCTTGTATCCTTACGATTTATATTGACTGTTTCCTAGTATGATTTGATTGTTGATTGTACCCTATGATTATCATTAAGTGTTGCATATTATGATTCTTGATTCTTAACAAATGTATCTTTTCTTTATGTATACTGAGAGTATTTACACCAAGACAAATTCCTTTTGTGTCCAATCACACTTGGCAAATAAAGTATTCTATTCTATTTTATTCTACCGTGTTTCTCACAAAATAAGGCAGGGCCTTATTTTGTTTTGAGCCCCGAAAAAAATGGCTAGGCCGTCTTTTCGGGGGTGAATTAATTTCTCTCCCCCCCATCAGTGGGTGGGTGGCAGCAGGAAAGCAGCGCTGCTGCTGTTCTCGTGCCGGCAGGAACTGTGAAAGCCATGGAAGCAGCTCCCCCGCCCAAACGCTTCTACACTTCCTGCTGGCGCGAGAACAGCGGCAGCACCGCGCAGGGCACTGTTAAAGGCAAGTTTCCCCCCCTGTCCTCCCCCCCAGCATATTTTAACCCCCGCCCTCCCCCCCGCATGTTTTAACCCCAGGCTTCCCACCTCCAGCATGTTTTAAACTAGGCCTAAATTTGGGGGGAGGGGCTTAATTTCATTTCATGCCTAAAAACATGCTGGGTCTTCCTATTGGTGGAGGCCGTATTGTTGGAGAAACACGGTATTCTATTCTATTCTATTCTATTCTATTCTATTCTATTCTATTCTATTCTATCTTCTTTTCTCACTCTGTCATAAATCTGATCTTCAGACCATGGCCTATTAACCTAGATATCGCAAGTCTATGTGTCTGCAGTCTGTTATTTTCTATGATTATCATAATTTTTAAATTCTGCAATATTCTAAATTGATAATTGAATGTGGAACTGGCAATCAGATGTCCTCTTGACTGGTGTCAAATTAACTTGAAATGGTGTTTCAGTACATTGAAAAAAACTGATTAGAATGGTAAATCCTATTATTCACCAGGTAATCAAGGGCTGTAGGCAAGACTCAGGGTTGGAAGGGGTGGGAGGAAACCAGGGATGGGATTCTATCAGTTCACATCTATTCGCTAGAACTGGTTGTTAACATTCTAAGAAGTTCAGAGAACCAGTTGTTAGAAGAAATTACTGGCCTAATCCTGTAAGGAAGGCAGGAAGGAAACATTCTGGTGTTGCTTACAGAAACTGCCTCTCCGTTAACCCTTATTTACATTCTTGGCAGGACTAGACTTCCTGCCTCAGGAACTTCTCTGGAATTTTTTCCCCCTCCTTTGCTGGTGTGAAGTGACCATTCAAAGTTACAATGGCACTGACAAAAGTGACTTATGACCATTTTTCACACTTACGATTATTGCAGCATCCCCACAGTCATGAGAGGCTAGGTGAGGAGATGCGTGCCTTGATGTGAGTGATATTGTGTTGGCCACGCCCAGCCAGCCACATGACCACCAAGCCATGCCCACCAACTTAGCCACGCCCACAGAACCGGTTGTTAAAAAATTTGAATCCCATCCCTGGAGGAAATCCTATATATCTCAGAAGAAAGCAGTGGACAACCACTTCTATACTGCTACTAGACAAGTATATGAGTATGTATAAACTGTCACTAGGAAGAAGCATCGTATTTTTGTAGTTTAAGGAAATGATACTGCAGTTTGTTTGCCCCTGCGAAAAAGCAATCACAATATCGTAATCCATCTGTTTTGTGTGACTTTCTAATTGTACCTTTAAGAATACAAGCAAACAAAGGTTTAAATAGTGCATCCAACTTAGTGTGCTTGTATGTGTGTGCGTCATTATATCAGACAAGACAATATGTTTTAATCTGTGGGATTTCTTTGATGCCCCTGGGCTCAGCAACATTATTACTTAGGTATATATTTATTTACATCCCACCTTTATTTTGTTTTATTCTGGTAAATAACTCAAGGTGATAAACATGCCTAATATTTTTTCCTCCTCCTAGTTTTCCCACAACAACCTGTGCAGTGAGTTGGGCTAAGTCCAAACTTACTCAGTTGCCTTTCATTATGCCTTTATTGATCTATACTGAACATCTTTTCTTGATCTATACTGAACATCTATTCCCATTCCCTGCTTTTACTGCACTCCTACATCTTGTTATCATAAATCTACTTCCCTCCAAATAGCAGGGATTTGCACAGCCTCTGAATATAGGAACATCCTCTGTCAGGGATCGCCAACCTTTTGGACTTCAGGGACAACCAAACTCATAATTTTAGATCCCAGGGACCACTAACTAGTTCTATGGGCATGGCCTAATTTGTGGGTGTGGCTTGGTGGTCATGTGACTGGCTGGGCATGGCTTGTATGTAAATATTATAAATATTTATATAAATATTGAATTTTTTATAAAAAAGAGCAACTTTTACCCAAAATCAGGCAAAGCAGGCAGGCAAGTTGAGTTGCTCACAGAATCACAGATTCATTCAGAAATCCATCTATCTGCCATTGGCTAGCTCAGTCTGTCACATAAAATTTGCTAGCAAGCAAACTCACAAAATTAACTCACAAAACACCATGCATATAAATATTGAATTTTTTATTTATAAAAAGAGCAACTTTTTATCCAAAATCAGCAAAGCAGGCAGGCAGATTGAGTTGCTCACAGAATCATTCAGTGATCTATCTATCTACCATTAGCTAGCTCAGTCTCTCAAATTTGCTTGCCATGAGTCTGCACTGAATTTGCTTGCAAATAAACCTCGAATCCTAAGGGAGGTTTGGCTGTACTTAGCTAGAAAGCAAGAAATCCAACCATTTCCTGCTTCCTAGCTAATCTAAATCTCCCAGTGCAGCAGAACAGATGATGTTGGAAAAAGGAAAAATAGCATCTTAGCAGACAAGTTTGCTGGAGTTGAGTGGGCGGGGAGAGTTCCTGCGGGCCATATGGGCTGAGCAGCCTGGATTAATTGCTTTGGGGGGTTGCTCTGGGGGTGAGATTTCTCTGCGGCCCACCAAAATTTTCTCATGGCCCACCAGTGGGCCGTGGCCCAATGGTTGGCGACCGCTGCTGTATGTAAGCTCTGCAAAGTGCTTCCCAACTCCCACTCCTAATGTTCGTGTTTGGACTCTAAATTATTATACATCAATGTAATGTAACCTACAAAACTGGAAATTCTGCAAAAACTGGTGGGCTCTGATTTCTTCTCTGAGTAATGTAAATATATTTCAAAGAAGAGAAGCAATGCAGTCTAAAATGTCTACTGTTCCAATGAAAAACTCCTCCATGACTATCATCATCCCAACCTGTCCAGTAAAAGGAGGAAATAGTTTCTAAGCTAAAGTACTGTCAGTTTCAATGGCTACTGCATGTAAGGAAAACCTTTATAAAATGTTCTATAGGTGGCAGTTGCCACCCGCAAGACTAGCAAAAATATTTAACAACTTATCCGCCAAATGTTGGAAGTGTAATCAGACCCCAGGTACTTATTATCTTAGGTGGTCAACATGTTCAAAAGCAAGAAAATATTGGACAAAAATGCATACATGTCTGGAAAAGATGATTAAGCAGCATATAGCTTTGAAGCCAGAAATATTTTTGTTAGGTACAATACTAGAAAGCTATGGTAAAGGGACTATATACTTAATTTTACATGTATTGACAGCAGTGAGAATTGTATTTGCACAATATTGGAAAAATGAGAACACCCCATCAGATAAAAATAAAAATTGGAAAATATTGGACTGTGCAGAGATGGATACATTGACATTGAAAATAAAAGATAAAGCAGATACAAAGTATTACTTAATGTGGAATAGATTTTATGAATGGTTAGAGATAAGAGGTAGAAATTAGATGAAGAAAGAGTATTGCTATATATAAACATAAACATAGTTTATAACTATAAGTATGCTAATATAATTAATAGGATTATAAATAAGTCAACATAATTATAAGTTTGGCTAAAATCATTCTGTTGTACCACTACTATTGTTATTAGCATATATGTTACTATCTCTCTCTCTCTCTCTCTCACCCCTCTCTCTCCATCCCACTCTCTCTCTCTCTCTCTCTCTCGCTCGCTCGCTCTTTTGTAGTAAAATGATATGCCCGGACAATATACTAGTATTCATAATGTTTATATATATAAATTTTAAAAAGCGATAAACAAATTCAGATGGTCAATATCCTTTCCCTTTTTAACATGTATGAATTATATCATGTTTCAGACAGTTCTTTTAAACAAACACAGATTAATTCCCAGTTTATGATTTGATTACTTATTGTACCCTATGACTATCATTAAGTGTTGCATATTATGATTCTTGACTCTTGACGAATGTATCTTTTTTTTTATGTATACTAAGAGCATTGCACCAAGACAAATTCCTTGTGTGTCCAATCACACTTGGCCAATAAAGAATTCTATTCTATTCTCAGTACATAAAAGATGTGCTGGGCTACGAGTTTTCATTTTGGAAAGTAAAATATCAGTATCATAATCCAGCACATATTGAAGTTGATTTTTAAATGGTAGGTTTGGTTGGTTCTGATATTCAACATCTTGTTCCTGGGTTCCTTCAATCAGATAGACAGGTAAATGGCAAAGTTATACTAAAACTAAGATGAATGACTCAATTGAGATATATTGGACAATTGGAGATGCTACTTCTAGCCTTCAAGAACTATAATATAAGGCAATTCATTGCCATTTATTACAAATAAAACTACTAACTGGGTTTTATGTCATAAAAATGGTTTGTTTCCAAATAATATTAAGCCATAATTTCTGATTCATATATAGACGGGTTTGTACATTATGCTATGCCAAAATCAAATAAAAACTTATTTGTCTAATGTGAACTCTGCCTCTATCTGATTGATGATTCAATGAAACAATTCTTTCACTGGCTTTACATATGCATTTTGGATTAATGTCCACAGCTGAAACAGTAACAGAATTATAGATACCACAATTCTGTATAAACCTTGGGGGGGAAGTATCAGTGGTGGGATTCAAATTTTTTTACTACCAGTTCTTGGGCGTGGCTTGGTGGGTGTGGCATGACTTGGTGGTGTGGCTTGGAGGGCGTGGCAGGGGAAGGATACTGCAAAATCCCCATTTCTTCCCCATCCCACTAACCTGCTTTCCAGCTCTGTAGTCCTGGGCAGGGCAACCAAAGAAGACCCAGCCGATCAGCTGGGACTTGGGAGGTGGAGAATAGATGGGGTTGGTGGGGCCAGTCAAAGGCTGGATTTGCCGGTTCTCCGAACTACTCAAAATTCCCGCTATCAGTTCTCCAGAACTAATCCGAACCTGCTTAATAGCACCTCTGGGAGGTATGCTTTCATTAACATTAGTGGAGGGGGAAATCAATGGTGCTATATGGATGCTAATAACGTACTGTACATTTCATGGCATTTCTTCTTTGTTTAGTATCACCAGACAGAGAAAAATAAAGGCTGTCATATAACAGCCCTTAACTCCGATGCTTCTTTCAAACCTGTCATTAGAATATTCACATTTCACCAAGCCATAGATCAAAAGAAGCTTTTGGTTCACTTTAAATTGACTTTTTAGTTTCTCTTCTTACTGATAACCTAATTCTAGAAATCTAAGAAGCCCTGCAGAGTTCAGAAATGGACTCGTGATATCTCTTTGGCTTATACATTAAAGAGCAAGAAAGGAAGCATAAGCTGATCTATTCTGAACTCCATCCTCAGGTACGCCATAATAAAAATACCTGAAGAAGTGTAGGAAAACACATTTTACAAAAAGCACATACATTTCTTACAATAATATTGATTATATACTGAAAAAAGCAATATAATAGGAAAATTCTGAATCAGTAGATCCCTTCACCTAAACCATCCCAAAAATGTATAATATCACCCATAAGTTTGAAAACATTTCTTTTGAAAAAGAAACATGTTCCTGAGGATAAGAATTATAATGGATCTGATCTTTAAAAAGGATACTCAATACTGTACAGAAATAACAAATCCATTCTCATAGACAGCTTTCACAAAGAAAAAGAATTATCTGTGACAAGGCTGGCCTGAAAATGCTCTAGGATCTATATAAGTGCCACTCAAATATGCCTGCAAGTTGACAACGTAGTAATTATACATTTTATTTTATTAAAAGCTTTAAATAGAAGATTTAAAAGTAATGCAAGCTAATATAAAGTAAGAAGAAAGAGAAGAAAGAAATCAAAGAAAAGCTAAAAGTGCAAGAAAGGGAGGGTGAAAAGAAAAATAGAAACTAAGTTACTTCCTAGCTTCTTAAGAACAGTTTCAAGTACAATTATAAATATATCTCTTTTTCTGAAGTTACAGTTTGTTTCCCTTAGCTGTTTTAAGCTTTCTTATGGTTTACTCATTTAGATAGCAGGACTGAATGTAATGTAACCTGTATATGTCTGGATTTGAGAGTGGGCCTTCAGGGTACAAAACTTATTCTCAGTAACTGAGTTGTGTTTATTGCCATGGGCATCACATTGGTACTGTGGCAACTGTTTTTCACCTAAAGCTGTAACAGGTGCATCTGATTGTATAAAGTTATTGGTTAATCTTTCTTCCTAAATTACATAAAACCACTCCCTGCCTCCCTCAAGAGAAAAATATTATTAAATTTTTAGACCACAAGATTTAGGTTACACTAAGGCAGGGGTGTCAAATTCACGGCCAGTGGACCAGATGCATCATGCGCTGACCATGCCCAGATTTAGTGAAGGGGGAAAAAAATTGCAATAGATCACGTGACGATGCTGTTTGACACCCCTGCACTAAGGGTTCTTTTAACTCTGAAAGAAATGATAGAGGAACATTGCATCAATTTTTTTAAAAAAGGGAGGGAGAGGAATAAGACAGAGAAATACCAAGAGAAGCTTATGAAATTATTTAGATTGCCTTAAAATGGAATAGACCTAATTCATAATGTGAATTAATTAATTCATTCAAAGTGAATTAATTATCCATCTATTTATTCTTCAGCTATTTACATTTGCTTTGGATATTTCCTTAGGATTTTTACCTTAAGGGGGTTTTGTGGCTAAATCTGCCCTTCTTTAATAACAGGTACCTTTCATAGTATGTTTCTTTCATTCTCCCAGCTTTTCCAATTTTTCCAGCATTTTGAGTTATTAAACATTTTCTGATGATATTTTTATTTAATGTATAAGTTTTTTATAACAAGGAAAATGCCACATATTTGTTCCTCCTCCTCTTCTTCCTCCTATCTATTCCTTTCTCGTCTACCTAAACAGTATTAGTAACTGGCTCCATTGAACTTTCTACCAGCAAAATCCATTTATCTCAAACTGAATAATTCCAAATAGTTTTTCCAATGTAGGTTGACTTGCTTATTAAACATGAATGATATATCTTACTGAAATTTGTCGATCTAGAATTTAAATATATAAGTAAGTTAGTAAAATTTCTTTCCTTTGCAGGATATTGTGTGTGCTTTTAAATCAATCCTGTACTTCTTCGGATTAAAAATAGTGCCAGGAGTAATGAGCTAACCTAAACGTTTTTTCAATAGATGTGCAAGTTGGGGAAAAAATAATCTATCTTGCTTTTGATAGGATTCACATTTTATTCAGCATATTTGTATGTTCCATCTGTTTTTATATCAACACCTTAAAAAAACCCTGTATACAATATTTCATAATTATTTACATGCACACAAAGATGTGTATATATTACTTCCTGCAATTTTCCCCGTATGCTCACTTTTTGCAAACACTCTCCTGAAACATGGTTTTAAAATATTATTTCCTAAACAGCAGATTTTTGTACATATTATTCCTTTTTGTATGCATCTTTGTATGCATTATTTTACTGAAAGAACTGAATTAAGTATATTTAAAAAATTAAAAGAGAATTTGTCTTTTGATTTGTATATTATTGTGATTCACCAAGCATGGCTTAGCTGAGTTAATTTTAAATGTGAGCCAAATAAATTCATCCACCTTCTTTGGAGATTCCTCTTTTATCATAAAGAAATATAACAAATATCAAGAGAAGACTGGGGAAATGGGGACAGGATGAAAAAATTATTTCAATAATATTTGTGAAAGTTCTCGACACAAGATTTTATAAATAACAGGGAATAATATTTATGAAAATTAATTTCATACTTTTAAAACCATTTAGAGTTCCAACACCCAAGACATTTAATTAGTAGAAAATAAATTCCCATGGTATGTATCAAATAGTTATGGCACCATACATAATTTTGGACTGGCAAAAAAACTCCCAAACAAACACAGGAGTGCGGATGTAATAGCAATTCCTTAAAACAGCCATCTGTTCTCAATGTCACACAGAAGCCTTTTGCAAACACCAATTGTTACCAAACTGTGGTTTTAAGGAATTACAGAAGGATGCTAAATTCCGAAGTACTGCACAGCAATATACTCTAAAAGTTATAGAACTATCAGGTATACTCCTGCACGTAAATATCAGGAGTATAAAACGATTAAATGAAAACTGAGGTTAAGGAAGGCAGAATTATTTCTAATATTTTTTACAAAATAAAGCTCTGGTTACCAAGCTTTAAAAAGGAAAACTTCTAGTTTCCTAACTCATTTTAAAAGTGCTTTAGATTTTATTTTTACAGGATGAAGTATCACTGCTACTTTTTTTATCACTCTGCTGCTTGTCCGCTAGTCTGACTTCTTAATATAAACTGTTCTCATACTGTCCAACAAAAGTATTTGGAAACCTGGAAGGCAACAGGATGCTTAAAAAACTAGATATTTAAACAGCTCCGTTGGCTACACTGTCTCTAAGGTACAGCTATTAAAATTTCATCAAAATATTCTCCTCCTTTAGAAAAAACAAATATAAATTCAATGAGAATGATCACAATATTGAAGAATAAATCTTTGGCACAGGACTATTAAAAACCGAGTGTGCTGCGCTCAACCACCGCATTCTCTGATTCCCAGCTTTCTTATTCCCTTTAGGGGAACAGATTCACAGCGCTAGCAGCCAATCTTTCATTATGTTCAGTATGCATTATGGGGCACCCACTGTGAAACCATATGTCAGGTTTTTGACTAACACATCACACTTTTAGTTTAAACTCGCCAGGAGGTCTCTGCTGGTATCTGGATCTCTGCTAATTGTGATAAGGCATCTCTAATACTAACGATATTGATGAAGGAAATCTTTGGGAAATTTGGCTTAGTTTTATCCGAACTATTTCACTATTTAAGTTTTCTTAATCTTAAATAGATCGTATGCATTCCTTATTCACTTTCTTTTCCAAAGGGCTTGCTGTTCTAGAATAGCTTTCTTGTTACTTCTAGGTTACCAACAGAAGTGATATTCAGCAAGTTCTGACCAGTTCTGATGAACCGGTAGCGGAAATTTTGAGTAGTTTGGAGAACCAGCAAATATCACCTCTGGCTGGAGATTTTACAGTATCCTTCCCCTGCCACGCCCATCAAGAACCGGTAGTAAAAAATATTTGAATCCCACCACTGGTTACCAAGTCTAGAATCAGATGGGACTGAGCCTGTACATTAGTTATGTTCATTTGTGATTGATTAGTCTGCATTTACCCAGGCTGCTTGTTCTGTTCTGTTAGTTTTTCTGTTTTTATATTTTCTGTTAATTTTTTAGCCATCCAGAATAATGAATTTGAGATGGGCAGCCATATAAATTCAATGAATAACTGTGCAGGCTTGTCCCAGCTTGAGCATTTAGGGGAAACAAGAACCTCAACTCCATTTTAGCAAAAGGTATACTTTTACGAAAACCTGTAATAACATAAGCAAAGCTAGATCTGAATATTCCCACTCAAAACCTACCTTTCCCCACTTTTCTGGGCTTTCCCCTAGGGGTGGGATTCAAATTTTTTAACAACCGGTTCTGTGGGCATGGCTTAGTTGGTGGGCATGGCTTGGTGGTCATGTGACTGGCTGGGGGTGGCCAACTTAACATCACTCACATCGAGGCAATCTCCTCACTTGGCCTCTCATGACTGTGGGGATACTGCAACAATCGTAAATGTGAAAAATGGTCATAAGTCACTTTTTTCAGTGCCATTGTAACTTTGAATGGTCACTCCACACAAAGTACCAGCAAAGGAGGGGAAAAATACTCCAGAGAAGTTCCTGAGACAGGAAGTCCAGTCCTGCCAAGAATGTAATAAGGGTTAACAGAGAGGCAGTTTCTGTAAGCAACATCAGAATGTTTCCTTCCTGCCTTCGTTACAGGATTAGTCCAGTAATTTCTTCTAACAACTGAACTGCTTAGAATGTTAACAACCTGTTCTAAGCGAAGAGATGCGAACTGGTAGAATCCCACCAAGACACACACACCAAACTGGTGGTAAAAATCTTTGAATCCCACCACTGACTTGGATCTGTTGGTCTATTTCAGACTGCCACCTCTGGTTCCTGTCATTCTGTCATCCATACCCCTACAGTCTCTTTCTTCCTCTTTCTGCATTTTATGGCAATATGCCAGCAAAGCTTGGCTGAAGCATCAGATGGCAGATCTGACAGAATGAATGAATGAATGAATGAATGAATGAATGAATGAATGAATGAAACATTGTCAACCAAAACTGAACTTTGCATACTTATGCCTTTGTAGGCTAAGTGGATGATGAGACAGTAACTTCTTAATCATTGTACCAACTGTAAATATATAAACCATGAAGAGATTCCTTTAAAATATATTATTTATAATATATATTTATGTCTTGCTTATCTCTCACTTTTTGGTTTTTAGTTACTGTAAATAAATTCAAGATTTAGTAAGACAAACATGTACAATATTAATCCACAAGCAGATGAGCAGTATTGTAGAAAGTTGTCTACAATTGAAATTCTTCTGGCATCTCAGATTATGCACTTTTTTTCAACACTTTGGATTGAATGTGAAAGATGTGCCTCTTTACTTAAATGTTTATTAAACACTTTGGATTGAATGTGAAAGATGTGCCTCTTTACTTAAATGTTTTTAGCTTCCAGGTTAGGGACATTTTCCTTTACAGCAGTGCATTTAAAATAATAGCATACTTTCTGGCAGATGCCTTCTCTGTCATTGTTAACAAAGACATAACATATAAAAGTATCAAGGCTGCAGTTGTGGAGGTAGTCAAAATATTAAGTATCTTGGGGTGCAGATAATTAACAATCTCTCTTGGTCTCTTCATACATTATGTTTAGTGAAGTGTGGAAACCAGCATTCGCATTTCCTGCATTGGATGAGCAGAGCACCTCTTTTTCCTTTCTTCTTCTGGCCACTTTTTATAAAAGCACTATTGAGAGTGTTTTAACAAACTGCACCACTGTTTGGTTTGGTGCAGCAGTGCTGCTAATAGAAAGTCCATACAGAGAGTGGGAAGGACAGCCGAGAAGATTATAGGAAGCTTAAAAGTGCTATATGTGCTTAGAACCAGAGGTGGTATTTAGCAAGTTCTGACCCGTTCTGGAGAACCAATAGCAGAAATTTTGAGTAGTTCGGAGAACCAGCAAATACCACCTCTGACTGGCCCCGCCCCATCTATTCTCTGCCTCCTGAGTCCCAGCTGATTGTCTGGGTCTCCTTTTGTTGCCCTGCACAGGAGAATAGAGCTGGAAAGCAGGTTAGTGGGTGGCGAGGGAATGGAGATTTTGCAGTATCTTCCCATCCATGCCCACCAAGCCACACCCACCAAGTCACGCCACAGAACGGGTAATAAAAATTTTTGAATCTTACCACTGCTGAGAACTCAGAATATTGTTATAGGCCCTACACACCCACTTCACGGTGTGTTTCTGTTGCTCCCCTTTGGAAGGAGGTTTCTAATTATCTATGTATACATTTGAATTAGGCTGTGATGTTTCTCTGTGTCATATATGCATAATGGCTATCCTTTGAGATCTGAACGCAACGAAATTACATTTTAATGTATGCTGATTAGTGTACATTTAAAGTGACAATAAATATTCTATTCTATTCTACTCTATTCTATTCTAAAGATGCTTGGCTTTTCAAACATGCTAGCATTAGACTCTGCTCTGAATGGCACCTTAATATTCTAACCAGTGAGATCCAATGCTGCTGAGTTTGATTATTGAAAACCTCAAGGCTAATGTCTATGGAAATTCTTAGTCATCCAGGTCACAGTTGAAAGGTGTTTTTTTTTTTCAAAAGGCAATTGGATTTTGTTTTTCCATGAAGACATTTTGCCTTTGAACAACTAGAAAGAAAAATACAGCCCTTGCCTTTTGATAAAAACACCTTTGGGACCTCATGGCTAATATTGTAAATTTTTCTCCTTCTTTAATCAGCAACCAGGATTTCAAACACTGCTGCTGTTCCTATGATTTTATTATTTCAAAACAAAATCTTCATTTACATACTGTATATCAAAACAAAATCTAAGCAGGCAATAAAGACAAGCAATAAAAGACAAGCATGACTTTTGTGTTTTTCTATTTGTATTACTATTGTTTTGTTTATATTCTAACCCAGTGTTTATCAACCTCTTAGCTTACCACATATCTATTTACAAAAAGTTCTACTACATTAAATGGATTTTATAATCAAAGAGACACATAAGAGCTTCCTAAAGAAAATGAAATTGTTTACAAGGTTATTAGGTCAGGGATATAATACACATATATAATGGCATATATATATGCCAGAAACATTAGGTAGAAACGATTAACTGGTTTTATAAAACACAAATACTATGTGTTCAGTTTATGTTAACATTCTTAAAAATGAATAGTAAAGAAAATAATAATATAGTCCTTGGCTCAATGGGACTCCAATACAACTTTTCAGTAATTTTCAATTTTGCTAATTTTCTATAACTACATACTTACTTTCAGAAAAATAAGTAGAAAAGTAATATAAAATATTTTGGGAAAAGAACAAGATCTCAAGATAATTGTGTATGTGTATATACATACTTGTTTCCATACATATTTAATAAATTATCCAATCTCCAATCCGTGTGCAGCATTTGATTTATAATCTGCAAATGATTCAGTCCTTTGGAATGAAAATGTAGCCCAACTTGGATTATAAGTAAGCCAGTTAGAAAGCCTTTGGAAAAAGAGATGAAACCAAAATATGCTTAGCTGGTTTCTCACCAGCCTTTGACCTAAATACACTCTCTGGCAGGCATAGCTTTAACAAAATGAAACACAGCTGACTACTGTTCTGAAATATATTCTCCCCTCCTTACTATCAACCAAGCATTTGATTCAGTTTTTGTGGGTAGATGTCTAGTCCTGCAACTTTCATTCCACCTCTCTACCAAATTAAATCATAAGGAAATATAACTAAGAAGCTCAGCTTCACTGCTCTTTTAAATATTTTTTTTTACTAAAACAATTTCCACATTTCCAAGGCAAGATAGCTCTAGAGAAGGCACATACCTCTCCCTTTTAAAGATTTGTCATCTTAGGTTCTGTGCTAATTTTTCAAAATAGTTTACAAACATCTAATGCAAGCTAAAAAGTTCTGAATACATTCTTGATTAGGTATAGTACATACCACAAAGACTTAAACTGGTTCAGACAATTATCCTTCAGCCATAAATTTAGCACAGAAAATACGACATTGCTACTAGAAAAATATCAGGCTCATTTAAGTTAAAACCCAAGGTTATGTAATGTTACCAGACTTCTGCAGTAGCAGGGGAAGGTAAAAACAGTGCAAATTACTTTCTCGTCATATCAATCAGTCTAGCTGCTCCCAAGCAGGATCATGGACATGCTGTGTTGACTTATTATTGATGCAGAAGAATTTGATTATACATCCCTGCATGTCTTTTTTAATAAAGTTGTTCCCTATGATATTTTCCTCCTTTGAGGATGGGAAGAAAAGTCTGTTTCATGAGGGTTCAGGGGAAAAAATGTTTACAGTCAACCAGAAATTGCAGAAAGGCTCTTTTAGATGACATTCTGAGAAGGTGTGCTGAGAAAGTGGTTCCTTAATCTGTTGGTAAACACCAGATTCTCCCAAAATGAAGGGGAAATCTAATTTGGCATGGAACATTTATTTTCCATTTGAAGTTGAACAGGGAAGATAAGCACTTTAGAATATGTGGGAAAGGATAACAGTATAGCATAGTGATTAAAGTGAGAGAGTAGATTTATTTATTTATTTATTTATTTATTTATTTATTTATTTATTCTAACTTATATACTGCCCCCTCTCCCAACTTGGGACTCAGGGCGGTGTACAGCCCAAATTAAAACAACACTATTACAGAGAAAAGTTTAAAATAGATTTAAAAAGATTAAATTAATGGCTGAAGATTAAAAGTACAAGAAGACTAAAAACAGGGTAAAAAAGTTAAAAAATTAAAAACCATTTTAAAAACCATTCTAATGATACTAGGCCAGACCAGCCTGTTGAAAAAGGTGGGTCTTCAGTGCGCGCCGGAAGGTTCATAGGTCAGGGATGGTCCGCATCTCTGGGGGTAATTCATTCTAGAGGGAGGGTGCTCCTGCAGAGAAGGCCCGCACTCTCGGAGCCGCCAACTGGCATCCCCCAGCTGATGGCACCCCAAGGAGGCCCGCCCTGTGAGAGCACACTGGCCGGCAGGAGGACAATGGTGGCAGTAGGCGGTCCCATAAGTACCCGGGTCCCAAGCATGGAGCGCTTTAAAGGTGACCACCAGCACCTTGAATCGCACCCGGAAGGCCACCGGAAGCCAATGCAGCTCGCGCAGGAGCGGTGTAACATGGGAGCTCCGAGAAGCCCCCAGAATCACCCGCGTGGCTGCATTCTGCACCAGCTGAAGCCTCCAGATGTTCTTCAAGAGGAGCCCCATGTAGAGAGAATTGTAATAGTCTAGGCGGGAGATAACAAGGGCAGAAGTGACTGTGTGGA
This sequence comes from Bungarus multicinctus, assembly GCA_023653725.1. Classification (NCBI taxonomy): domain Eukaryota; kingdom Metazoa; phylum Chordata; class Lepidosauria; order Squamata; family Elapidae; genus Bungarus; species Bungarus multicinctus. The sequence goes on from CM042849.1 coordinate 68,322,824, forward strand.
GTATGCCCCAATCCAGAAAGGGCCGCAATTGGTAGATCAGACGGACCTGAGCAAAAGCCCCCCTGGCGACGGCCGCTATATGATCTTCTAATGACAGCTGTACATCCAGGAGGACACCAAGATTGCACGCCCTCTCCGTGGAGGTCAAAATTTCTCCCCCCATGGCCAGCAATGGAATAAGCTGGCTGTATCTGGACGCGGGAAACCACAGCCACTTGGTTTTGGTCATGTTGAGTCGAAGCCTGTTTAGATCCATCCAGTTCCGCATGGCTTCCAGGCACTGGGTCATCACTTCAATGGCTTCGTTGGGGTAGCCTGGGGTAGAAATGTATAGCTGAGTGTCATCAGCATACTGATGGAACTCTACCCCAAAACCACGGTTGATCTCACCCAATGGCTTCACATAAATGTTGAACAGCAGGGGCGAGAGCACGGACCCCTGAAGTACCCCACAAAACAAAGGCCTTGGGGCCAACCTCTGCCCCCTGCCAACACAAATTGTGAACGGCCAGAGAGGAAGGAGGAAAGCCACCATAACACAGTGCCTCCCACTCCCAACCCCACCAACCATCGCAATAAGATACTGTGGTCGACAGTATCAAAAGCTGTTAAGAGATCTAACAGGACCAAGACAGAGGAACAGCCCCTGTCCCGGACCCTCCAGAGATCATCCACCAATGCGACCAATGCCGTCTCCGTGCTGTGCCCTGGCCTGAAACCCAATTGGAGCAGATCTAAATAGACAGCCTCATCCAGGTGCTGAGGGAGCTGTTGTGCCACCACACTCTCAGCAACCTTCGCCACAAAGCGAAGGTTGGAGACCGGACAATAATTCGATAATAATGTCGGGTCCAGGGATGGTTTCTTGAGGAGGGGCTTCACGACCGCCTCTTTCAAGCTGGCGGGGAAAAACCCCGCACTCAAGGAGGCGTTAATAATGCCCTGGAACCAACCTTGTGTCATCTCCCAGGTGGCCAAAACCAGCCAGGAGGGACACGGATCCAGTAAACATGTGGTGGTATTAAGCCCACCCAGTATCCTGTCCATGTCCTCTAGGGTCACAGGATCGAACTCACCCCAAATGACCTCCCCAAATTCCGTCCCCACCCTCCCATCCAGAGTTGCCCAGTCAGAGTCCAGCCCGTCCCGAATCTGAGCGATTTTGTCCTGCAGATATCTAGAAAAATCCTTGGCCCGTCCTTGCAGGGGGTCCTCCCGCACTCCCACATCCAAAAGGGAGCAGGTCACCCTGAAAAGGGCGGCCAGGCGATTTTCTGCAGACGCAATAAGGGCGGAAAAGTAAGATCTGTTTTCCGCCCTTATCGCCATTAAATAGGCCCTAATATGGGACCACAATAGTGCTCGGTCAGATCTGGAGTGGCTGGTCCTCCAACCACTCTCTAGGCATCTTTTTCAGCGCTTCATCTTCCTCAGCTCCTCGGAAAACCAAGGGGCTAGTTGGGATCATCACTGGGTCAGAGGCTGCAAGGGCACGACCCGGTCAAGGGCCTCGGCCGCCACCCTATCCCAGGTGGCCACCAAGTCCTCAACCGAGTTGTGTGTGCGAGTCTCGGGAAACGGCCCAAATTCCACCAGGAACCTATCTGGGTCCATCAGGTGCCTGGGGTGGAACCATTTTGTCAGCCCCGTCTCCCCGCGACGAGGGGGTGCAGAATGGAAGTCCAGCCTAAGGAGTGAATGATCACACTATGACAGGGGCTCTATAACAACATCCCCCATTCCCAGATCATCCTGCCACTGACCAGAGACAAAAACCAGATCCAAGATGTGACCCCCAGTGTGTGTGGGGTCCCAAATTAATTGGGTCAGGCCCAAGGCTGTCATGGAAGCCATGAACTCCTGGGCAATCCCCGAGGTCCCGCCGGCAGAGGGTAGGTTGAAATCCCCCATGACCATAAGCCTGGGGGTTTCAGCTGCCAAGCGAGTCTGCAATGACTCAGCCATTGTCTACCTGCTGCTATAGAAACTCCCTGAATGTCTGGAGCAGAATTTTAGGACAGGGTAGAGAATGAAGAAAAGATGACATAGCCTATGAATGAAGCATGAAAAATAGATTCAGAAGAACGCTTGGATTTGTTTGATAGAGAAAAATGTAGGCTTTCGAGATTCTAATATTCTACCTTACTAGAATTCCAGCTGTGCCTCTTCTGGACCTGATCTACCTCAAAGGTAGATAAAAGCTGAAACTAGGCGTCTTTGGGCCAGTCCCCTTTGGATTGTTGATCCTGTGAAGATAAAGCAGAAGGAAATTCTTAAAAGAGAGGAAAGAAAAAGAAAACACAACTTTAGAAAGCTTTTTTAAATATTTGATGATAGTTTCATTCTACTCCAAACATAAGATTAGTTGTTCAGCTTTTGTTTTAAATTTAGTGTTTAATTTAATTTTAAATTAAACCACATCTTGAGTAGAGGAAACTCAGGATTTTGGTACATGCTTGTTCCATATTTCAAAATTACATTGTGTATGCCTCTAGCATTTCTGTGTATACATTTATACACAATTCACACAATTCTAGAAAGAAAAGATTACAAGCAAAATTGTTGCAGCCTTCTGCTGATGGCAGATTCTTTGAAAAATAGAACTCCTGCGGTTTCTCTTTGGAAGAACATGAGAGGTGACATGGGAAGCCTGAAGCAGAGAGAATTGGATGAAGCATGTGGGAGAATGTGGGAAATAATAGCTTAGATGGATAGAGGAGAAATTATGACCAATTCAAAAGTGGCACATGTGACATATCTGTACCAATTTTCTTGGTAATCTCTTCAAAGAAGAAAATGTCTTTCTGTCTTTCATTCTTTTGCTGTCAATAGTCTTTATTCCTGTCTTGCTATTCATCATCTTTAAATGGAATTATTTAATTTCTTTCTTAAACAAAATGATAAAATATGAGTGGAGTTTTTCTATCTCAGCCATAGACATAGCTCCACAAATCTCCATTATAGCAAATTGTGTAATATAGGAATAGGTCTTCCAGAAATAATTTCATGGAAAAGCTATGTAGAAATTTATCTAAAAATAAAGTCAAATTAATGACATTTTTTTTAAAAAAATAATCATTGGATATTAATTGAATTTCTGTGTCAAAATCTAGCCCAATAAGAGTCTAGAAATATTATATAAATTCATTTTGCCAGTAATCCTTTTCTAAGACCACCTCTGCATTCATTCTTGATAATTGGCATATACTCAGCATATTAATTCTACCATCTACTCCTGATTTATGTGACTTCTGTGAGATTGTGATTTTAACTGATTTGATGACATTTCATTTTAAAAACACCTGCTACCTTGAGGAAGAAACATACAATGGCACAATTTTTAATATAAATATCCTCAAATGCCATTATTGTAAAAAAAAGTTATGTTACTTTATCAAACTAGCAAATATAATTAGTTGTATTTGATTTTCATGCTGTACTCTGGGTGAGATCCAGTACGTTAGTTTTAATTGTTTTAAGATACATCATATGTCATTTTCTTAGCGTAATGATACATGACAGTTAAAAACCAAAGTCAATTAAGTCTCACTGAACTGGTGTTCAAAATTATGACCATTAGTTTTGAATCATATTTTTGGTTTCCATTCCATAACAACGCTGGTTGGCAATAGTGTGTTTGGGGAAGATTAATCCTTGGTTTTCTCCAGATGGAACATATACTTAACAACCTTATCTGAGTCCTATGGAAATAACTAACCACATGAGAGAGAAGCCACTTCCTATTGCATACTGAGAGGTAGGCTTGCAATAATTATTCCTCTCTGGTTGGGATCTATTAAAATGCCCAACCCTGGAGAGCAAAGTGAATCTGAATGTGCACCTTTATCTATCAATCCCTTTAGCTGTGACTAATATGTTTTGTTATTCACATACCAGCCTTCTTGTTTTCCTGGGTCTTTTAGACCATCCTTTTGTATTCTCATTCATCCTCTTCCTCAAGCTCCCCCTTGAAGATAGGCTTAATAATAGATATGGAGAGAAATTAGTGGGACATCTTTTACAGGAACCCAGCTGATATTTCAGAATGTATATGAACATCTGACTAAAGTTACCATAATCATTAGGAAAACTATGGTCAGGCTTTGAACTTTGTCCAGGATCCATATTATTTCCTACAAAATTTGGAAAATAGCTGCATTTTATACAGTCTGCATTCTGAGCTCCAAATTAAACCTCATACCTCTGGTTCAGGTAACGTCTTTTCTCAGCAAGCAGGACTTTCTTCTTGTTTCATGGAGTTTGAGAAGCAAAAATCTTGTTGAGCCTACCTTCAAAGGCTCTCTCTTTGCCCCTGGGGGAATGTCAATATTCAGACTGGCATCAAACATAATAGGCAGCTATCATTAGGGCTGTTGCATATAAAGTCTATTTTTATTGTTACACAGATACATAATTCATTCTATAGTAGAAATACAGCAATGAAAAATAATAGCAACTTCCACCAACCATATTTGCTAGGTAAATCAACATCAGATTTAGAATTCCGAAGATTTATATTGAATATCTGCTAGATATAAACTGAAGCTTCCTTCATAATTATTTAGGAATCCTTATTTCTTCCATTTTAAACGTTTGCATAGATTTTGAATCGTGGAACTTTCCTTTGATATGAAAATTAGTTGTGATTCAATTGGAGTAATCATTGATAGATCACGAATTTGATTTTTGGATCATTAATTTGATTAAGAAAATTGAATCAGATTGACTTTGAAAGTCAATTTGATTTGGAAATTTGATTGACCCGGTTATGATTCAGACTACTGAATGAAATGTTTGCATAATCCTAAAAATTGTCTTAACTGTTAAAGAAGCTTTGGGTGTCATTGTGCTTTCTAATGAGATTCAAACATTTTTAAAATCAAGCTACACTCTGCCAGCCATTCTGAAGTAATACAGCTATATAGATTGCTGGTTCTGCTTTCTGCAGAAGCCCTGCTGTTTTGATTTTAAATGGAGACATAAAAAAAAAAGCATGGGACTTCAATAACTGGCAACTTCATTACAGCTGCATCTTGTGAGCCACTCTTGGGGACATTGAAAAGGTGAAAACTGTAATGTAACAGGAAACTGGCAAAAGTCAAGCCTTTCTGGCTAGTCCAGAATGGTTTGCTTGCTTTTCACCTCCTTTAATTTTTCCCTGATGAAAAGCTGTGTTGCAGAATAATAAGTATGCCACAAAATAAATACCTCACAATTGACTGTATGCATAATGGTTTTAGTGGTGGTGGGAAATTTTTTATTTTTTTATTACATTTATATGCCACCCTTCTCCAGAGACTCAGGGCGGCTTACAGTCTAAGGAGCACCATGCTAAGTGCTCAGCAATAGCCTTCATTCCATTGTATATGCCTGCTTATTACTAGGGCTTTTGGGCCCCCCAAGTGGCATTTTTACAAAGTCAGCTTATTGCCCCCAACAATCTTGGGTCCTCAAATTACCTACCCTGAGAGGATGGAAGGCTGAGTCAACCTTGAGCCTGGTGGGATTCAAACCTGCACCAATTGCAGGCAGCTTGCACTAAGTGCTAGATGATTAACAGCCTGCATCACCAAGGCTACTTAATCCAATGGATTAAGCTTCATCAACTCACAGCTACTGATTTCTCTGCCAACAAACATGGATTTTTTTAAAAAAATATTACTTTTTTTTGTTTTTCTTTGTTTTCACTTTCAAAAATATTCCCTAAAATGTAAATATTTTCCATTGTATAATATTTTTGCAGCATTTAGCTATTTTTAAATAAGGCACATTTTGCAGTTATTGAGCATTATTATATAGGATATTTTGAGGGGGGGGAGGAGGGAGAGAGAGGGGAGAGAGAGAGAGAGGTCTGTTTCCATGGTCTGAGTTCTCATGCATACAAATTTTTTTTTATAATATTTGGCCATTTTGAATAGATTTTTTAAACTATGGAAATCAGTTGAATTAACTATTGCTCTGACACTATCTAGTGCTATATTGCTGAACCCGGAAACAGCACAATCAATTATAAAGTAAGCAATAATACTGATAAGCAGAGAAAATATACTCTATCCATAAGCTTTATATCTCAGTGCTTATAGCTAGACGATTCATATGAAACCTTTAAAAAAAAACCTAAATAAAGTGGGGGACAGTCATAATATACTGGTCTCCTCTGTAAAATAATGCAGAAAATATTTGATATATAAACAAGTATTTTTGTTATCATTATTCTAGGATAGTATCTTGATTGTTGGGATTATTTATGATTAATTTATTTGTGTATTTGAATACATTATTTTATGTATGAATGTAATTATTACAATTATTAAGCAATATCAAAAAATAACAACTAAAAATGTTACACCAACAATCATAATTAACTTAAAATTGGTTCTATGAAAATTGAAAACTATCTCCATTTTACTCTTTGCTTAACAGCCCCACTATCATTCTGATAGTAATGTAGTTGTGGAAGTGGGTAGTTGTGGAAATGGATACCATCTCCTTTTCCTCTTCACAAAACACACCAATAGGAGTTTTCATTTTGTTAGATTTTGCAGCAGAAATTCAAATCCAGAAAGCACACCCAGATGACTGATTCAGCAGGATTGATTAATTTCTTTATATACATAATAACACTTGAAGTAAAGTTTACAATACCAATAGTAGATTCTTCCAACATGGTAAAACCAAACACAAGCAGCAGCTTCAGGCTCAGAGCAGATAGCTTAATACAGAGCCACGCCCAGGCTACTTCTAATTTCAGTTTCCAATTCAGCTCCCATTGGCTCACCTGTTGCCATGCCTATTCATTGGCTGACGTTGTTACCATGTCTCTGCCAGTTCATGAATATTCTGACACATTTGCAATGCAATCTTCACTTTACAAATACTATGGACAGAAGGCAGAACATCCAAGGATATCTTGCAATCAAGACAATTAAAGGCCTGGCGACTAAAACATATGAAGAACGGTTCTTGGGTATGACTAGTCTAGAGAAAAGAAGGGCTAGGAATGAGATGATAAGAGTATTTCAGTACTTGAGGAGCTGACAGAAAGAAGAGGAGTCAACTTATTTTCTAAAGCAGCAGAGGGCAGGATAAGAAACAATGGATAGAAACTAATCAAGGAGACAAGCAACCTGGAACTAAGGAGAACTTCCTAACACTGAAAATAATTAGCTGGTGGAACTGTGCTGTCCAGCCAGTGTATGGGAATTGGATAGTTAGGTAGTAATTGTAAGTTGTCCCCTTAAGGGAATGTGTCATGGTAAATGTAGTTAAAGGTATCCTGGGAAATGTAGTTCATGTCACGTGGCCACATCTGTAATCCCGATTGTCCCCTTAAGGGAATGCATCATGGTAAATGTAGTTAAAGGTATCCTGCGAAATGTAGTTCATGTCACGTGGCCATATCTGTAATCCCAATTGGTCACTAATTTGACCCTTGATGGGTTGGGGGAGTTTTCCTCACTTTTGCCTGGATTCCCTAACTCATGGCACCTGCTTTCTATCGCTATGAGATGGGTTAGGAGATAACCATCTTTTACCTGCAAGGCAGATATACAAAGGGTTGGTCATTAAAGAAGAACTTCATCACAAATGTGAGTTATGAGGATACCTGATGAACTAATAAATGTACTTTGTTATGGACGTCTTATTGAGTTTATCTATCTGCATCTGTACAGCTTACCAATCCACCACTGTACAGAATACAGAAAAGTAAAAGATGGTTATCTCCTAACCCATCTCGTAGCGATAGAAAGCAGCTGTTGTGGGTGCTTCATTACTGGAGGCTTTTAAGAAAAGACTGGACAGCCATTTCTCTAAAATAGTATAGGTCTCATGCTTGAGCAAGGGGCTGGACTAGAAGACGTCCTAGCTCTATTCTGAATTGAAAATTTATTCTTCTCCCAAAGAAGGAATCCCTCCCCTTTAGCAATCAAAAAGGAACTAGCTTTCTAAGCATTTTTCTACAAGGACCTTATGCGGTGAGCAATAGACATTTTCTGCAGCCTATTTAACATCAATACTACCCAATAATTTACCAGTATAATAAATCAGTATAAACAAATATCTGAAATCCCTTTTGTTTTCATAGAAAAAGAAGTCAGCATATGCTAGCCAGCCGAGTATCATTGTTAATGTTCCCATACCACCAGTACGCCTAAAAATATTAATAAGCTTGCGATCTATTATTCCCACAAAGGAACATTAAGAAAACTTCATGGTTAGCTTGTGTAACAATTCAAACAAGACAAAATTTAAAACAAAAACAAAAAAACACTGTCAGCAAATGTGAAATACTCCACCAAATTTTATGGCCTTTAAACTGAAGGGAAAATTATTTTCATAAAATCAGGGGGGGAGAACCTCCTTTCTTTATATTATCTCACTGTTTATAGTCAATAGAGGGTTGTTTATTTCAGGAGATGATAAAATTTGCAGCATGGTTTGAAGATTTCTTTGGCAGAAGTAAAAAAAAAAGGGCAAACGAAACAAATTTGCCTATGTTTGCAAGTATATTTTAGGTGAGTGGTGTTCAAAAATTATATGACAGTGGGAATTGATGCTTTCCACTGCTGTCCATGGTGATTACTTTTCAAATATATTTTAAATATATTTTTCACCCTTTTCTATATTCAACAGTGTGATGGTGCCATCAGAATGAATAGAGAAATGCCATTTATCTATTTCAAGCATAGAATTAAGCATCAGAATATGCATAATTAGAAGTAACCTCAACCTATCATAATGACATTGTCCTTGAAATCAATGGAGGTGAAAGCTGTACGTTATGGCACATTTCTATACAAGCTTTAGGTATAACCCTGATTAGGATTTTATCTCAGCATTATAATAAGAATGTTATGTTAATTTTAGTAAGTATTTCAAACAGTGTATGATCTTACATGAAACATTCATTGAAAATAATGAACTACCAAGTCCTTAGTCTCAGCATTTTCCTTCCTTGATTTAGGTACTTTAAAAAAAAAGACTTTATTGATTATACAACTAAAATAAGAAATAAGCACATACACAACACAAAAAAAGAAGAAAGAAAGAAAGAAAGAAAGAAAGAAAGAAAGAAAGAAAGAAAGAAAGAAAGAAAGAAAGGGATAAGGAGAGAGAAAGAAAGAAAGGAGAGAGAAAGAAAGAAAGAAAGAAAGAAAGAAAGAAAGAAAGAAAGAAAGAAAGAAAGAAAGAAAGAAAGAAAGAAAGAAGAAAGGGATAAGGAGAGAGAAAGAAAGAAAGGAGAGAGAAAGAAAGAAAGAAAGAAAGAAAGAAAGAAAGAAAGAAAGAAAGAAAGAAAGAAAGAAAGAAAGAAAGAAAGAAAGGGATAAGGAGAGAGAAAGAAAGAAAGGAGAGAGAAAGAAAGAAAGAAAGGAAGAAAGAAAGAAAGAAAGAAAGAAAGAAAGAAAGAAAGAAAGAAAGAAAGAGAATAAAAGCAAACAATTCCATTATCAACAGTCTGTGGTTCCTTATTTGTTATCATTATTAGTGTTATATTTTCAAATACATCTTATTGCGAATATGTAATTACTACCACTTTTTCAATTCAACAATATTTACTAATATATTTTCTATTTTTGATCTATCCAGTCATACTTTTAACAAATACTTTACTTGTAAACTGTCCAGAGTCTTGTAGGAGAGATGTACGGTATAAAAAATTGATAAGTAAATAAATAATCTGACCAGTTAACTATTTCTGTGATTTTAGTAAGAATAAGATTTTTCATTTCAGCATGTATAAATTCTTCCAAATTATTTTCAATCTCTCAACCAAAATCATTGTAAGCAACTTATAGTTGTTTAAAAGGCCTTTTCTAGCTCTTATGCACCTTTCTTCTCCTAAAACAGAGTTGCGTACGATGATTTTGGTTGACAGATTGAAAATAATTTGAAGGAATTTATACATGAGGATCAATCTAGATTTTTACCTTAAAGTCAGTTAAAGGACAATATTAGAAGCATGCTGGACGTTTTAGAGCAATATCACAAAAAATAAGTACATTGATTTTTATTTTTTTAGATATAGAGAAGGCTTTTGACATTTCGAACTCTTCCTCCTGTTCAAAGTTTTGGAAGATATGAACTTTGAAGAAAATTGTTTTAAGTGGGAAAGATTGATTTATACATCACAGAAAGCACAGAAAAATAGTTAAAACTTTCTGGGATACCAAAAGGAACAAGAATGCTTGGTGTCATTCCTATTATTCTATTTCCCACTGTTCAGTCACAACTGCCGAAGCTTCTTGGATGAGAAGCAAAACATTTGCAAGGGAAAGCAAATCCCAAGAAATCCAGTTGCCTTTTAAAGAACCATGGCCTGGAGGACATCATTTTTGGAAGATTTTTCCCCCCAAATATAAAGGATAAAGCAATCTATTAAATCTCCTTAGACATCTCTCCTGTTTATTTTAGTTTTAGAAATATTGAAGAGAAATATAAAAAAAGATGAAAAAATGTGGGAGTAAAGATTAATATTGGGAGGGAAAGTAAAATATATGGGTATCAGAATGACAAATATGAATTGTATGTCATTCAAAGTAATTATGCCGTTTGATTTGGATGAAAGAGCTGATGTAGTTGAGAAATAGAAGACTCTAGAGTTAGAAAGACATGACCTGATATTTGAATTGAATGGATGTTTGTGGTATGATAAAGTCAAGGTTAATGAAAACTTTAGAAATTTTAAATTTTAGAAATCATTATGTTAGATGTGCCACATTGAGAATATGAAATAGATATAGATCAGGTTATGTCCAAAAACAGCTTCATGGCTCTCAACCTAAAAAATAATAGGCAAACATAAATGATTAACATATGTGAGATACTAGAGTTCTGTCAAGGGGAATACAAAATAAAATCAAGAAAACTATGCTTGGCAGAAGTACATAAAAGCCAATGGATTTCCTATTTACAGTTTACAAGCCAATGGATTTCCTATTTATAGAAAGATTCAAAGTAGGCAAACAAATTCAAGATATTGAATATTCTAAGACTGACTTAGAATTATGTACAAAGGAGGCGAATGCTATAATGTATATTTTTAATTGAAATCTTAAACAGAAGAAGAACAAGTAAAGGGATGTATGATAAAATGAGCTATATATGTTGGTTACCATATGCCTACTAATGGTACAATACGTGGTTGAAGGCACTTAAATTTATATTTATTTATTTAATTTGGTTTGTCAATTGCTTACAAGATAATAGGTATAAGTAAAAACATAGTTATGAATACATGGATACATATAAGAAAAATAAAAGAAACAATAAGACAGGGACGGTAGGCACATGGGTGCGCTTATGCATGTTCCCTACAGACCTCTTAGGAAAGGGGTGAGGTCAATAGTAGACAGTCTACGGTTAAAGTTTTTGGGGTTTGGGGAAGAAACCACAGAGTCAGGTAGAGTATTCCAGACATTGACCACTCTGTTGCTGAAGTCGTATTTCCTGAAATCAAGTTTGGTGCGATTAACCTTGAGCTTGTATCTATTGTGTGCTCTTGTATTGTTATGGTTGAAGCTGAAGTATTCATTGACAGATAGGACATTGCAATGTATGATTTTATATACTATACTTAGATCAAACCAAAGGCGGCATAGTTCTAGAGTTTCAAGGCTGGTGGCATAAGGTATTCTGCAATGAGTAGAGTGGAGAACTCTTCTTGTGAAATATTTCTGTACTTTCTTAACTGTGTTAATATCAGATATGTAATGTGGGTTCAAGATTGATGAGCTGTATTCGAGTATTGGTCTAGCAAATGTTTTGTATGCTCTAGTTAGTAGTGTAATATTACCAGAGAAAAAGCTACGTAAGATTAGGTTAACAACTCTTAATGCCTTTTTGGCTATGTAGTTTCAGTGGGCTCTAGCACTTAGATCATTAGAGATGAGTACTCTAAGATCCTTGACAGAGTTTGGATCATCAACAAGGTCTTGACTATTCAGCCTGTATTTTATTTTCTGATTTTTTTTGCCAATATGTAAGACAATGCATTTATTTGTTGAGATTTGAAGTTGCCATTTGTTTGACCATTCTGATACATTGTCAAGATCTTTTTGAAGGGTAGCAGTATTGTCTGTGGTGTTGAATAGCTTTACATCATCAGCAAAGAGAATGCAGTTGCTCTTAATATGATCACAGAGGTCATTTATGTAGATATCATGTTATAATCTTAAACATAACTTTTTTGGAAGTTCATTACTTTAGAAAAGTATCCTGAATGTATACAGGTAATTCAATGTTGGAAATGTTGGAGGCAAATAAATGTTGTTGGCAAATATTATGAAAATTATCTGGCTATAATATGATTAAAATCAAGTTTTAATCTTGACTTTTCTAAAATTGTTAAATGTAGTAACATCTGTCACTGGAAAAACTAAAGCCAGTTCAAATGAGTGAAAAACGAATTTGATTTTTTAAAAGCAGATTGGAGGCAGTAGGGCATAGATTTTCAAGTATCCTTAATTTTATTTCCCAATGAGCATTAATCACAATTCATATTCTAACTGACAACTCTTGCTCAAATAAAGTGAATGGTTGTAAAATTAGTGATTTCAATGTAATTGTTCTTGAACATCTCCATTTGATTATTTGTAAAAAAAAATTGATGAACTACATAATCTTCATTACTATGGTATTTATTCTTTGAGAAAGCCTTTTCAGAATACATAAAATGCTAGGAAATGAAATGAGAAATTTTTCAGAAAACTTCATTTTTGTGCCATTTCGTTACAAATGCAAGTTCCCAAAAGTCAAACAGAAAAGTTAATGTATCTTCACTCTTCATTTGTAACCTGAGCTAGAAACGTATAGAGATTTTCCTTGCAATATAGCAACAAAGTCATCTCATGACTTGGAAAATGAAGAGCCTTCTTTGTCCAGTGACTTTTTGTGGACATCTGTGATTAATTAGGTGTCTAACTGTCACAATACATTTCTTTGAAAAATTGAAATATGTCTATATCTCAGGTAAAACCTTAGATCAAACATAACTTGTCACATCCTACTAGAATTGGCTAATAATAACAAAGCCCCTGTGAATAATACACCTTTAGGGTAGCTCCCTTATGCTGCTTTTATATTTTCATACCGAGATCTTTTTTTTCTCTTTTCTTTCTATTTGTTTTTGCCTGTTCTCCAAGTTTTTAATTGATTCTATTTCATCCAATGAATTATCAAATATATTGTCATACACAAACACACACATCTATCCTTCATGAAAAGATCAATATTTGAAATATACTATTTAATAATAATTTAAAATATTAAGTTTCAACACATAATTTAATTGAGCTGCACAAAAGATTTATTTATCTTTTTTAAAACTATTTAGATAATGACACATATTGATGTTCATATATATGGCTAAATCTTCTCTCAATAAAATCAATACATTTAGATTTAAATGTGGCTATTAAATGTACCATGATTAAAATTTGGGGATTCTATACATTTTTGAAGGAATTCCATTATTGGTAGATGGATTACATTTTAAATGCTTAAATGTAAAATGATAAAACTGAAGAAATTTACATATTTTGATGTATTTTTCAAGGATGCCTCAAAATACAAGGTTTTTACATCAAGTTTAAATTAGGTCAATTCAGAAAGTTTCTTTCCATGTCTACAACCCCATTTTGCTGTAGATAAACCTTTTTTTAAAAACATATATTAAATTAGACTTCGGAAATTTGGCTTACTTTCTTGAATTGAGGACTTAAAACAATTTTAGCAATAAAAATTGCTTTCTCTCTCAGCTTATTAAATTTCTGCCTTTCCCCCCCTTTTTGCCCTAAATGCATATTTTTTTAATTTTAATTTCTTAAAGTATATTCAACTCCTGCCATAAGGGAATCCATGTCAAAACAAAACTGTTCATAATCAGTGGTAGCTGCAAGCATATCAATCAACTCACAAAAACAAGATCAGATGAAAAGGCAAAGGGTATTTCTAGCTAAATGAATTTCATCCTGTGCATTAGAAACAAAATAGTAACGTAATTTACATTACAGCAGCTCCGATCACGCTTTGCTCACACAAGCACAAAGCCGAAAGCACCAGCCTGAAGATGGCGAGTGAGATCTCGTCGAAACGTTGCCAAGATAGTCTCAATCTTACACGGGAAAAGACCCGAACAGGCCAAGACCTGCTTAATTTACATTAATATCAAGGGTCCATAAATTGGGATCCTGAAGTAAAATACTTGACTGTCTTCGCTTTTTTTTCTTTCTCACAACCCCTACACATGGCAAACGTCTTTGGATGCTTCAGAAATGAGAAGATCCTTATGGAGAAAGACAGCTGACAGGAATAAAGTTACCACAGAAATATCTAAAAGGAAACAAGAAAGGAAATGGGGCGTTGGGGGGGGGGGAGACAAAATAAATAAATAAACTCTTTCCTATTTGCTATCATGTTATCTTGCTGAATAAGAAAAAAGTGACTTCTTCACTCCAGGAAGTGTCCCAAAGCATTAAAAGTTTTTCATTCCAAGTTCCCTCCCCCGCTTCCTTTCACCCTCTCATACTTTCAAAATGTGCTGAAAATGTTGTCTTTACTAACATTAAACTGATGCCTAAATTTATTCATCAGCAAAATACATACCACCCAATGCTAATAGTGCCCTCAGGTTCTGGTAACATCTGATTCACAATAGGAATTTAGCTAGCTTCCAGTATGCAAATAAATTTTGACAGGGCAAGCTTCCTTGCCATTAAGACGGTCTGCTGCTTGTAATTAAATCAACATTTTGATGAGGTCACGGACCTATTTTATTTTTGCACACTCTGAACTTCTTATGCTAGGTGCTACAAACTGCAATTGCTCTGCATGTTGATTGGTTGGGCAAAAAAACCTGGACCACTTTTTTTTAGTCCTCTGAAATGGAGTGATATCGCTGCCTCACTGCTACACTCCTGACCTCTCCTCAGTCCCAAGAAAACTGGTAAATTGATCTTTGACAAACTGCCATCTGCAAATTTAATTTTCTCTATTCAAAGTAGTTAAAGTAGCTAGCTGACAATGAAAAGTAGAAAATGTCTGTTTTTTTAAATAATAATGATGATGATGGTGGTAATAATAATTGGATAAATTCCAATTGCACATTGAACATGCTTGATTTAGTCAATGGATGGATGGCATGATGGTTAAATTATGTTCAGTGGCCCTTTTATGATGTAATTTTTAGGGTATGCTTCTGTTAGTCCAATCTGGATCAGAAATATCATATCCACAGAAATAGTTTCTAATCCTTCTCTTTTTCCTGTCGACATTTAGCAACTAATTTATAAATATGCAGTGCAGAACTTAAATGTTAAATTCTATTAAAATCAAGTTTTTAAAATATGCTTTGGTTTCTTAATATGATGCTAAACTTTCCCCAAACAATACTGTAGTAAAATGATATGAACTTGTAAGGCTTAACTATTGCAAGATAAATTGGATATAGATACGCTGTGATTCTTTAATGCTTAAAAACAGAAGTATAACAAGAGAGTAATTTGTGGGCATTTGGGAAAGCTATAATTCAAGAGACTTCTCATGTAGTTGAAGCAGGAACTGCCAGTACTGCAAAGGATATTGTAATGTGTAAAATATGTCTGGCTGTCTAAGTTCCTTTCGGGAATTTAAATGAGCCTGCATCATAAAATGCTCATTTTTGCTGGCAAATTCTTCCTCCAGTTCTATAGCTTTACAGCTTCAGTAAAATTAAATATATTTTAAATGTAATTGTTTTCATGCAACTTCCTTTCAGATCTGAGTTTAAATGAGGTAGCTCTAACCACCAGCTCTTTTTTAGAGAGGATTTAATTTAGTGTCATTTTACCTTGAGAAATTGGCAAGACACTATAATAGGTATAAAGCAGTAAGTGTAATAGATTTGACTATAACACTGATTTTAATGTATTTTAAATTCATGTTATAGCTAGAAATCTCAACCTTTCTGAATAATTTGTACTGAAGCAAATAGAACAGCAAAGGTGAAAATATGTACTTGAAGTAATAACAAAAGTAATAATGTAGACATCAATAAAACATAAAAAACTAATTAAAACATTGTTCTGCAGCTAAAATACAGAGTAAATATAAATAATCTGTAATGTAAGGATTTTAAAACTTGTTATGTTTCTTTCTTCATTATTTTATACAATAACTAGATAGATAAATTTATCATTAAAAAGAGCCAACATTGTGGTCAAGCATTGGAATGGGGAATGCATTTGAGCACAAAGAATATGAAAGAAATTGAGTGTGTTCACAGTCATAGTAGTGTAAAATCTTCATTTTAAAAAAACTAATAGGGAACTGAAATGCATTAATATGTGACACAGATTTCTGTTTTAAAGTGGGCAGTCATATAAACATTTTAAATCACTAAATATAAATTAACATTTGCATTTTTCAGAATTCAGCCATGGGGTCTTCGAAAAAAAAAATCTGTCCACAAAAAGTCTATTGCATGGGAAGTTATTGAAAGAAAAAGTATGTGGTATCCAAAACACATATAACAAGATTTACATTTGAGGAAAAGTGCACAAAAACTACATGCCGGTTTTCATGTAGAAGGTTGCTTAAGTGAAGTTGCAAAAAGATAAATAAAGTCGATGACTTAAATGAAATTGGGGAAGTCAAGAGAAATTAATTTCCTTTGGAACAAGCAAGTACTGTACCGTTTAGTGCATAGATGACAATCTTTTCACAGCTGAATCTTTTTTTTTTTAATCTCCAAGTGTGATAAGTGGCTGGTTGATAGAGGACAGTTTGAAGAGAAGCCTTCTTTGTGGGAGTTGGGCAATACAAAAATGTGAGGAAGGAAGGAAGGAAGGAAGGAAGGAAGGAAGGAAGGAAGGAAGGAAGGAAGGAAGGAAGGAAGGAAGGAAGGAAGGAAGGGAGATTTAATAGATTGCTTTATTCTTTATCTTTGGGCAGAAAATCTTCCAAAAATGATGCCATTGAAATCAGAAATTTAATTGCCAATTTTGTTACACACAGTACCTGTAAGACTCTAAGAGATTTGTTGTAAAACTGAGTTTAGAACCTGAGGCAGTCCCTTCTACCTTTCACCAGTGTTGCCCCATTATGCCTCTACTTTGTCTTCATCTCAGTTGTCTCGACCGTCAGGAAGCAGTATGTCTTGGGTTCAATTAAATTAGTAGATGCTCAATTTCATAAAGTATTCTGGGCAGCATACAACATAAAAACAGTAGGCACACAAAAACAGCAAAAGAATGATGTAAATCCAGAAAAAAAAGACAGTTGAATATGATTAGAACAGATAACCTTAATTCTTATTAGTAGTATATATTGTCTATGATCTTAGAAACAATTTGATTCCCTTTCTGGCAAATATGAGTTTTCAGCCTTGCCATTCATATCAAGATCTTGACTGAGAGGGCAGAGAAGATTCTGATGTGGAAATAAGGGCTTCCCACTACTGATTTTTTTTTCTTCCATTCATTTGTGCCCAATTCTTGAAGACCACCTGAACAAACCTCTGCAGGTTGCCATTGCCTTTGTTCTAGAGTTGAGAGAAAGTGACTGGCTTAAGGTCACTCAGCTGGCTTTGCATCTAAGGCAGGACTAGAATTCTTAGTCTCTCAGTTTCTAACTAGATGCTTTAATCACTACACCAAACTGGCTCTTTTTACTAACTTAGTACGCTCAGAATTTTTAGTAAAAAATAATAGGGCTTATTAGTAACTGATTTTTTTTTCTTTTTCTTAATAAACAACTATTTTACTAACTTAGTACGTTCAGATTTTTTAGTAAAAAATAATAGGGCTTATTAGTAACTGATTTTTTTTTATTTTTCTTAATAAACAACTATGTTATTCAAACTAGACTCACAGCTTCCTTGGAAATCATATAACCAGCTACCTCAATTTTCAAAATACTATTCCTTCTACAAGAGAGTGTTGCTTCTAATATACAATAGAAAGTTATCAGCCAACTGATAACGTAAAAAACCCTACTGTTTCAAGAAAATATATTTTTCAAGACAAATTTAACCTCTGAACTTACCAAGTGGCAAGAATAATAGAATAATCTCTAGATATGTGGCACACTAATAATCTAATCTAATCTTAAATCAATGTAATACAATTCATGGAAAAGTTCCATGGAAAGAGTTTTCTCATGAGGTCTTCAGTTGATGAAATTGGAATCAGCTGATTATGAGACATTGTTACACAATGAAAGCAGTGATGGGATTCAAAAAATTTTACTACCGGTTCTGTGGGTGTGGCCTTGGTTGGCATGGCAGAGGAAGGACACTGTAAAATTTCCAGTCAGAGGTGGTATTTGTCGGTTCTTCGAACTACTCAAAATTTCTGCTACTGGTTCTCCAGAACTGGTCAGAACCTGCTGAATACCCATCTCTGAATGAAAGAATAAACATCTTCATTCACATTCCTTAACCATCTAGTCTGCAAATAAGTATAAAAACACACAGCCGTGATAATTTATACAAAATTATTTTGTACTACGAAAGATTGTCTATAATAATTTCTCTTTCACCAAATTTAGTAAGAAATGTTCTGGAAAAAAGTAAGAAAATTTCTCACCCTGACGCTAATAAAATATGCTGTTAGTGGTATGCAATTTTAATAAGAAACAATTGTGGAAAGGTCTTCCCTTATTCTAAGGAAGTATCTTTATATGTGTTAAAATATGCAAATCCTGTTTAAGGATTATCTTGGCCTTGTTCCCTAATCAGTGTGAAAATTTAATGAAAATAAGCATACATAAAATTAATATAGCCATTATTAGGCTCCTTCAACAACCAGACTCCCATTATTTTTAGACATCATGAGAAAATGCTTGTTTTATTCAGAGAGAAAAAGAAACCATTTCTTACTGAAAGTTTGTTTGCTTCAAATAAAATGGCAACCTACAACATCAACTTCACTTTGGCCTAAAGTTTGTTGGGTCATAGTCAGGGTTTTTGAAGGCTACTGAAAGCATTTTTTTATGTTTAGTGACTGATCTTTCTATCATTTTTTCTTCTTCAATAAGACAAATGAAACACTCTAATTTTTAAACAGGCACCCCCCCCCCCCATGGTGGCTGTTTATGAAGACCAAGAAAAATGTTCTCCACTCTGAAATTTATAACCTAAAATAGTTGCTTGTTTCTGGCAACAGTAAAAAAAGTTTATATTAAAATGTTGTTTCCTAGTGTGCTGTTCATAGGAAATCTGGCTCTATGTCCAATTTACTTACCATTTGTAAAATAAACTTCCAGAGAATGTGTTTTAATTAAGGACTTGAAATGATTATTGACACCCAACTGCTAGGGAGAATAATTTTCAAAAACTCAATTGAAAAAAATCAGGTAAAATTAGACATCGTCTGTCATAGTTACTCCTCCCAATCCAGTTAAAATACTATTCATTTTATTATACAGTTTGGGAAAATTGGTACCAATGGACGGACAATAGGAATAAGAAATGTACAGATTAGAAGAATACATAGATATGTATATGAATAACCAGCAATGTTATGGAAATGTATTTATGTAACAAAGATATCTTAGTACTGTTAAAGATTATTGAGATTTGTAAAAAGCTATTTTTAAATTTATTTGTATTATAATGTTTCAAAATTTCAATAAAAGTTAAAAAAATAAAAAATAAATTACTATTCATTTAAACTTCAGTGTTTATGAAACTTTCTATAGCTCTGTGTATGTGTGTGTGTGTGTGTGTGTGTGTGTCAGCGTTTGTACTTGGACCATCCTGAGATATCATGGAAGTCTGAGGAAATTTGTGGAGTTGATTGATCTACTCCGTGATGGAATTAGCAGAACAGATCCTTACAATGGTGATATGTCAGCTTTGTTTCTCATTTCCAATGGAGTGATTTTGTGCTAGTCCCAATCCCGTTCAGTCTATTCTTCATTTTCATATTATCACATGCTGTCCAATGCCTGAAGGAGGGAGTGTACATCATATACCAATTGGAGGCTCTCTCTTTGACTTTGAATAGACAGATGAAGTGACTCCTTACAATCGTTCAAGAAATCCTTGCTGATGACTGTGCATTTCTGGTACAAAAACACAGTGATTTACAGTTTATACTGAACAAGTATATTGCTATGCTCTTTGGCCTGATTATCAGTCTGAACAAGACTTATGTACTTGGTCAACCCGTGCCAAAATCCAATTCCATAGAACCAAAAATCACTACTGATGACGCCCAGGTGTCAAATGTAAACAGCTCAAAATTCTTGGGAAGCATCAACTTGATTGTTGGGTCTTTGGAAAAAGAAATTGACTCCAGGATCAAATCAGCAAGGAGCAGCTATGGACTAGATTGCTCAATCAGTGCAATATCCCTATCTTCACGAAATTGCAAGTCAACAGACTTTCAGATATGAATGTGAGTTCTGGACCAAGCATCAATGACACATCAAATATCTGGAGAAATTTTACATGGATGCTCTCTGCTCTATCCTTGGCATTTGTTGGTAAGACCATGCCTGCAACTTAGAGGTCTTGGATGACATGAAATCCACAGCCTTGAGTCCCTCATTATCAGAGCTCAGGTGTGATGGGTGAGGAATATCATCAGAATGGACAATCATTCTATACCTTGCCAGTGGTTTTCTAGGTGTATTGGAGATTGGAAAAAAGCTTTGTGGAGATAAATGCTACAAAATATGTTATTTCACTATGAAATCTGTGAAATCCACTATGATACCCCTGTTCTAATACATTTGCAAAACAAAAACTCTTCTAGAGAACTGAAATGTAAAATATGTAGTGGAGTTACTTGAGTGATGTTTAAATTGTATGGGGGAAGGAAGGGAAGACAGAAAATAGGTGGTTATACAGATGTAGGCTACATGTGAGACAGGTGACAAGTAGTTTATCAATTATTAATTACAATGTGCCCCAAATCCATGGTGTTTGTTGATAATCTGGCCAATTCATACATCAGCATTCATAAAAGTTGAACTTCTTCATTATTTCATAACTGCCTTGTTTCAGAGTGAAACTATGCCTTATTGCCAAAGACTACCGATTATGCATCCATCAGGGCAGTAAACAGCCACACTGGATGCTTTAATTTGGTTTGTTTTAAAGGATAACACTAATTACATTTGATACAATGATTGTATAGTAAGTGGCAGCCGTCACATGAATATGCTATTGATAACAACAGCCTCAGGTACCAAGTGTTCTCTGTTTTTTTCAAACCTGCTGCAAAGTACATCTGAAGGTATGATGGGAAGAATCCAACTCCTTCAGAAAATAGTTGGAGACATGTGGTTGTTCTTATGAATTTTTGTCACATTAAACACGTCAGGCATGGATTATGTTTGGCAAAAGACAGAGGCTTTTTTGTTTTAATGTTATTGAGATGCAACTAATACATGCAAATAAGAATCTTGGTGGCACAGTGGTTAGAATGTAGTATTGCAAGTTACTTTTACTGACTGCCAGCAATTTGCAGTTCGATTCTCATCAGCTCAAGGTTGACTCAGTCTTCCATCCTTCTGAGGTGGGTAAAATGAGGGCCCAGATTGTTGAGGGCAATAAACTGACTCTATAAAACACTTAGACAGGGGTATAAAAATCTGTGAAGTGGTATATAAGTCTAGGTGCTATTGCTATTACTAATACATTACCTTACAATGGTATTTATAAAGTATTAACTAAAGATTATTAACAGTATGATGATTTAACTAACTTAAAACCTTAAACATAAGAAAAAGTATCAGTATTAACTATGGTTTCTAAAATATTAATGTTAATAAACATAAGGTTTCTTAAATTGTGTATATAATTGCATTAAACTATTCTGCATAATGAAGATTCCTATGTTAAGCTTAATATTTAATACTAAGATCTCCATTCTCAAAAAAATAAATACCGTATTTTTCGGACTATAAGATGCACTTTTCCTCCCCTGCAAAAGTGGGTGGAAATCTCTCTGTGTCTTATAGAGTGAATTTTGAGGTGGGGGAGGAGGGGTTGGTGCAGTGCTGATCAGCTGCCTATCACTGCTGCTCCCGCCCCTTCGCTGGCGAATGGGCCGTGATGAATGGGCCACGGCGGCTAGGAACAGTCCGGAGCATCTTATAGTCCGAAAAATATGGTAAGTGCTTGACTTGTAACTTCCTTGTTTTTTATATCTTGAACAATTTTCAGAATTGATAAGTATTTCAGTCTCCTTAGAAACTATGCTTCAAGTATTTACATTTAGCTTGATCCCTAATATATTGTAAATTCTTGCTTGAATTTGGTAAAATTTCTGTCAGGAATATATGCTGTTAATTTTGCCATCACTTCATATTCTTCAATTTTAAGTTCTCAATTAGATGTTTTTGCAACTATGTTTTTCTTCTAATGTTGGCAAAATTTGTTCTCACGGCCATTAGAATTTAGTTTAGTATATTACGATATTTCTTGTGATATATTCTGGAATTATGCCTAGTTAAAATATGATTTTGTGACAATTTAATTAATTTTCTAAGTATTACTATTTGGAGAGCTATTGCTACTCAGATAGGATACTTTTTAAAAAGAACAATGTATTGTTTTTCCCATTATAAAATGGCTTTCCAAATGTGCACATAATAATTGCATTTCCTCTATTTTATATCTCAAGTGCAAAGAAGATTGCAGAGCAAGACTCCTTATATTATTCTTTGATTTGAATTAAAATATAGGAGATGAATGGTAGTTGCATCTTAACCAAAATGTGAGGGAACCTTTTTGCATATTTTTGATATGTGATGTTATCAACAAACAGCATTTTCCCCTTCTGTACAATAAATCCTTGTAATTCCCCAGAACTGAAACTTGATAATACAGAAAGTAAATTTTATTATTGCGACAAGTCTTTGACTGGTATGTATTACATATGCTTATTAAGAGCGTAACCATTACAGAATATTTAATTTGTGTCTGGCACTGAATAATAATGGTCAATATAGGGAAATGATGAGAACTCCCAGTTAATTTTTAGTATTCTAGAAAAGACACAATGTTTTCTTTGCTATGCATATGGTTCTTTTAAGAAATTACAAATTACAAGCTTTAACATACAGATGTATGTGATTCATCTAGTTAAATCTGCCTACCTAGTTTCTTAACAATTATAGAAGTTTAAAATACCAGACTTTTTAATAGATATTTTACTATTGTAAGATTGTTTCCTAAAGACTATCTTCTGGTACTTATAGTTTCTGACTTTTTATTTCTAATTTTTACTTTATTGCCTCAATGCATAATGATCTCATTTACTTCCTTAGTTAAATTATTTTATTACTCGACTGACCTTAAGATTAAGAATTTTTTTCACTAATATCCAATGTGATTTTTTTTCCTTTTTACCTGCAAGCCATTAAATCCTTTAAGTACCCAATTATTCCTTACCATCTTTAAGCTTCTTGTGTGTAGACATTGATGGGACCTGCTTCTTTCTATTCTTTTCTGGTGACAAAAAAAAAATCTGAAAGTACTGTACAACTTTTTTTGTAATGCTTTCAATAAAGGTCATCGTGTAATTTTTTCTGTAAAGTGTATTTCTTTTTCTTTTTGTGTTTTTTTTCCCTTTGAATGAGCACCTCTGTTTTGTTCTTTTGGAACAAACATACCTTTGATGCAGCTGATATGGACTCTTAATCCATAATATACATACTTTTACATACATAATAATACATACTTGGCAATCAATGTACGCAGTTTAATTGACCCATTCATGAAGCAACAGTGTGCATGATGTCTCTGCCATATGTTTTATGACAGTCCAACTATTACAGCTTGCAAACTGTTTCATTCATTATAACAATAAGTCAAATGCAGTTTATTCAAGAAATTATGATTAAACAGACCATATCCATGTAGCTCAAGAAAAATAAACAAAACTGGTATAACACAGATAAACCATAGAAGATTCTCTGGAAACGATGTGAACATCTGTAGGAAGTGAATATGTATAGAAAGATAATAAGAAAAGGCTGTTAGCTGTTGATCTAGAGAAATTTCAGTCCAATATCAATAATATTTAACATGATAGTGCTTGATAGCAGTATTAAATTTAAAAACATATATTTTAATTTTTCAATATTTTAGTCATCAGATACAGTTATAAAACTTGCTTTCTCTGCCTTTGTTGGTTCCTCCTACATCCTTCTGTGCAAGAAAAAAACGGATATACATGCTAGTTGTAAGCAGCTTCTGTTACACAGTTCTGCAGATTATTGTAATCTAATTTTAGTTTTGATAAACTTTCCAGTATCATTACATTCATTTATTGTCTAAGGATTAAAAACTACTCTTCCTTTACAAAATATATGTTTATATTTATTTCCTACCTACTTTCCTAATAGAAAATATACTGGTATCTCAGTAGTTGTCATTAATTGGTTCCAGGATGCGCGTTGAATACCAAAAAGATGAGTATCAAACAATTTTTCCCATAAGGAATAATGTAGATAAATTTAATGCATTCCCAAAGTAAAATCAATGCCATTTTAAGTTCTTTATATAGAAAGATAGGGTTGTATATCATTATATGAAAAATAAACCTACACATTAATAAATATTTATATTAAATAAAATAAACACTTACCTGTACCGATGAGAAAAAAAGTACAAAATACACAAAGTGACCACAGAAGCTAAAATATGATTGTGAGGATATGTGCATAGAGCAAGTGCTACTGCATGACTAACATGTCACCCTTTGTTTTGGCTGGAAAGGTACAATCACAAGACGACTGACAAGTTCTAGCTTGTGCTTTGAGTACCAAACAAATGACTAGTACTGGGACAAAATGTTCTCATAAAAATGTGCCGAGGACCAAATTTGATGAGTTTCAAAGCAGTTGAGTACCTAGGTACCACAGTAGCACCCAAAGTTGCTAAACAATTCAATATAAATCAGATAAAATACTTGAGGATCAAAATGGAACACAAAAATAATACTTATCAGATTAAAATTTTGTTTCAGCAAGTATCAGTTTCATTTATGAAGGCTGATGATTCTTCCCTGATGATAATTCTAAGGCCTGGAAGAGTCTCTTTAAATGCCAGTTCTCATTTTACCATTAAATATGAATAGGATGTTTGGAAGGCATTTCCTAAATCTCTCCTGGAGATCTTAAAGTCTGGGCAGGCTCATAGATACCTAATAAAGCTATAGTAATAGAGAACTGTGCATACCATATAGTTACTTACATTTAATAATCTGGCTGTAATATATTGGAATTGCCTGGGTTTCCTTTTCAAAGATAGACACACACACACCTTATAAAAAATCTGAGCTAAAGTTAGGCAGATCCTTTAGATCCTTGTAGATCATATATTTTTCCCCCCAGGAATATCTAAGAAATGCTCACATAGACATTGATTTAGGAACACATCTCTTCAACATTTTTTTTAATATGATAGGAATTGGAATGCTGCTAAGAAATGTATCGCCAGGGTGAGAGCCGATATCTTTAGAAATAGGCAATATCATCGATATCGTAACTTAACACAGTATTTGCAATTGCATTCTTGTCTATCAGTGAAATTTAGGCATCCATGTTTATGACTGAATTCAAGAAAATCTGCAGACCGGAGGAGTCAAGGTGATGGAATCTCATCCAGCTTGAATCCATATTTTTAATGTAAGTTGTCTGGAGGCAGTCATGCAATAATCGGTCAATACATGGATATCCCTTGGTAAGTCTTGTGCTTGTTTGCAGAGCTTGTTGCTCAGATGAACTTTCATACTGTAAATTTCTCAAGGGTGAAACGGAGTCAAGAGACCAATAAAAATAGCATAAAGTGAAACACTGAAAATACTCAGATGGCCTAAAAAGGAGAAAAGAGCAAGGTTATCAGTAAATCAGATGAAAAATGAAAGGGACGTGATAAATAGTTTCGCATGCAATGCCAAAGTATGCTTCTGTGTGGAAACTTCTCCAGGAAATATATATTTCTTTCACCTCCTTAGTTAAAGAAGTGTGCACCCAAGCAACTTCTGCAGAATATACCTAAGAATTCAAGCAGAATTAAGTGGAGACCTTCGTTTAACAGAATCTAACTACAATATGTTATTGTTAACAACAGTACAGTAACAACTTAGAAAATGCTTCAGATTTACCAACTGATAAATGAAAGCAAAGTTTATCTTATGTGTCTGTACACATACACAAACACACAGTCAAATATGAATTAAATGTCATGTTTCCAGATTACCCCACTCCATTGCGCTTTCTAGGAGCCCTAGAGTGCTTTTGACAGGCCTCAAGTCAATCTTGCCACTTTGCTGTTATTATCAAATGACTGGGGTTCTGAAGCATGAATTTTGGAGTCTCTTTAAGTGGCGCAGCTGTAAACAACAAGACTCTTTCTTGGGAATATTTCTTGCAATCTGTCCTCTAACCTGGCAGAGGAATTTTATTTTGGGGGGTTGAAAGCTTCCTCATCTTTACATTTCCCCTTTGGTAAACAGCAGGGGCAGTCCATTGTTTTCAGCCTGCATACATCCCAAAGCAAAACTGGAAAATAACCAATTCCAAACCATTTCACCGGATGCTAACTGAAATGACTCGTTGGCCAGTGTCAAGATACTCTGTTTGTTATGCAAACTGACATATAAAATACCACTGAAGTGTTAACAATGAAACAAGTTTATTCTGCTTTAAAGCTAACAAGTTAACTGACTCCTCTTTATTATTATAGGATACTAAGAGCATTACTTTCTATATCCCCCCCCTCTTCCTCCGTCATGTTGACTCCCTTTAGACAGTTGCTGGTTGTTGTAATGGACAGCTAAAACCACATTTGCAACTTTGCAATACCTTCCAAATGATGCTAGCTGATGTATTTGAATACTTTTATTTGTACTTGTCAGATCCATGTATCTGTCATTTCTTCAGTGGAAGAAGAAAAGGGGGGTGGAGTCTGATAAAGAAATCCTTTCTTGATGTAACCTGAATATATTTAACCTTATATCGGATTTGTATAGCCCACACATGATACAATGGAGGGAGAAAAGTCAGATGGCCAGAACCTATCACCTCCAAGAGGCACAGCCAGGAGATGAGAAGATCATAAAAATTCCACAGTGAGATGTGTCCAGAGAATCTCTGGAAAAAGTTCGTTCTAAAAAATGGGTGGGGGAAAATTAGGTATGACCTGGGAAACTGCGAGAAAGATCGTTCCTACAGAAGGGGTGGGAGGGGAATTAACATATTGGCTTTTGTTTCACTAAATATACATCGAGATAAGGGGAGGGGTTCTAAACTCCCTTACTTATCCCTGTATGCCAGAGGGACCTCAGATGCTGCTTTGAACTCCTACATGAATTGTCTCATCTCAATAAAGGATTCCTTTTGATAAGTTTGGTTCTCAGAAGTTCATTCTTGCAAATTGAATGGGGAAAAGTTCTGCAGCCTGACAGTACTTCTGGAACAGAATTCAGTGTGTGGAAAATTTTCAGGGCTAGGGATTTTGATATGTGACTACAAAACTATATTTCACTTCAACCATAAAAATTGACCAACCAGCAATTATTGAGAATTCTAGAGGTTGACTAGTTTTGGAACAATGTAAGAAATCTCTCTAAAAATAACTGTACTTGCATTCTAGTGAAACCAATAACAGATTTCACAGATTAACAGAGTTCGGAAGGAACCTTGTAGGTCATCTAGTCCAACATCCACCCAAGCAGGAGAGCCTACACCAATGATGAGGTTCAAATTGTTTTACCACCAGTTCAGTGGACATGGCTTTGTAGGCGTACTTTGCCTAACATCAGGTTTCCCCACACCAGCTGAGACCTGTAGCACCAATCATCTGAGAGGTTAAAGAAGAGAAAAGTGCAGGGGCAGTTGGAAAGCTGATCCTGCGCTTTTCTCTTCTTTTTCCTCTCAGATGATTGTTGGAGGATTTTTTTTCCTCCTGTCAGCTGATAGTTGGCCTTTTTTACTACCAGTTTGGCTGAACCAATCCAAACCGGTAGCTGTTGTGGTTAGCTGGCAGTAGGTGCAGACGGCTGAGGAGATCGAAGACTCAGATGAAGGGTCAGGACCATTCAAGAGTGGACTCTGCCTTCAGAGATTGTGGGGGCTGTGCCAAGTGCATGTGTGCGCAGGACTGCTCACAGGAAAGAGCAGCAGCTGCAGCAGCACGGGCGACTCAGGACTAAGGCTGCAAGGTAATGGTCCCTCCTTCAAAAAGATAAAAGCCAGCTGTGAATCGGACATTCTTTGCAGGAAGCAAAGACTTTTTGAAATATGAGCCTCTTGGACATTGCAGTATCTTAAGTTGGTATTTGAAGACTCTTGTGTTGTAAAATATTTCTAGGTAACCTTATCTGTTATTCTTGGCAGCCTCGCACGTTTTGCTGAGGCTCGTGCAAAACGATACTAACTTATCAAAGTTAATTAGTGTGCAGCAGCCTTTTAACCTGGGATTCATAAGAATCATTACAAAGTTTCTGTTCCCTTTGGTTTGTGTTTGTTTTATTGGAAAAGGGTTTGGGTCAGAACAGTAGCATACCACCTCTGGCCTACACCATTTCTGACAGATGGCAGTCCAGTCTCTTCTTAAAAGCTTCTAGTGATGAAGCTCTAAGACTTACGACTAATAGCCCCGATAATGATTTTTAAAAACATGAGCCAATTGCTTGTTAATTCGTCACTAAGCCCTATAATAACTTTATGTTGTTCTTTTATTGCCAGGTACATAATAGAGCTTAAGGTATCAGAGCTTGAATTAGATTTCAGATTTTTGAGATTTTTTTAAGAATTACATCTTTATTGTTTTTGCAACGCAGTAAAAACATACAAAATACTCCTTCATCCTATTTGGTCCAGAATAACAATCCAGTGAAAGGAGTTGGGCTGACAGAGAGTGAGAATGATGACTTAATTCACACGAATGTGATTATCAGGAATCCATTACAGAAAGGACTGAATAGTGTGGTACCTAGAATATGTTTTGTAAAATTGAACCATTTTCCCTTGAAAGTAGCCATATGTGATGATTGTTAAGGGGAAGAAAAGAGCTCATATATTTGGCATTTGCAGTTCTCGTAGCAGCTGCTTGAAAACTGATAAATTCCTCCCCCTATGGACAGAAGTTCAAAGATGAATTGATAATACAATCATTTACTTCAGATATCCTATGGACACATAAACCATATGGAAATTTCATTACATTCTTAGGGTCAGGCAATCTGAAATTAAATGTGTATGCATGCTGAGTTTAACACTTTTATGTAACAGGGATTCCTGAAAATGTCTTGAGTCTTTGAGTTTTGTCAAACCATGTCATCCACCACTTTCCCAAAAAATCAAATGTAGAAACATTAATAATAAAAAAAATCACAATGTTACCATAGTCTGAACTCATTTGCACAAGATTATACAGAGTGCGGCCCCTACTTAACAGTCATCTATCCATTCTCTGAATAACTTTGATAAAGAGCAAGATACGAATACACCATAGACACACACACACGCACGCACGGAACGCTATTACCTTCCCACCAAAGTGGTCCTTATTTCTCTACTTGCATTTTTACATGCTTTCGAACTGCTAGGTTGGCAGAAACCGGGACAAGTAATGGGAGCTCACTCCATTACGCGGCGCTAGGGATTCGAACTGCCGAACTGCCAACCTTTCGGGCAACAACCTCAGCTTCTTGAAAGCTGAATTTGTGATTATGCTCCTGCATATGTGCCCAGATCTGAGAGCGCTGTTCTTTGCGCCGGACAGCCAGTTCGTGTACCCTGGTCTGTATTCCACAATATGTTTTCCAGTTTGCCTTTACAGCATTATGTTAAAATCTGTCTAAAATTCTCTATAATAATCCTTAAACATGGGTAGATCTTTACATTATAAATTATTCGCAAAGTGCCATTTCAGGTCATTCCTTATCAGTCTGAGCAGTTAACTTTAATGACGATGCTACTTTTTTATTTATGACCATTTCATTTATTTGATGAAAAACCAAAGTTGTTTGGTTTAGGATTGTTTATTCCCTGTAGACTGCTTGTGAGTAGCCTAAAATTAATTTCCTTTACCTTTAATGAGGCACTGTTATGTCCTTTTCCGTATATTATTATTTGTATTAGTCATAGCTTCACTAAGTGGAAATACAACATCAAATTTATTATCACAAGCATTTTCTTTAAAGTACATTAAAAGACAAATTGACACATAGCTGATTCATTTGCAGAAACCAATATTTTATGCAATATTGCCATCTATGGGAGTACCTGATATTTTCTAGATCTGTCACTCCCTGTTTGTGTAGTTGTACTTGCCAAATTGCTCTTATTTTTAACACTTGGTTGGGGAAAGAATCCAATTGTTCTTTTATCTTTAGCCAGCTTGTTTCTAAAAATGTTTCTTCTAAAGCAGTCATACTGCAGCAGAAATTCATATTGTAGTTTAGAGACAAGAAAACAACAGGCAGGTATTGGCAAGAAGGAATACAAGTAAAGTCCATTCTGTGTATTCACGGGCACACATTAAAATTAAGTGGAGAAACCAAAAACTTGGTGCAGCACTTGGAAAAGAGATTAAAGTTCATAGTGACATCTAATTTTTTTATAATTAGTATTCAGAGGTGTCTGGAGAAAGTAGTCAGGGAAGGGTTAATGAGAAAAGCATTGGCGGCATATAGAAAAAGGATGGATCTTCCATCATAATGGCATAACAAAAGCTACAAATCCTGTTGCTGCCTCTATTTCTTTTTCATAATTAATGTTAATACCCTGATCTCCAACAATAGCACAAACCATAAATTATACAGTATCTCTAGCAAGAAAATTAGTACTGCTGTAAGCAGTGCATGTGATAAAAGCAACTTCACTAGTAGAAATGAAAATATTTTTGAAGGTGAACAGGGTATCAATGATGGGTTTGTTTCCTTTTTGTTTTTAAAATATCCTTCATCGGGGTGAATTTAAAAAAAAAAAAGGAAAATCACAAGGTATGATCCATCACTGGCTCATTTCTAGAAACCCCGCCCATTTGTATTTCAGTTTAGTTCATATTTTTCAAATTACATAATGAGGAAAAGTGGAAGAACAACCGCAGAATGACTTCAACAATGGATGGTATTGTCTTTAGCATAGTATATTTAATTACATAAAAACATATTCTAGAAGGCGTATTGCAATGAAAGCTGTATGCATATCTCTGTGTGATATGTGCATTGGCCATAGACTAGTTTTTCAAGAACAAAATAATGTATATAAGGATTTAATCATTATGAGAATACCATATCTTTTTACATTATCACAGGTTTTCTTGTTCAGGTGAGTAGATTATATCAAAATAATGACAGTATAGCAATAACAGTATAGCAATAGCAATAGCACTTAAACTTATATCTAGAATATATATAATTCAAGTATCTTTGAATTCATATCTATCTAAGGTTCGGACAGATTTATACTTTGAGTCTGTCTTTTTTCTTTCTTTCAACGACACTTCCATGATTTTATTGTATAAAGTATTTCCTTTGAATGTAAGTTTTTTTTTTTTTTTACTGAATGTCAGTATAGATGGATTTAGGTCATTATGATCATTACAGCCTGGGGGCAAAAACTGAAATAAGTGGGCTATATGACAATTCCTAAAAGAATGTGGCCGTTGAAGAGTTTTAAATCTTGAATGGGATGGTGTCACAACTGCATCACATAAGAATCTTCTGGTTGTGTCTTGGGAAAAGGCAGAATTTGCTAACTGATAAGAGATACACAGATCAGCGGCAAGATCTTCTGTTGCTCACAGTGAAGTTTTTGTTTGTTTGTATATGTGTGTCTTTGTATGTGCATACATATAGTATCTGTGCTACATTTGAATGCATAGTTGGAAGCACACAGTACCATTTGGAGAAAACATTGCTCTGCAATAGATTTACAATATGATCTAAGTATGGTATATAAAATCATACATTGCAATGTCCTACCTGTCAATGAATACTTCAGCTTCAGCCATAACAACACAAGAGCAAACAATAGAGACAAACTCAAGGTTAATTGCACCAAACTTGATTGCAGGAAATACGACTTCAGCAACAGAGTGGTTAATGTCTGGAATACTCTACCTGACTCTGTGGTTTCTTCCCCAAACCCCAAAAACTTTAACCTTAGACTGTCTACTATTGACCTCACCCCTTTCCTAAGAGGTCTGTAGGGGGCGTGCATAAGTGCACCAACGTGCCTACCGTCCCTGTCCTATTGTTTCTTTTATTTTTTCTTATATGTACCCATTTCATGTATTCATAACTATGTATGTACTTATACCTATTATCTTGTAAGTGATTGACAAATCAAATAAATTCTAAATTCTAAATATTTCTCTCTATTTCCATCCAAGAAACCACCAAACTTTGATGAATCAGATTGTTCACACTATGCAGGGTTCTTCTTTTTCACTACTTCCACATGGAACACAAAAAAAAACCCCGTATTAATGTCTGTGTTGTGTGAGAGGTAGAGGGGTAAAGGGAAAAGGGAGCCTAGCTTAACTAATAAGTGAAATAAGTAATATAAATTCTTTTGTGTGGCTGAAGGGCCAATTATACTGAGGATATTTTTTTTTCTAAGTTTCAAATTAGATTCCCTAGTAAAGCCATCCTTGTAAGAGACAAAGCAGAATGAAATGATCAATAAAATACAGTGGAAACTTGAGATCTGAATCACAGTGAAAGGCTAAAGAAAAGATAAATGCTTTTGTAGTTTCACCTTTGAAAAAACGCTGTCTGTAGATATACTTTTATTCAGAAGTCACCTAGGTTATTGGAAGATCTTCCTCCATGAATATGTTAAAAAGCGTCCCTTTGGGAGTTCTATACATCTAATTAGGGCCTATTCTAAATTCTTCAACATATTTGAATAATTTAAGCAGAGGGAACAAGAAATAAAATTAATCACTTAAACCAAGAACTCTTAGAATAAAGCCATTTCATTTTTGAACCATCAAGAAGCAATAAAACTTCCCAGATTGTAATTGCGTTCTACTATTTGGGTTACAGAAAACTTGTATTGATGTGAAAGCTGGTTTGCCAAAAGCTTCTTTTGATTTCTGTTTATTACAAACTATGTGCCTTCAGGCAAGTTGTGGCCACACTAGGCTTCAGTTCTTTAGACCATTTGTTCTCTTGCGTGAGTTTTTTCTCTTCAAAGAACACATCTAAAGTATTGCCATGTACTTTACCAGATGTTGAACAGTGCTTTACAGTGATATAAGCAATTGGTTTCTCTGTTTCTCTCTTCCTGTTCTTATAGAGCTCTTCTGACAGACATGTGTAACTGATGAATATATCAATGAATGATGTTCAGCTCTTTTATTTGTTTTCCACACTCCTTAACACTATGATATCAGTAGGATATGAATGACAACCATTCATATCATCAATGACAACCATTGAATCTTTAAGCTTAGTTCTCAGTAGTTTTCTTAAAGGTCAGAATTAATCTATTCTGTATTGTTTTGTGATTCCATGTACATTTTATATGATCTCACTGAAATCAATGAATCTTCCAAGTAAGATTAGAATGAAAGTTTAGTTGTATTTATTATTATAGGCCATCTCATATACATGACTCTTTCCATGCAATAGAGTTACTGGTAGGGTTTTTAATTGATCTTAAATGGTTTTAGCTTTTTAATTCTTCTGATTGTTTTTATTTTCCAGCCACCAATTTAATCTTTTTAATCTTCATTTTAAATATTGTATTTGATTGTATTTTTATCTGGCTGTAAACCTCCCCGAGTCCTGTTGGGAGAGGGGAGCGGTATATAAAATTGATTAAATAAATAAATAGCTTCTTCTCTGGTAATATCACACTACTAACTAGAGCATACAAAACATTTGCTAGACCAATACTTGAATACAGCTTATCAGTCTGGAACGCACATTATGTATCTGATATTAACACAGTTGAGAAAGTCCAGAAATATTTCACAAGAAGAATTCTCCGCTCCTCTACTCATTGCAGAATACCTTATGCCACCAGACTTGAAACTCTAGACCTAGAAAACCTAAAACTACGCCGCCTCCGGTCTGATCTAAATATAGTATATAAAATCATAAATTGCAATGTCCTAACTGCAAATGAATACTTCAGCTTCAATCATAAAAATACAAGAGCACACAATAAATACAAGCTCAAGGTTAACTGCACCAAACTTGACTGCAGAAAATACGACTTCAGCAACAGAGTGGTCAAGTATCTGGAATACTCTACCTGACTCTGTGGTTTCTTTCCCAAACCCCAAAAACTTTAACCTTAGACTGTCTACTGTTGACCTCACCTTTTTCCTAAGAGGTCTGTAGGGGGCGTGCATAAGCGCACCAACGTGCCTACCGTCCCTGTCCTACTGTTTCCTTTTATTTTTCTTATAAGTATCTATCTCATGTATTCAAAACTATATTTATTCTTATACCTGTATCTTGTAAGCAATTGACAAATAAAATAAATACTAAAATACTAAATACTAGACTGTATAAAGTAGTATACATCTGTAGATATTGTAGATATATACCATCAAAGCCCAACACAAGTTCATAAAATTTCATTTTCATGGGTCAAGAATAAAAGTGTAAGGATTTCACTTTCCAAAATAAAACTTTTCAAAATTTCTCATATCATCTCATTTTCCACACATACAGTATATGGTTAGCCAAAAAGAAAGTTAAGGAAGATTAGAAAAATCAATTACAGCCAATGCCAAAAAAAACCCAACCAAATAGCATGTTAAAATGCATGCAACAAAATACATAAAAAAATATAAGTCTCTGAGGTACGAGAAAGAAAGAATGTAAGGAAAGACATATTTTGGAGCCCCTTTTCATACTTATACAAGAGAAACTTTCTGAATGACTGATTCTCTTATCTGTACACTTACATTCATCCATTTTCATCCATTTTTGAAACAACTGCCAATACTATGATTCCTGTTTTTCCATCCACGTGTTCTTTCTATGTAGAATTTTTACACCATCTCATTATTTTGGTAATTTATGGAAAGTGAATAAAATGACAATGTTAGCATTATGATTTAACTAAACACCATTGTGTCTTCAGTAACACTACTGAAGCAAGCATGAAAAAAATATAGAAATCTTCAACATCTAGGCTAGAAAGGTTCTTACCATCAATGATTATTATTAGTTAGTGTTAGAATTGGGAGAAAAGTTTTCAGACGCTTTAATATTACATAACATGAAAGCCTTTTGTGGTTTATAGGTCTCGTTATCTTTTAAAGAAAATGGGGGTTTTTGTATTGACTTGTACATTCTCTCTTTACAAAAGAGAGTGTATCTAGGGAGGGAGGGAATCCTGAACATAAATATAAAAGATTTAATGGCATTTATTTATTTTTTTAAAAAGTTACCAAACTATTTTGTAACAGTAGTCTATATCCAAAGACAACATGAGCTAAATGGATTAAGCAGCAATTTGAGGTTTTGCCAAAGAACAGGCACAGGGACAAAAGATACATGATTGCAGCATCAGTAAATATTGTTCTATTATTTCCTCTTCAATCCCCCAAAAGGAACTTCCTTGCAGAACATTCTTTTATTCTTTCTACGAAAAACTAAAGCCGTTTAAAAAAAAGAAAGAAAAAGAAAAAATATATAGTCTTCCTGTTCCAAGAGACCCTGTTATTGCTTGGTATGGTATATCTTATTTTTAAAATTGTGATCAATAGCTATGTAATATATTTGGGACATGTAATATATTTGGGACAGGATCAGATTTGGGATTCTACAGGTTTACACCTATTCGCTAGAACCGGTTGTTAACATTCTAAGCAGTTCAGAGAACCGGTTGTTAGAAGAAATTACTGGCCTAATCCTGTAAGGAAGGTAGGAAGGAAACATTCTGGAGTTGCTTACAGAAACTGCCTCTCCATTAACCCTTATTACATTCTTGGCAAGACTAGACTTCCTGTCTCAGGAACTTCTTTGGAGTTTTTTTTCCCTCCTTTGCTGGTACTTTGCTTGTGTGGAGTGACCATTCAAAGTTACAATGGCCCTGAAAAAGTGACTTATGACCATTTTTCACACTTACGACTATTGCCGCATCCCCACAGTCACGAGAGGCCAGGCGAGGAGATGCGTGCCTCAATGTGAGTGATGTTGAGTTGGCCACGCCCAGCCAGTAACATGACCACCAAGCCACGTCCACCAACTAAGCCACGCCCACAGAACCAGTTGTTAAAAACTGTGAATCCCACCCCTGGACAGGATGTAAATTAAGAAGGAGCTAGAACCAGGCCTTTTTCCTTTTAAAAGTACTTTTCTAAAAATTCTACAAATTTAGATCAGTTTGATAGCAATAGCAGTTAGACTTATACACCACTTTATAGTGCTATACAGCCCACTCTTAGCAGTTTTACAGAGTCAGCATATTGCCCAGTATCCCAACACTCAAAAGAAAGAAGTAAATTGCTCATATGAGGTTGGAACCTTACCATATTTGATGGAGAAAATCAGCCAGCTCTTCCTTGCAAGCAGACATATCAGTTATTCCTTTGTCTTTCCTCTTTCTAAATATAATGTGGGCTTGTGCCATTTTCCCTCTCTTTATGATAATCAGTAAAAGCCTTCTCTTTCTTCTCCTCAGCTGGCCTGCAAGAACTGCCTGCCACTTTGCTGGTGGGAAGGAGATGAAAAGAAACCAGTATGGCCAGTATGAAAATTGCACCTCTTTCCATTCCAGAGTGTCTCCAAGGGTTCCTTATCTCCAGAGAGAGAGTTATTGAAAAATATCTATTTACAAACTTCTTTTACGCCAGCATTGAATATTAAGGTCTATAATTTTCAATGAAGAGCTTTTATTCTGTAGTAATCTGGTTAATTTATATATTACTCTTGCATCTGTAGTCTTTAATGGGGTGAAATGGTGCATCATAGGGTAAAGCTTTTTCAATCAAAGAACCTTAGATATGGTAAACATGACAGAATATACCCCAAATCTGGAATCTACTACTCTAACGGATTTATATTTGGCAAAATTTGTTAAATATTTTGTGACATAAAAACTGAAATAAATTATTTTGTGATACAATATGGAATGCCTTAAATATGCCCTGTGGAAAACTTACGATGTTTGACTGTGCTATGACATCCAGCATGGGCTACTTTGAAAGCAGATATATCTTTGAATACATTCTTGAATTTTTAAGAACTTTTCCAGTATGTTAGAAGCTCTGTTGAAGGCATTGAGGAATTGGTGAGGAAATATTTCTGAAACAATGACCCAATGGCTCATAGGTAATCTAGTAAAAATATATAATTGTATTATACGTTGCCTGAAATATTAATAATGGATGAAATTGTGAGCTGGAGCACATTAGAAAATATATCAAACAATATTATTTTTTATTTTAACAAAATAAATATGTCCTCCACATCAACTTTTACACCTTTCTATTAATGGACTCCAAGAAAGGACTTATGAAAAACTGTAAACTGTGTGACATTATCTTTATAAAACCCTCTAATATCCTGAATATACTTACTATATATATTAATAAGATGATCTTCCAAATACATAAGGTCTACTTCTGAATCAGTAGTTATTGGAAAGAATACTCTTGGGTTTGAAAAACCTCAGAAAGCTTTAGAAAGGTTAATGCTCTGAGTGAACTCTGTTTGGCAAAGCTTGTTGACAACAACAAAAGCAGCTTCTCCACATAGAACAGGAAAATAAAAAAGAATTCAACGGCTCAATAACAATAACTAAATGCTAGAAGGTTAACAAAGAGATAATGCATCCATTCAAAATCAATTTTGACCCAGTCTTACCCATAAGACAGTTTATACTCCACCGTGAAATTGTGAAGAGAAATATGAGGGCAGGACTGAATCCTTAGATAGATAGATTCATTGCCAAGGAATCCTCCTTTATTCTGAATGAGTTTAAATCTCAAGGCCAAATGGTCTGTCCAAAACTTTACAAATAATATTTTGAGAAATTCTACAGAACTGGAAAAGCACCAGTTGTCCCTAACTTCAAATAAATAAAACAAAACAAACAATATTAAGGAACTATACATCAATCAAACTGGCGTCAAAACCCAGAAATATTCTAAAATATTACAATTGGCCTGTAAGCACCTTTTTAAAAATATGATTATTACTAACCAGCATGAATTTGTTGAAAACAAGGGTGGCTAGAACAAATTTACCTCTTTTTAAAATAGAATAGTTTTGTTTTTTTTTTAAAGTGAGAATGCTGCAGGCATAATGTTTCTTGATTTTAGCAGAGCATTTGATAAACTACCCCATGACAAACTGATTAACTAGCTAGTT
Organism: Bungarus multicinctus; assembly: GCA_023653725.1. NCBI lineage: Eukaryota > Metazoa > Chordata > Lepidosauria > Squamata > Elapidae > Bungarus > Bungarus multicinctus. The sequence continues at coordinate 68,361,115 of CM042849.1, forward strand.
AAGCATGTGCTAGATGGCCTGGTAATTAAGTAGATATACAACTTGCTTGGAAATCCTTTTCAAAGAGTGCCCTCCCAAAACTAGAAGAAGGTACTAAGTAGCATGTGACAAAGTTCAGTCTGAAACCCAAATCGTTCACCATATTTATGGATGGCGTGATTTGTATAAGGGAATTCTTACCACAAATAAGGGCATTTTAATCCCATTTGAAGAGGGGAAAAAAATGGGAAGAAACAAAATTGAAACTGAAATTGTTAAGTTAGATAAATTAGCTAAGAGAACAGAATTAAAGAGAGATGTATAAAGTTATTTAGTTAGTAAAACAGATATACAAATACAGAAAGAAGAATATATGGTTTGATAATAGTACTTACGGAAAAAAAACTGGTAAGTATGCAATTTGATTCAGCCACAACACACATACAAACACACACACACATATATGGACACACACACAGACACACACGGACACACACTATAGTTATGAGTAGGAGAAAATATAGTTCCATTATTATGACAATAATAATTATTATTTTTATGTACAGGTAGTCCTCAAGATATGACCTTAATGAAGCCTGCCCATTATGATAAATAACTGTAATAAATAAAAATAAAGGACAAGGCTGATCCAGGGACATCCAGGATGGGAATATATGGAAGTGACAGGATTTGACTGCAAACAGTGTCTCTCTCCATCTCCCAACATGCTGTTGGGATGTTGAGAGACTAGAAAAGAAGCTGAACAACTGAATAGTGTCCTTCAAATATTAGAAAATATAATACTGAAGAAGGTTATATCTTAATTTCCATCATTTCAGAATTCAATATGTAGTGTAATGTTATTCAGTTAGATGAATAATGTTATCAATATGTTAGAAGAAAATGGCAAACCATCTCCATATTATTCCCAAGAAACTGCAGAGACATGTCTTACAATTAGAATCATGATTGGAAGAAATCTTGGAAGACTCTTACCAAGGCCAGAGCCATCATACATCTCAGAAAACCTCCAGTGATAGAGTAGCCACAATCATTTGCTCAAGATATATTAAGGCTCTAGCCTTGGGCAGGGTGTTAAATTATAAGACCTCTCAGCTATTCCACTTCTTAATAATTCTCACTGCCAGGAAATTCATCCATATTTCCATGTTGGATCTCCCTGTAATAAACTTCTGCCCATTGCTCCTTTTCCTACCCTTAGATGCTATGGAGAATAAATTGAGGGGCTGCCATAAAAGAGGGAGTCAATCTATTTTCCAAGGCAAGACAAGAAACAACGGATGGAAACTTAATCAAGACCTAAGGAGAAATTTACTAACAATGAGAACAATTAACCAGTAGACTTGCCTTTAGAAGTTGTGGGTGCTCCATCACTAGAGGCTTTTAAGAAGAGACTGGACAACCATTTGTCTGGAATGGAATGAGGTCTTCTGCTTGAGCAGGCAACTTTAAGATTTGTGGACTTCAACTCTGGGAATTGAAATCCACAAGTCTTAAAGTTGTCAAAGTTGGAGACCACTGGACTAGAAGACCTCCAAGATTCCTTCCAACTCTTCACTAGTCAAAAGCCAGATCTCAAACTATGGTGACAAGTTGGCCTTAGTTTTGTATGATGCAACAACAACAGAGAAGTCCAATCAAGTAAATATAATTGGCTCTGTTTCCTTTCCTTTCAGAGAGTTCCAAAAGAAGGCATGTGGTTTATCTTTTTTTAAAAAAAAATTCTACTAATGCCAATAGATTTCAACATGGCAAACAGCAACAGAAATAAAATATAATAAAAATGATATATTATTAGACATAAATCTCAACAGCAACAAACCATAAAACTTCAGGAAAGGTCAATGTATCAATGTTAAGAAAATATTCAAATATCAGTGTCAGTCATATATATATTTTTAAAGAAAATTATTGTAATGTTGGAATGCTAACTCATGAAAGGTCTTTTCTTCAACCATGCACAAAACAGAGAATCTGGGGATTCTCATTCTCACACTGTCAACACAATAGTGGCTTATAGATTATTCTATTTCTTGTGCAATATGTCTCCAGGATTGGTTGGCCAAATCCCACTGTAATAACAACACCTTTTTTCTTGAGATTATATAGAAAGAAAGGAAGTGGCTGGAATTTTTATTGTTGGCTATGAAGAAAGAAAAAGCAAGAATCTACATTTCCAACTCTGAACTATGTGGTGTAAACTTTCAGCTTTCTACCCATCCAGACTTCTAATACATAGGAATAACTAGATAGAGTGACATTAGAATTTAGTTTTATTTTATATGTGTTCAAGGTGAGCATCGATTTTCACAATAATTTTGGTATTGTTAATTTTTAATGAGCATTATTTAAATAAATATTTTTGGTGGCTTTAACCTCTTCAGGCTGTTTAACAGCAAGTGCCATAAGCTGCCCTTGAATCTCACTCATTCTCAAATGAAGGGAAATATAGATGACCCAGGTTTCAGTATGAGTCAGTCACCGGGATCAGTGGTTTAATCTTCCTAACTTTTGGACTCATGCTGGAATCCATCCTCCCTCATTCAGAATATGTGCTTTGGGCTACTCTATGCATTGTGCTTATGTGATGCCTGGTTGAGTGTGGCTTCCTATTGGTTGATTAGCATGTTGATTCTTTGTGCTTTGTACTATTGGCTGTTGATTCTTTGTGCTGTTAAGTCCTTGGTTCCTAAGTACCTGATAACTTCAATCATTTCCCTGGCTGTCTTTGTATCTGCTCAGTCAACAATATCTCCAATCTCCAAGCAATCTTTGCAAAGCATGATTTGTCCTAGCTGGTATACAAGTTCAGTAGTGGGATTCCAAATTTTTTACTACTGGTTCTGTGGGCGTGGCTTGGTGGATATGGCGTGGCTTGGTGGGTGTGACTTGGTGGGTGTGGCAGGGGAAGGATACTGTAAAATCCCCATTTCCTCCCCACCCCACTAACCTACCTTCCAGCTCCATTCTCCTGTGCAGGGCAACAAAAGAAGACCCAGCCGATCAGCTGGGACTCAATGGGAGGCAGAGAATAGATGGGGTTGGTGGGGCCAGTCAGAGGAGGTATTTGCCAGTTTTCCGAACTACTCAAAATTTCCGCTAATGGTTCTCCAAAACTGGCCAGAACCTGCTGAATACCACCTCTGTATGCGATGCCCACTTGTTGATCTCAAAAGCTGCATTCTACTGTTCATTCTTTTTTTTTTGTTCCCCCTCTAATTTTAGTTGTAATAAAAGCAAATACTAATGACATAGGAAATAATTGCTACATTACATGGGCTGTCTTGGATGAATGAGTCAGATCCATATTAAAAATACCTTTTTAAAGGCTCCTACTTCAATTTTTTTTACCAGAAAACTGCTTTTTTCTGAAAGTTGCAAGCCCAAGATTGCATATAAGAGAGGGCACACCTTCAAGTTATTTTAGCCTTAAATTGCTTATGCCTTAAAAGATAACTATGGTGTATTAAATTGATTCGGGAAATAACTGTGAATATGATGTAATTCTTTAATAACCTGAAGTTAAAAAGTCAGAATTATGTTCTTCTTCAATGGCAGCTTCTTGTTGTTCAATGCCTTATAGAAAGTTTGGCCAGAAGTTTTAGAGATATAGCTCTGTTTATCCAAGCCATTTTTGTCCAGGAACAATCATAGTTAGGTCTCCAATGGTAATGCTAGTTCAAAGAAAATCCTCAGATTTTGTATATTCTGTAAAGTATTGGTACAATACTTTTCATTCATTTATAAGCGTAAGCGCACCAACGTGCCTACCGTCCCTGTCCTATTGTTTCTTTTATTTTTCTTATATGTACCCATTTCATGTATTCATAACTATGTATATACTTATACCTATTATCTTGTAAGCGATTGACAAATCAAATAAGAAAATAAATAAAATAAATAAGTTGCTTATGAGGTCCTGGAATTCTTAGTACAAATTACCAAGTCAGCTGTTTTATGTATGTTTTCTTCTTCTCAGTGTTGTATCCTTTCTGCTAAGAAACAAAGATTTGGGACAGACTAAAAGTATTGATTTTAGTATCTAAATTAAAATAAATTTCAAAAGACAAGCTTAGCCATTTGGCTGAAATCCCTCAATAGGAGCATCTGTGCTAGTGCATTCTATTGATGTCCTATTAAATTCAAAGGAATAGCATGGTTTGTGTCTAACAAAACTTGGCTGAAAATCAGGAAGACTCTGCCAAATCTTGGGATCTTATTTTCCACACAAAATAAAAAATGTTAATCTTCGCAAAGGTGTGCAAAATTCAGATTTCAGTGAGAAGTAGCAAGGGATTGTAGCTGGGAAACAGATAAGATTCAGGACAGTCAAAATTCAGTTGGTCTGCAATACATTTCGGCTTGCTGAAAATAAAAGGAAAAAGGAATATATCAAGGATATTGCAATCAATTATTGTTATTAATGAAACTTAATAATAAATTTAAAGTTACAAATACATATCATTTTACTCTCCTCTCACTTTTTAAAGTCCCTTTTTAAAAGACAGCCAAGAGTTTGTGTCTGTAGGCTTATTTTAGGTTTTTTTGCAACTCTATGTTTCCAGTTCACGTCGAAACATTTGTCAATGAAACAAAACATTAAGAATAAAACTAAGGAAATTACATAAACTTTTCTCCAGTCTTGCCCTTTCTTATTTCTGAAATTTGTTTGTATGACTAAAGATGGAAAAAAGGATAAGCATGGGAAGCACATGACTACAAGGCACTGTTGTTATATAAAGCTTCTTTGAATCAAATTGTCACTTTGCCAGTGAGAATTTTTCAGCTGAGTGCCCCTTTCCCAACTTCCTATTTCTGAAATGATTCTTTTTCTAATAAGAGCAAAAGATTCAAGGCATACTCTATGTAAAGTTCACAAATTACTCTTTAAGAAAGATATAATAAATTCTATTGTTCATTTTCATCGCTAAGAGTGGACAATGCTATTTATTTTTGTTTTTTCAGTTTCTCACTTCATTTTAATTAGAAACAAAAATCTATACAAAAGCTTTCATCTGATTTTTTTTCCTAACAATTTTCCCAAATTTAATCTTTATATGTAATATATAACTTTATACATTTGTATTTTTGTTAAAATCCATGTATATTCTACATTGCAATCACAACATAAAATTCAGATAAGTGAAAACTGTGATGCAAGATTGAAACTTAGTTGGTATAAAGTTTAGAAAGTTGTGTATCAGAATTTTTAGGAAAACCTTATTTAATATTATTTCAGAACATGTCCAGAAAAGCAAGATATAAACATTAATTAAAAAAATCCAAATAATTTAATCTCTCAAATTTAAGATATAAAATCTTCCAAATGTAGACATCTTTAGTCAAAATTCATCCATAGGTCTGTTTGGTTTTCTTGCTAGTTTTTGGTGTAATTGAAAATTTCTGCAGACGTGGCAAGGTTTGTAAGCATAGTCACATAAATAGGCATGAGGGTCTGAACATGTGATTATTCTTACACTTTACCACATATGCTATTTTTGATGAGTACTAATTATAAAGAAGCTTGCATATGCATTTAACTAATTATATTACGCTGTAAACTTTTTTTCTTAACAATCTGAAAAAAATAAAAATGAATACATTTAGCACCAATGTGGATGCACACATCTAAAATGGCTGTTCTTCAAATTGAGCTGTGTTATATTTTTATATAACATAAAAACTGAGCATATATTCATGTGTTCATGCATAACACGTCAACAGTCAGTTGATGAAAAATACGAATATTTCCTAATGTATATTGAATGTGTTCATTCAACCATTTGAAATGCTCAGTGGGTTTTTTTTTTAAAAAAAACCGAAGTATCTAAGCAGTTTTGTTTAAAAGTGTTTAGGCCCCATCAGTTCTAGGGAAGATAGAAACAAATATTTGACCTGCATTTCTAATGGCTCAGGTATTAAGTTTCTGTATATTTGATTCATACCATGGACAGTATACAAATCTTATTATCCGTGTTAAAGTTATAGAGATTAGCAGACTTAACAGTATCAGAATGATGATGGTATATATTTTATATAGTTTGTCCCAAATTCAAGCGTTAACATTTAACTATTTGGGATGGTGCAGAGACACTGGGCTCTTCCTTATGGCTGAATTAAACTCAGAGGTGATATTCAGCCAGTTCTGACAGGTTCTGGAGAACCGGTAGTGGAAATTTTGAATAGTTCAGGCCAGGGAACCAGTAAATACCACCTCTGACTGGCTCCGCCCCCATCTATTCGCTGCCTCCTGAGTCCCAGCTGATAGGCTGGGTCTTCTTTTGTTGCCCTGCACAGGAGAACGGAGTTGGAAAGAGGTTAGTGGGCTGAGGAGGGAAAAATATACCAACTTAAAAGTTTATTGGTCTAGTGCCAGTCTATCCTACTATAGTAAAAAGCTGATGACCATTTTTACTAATTGTAAAAATGTAGCAAAGGAAGCCATTTCACTCTACAGTGCCAACAAACGAGGACGCCACTAGTAGCACTTTTTCTGATGAACAACTTTTATCCAAAGGCAGAAACTTTTTGTGAGCTATATCTCACTTCATCAGAAATGCTTCTGCCTATTTTCTTTTAAATCTTAAGTCAGTGCAGCTAGATTCTTTCTGAAGTTAAGGAGGGCAGTTAATGTCTTTTCCCTGCCACCAAGCATCACAGGTTGGTATGAAAACAATCACCAATCACTCTCTCTAAAATGGGGATGAAAAAAGGATGGGACAGATTGAATGGAAGGTTTAGTGATCTGTCATGTTGCTTAAAAGATGGCAAACACTAAAGGAAAGGAAGGAGAGCAGGACAAAGCAGGAGGGGCTTCTCTCAATGCTCTTGCTAAGGCAACTGCTAACCCTACTAATACTAATGCTAATACTAATACTAATATAATGCTGCTGCTGCTACTGCTACTACTACTACTAATAATAATACTATTACTATAATATAATTATTATAATTATTACTATTAATATAATATTACTACTAACAATACCACTACTACTACTAATAATACTAATATAATACTAATAATTCTACTATTACTACTACTAATACTAATAATACTGATACTAATAATAATACTAGTACTACTAATAATACTGATATTACTAATGCTATTAATAATGCTACTAATAATGCTACTAATATTACTACTACTACTACTAATAATAATAATAGTACTAACACTAATAACAATAGTAATAATAATAATAATTCTCATACTGATGATGATAACAACAACAACAACAGCCCAATGGAACATGGGTGAATAAGGTCATAAGGGGAAGCTGGATGAGCAGGTGTATGTTGCAAGGGCATGGCTGTGAAAGTAACCAATAAACTTTCTTTTCTCCTGTCCAGGGGCACCTGTAGAAGCAACTGGGGCTATCAAAACAGGAATGGAGTAGGCAAAATTATACTGATCCTCCCATGGTGCATTGCACAAAAAAAATCCCAAGAGAACTGGACTTCAGAGCATCAACCAGTCAGGGCAACAGTGTAGTGTTCAAAAATTAATACAAGTAGTAAAAAACAATAAAGGTCTGGCTCTAAGAAACTCATTATCATCCGAAGCATCACAACAAAAAACAAAAAAAACCACCTTGTGATACATCTAATAATGGCAGAATCAGAAACATATATAGCTGGCAGAATCCAACTTTCTTTGCCAATATAAATTGACCTTTTGTGCAGCTCAAGATTCAAACAGTCTTTCAAAAGGATATCAAACTGGTGTTGAAATAACACATTTAATGCTCTTTTTCAGGACCAGAAAAACCTACCTTTGAAAGAAGCTTGACAAGGTATAGAAAGCACCAGTGAGGCTTCCATACACAGGTAATTCTGAAAAAAAGCCAGGTGTTGGCTCGTGTCTGCCCCCCCCAGCCAAAAGGACCTTGCAAGGATTGCATCAAAGGGGGAGGGGAGGAGACATAGATTTGGGAAACTAACAGGGACTGATGAAGATGCCCAGCATTGACTATGTCAACAACTGATGATGAAGAAAGTAATGAGATGGACCTTATCAGGAGAAGTGGAAAATAATGGGTATCAGAGTGACAACTTTAGGCTTCGTTATTAACTGGGATGAGACAAAGATGATAAAACGAGGACATTGTATTAAAAAAAAACCAGTTACAGGTAATCCTTGACATAAAACCACAGTTGAGCCCAACATTTCTGTCGTTAGGTGAGATATTTGTTAAGTGCATTTTGCCCCATTTTACAACCTTTCTCACCACCGTTCTTAAGCGAATCACTGCAATTGTTAAGTCTGTAACACCGTTGTTTAAGTGGATCTGGCTTCCCATTGATTATTATTATTATTATTATTATTATTATTATTATTATTATTTATTAAATTTCTATACTGCCCCCTCTCCCAAAAAAGGGACTCGGGGTGGTGCACAGCCAACTAAAAACAAACAATACATACAATTAAAAACAAATTAAACAATTTCATCAAAGGCCGAAATACAATTTAAAATATAAAACTAATACAAATTTAAAATTTAAAAACCTAGTTATTAAAAACCCCGAAAAACGTTACTGGGCCAGGCCGGCCTGTTGAAAAAACAGGGTCTTTACTGCGCACTGGAAGGTCTGAATGTTGGTAATGGCCCGTATCTCCGGGGGCAAATTGTTCCACAGGGAAGGGGCCCCCACAGATAAGGCCCGCACCCTTGGGGCCGCCAACTGGCAATGACCAGGCGGCGATTTTGCATGTCAAAAGGGTGCAAAAGGCAAGTCACATGACCTTAGGACACAGCAACAGTCATAAAAGGGCGAACCAGTGACCCAAGCGTCTGGATTTTGATCACATGATCACGGGGATGTTATAAAGGTCGTAAGTATAGGAAATGGTCATGACTTTTCTTTCAGTGCCATCCGTTGTAACTTTGAACGGTCCATAAATGAATTGTTGTAAGCTGAGGACTACTTGTGCTACATATATTCATTAGGGGAAACTAACGAAGACCTCTATATGAACCCCTTACCTGTCTGGTATTGAAACCTGAGGGATTTATAATTTCTAGATCAAAGGAGTAGGAATCCTTTGAATTCTGCGCAAAAGCAGTAGGATCTGGTCAATCTCAGTCAAGTAGAATCCTTCCACTCTGTGCCATCCTGCTTTGCAATTGTCTTTTGGGTGACAGAAAAATCACTCTTCAAACTTTTCTCTTTCTTTCTTTCTTTCTTTCTTTCTTTCTTTCTTTCTTTCTTTCTTTCTTTCTTTCTTTCTTTCTTTCTTTCTTTCTTTCTTTCTTTCTTTCTTTCTTTCCTCTCTCTTTCTCTCTTTTTCTCTCTCCCCTCCCTCTCTCTTTTTCAAACAAAAGAAGGGGGGGAAGAAAGCATCAGCTCACTGGAGACCTTCAAGAAGATATTGGATTGCCATTTGTCAGAAATGGTGTAGGGTCTCCCGCTTGGGTGGGTGGGGGGGGTTGGACTAGATGACCTACAAGGTCCCTTCCAACTCTGATTATTTTACCTGTTACCGGTTCTTTATTTTATTTATTTGATTTGTCAATCGCTTACAAGATAATAGGTATAAGTATATACATAGTTATGAATACATGAAATGGGTACATGTAAGAAAAATAAAAAGAAACAATAGGACAGGGATGGTAGGAACATTGGTGCGCTTATGCACGCCCCCTACAGACCTCTTAGGAAAGGGGTGAGGTCAATAGTAGACAGTCTAAGGTTCAAGTTTTTGAGGTTTGGGGAAGAAACCACAGAGTCAGGTAGAGTGTTCCAGACATTGACCGCTCTGTTAGCTCCCCAAACCCCGCGACTGGCCTTTTGACTCCAGGATCGAACCCAGCCAGGTGCGAAGGGAGGTGGTGGATTCCACTCTTGTCCCCACCCCACATCCCACCAACGCACAATGACCAGACTAGACTATGCCAATCCTGCCCGGAATGGCTAATCAACCCACCGGTCGCCTGGGCGGGTTTATGAGCGTCATCTCTCGAATTCCCCCTTCTGTCGGAATGCGTGTTTGCGCGTGGAAGTCCACACGCGCGTCCGGAGAGTCAGCATGACATCACAGCGGCTCCCAGTCCTGGAAAACCTTGTGGGGGATTAGCTTGAAGGAACGGGCTGCTTCTGCCCATCCTCCTCCTCCTCTTCCAGAGCCGCCTCTATCATTCCTATGTAGACAAGAGGCGGTTGGAGGGAGGAGGAGAGGAAAGCATCCCTAGGCAGGGCGAAAGAAAACAGCCGCAGCAGCAAGCAGCTGTTAGACGGGTGATTAAGTAATTCCCCCCCAGCCTTTTTTTCCTTTTCTCCTCTCGCTTCTTCTTGCTGTGCCGAGACTGCTCCCTGGTGTAATTCCGAGGTCCAAAGAAAAAAAGAAAGCGGCTTTTTTTTTTTCTCTTTTTTTTTTCCCACGGCGTGCTGGCTGGTGAGAATGAATGAGCAAGGAAGGCGGCCCCGGCCCGGCTTTAGAATCATTCCAGGCTGACTTTGTTTTGAAAAGAAGAGGGCATATCAATAAAATGTGACTGTGCTTGGAGGAGTTCGGCGGAGGAAGGGAATGGAGCGGAGCGAAATCACCTTCCAGGGAGACCATTTAAGAGGCGGCGGGCAAAGGTTGCTCGGCGAGAAAGCACGCGGAGTAAGCCAAGAGGGGAAAAAAAAGGAAAAAAGAAGAAAAAACGGGGAAACTCTCCAACGGCAACGTTACTTCGCGTCAAGAGAAGGCACCGCTTCCTCTTTTAGACCCTTACTTTTCAAACGACAGTCTCTCTGTGGGTAAGTTTAATTTTGTGCAGGTTGCACAAGGACGTGGCTTAAGACAAGTTGCCACGCTGCCACTTGGGATGGGGTTTATTATTTGGACCCACCCGGCGTTCAACGCCAGGGAGAACGCAAGGCAAGCGGAAGGCTTTGGGGAAAGAAAAGAAGGAAATAGATTTAATAGATTTAAAAAAAAAAAAAAAGAATATTGGCGACCTGGCATGGGGAAAATGGGGTGGAAGCTCTGATGCTCTGCTTTTCATTTTCAGAGCTGGGATTTTCCCATCCAATTGACATAACTGATCATCAATATATTTATTTTCCCTATATTATTAAGTTCCTATCAATTAAATATGTCTATTTTTTTTTCTGTTGATTACTTGTCTGGGTTGACTCTGAGCTTCAAAATGTAGACTTGCTTACATTAGCTGTAAACTAGAGAACAAAACAGAGACGGGGAGAAACCTTGAGAAAATTGAATAAAGTTGTTATTTTCTGGTTGCCCTAGCAGACTGTCAGCTGAAAGATTCACATTCCCACCCAATTTTTTTTTTAAAAAAAAGCAAGTTTTTTTTTTAAAGTTATGTTTACCTGAAACAATAACAATTTAAATCTACTTGCCTTGATAACTGAGCTAGTAGGAAAGCAAAACAAGCATATTGCTTGGGTTCCACAGGTTATGTAGTTAATTAATGATTGTATGGGATATTGAGAGAAACTGATGTTCCATGTTTGCAACTTAGCAAATGTTTAGACTGTACGATAAAAATGTTCAAGATTTTACAAAAAAGTATATTTTTCTCATTATAGAAGAAGCAGATATTGTAGCAGCTTAGTCTAGATGCAGATCACTGCTGCCGCCATTAGAAATTAAAATAAGTAAATAAATAAAATAAGATTGGCAGTGATGTTCCTAAAATGGAATCTTGCTATCTAGACATCAATCTTGCTATATGAAGACCTCTAGAGAAATTTCTCGTGCATTTCTTTGTATGCTAGCCTATCATTCTTCTGGAGAAACTACTGAACAAGTATAAAATCCAAACAATGTAATAGATTTTAATCTCCCATTTCCTATTAGCACAGCAAGCTAATTTACGTGTTGCATGTTAGTCAGATGTTAAGTTTCAATGTTTCTCAAATAAAGGGACTTATTTGTAATTGACTGGCTACAAAGATGGCTTAGAAGGGTTCCCATCCAACCCAATATCTCTTTCTTAAGAAACAGTGAATTCTTGATCCAGGACTTTGAGAGTTACTATTTATTTTTCTTAATCTATTTGGAGTACAATCTGTGACAGACTAATCTCCTAATCTGAAGAAGTTCAACTGTGTTGGACAATAGTCCCAAGTTTTATCAAAGTGAAAAGCAGTCTTTAGCTTTCCAATTCCTATGAATGGCTTTCAAATTGATATGAATGTAGGGATTCTGTGTAAATGTTGTTTCTAGTTCAACATTTCTCCCCAAAGCTAAACTTGCAGCACACTGTGCCACCAATTCTTAGATTTAGAGCCACTGTTAAATACACAACACAAGTTTATGGTCATTAGAAAGCCAAATGTTCATATTTTAGCACCATCTGACACCGAATGAGTGCATCCCATAATGCTGTTGAATTGCTATCCCTATCTCATCTCTATGGCAGAATTAAAGCTTGTGAATTAGTCTTAAATATAAATTATGGTGGCTGAGTCATGCGCTACTAGTTTGCCATTAACTTCCACCACTCTTTATCAGAATTATATCTTAACATGTGCTCCTTAAAGCAAACAACTCATAACATCAGCAGTTTCCAGAAAGTACTTTCAGACTGCCCAGATGCTATCATATCTGCCGGTTGATTTGATAAAGTGGTCTTCAGTTTCCTTAGTTTATGTTATGATGCAATGTTTGGAACATCTTCATAAATTTTAAAAATGGATGCAAGAATCTAACGATCTCTTGACATATAACTCTTGTTACATGGTTTACCTGCAGGAGACATCCTCAGTCACTGTTGCGGTGGCAAAATGTCTACTACGACAAATGTTGACCAATTACAAGTCCCATAACTTTCCACTACGTGTCTCTTGGGAAGTTGTGTACAATAATGGTCATAGCAGAAAGATGTCCAGGTTAATGTTCTACTCAGTAATTAGATTTGTTACATAAGGTTAGTGTTTGTATTGTTTCACAGGGACTATATAGATTTGGATATGTGCAGGTTAAATTATTACTAAGGCAGGCGTTTTAAGTATAGTTGCCTGTAAGATCCACCAAACTTGATATTATTTATTTATTTATTTCGCCACCCATCAACTTGATGAGATTTCTTTCAAATAACATGATGCAAGTGGTACCATGCATTACTTAAGATTAAAAATCATTAGTACTGTCCACAGTGCAGACTTTTTTATATAGAAAACATCCAATATTATCACAATGAGGATTTTTTCCCTCCCTCCTGGGAAATTCCATCTAGCACCCGAAAAGTTTTCCAAATAAAGTAAGAATTTGTACAAGGCAAATATTTCTGTCTCTGTAGAAAATTAACAGCAAATTATTTCTTTTAGGTTTTTGTCCTTCCTGTTTGCAAGGTACCTGACTATTGTCTTTATTTGAGCAAGTGTACTCCTACTGTGTGTAAGAAGTATTTGATCCCCAAGTATCTTATTGGACATAATTATTAAGTTCAACCTTGATGGGCTAAGTGTGTTGCTCTTTTCAAAATTTAACCTAAATTTTATCAGTGTATTACATACTATAGTGAAAATTTAGACTTTGTGAAGAAAGGGGAATCTTCATTAATATAAATACATTTAACTGCCTGTAAATAAGGATTGGCTCAACTCTCTCTGTCTCTCTCTCTCTCTCTCTCTGTGTATGTGTGCGTACACCAAGCTACTGTGGCTTGCTCACAAACTATAGTTAAACATATCTTGATACAATGTGCAATTGCAGTAATTTTCTTAATAGATTGAATCTCTCTGCAGGAAAATACACATGAATTGTGATATCTAAAGTTTGGCTTGAGGGTCTTTTTTTGGCATTGCAAATGCAAAGATTAGTTTATACAGCTGGATTTCATTTAGCTTGTCAATTTGTAAATATCATGATCTTTTCTTCCAATTGAAAATTTAGTTACATAGTGTGGCAATTGCTAGTAAAGTGTAATTGTGTGTTTAGAGATAATATAAACCAATGTTCCATTTGGATTTTTGAAATACAACAGACAGTTAAACTTTTATATAGCTCAGGAAAACAGGGGCTGTCATTTCCTATTTCCAAATTTGATAGAGCCTCAGCTAGCAAAATCAAATACTTAATGGCTGGCTGGGAGCCAGACCAGATGGAAATTGCTGCTGGAAAAAATGATATCTGGGCTGAATTTCATTAGAACATTATGTAAAAGCATGCTATTATACCTGAGCTTAGTCTTGGAAGAGTTTATATTTCATGTTGGCAAATTCACCATTTCTGTTAATGAGAAGGTTGCATGGTTTTATTCTGTAGGAGAGAACAAAATATTCTACTTTGACACACAAAAGACATGTAGAACAGTATATGCCCATGAAAAAAAGGAAGAGTAATTCCCTTAGTATCATTGTATACAAAAGTAGAACTTAACCCATAAAAAGAGACAGTGGAAAATATGCATATGATGCCTACTAAAACAAAACAAGGGAAAAGTTTTAACAACTATTTGTACACAGCTGCAAGGACCTTGCTTTTACATTGCCTTACATTAAACAAATATTAAGCCTTCATTTAGTTATTTTATTCCATAGGTTTCCCAGGATAACATGTTTAGATGAGTGCAGGTCCATAGAGATGCTGCTACTTCAGTGGTTATGTTTTCTATAGTTGTAAAATTGGGCAGTGAATGGAGAATCTAGAGTTCTCAGTTTCTGTAATATACAGTTGAGTTGGTTTTTCTTCTTTAGTTTTCCTCATATTCCCAAGAATAAGGCCTACAAGTAAGTGAAATGGGGAAAAGTCCTCACCAAAACCTTCTGTCCTTACTTTGCCACGCAGAACTGTATGGAATTATATCCCTTGTATAGAGAATTATAAGGGAATTGGTTAGGAATACAACTATGGTATGGATTAAACATTTTTTTTATCCATAATAAATAAGTTATATTTTTCTGAACAGAGTAAAGTAGAATTGACTAGGTTAAATAGAAGTACCTTAGAAAGCAAAGATTCATAACACATTAGGCTTTTATGCAACAAAGAACCATGTAACCTGAACCAACTCAACTACCCACAAATAAGTTATTTATATTTTTGCTGTAGAATTTGGACTGTTTCCACATATTCATTTCCAATAGTCTGGGAGCTTCTTTTTTAAGTGGTGATGAATTAATAACTTGCCTGCAAGTACATTTCCTAAAGAGTGAGAAAGACCTATTCAATTATTGTATTTATGGAAGGCCGCTGTATTTTTATGCATTGCACAATGCACAAGCGAATTCTTTGAATATGAGGAAACTTTACATAGGAATCATTGTACTGAATTTGCTTAGCAAATCTCTAATTCCAACCTGCCGATCAATATTACTTTGTGCATAACTATAATTTAATTTGTGGGCATAAAATGCCATATAATTATATGACAGGTCATATATTCTTCAGAACGATCACTCTAGTAGTTATAGGGATTTAGAGATTCTAAATAGATTAGCAAACCTAAACTTAGTAGTTTTAGACATTTATATGGTAGAACTTCAGCACTTCAGGAATGTCTGCTGATCATGGAAAGGAATGTGAGATGATACCACTGTTGATTCCTGGTGGTAGAATCTTATGCATGCAGACATATCTACTCATAAACCATTGAGTACAGATACTCTGTACAATTACTGATGAACTTGAAGTGCAATTGCTAAAATCAGCTTAGAACATGGTACTGGGTCCCAGATGTTATTGATTTTCAACCTCTATTGATCTATCACAGTGGTTGGGATTTTTGGGAGCTATAGCCTATTCTCCTCTAAGGAAACGAAGATTGGAAATCAATACTTGCAAAGAGACACCTTGAATATTAACTGTTTATTAGATAAAATGTGTCCATAAATTAAATTTCAATGAAAGACTGTGGTTATAGGTCCACCTGATGAAGATTCTTCACCTTGGTTACATCTGTAAAAAAAAAAGTTAATTTTTAATGTCTAGCTACCTATAAAAAAATCTTGAATCCTTGAAAAATCAGAGTGACAGTTTCTTCTCCAGATACCATATTTTTCTCTAATGTTATTCTCGTTGTTTCTAAGAAATATTGATGTCCACAATTTTCTCCTGTCAAAGGAGATCTCAAAGCTTCTTGACTATTTTTATGGTGCCTTGTTCACCTGAAGTAGACTGGAACATGTTTAGCCTTAGGCTGGGCCTGTCTTTTATCTCTGATCAGAGCAGTGATCATGATAAACAAGGATGTTCACAACTTTGGTACATAAGCTCAGGATAGGATCCTTCCTATCCACCCAACTCAGAATGTCTAACTGCTAATGATACCTTGTGCATAAATAAATATATATCTGCATATGTAAATAATTTGAAATCCAAAATCAGATTCCTGAAATGGGCATCTTTCTCTCCCTAGTGATGGGAATGCCCATTCAAATACCTTTGCTATTATGCAGCTAATATCTTTGGCAATGTACTGAAATACCACTTCTGTGTTTAGAAATAGCAGTTCGTAGCAAAATGTTTGTGTAAGCTTTTCTAATGGGACAAGGAAAGAAGCACTATCTCCTTCGATTGTTTTTATACAGTTTTGTGGTCATAATATGGATTGGCTAAAGATGTTTGGTCTAAAGTAAAGCAATATCAAATGTGTCGTTTTTCCACTTTAAGCAAATCCTAATAGAAAAGAGATAGAGAACAAAGCATCAGCTCTTGAATGCCATGAAATGTGTAAAGGAGAACATTTGGCATCCTTTAATAGCACCCAAGAGTGTGCTGGAAAATGCAGCAATCCAACACAGTGTTGATACACTGAGAATGACTTTTATTTTTCAAAGAAGTTGAAAATGTAATAGGGTGTGATGAACACAGTCAGTGGCAGAAGTAGCATGCAGAAATTGAGTAACATATCTCACAAAGCTTAGAATGGCAACATGGGTGTGAGGCACTCTGATTTACTTCGCACAATATTTCTAGTCCTAGAGGAATAATTTATGGGTATGTTTATCATTCAGCTCAGCCAATGTTCTATTGCAGGAATTCGTTTTTAGTTCTGAAGGGGCAAATGCATACAGTATTCTGTTTTGTTAATCACAACATGATGTAACATATCAAGCCTTAGAACTGGAGGAAAGCTTTTAGACTGGTCCCAATACAATTTAGAAAATTGGGAGACTGAGTATTCCTCAACAGTTGCCATTGATAGTTATTAAAAATAAGCCCCATAGTCAAATCCCTCAAATTTACTCTTATTTAAATTAAATCTATTCTCTGTATGAGAATAAGGCTCCTTTCTTTTTCACATGTCATAGTTCTTCAGGGTCCTATTTAATCCCTGATTAAATATTGAAATATTTCTCTTAGGAATTATTGATCTTCTCTCTTCCTTGCATGAACCTGTTACATTTTGATAACTTTTTTTTATAGTTCTTCAACCAAACAAAATACTTTATATAGGGTACCATCCTAGTACACAATAAGGTATAACTTATAACTTTTGGAGCTTGCAAAGTGTGCTAATGTTAAAGAAAACTGAAACTGTATTTGCCTTGAAATAACTACATTATATTATTGATGCATATTCAACTTCATATAATAACCAGTATTTGAAAATTATTAGTTTCAATCTCAATTCCTTTTTATATGCACTGCCGCCAGCTCTGGTACAATGCATCTGTTCATATGATTATTATTTTCCTAAACGTAGAAGTTTGTATTAGACTGATTGTTTTTCATTTCATTTCATACTCAGATCAGTTTCCTGTTTGGAAATAAAAAAGTTATTTTTTTTCCTGTAGGTAATCAATATGTTCCATATCAGGAAAGTATAAGTTTATATATCTCCTGCTATTCATATTATAGTTTTACCAAACTTTAAATTGTTGCAGGCCAGCTCATCTTATGACACATACAAACGTAACTAAGTTCAGCCTTTAATCATAAATCAAGTTTGGGAAAATGGAATGGTATGCTAAAATATGTCATATTGCCACTTTAGGAAATGAGTAATGATTTGATGAAAACCAAATACCTTTATTTATTACGCAGTACTTTGTATAAAATGTATAAATGTACATTTGAGCATATAGGTCATACATCTTATTTTCCCATTGAGTTAAGGGAGAGGCAGTTTTAAACATGAAAAGAAATAGCTTTGGATCACAGTGTTTTGTAGAGTGATTTTTTTTAGAGTGACAAGCCTGGATTTGCAATAAGCTCTGAGTTGTACCAAAACAGTAATGAACAACTAATGTCCTTAGGGACGGAGATTTTAACAATTCCTCTTCTAGCAGCCTCCAAAGTCATTTCTGATCTAAAACACAGTAGCTATGCCATTTTGACATGGGATTCATTCAAAAACTGAAATATAAGCTAAAAACTGAAATGTAAGGTAAGAAAATCCAGTCCTTCCTCATTTGGCCTTTGTCCACATCCAGCCACTGTGACACACACACACACACAGGGGTGGGATTCTACCAGTTCGCACCTATTTGCTAGAACCAGTTGTTAACATTCTAAGTAGTTCGGAGAACCGGTTGTTAGAAGAAATTACTGGCCTAATCCTGTAAGGAAGGCAGAAAGGAAACATTCTGGTGTTGCTTACAGAAACCGCCTCTCCGTTAACCCTACATTCTTGGCAGGACTAGGCTTCCTGTCTCAGGAACGTCTCTGGAGTTTTTTTTCTTCTCCTTTGCTAGTACTTTGCTTGTGTGGAGTGACCATTCAAAGTTACAGTGGCACTGAAAAAAATGACTTATGACCATTTTTCACACTTACGACTGTTGCAGCATCCTCACAGTCATGAGAGGCCAGGCGAGGAGATGCGTGCCTCGATGTGAGTGATGTTGAGTTGGCCACACCCAGCCAGCCACATGATCACCAAGCCATGTCCACCCAGTCACATAACAACCATCACCTAAGCCACACCCTGGTTATATTTGCTCACCTCTCACAAGTCTGAAAAAACAGTTAACCTATTTCTTAAGAGAGCAGAATTTCATAAATACATGGAGCTGTGCTGATTTTATCTGATTTTATTTTATTTTCCGTTAGAGGAGAAATTAGTAACTGGTGTCACTGGAAGTTTGGCCTTCTGGAGAAGAGACAGAGAAGAAAAAAAGATAAAATGTGGCTGCAAGTGCTTATCTCTGTACCAGTCCTACAAGATACACATACATACAAATGCCACATCTGATCTGCTATTACTCAATATTCAACTGCCGGCTCAACTATACTGTGTTTATACTCATGGATATTAATCTGCAGAACTAATGTAAAAGATGTAAAAACCAACCACACATGAATTTATATAGATGTTTCTTCCTTTAGAGTTTTAGATTTTTTTTCAAAAATATTATTTACTTACTAAGGTTCAGAAACAGTTTTTCCCAAGATTATTCCAAATCATTCCAATATAGACTCCCCAATTGGCTTTTAAAAGTTGAAATGCAACAAGGTGAATTATTTCTGGAAATTCAAGAAACTTTATATAAGAAAGATAAATTAAGTTGTTTATAACTATAAGATAAATGGTGTATTATAAAGCCATTATGAAGTCATAGTACTTTCCGATTATTTGATAACCAGAACAATATGCTTCGAAGTTCAAACTGTACTGAACTCAGAAAGTGTTCAGATTTAAAATACCTTGCATTTCCCTAATAATTCCAAAGAGATGAATTAAAGACATTTTTAAGCCTAAAAACCCGAAACACTGCCAATCGTAGGACATATCCCTGAGACATTTTAAATGTTGGTACAATGAATGGGTATAGATGTTGATAGTAGTTGTATGAATAACACTTTCCTTTTTATGTCTCATTTCTAAATTTCTAATGGGTATGTAGCATGCAGAATATAAAGAAAGCCTATAGAACCGTGACAGTGAACCCATGGCACACCTGCCGCAGGTGGCACGCAGAACCATTTGTGCTGGCATGCAAGCTCCAGGCAAACTTACCTCAATTGCATGTGCGCGCCTCACAGCTGGTTTTCGGCAGGTTTGAGGCCTGTTCCCAAAGGCTTGAGGAAGGCTTCTGCAGGCTTCTGCAGGCTGAAAACTAGCCCCGTTTGGTCACTTCCTGTTTTTCCGAAAATACCGGAAGTGACGAAATGGGGTAGTTTTTTGGCCTGCAGAAGCCTGCAGAAGCCTTCCTCAAGCCACTGGGATGCTAAAAAAGACCTCAAATCAGCCGAAAATCAGCTGTGAGGTGCAGTGCAGGTAAGGGGGCAATAGGGGGTAGGTGGGTGAGGGGATTGTGCGTCCATGCGTAGGCGACATAGGGGTGTGTGCATTGCCTTCTGGCTAGCACGCACACCATTTTTGACACAGGAGCCCAAAAAGGTTAACCACCACTGCTATAGAACATATGGTCATTCAGATTTTGGACACTTTTTTTCACCGCTTTCCTAAGGGGGCATGCATAGGTGCACCAATGTGCCTACTGTCCCTGTCCTATTGTTTCTTTTATTTTTCTTATATGTATCCATTATTTTTCTTATATGTATCCATGTATTCATAACTATGTTTTTACTTATACCTTTTATCTTGTAAGCAATTGACAAAATAAAATAAATAAATAAAACTAAAACTAACTCCCAGCAATCTTGATCATCGGTTGCGTTGGCTAAAATAATGGCTGTTCAGCTGAATTCAGGTCCAAAAATGAAAAGAATTTATCTGACATCACAATAAGCACTATAGTCATATTCCATAGTATAATAAAGTTAATTCTTCTCAATATGTTGTTCTCCACTGTATGAACAATACTGAATAAAAGAACGTTAACTTTAATTTGAAACAGAATTTTAAGGGAAAAGAGGCAATTTGAGTCAAAGTATTATTTATCGGTTATACCATTCCCCCTGTTTTACTTTGATTTTCCAAGGATGCCCAGTTACCAGCCGTTGTCTATAAAAGCCATTGAGCATGTGCATGCTGCTGTTTGAGGCTGTGCATTTGCATTTCCAGCTCCCTTTTATTTTTTTACAGAGAGCAACCTTAATGCTGCATTAAGGCAAATCTCCTGGCTGCAAGAGGGAAGCAAATAATACCTCAGAAACTTGATTGTGTTGTTGGCAGCCATACAAAAACAGCAGTAAACGTAATATATGTGGACTTCACCAAAGCATTTGATAGTGTCTCACAAAAACTTAGTTGGAAAATTCAATTAAATCGAATTGGCTCAGAGCAATGACTTGACACATGGTCCAGAATGGAGCCAAAACCCATTTTCAAATCCCGACGATACATTTTAATGTATTGACTTGTAAATGTCCTGGGGATTGTCTAGGTGCTTGGCCACAGTATTGTTTAGTGATTCAGCTTATGTCTTTATTACTTATTAGGGGAGACATGGTTCAGAAGAGAAATATTTGATTTGCAGATTTTTTAAAAAATGAGTAGAGACGTTAAAAGGAATCATGGGACAGAGTATTTTTTGATAATAAAAGCAATAAAGGTATTACACATTATGCCAAATTTTGCTCGTCAGTTATTGGTATTTTGCAGTAAACCTCAAGTAACTCACTGGCACAATTATTCAATTACTTCAAAAGGTCCAAAAAGATTTCAGTGCAGTTAAACTCTAAATGGCGTTCTGGTATTTGGGAGTGTAATTTTATATATAATTTTGTATATGCAATGAGAGAAAGTTCTATAGGACACAAGATTAGTAGCCTATTCACAAGGCCAAATATCTTATCCAAAGGGTTATTTAGAAAGATGCAATCCACAAAGAGTCAATGCAATTAAACTCTTAACACGATTCTGGTAATTGGGAGTATAATTTTATGCAGAATATCGTTTTATGCATATAATAAGAGGAACCTCTGTGCAACACAATTACATTATTATACCATTGGGCTAGGTTAAATATCCTATTATTTGTGAAGTGGATAGCCTTTTAAGTAGAGAAGGAAAGCAGGATTGTATTCTTTAGTCCAATTTTTCAGATCATCCTCAGATACCAGAAAATGGATAACACAAACAAAAAAAGTCTTCTTTTTTTGTTATCGGTTATTGCTATATATATTTAGGCTGTGTCCAATTGGAAAGCTGAGCTTGCTTTCTTTCCTTCCTTCCTTCCTTCCCTCCCTCCCTCCCTCCCTCCTTCCTTCCTTCCTTCCCTCCCTCCCTCTCCCTCTCTCTTTCTTAGTTTCCTAGTATGATTTGATTGCTTATTGTACCCTATGACTATCATTAAGTGTTGTACCTTATGATTCTTGACTCTTGATAAATGTATCTTTTCTTTTATGTATACTGAGAGCATGTGCACCAAAGACAAATTCCTTGTGTGTCCAATCACACTTGGCCAATAAAGAATTCTCTTCTCTTCTCTTCTCTTCTCTTCTCTTCTCTTCTCTTCTCTTCTCTTCTCTTCTCTTCTCTTCTCTTCTCTTCTCTTCTCTTCTCTTCTATCCTTCCTTCCTTCCTTCCTTCCTTCCTTCCTTCCTTCCTTCCTTCCTTCCTTCCTTCCTTCCTTCCTTCCTTCCTTCCTTCCTTCCTTCCTTCCTTCCTTCCTTTCTTTCTTTCTTTCTTTCTTTCTTTCTTTCTTTCTTTCTTTCTTTCTTTCTTTCTTTCTTTCTTTCTTTCTTCCTTCTTTCTTTTTCTCTCCTCTCCTTCATTCAATTGAATCAATTTATTAGCCACTTCATTCACTAATGAAACTTTAGGCAACATGAAAGGAGCAAACATTAGAGACAGATTGCAATAATAGAAAGCAGGAAATATGTCAAAATTGGGGAGGGAACAACATCTTAAAAACAATTAAGAACCAAGTGCGTAAATGACATTCTCCAGAAGTTGCTGAAAAAAATCAGGTATTTAAAGCTGCTTTGAATTCCAGCACACATAAAAAAGAATCTTAATACATACAGTTAGTTAACTTATGACCACAATGGGAATCAGAATTTCCATTACTAAGCAAAGCAGTTAAGTGAGTCACACCCAATTATATCACCTTTCCCATCGTTGTTAACGGAATCACTTTAGTTGTTAAATGAATCATGCAGTCTTTGAATATTGTAAGTTGAAGATTATCTTTATAGCCCTGGCTCTTAAGATACTACTTTACTTATATATTTGTTTCTTCAAAGCCTACTTTTCCATAAAAAAACCCATGAATACTCCAGTTATATAAGTCAAAGCAGTATTAATCAAATATGTGACACAAGTGATGGGATTCAAATTATTTACTGCTGGTTCTATGGGCATGGCCAGGTGGGCGTGGCCAGGTGGTCATGTGACTAGGAGGTCAAAAGTCTTTTTTTCTTTCAGACCACCCCTTTCTGCATCCTATTTTTGGCCTAGTGGGCTCAGAAGCCTCTTGGGAGCAAAATGGGGTATGGAGGTGCTACGCAACCCCTCCCTTGTGCCCGGTTTTTGGCCTACTGGGTGTCAGGGAAGTCTCCTGGGTGCTGAAAAAAGAAGCGTTTTGAAGCCTTTTGAGGTAAGTACAACAGTGAGAGAGATAAGCTGTGCCCTTCAATTTAGATTAGCTAGAAAGCAAGAAATCCAACGATTTCCTGCTTTCTAGCTAATCTAAATCATGCAGCACAGCTAATCGTTGGAAATACTGGTTCGGCCCAACCAGTAGCATTTTTTACTATCGGTTCAGGCAAACCAGGCTGAACCGCAGCATTTCACTTCTGATGTGACAGAAGTAGGGATTATTGCTGGTGGATTGGTACTACACCCATTCCATATTATTATTAAATTAAATAAAAATGGTAAAGAAGTTCCTGCGGATTTTAGTTGGCTAGTCATTGCCAACTATAGGGGACAGTGATCATCTCCATTTCAAGGTCATTGAGCCAGTGACATCCAATCTATTTAACTGTCATGTAGACAGCATGATTGTCACCGAGCATTGTTACCTTCTCACCGAAGCAATACCTATTTATCTACTTGCATTTGTATGCTTTCAAACTGCTAGATTGGCAGAAGCTGGGATAAGAACAGAAGCTCACCCCATTGTGTGGTTCTCAGGCCTTGAACTTGGGCTGCTTGCTTTCTATCTGACAAACCCAGCATCTTAACCACCAAGCCACCGCACCACCATTATATTAAATGGATTATTATAAAAAATGAATTATGCTAAATATCTGATTTAGAAATTACTATTCAATGAATGTTGACGGAACTAAAAATGATATGTACTTTTTTTATAAAAGGTCTAATCTTAGTGCTTTTCATGCCTTCAGCAATTAGATTGTAGTTTTTCTTTTTTATAGAACTTTTTTTAATAAGTTCAAGATAGCAGCACTAATTGTCGCATTAAATATTTGTAGCATGTGATAAAAGATCCATGTGTTTGAAATGTGTTTGAATATTAGTACCTCAGGTTGGTAGTGAGGCTGTTGGTTTGAGCTCTGAGATTGGCAATTTGGTTACAAATGTTTTGTCGCCATTCGAGGAGACATTGTTAGTGCATTTAGAATTGTGCTTATTGTCAGAACGCAGGTCTTTAAATACCTTTTTATGAGATGCAAATTAGTCTGAATGTTGTTTGTTCAGATATTTCTGAGTTATGATCTGATTTCTCTCTGATTGGCTGGCTAGTATTGCTGGGTTACAGTTTAGTACCGTCTATGTGAGGCAGATCAAGATTAGCGTTGTTTATCTGCATGCTTCTGAGTCATGGTTTGGTTTTGGCTTGTTTGATAGTTTGAGTTGCTGGCTGTTGTTATTGAGACATGGTCCGATTTCTTGTGAGCCAATGAGTTATAATTTACAATGAGGCATAGTGGGGTGCCTGCTTGTTTGTTTTTAAATGCTACCTTCGGGATCGTGGTTGATGCAGTTCTTTCGTTCTGAGCGATTGGTAGCCTGGCTCGATGTCAATGTATCTGTTTATTGACTTATTGGTGGAAAACCGGTTTTGAAGGTCTCTTTCTCCCCTTGATTTCGCCTGTGGTCGAAAATTTGAAAGCCTTTGGAGAGACCCAGTGTAATTGCTTTATTAGAAGGAACATATATAATCGGAAAATAGGGAATGTGTTCATGAGATCACAGGTTAGGAAGACTCACAACTTCAATATCCTTGAAAAATAGCTGTAGTGTAGTGATAGCAATCTACTTCTGCTTCCTTATCCTGTTGCACATCAGCAATGAAGAAAGCAAATATACTCAACGGCATGGGTAGAATTCAAATTTGTTAACAACCAGCTCTGTGGGCGTGGCTTAGTTGGTGGGCATGGCTTGGTGGTCATGTTATTGGCTGGGCGTGGCCAACTCGATATCACTCACATCGAGGCACGCATCTCCTCGCCTGGCCTCTCATGACTGTGGGGATGCTGCAACAGTCGTAAGTGTGAAAAATGGTCATAAGTCACTTTTTTCAGTGCCATTGTAACTTTGAATGGTCACTCCACACAAAGAGAGGAAAAAAACTCCAGAGAAGTTCCAGAGACAGGAAGTCTAGTCCTGCCAAGAATGTAATAACAGTTAACGGAGAGGCAGTTTCTGTAAGCAACACCAGAATGTTTTCTTCCTGCCTTCCTTACAGGATTAGGCCAGTAATTTCTTCTAACAACCGGTTCTCCGAACTGCTTAGAATGTTAACAACCGGTTCTAGCGAACAGGTGCGAACTGGTAGAATCCCACCCCTGCTCAACAGTGATTCAAAATATTACTCTAGTGCAATGTAACACAACATACTATGCAGCATGTGAAGAACAAAGCAGTCTAGTAGTAGGACTATGCAATAAACTTCCCTTTCAACATAATTTTTTGAACTTACTTAGATTGAGAAAATGTTTACACGTTGCAAAAAATTATGGTAATTTAATTATAATTGAACAAACTGTATTTTCTGGGTCTGTACAATAGACAGATCCATAAAACAGAACCATAGTGACTTGGTTTTCAGAGTATCCTAAGCATAGTTAATAGATTGTGTTTAACTGTGAACACAACATGTGAACTAAGTAAACATCAGGGTCCACATTAGATTCAGAACCAGAAAGTCCTGCATTTCCTAACCCAGTACTTTCTCATTCTAGTTCCTTTCTTTATCCTGACAATTGCTTTGATTTAGTACACGATATTTAAGATGAATGAAGCAGGCTTATCCAAATTAATTAAATATGTTGTGCAGCCTTAGAGAAGCCGGCCTTGAGTTATCATTGCTAAAATGGTCTCTATCTAAGTTGAGATGTTTCAGATTAAAAAGAAAAAAATCACTAAAGGAAAATTATTCCATTTTTGAACCACTTACCTTTTGTTGCAAGAGGAAAATGTTTTAAGCTGTTATATTCTTCATTTTCAAGTTTAGTCTTGCATTAAAGAAATGTGCAGTTTGTTCATAGTGTCCTTTATTACTTGCTTACGTCTGATGCATTGTTGTGTATGCTAGGCAAGAAGGAAACAATATCTTGAAAAGAAAATTTTAGTTTTTGTAATGACTTAATGAAAAATAAGTGAATAAAGGTCACTTTTTATTTGGCTTTTTAACAATGATCAAACTTTTAACATGGCTAGAAAGTTTATAAATAGAGTGTGAATCTCTTTTTCATCTTCCATGTAAAAATGACTCCTTCCTCAGTTGATATAAAGTTGTAATTAGACAGACAGACCTGTTTAAGATTCTTTTCCTAGTGAAAGAGAGTTTTCTTGACCTTGCTATGATGATAAAGGGGTAGTTTCATTGTGCCTCTTAGCAGTTTTAACTTTTCCCAGGTTAATTGATTAAGTTCTTTTTGACTCCTACTTAGCTTACAGATAGATTTTGCCCATGACAATGTTTGTAACCTGGGCTTTCAGGTCTCCTAATGGCCCACCCATGGTCACTGTAATGATATCCATTCACCTTGCTGCTTTTGCTTGTTCGATCAATCTTTTCTTCTCTTTTTAAAAAACTCTTTTTCAGCATTAGACAACTTCACCAGAAAGCTGTGACTTTGCATAATGTCTTCAAAGTAGGATAATGTAAATTTATCCTTTGTCCTTCAAGACAGAACTCTGGGTTAATTAGCTTGGTGATCCATCAGTTTGATTATTTGACTGCCCGTGACATTCTCAGGAATTTTCTTGATCACCAAAATTCAAAACTTGAATACTCTTCCTATCCTGCTTCTTCAAACTCCAACTTTCACTTCTACCCAGTACCACATACTATGACTTACACAATTCTCATCGTTGAAATTGTAGACATATCATGACGATTCAATTCAGTATCCAAGGCCTTCATGACTGTTCTACAAAGTGGTATATTTTTTGACTGCTTGTTCCTTTACTGTTGATGGTTGATCAACAATAGCTACAGACACTATCCACCAATTTGATATCTGCACTGTCAGTTCTAAGTCTTGTATTCTTTCTATTGTCATTAATGTGCCTTTCTCTATATTTAATTTCTGTCACATTTTTTCATTGTTCTCCTTGACTTTTATTATGGGATCTTGCAGATCTTTTGCATTTTATTTTTGGCAAGTGTCATCAGCATATTGATGTTTCTTCTTTCAGTTTTAAAATCACGATTGCTCATCTTTTTCCAATGAAACTTTCCTTAATATATAATCAGCATGAAGTTTGAATTAATAAGGAGAGAATATACAGCCTTGTTCCACTCTTGTGTCAACATGAAACTTATCTTTTTCACCATATTTTCCCCCATTTTAACAAAGTTATTAACTAATGGTGAAAGTGGAAAAAATGAATCAGGAGAAGTTCCTTGGCTATAGAGGTGAAACACTGAAGGATGCTATTAATTTATTGACAGTTTCATTTTCAATTGCAATGAAGTTTTGATGTTTTGCTAGGACCAAGTTTGTCACTTCCCCTGTCTTTCTTTACCGTTTCTGCTGAAATGAGATTTTTGCACTTGATTAGACTTGTGTCATGCAAACAAGAGGGAAAGGAATACATTTTGAGGAACCTTGATGTATCAGCTTGTGAGAGTAACAACTTTTTTTATTCGATGTATATACACGGGAAGGGAACAAATAGAATTTCTTCAGAAATTGAGAAATTTCTTCAGAAAAGTAAGGTTGCCCCTACTGTATGTTTTCATAATTCAAAAGTTATGATGTTTTCAAACCTATTGTCATCATTTTCAACTTTATATATGAGCTCTAGTTTATGAAGTAAGATTAGCCAAAATGAATCTTTAAAATTTCATTTATTTTAATGAGGAACACATTCGTTTTTTTAGTTAATTCAGACTTTGGGTTGTTTTGAAATACTTTATACACCTAGAAATCATTTTCATAATTTTGAATTACATCATTAAATGTCCATCTGTCAAATTCACATAGGGGTTATCTACACTATCCACAATTTAATTTGAAACCCGATTTATTTTTCTTTCTTTCATAATTTAGTATGAAACTGCACAAAAGACAGGAAATGGCAGCCAATTTACATTATGGACTTGGTTTTTTTTGCCAACAGTGAGAAATACTGTAAGTACGGGGGGGTGGGGAATTGCACCATAATTTATGAGCAGTAAAATTATATTAATTTAGCAGTAAACTCTAGAATGAGATATCTCACCTTTTGCTTTACACTATTGTGATCTCTGGATTATTACACACCAACTTGTTTTATAACCAGTTCTTCTAGATAAACAGTTGATACCTATTATTATTTGGAAAGAAACAGGAATATATTGCCCTCTAGTGCTGAAAAAAAATCCATTTCGAAAACCAAATGGGGTTTAATTTAAAAATTCAGAATGTGTTTCCTAACAATATGCAAATAAATTTTTGTTGTTGCTCCTGCTGCTGATCTTGCAAGGACAACTGATGGGTTGATTTGGGCAGCACATATCCCTAATGTGATTGTAAACCCAAAGTCTTGCATGTGATTTGATAAACTTCAGGAGTTAGGTTGCAGTTATTTATCATTGTCACCGTTGAACTGCATCCTTGTGTTTTTCTTCTTTGATTGATCTATAATTCAGTATAAAAAAAGCACTGGAAACAGTAATGCTCAGTAAACAACTTATAAGAAGTTTGAAATATTCAGGCTTGTGCTATCAATTGTAGACTAATTAAAATTTTACTACCAACAGTGGAAATATCTATTTCCGATTAAATTTTCTTTATTTCCTCGCAAAATTGGAAGTATATCTTAAATATGAATAGGATTGGATGTATAGTGCAAAGTTGCCTCAGAAATGATACTCAAAGCATGTTCATCAAAATGATGTGTCAAATGGAAGGTAATCAATAGTCCTGAACTCTCTAACCCTTCAAACATTTGTATTAAAGGCTTCTAAACAAAGTAAGGATTAAAATGTGTAGTCTAAATATCCCTTTACAAATCTATAGTTACAGAGTTGATTAAACATTATGACATGTAACATACACAAATAATGCAATAATATAATAATTGGCTCTTTTGGGATCTTTTATTAAATGATCAGATTTACCCATTTCAATGATGATACATCTGAAGTTTCTTGTTGGGAGAGGCAGCTGATGAAGAAATTATACCTGCTAGGTTTTATGGGTGATGCCCTGGGAGATTATGGCCTTAAGGACGCCCAATTTAGGGTAGTCCAGCGGACATTGACTTGCAATATCTACGAGCCAGAGCTAACAAAACTTGCTCCCCTCTGATCTTCAGCCAATTTAATAATTACGGACTGAGGATGGCTTCCTATTTTTACACTCTAACCATTCCCAAGTATAGAAGAGCTTTCTCTCTAGCCGCTTTAATGTCTTGCCCTCAGCACTACTAGACGGGCGATTTAAGAGGCTCCCGATTAACGAGAGGCTATGCCCCTGTGACAGAGCTGAGGTTGAAACTGTGGAGCATGTCCTATTATATTGTCCTATGTGTAACGCAGGCAGATCTAAGTTACTGTCTGTCCTTGGAACAGACCCTTCTAGACCCAATGTTAGCAATTTGTTCTTATATTGTCTAGGGGATGGCTCCTCATACAGTATTTCTCAGGTTTCCAAATACTTTTTAAGAGCTGTAACCATCAGAGGAGAATGCTGTAATTTCCCTTAGTCAAGTTTTTGGTGACCAATTATTCATGATTAATTTTCCCATGTTCTTTCTTTGTTGTATTTATGTTTTGGTCCGTGACCATAAATAAAGTGTGTGTGTGTATATATATATATATATATATACTTTGTATTATATGGTGTAGTGGCAATAACAACTGCCTCACATGTAATACTTCCCTGGTTCGAATCCCAGTAAGGGTATGGCTAGCTGAAGAGAGCTAACTAGCTCGAAATAGATCTATACTAGTCTCCCTTATTTATTATTTAAAAATTATCAGCTTAAAAACCTTACATATATATATATATATATATATATATATATATATATATATATATATATATATTTATATTTATATTTATATATATATAAAATACATCTGAAGTTATTAAAATTTATATTTTTATTTTCTAAAACTGTTAAAATTACCTCAATACACACCCTATAGAACCGAAAACCAGAGTATGGTGGTTTATTACAAATCAGGATTAGTTAATAAAAGCACAACACCACAGGTACCAAGTCCAAGTTTCTGATATTTGATAATAGTAAGTCAAGCATGATTTAGGTTAATCATCAAAATTAAAGAGAATACCATGGGGAAGTTTATTCCCACAACACTGAGCATAAATCATATAGGAGTGTTATATGAAAGTATTTTATAGTGGTTGAAGTGCTGGCCTAGAAATCAGGAGACTGGGTTCTAGGCCTGCTTTAGACATGAAAGTCAGTCACCTTCTCTCAGCCCAACCCACCTCACAGGATGATTTATGTGGAGAAAACAGGAGGTGGGAGTATTAGGTATGTTTGTTATCTTATATTGACCAAAATGTAGAAAAATAGAATAAAAATTTAATATTCATATAGCTGTATTTGACTACAGATTACATAAATCTTACATGCTTATCATTATGTTATTTTTTATTCCACTTCTCATTCCTTAAGATGCTATTTTGCTTTAAAACTATTTCACAGAAACCTGGCAATTTTGGCAGAAACCTGCCAAAGTGTGGCAGTTTTGCATTGATTTAATTATGATGTGGCCAAAAATATAAATCTGCATGTTCATATTTAATTGCAGAAAATCATTTAGATCAGGGGCATCAAACTCAAAGCCTGGGAGTCAGATCCGGCCCACAGGGTGCTTAGAAACGATAGAAACAGTGAGGGACTAACCCGTGGTGCCTCTGCCAGTGAAAATGGGCTCCTGAGCTCCATTTCCAGCAGTGACGGCCTCCTGCAACCTTCTGCAAGTGAAAATGGAGCTTGGAAGGGCCACATGACCTTCTTGAGCTCAGTTTTTGTTAGAGAGGGTTGCTGGAGGCCATTACAGCCGTAAACTGATCTCAGGAGCCTGTTTTTGCTGACAAAGCGCTTAGACCACCCACAGGTGACCGCAACATGAGTGACATTGAGTTGGCCATGCCCATTCTGGCCACACACACACACACACACACACGGTCAACCACAACCCTGATGCACCCCTCAATTAAATTGAGTTTGATACCCTAATTTAGATGGTTTGTAGCCTTTTTTTGCTTCCTACACTTCAATTATATCTAAGAAAAGGTCTCATGGGCAGCTGCATTAGGTTTTTCTAGTAGTTGTGGCTATTCATCCTATCATGAGGGACTCTTTTGGAAGATCTAAGGCAGAAGCTGGGGCAGTCATCTCAAAGCCTTGGCCAAGCCTTGGTGAATATACTAGAGGACTTAAGGACCCTGAAACATCTGAGATGCTGCTCCTACGGTGAGAGCCTGGGAATAGCTTGTTGTGTTATTGGTGGATACTTGGGGCCTTCACCCAGAGTGAAAGTCAGGTGGATACATTGGGTGAGTCTATCTTCCCTATGGCTGGCCAGTGAGAGGGGTCAACTTAGGAGGAGGGACATGTGTATGGCAGGGAGAAAGATGGGAGCCCCGTTGAAACTGAGAGCTTGAACGATAGTGACATCGGTGACAGAGCCCCCTGCCCTGAGAGGAGGGAGTCTTAATAACATGAATTCTGATACCTGAAAATATAAATTTATATAAAAAGTCAGCTGATGGACCTTATTATTGTGTCTCATAAAATATGAGAATTATCATGAATTGTGCTTTTATGTAGCATGATAAATATAGGCCTGAAGTAAATAACAAGTGATTTGGATAACAATTGTAAATGATAAGCATGTTCTTCACACATAAATTTTACCAGGAAGTTATCTCCCTGTCATCTTTTCTCTTGGAATCAATAAAAATGTTCATAGGTGGGATTTATTTTTCTTTTAATAGAAGTTACTAGCTTATTTAATTAACACATTTTAATTGCTGTATGGATTTTCTTAACCTACTCTATTTTCTCACTTTGTTGCAGATAATGCTAAGTGTCTTCTCCATTGATTATTGGCAACTTGTGCAGTCAAAGAACACAGCTTTCAATACAAATTGCCACCTCTTTGGACTTTCAGTATCTGGAATTTCATAGCCTTCACCTTTTCCCCAATACATGAATTGCAATGGTCACATGAATATTTGGAGAATGGTATTAATACCATCTCGTGGTCTATTTATCATGGCACTTTAAAAGGAAGAAGCCAATTGTTGGAAGTTTGGGGTGAGATGAAACAGAAGAAACACACTCCTGCAACAAAACAAAACAAAATGAAGATGAATCTGATCATGAAACTTCGTAGGAGTTTCCGAACACTCGTAATTCTCTTAGCCACCTTCTGCTTGGTGAGCATAGTCATTTCTGCTTACTACTTGTATACAGGTCACAAGCAAGAAATTGCCCTCACTGATACCACAGGAGAGATGGAGTGTGAAGATCTTTTGCCCTATAGAACACTAGAACTTAAAACAGTGAAGCCAATCGATCCTACTAGGACTGATGCTACGGTATTGCTTTTTGTTGAAAGTCAATACTCTCAACTTGGTCAAGACATCATTGCCATCCTGGAGTCTAGTCGGTTTCAGTATCATATGGTGATTGCATCTGGGAAAGGAGATATCCCACCCCTGGCTGATAATGGCAAAGGGAAATATATCCTTATAGTATATGAAAATATTTTGAAATACACATCCATGGATTCATGGAACAGAGAACTCCTGGAAAAATACTGTGTGGAATACAGTGTTGGCATAATTGGTTTTCATAAAGCCAATGAGAATAGTTTGTCAAGTACTCAGCTCAAAGGATTCCCATTACATCTTTACAACAATATAGCTCTGCAGGATTGCTTAGTAAACCCCCAGTCCCCTCTATTGCATATAACCAAAGCTCCAAGGGTTAAAAAAGGCCCATTACCTGGCGATGACTGGACTGTTTTCCAATATAACCACTCTACTTATCAACCAGTGCTTTTAACGGAATTTCAAGCTTCCAAATTATTCCCAGCATCGCTTCCAAAGCTTAATCTTTATGCTACAGTGATTCAGGACCTGGGACTTCATGATGGAATTCAAAGAGTCCTTTTTGGAAACAACTTGAACTTTTGGCTACACAAACTTATTTTTATAGATGCCATCTCCTTCTTGACAGGAAAAAGGCTTACATTATCCTTGGACAGATACATTCTTGTTGACATCGATGACATCTTTGTTGGAAAAGAAGGAACAAGGATGAATGTAAAAGATGTGAAGGTAAGATGAGAATTTATGAGGTCTTCTCTCTGACACATTTCTAACAGCCAAATCATCAGAGTCCTGGAATTCTTCTCAATTCTATATCTTCAGTTTTGCACACATCCTCCTTACAATTACTAAAAGAATGAAAGCTAGATGTTTAAAATATTATGCTGTTCAAAATTATGACAGACCTTACTAAGGCTACCTACAACCTGTTTTAAAGTTACTGACCCTTCAGTCATTGAGCCCTTATGACCAACTGTAGGGATGCTGCAGGTTCACCTATCTATCCATCCCACCCCACTGGTTCCGGTAGCCAGTCATCAACTTGGGAGATTAGGATGACTACAGCACACAAGAATCAGCTGGAGCTTACAGCTTTCTTCTTACCTAACAACCTAGGGGAGCTCAGGCCACCTGGAGGTTGCAAGCCCCCAGCAATCCAGGAGATCCAGTTGGGTTCCCAAGATGCAAGAAGTGGTACATGGAGAGCTTCGTGGAGTGGAGAACACCCCTGGGAGGCATGGGACAGACCTGTGCTAGGACTCCCAGACCATTCCTTAATCTGAGGGTCTCCAAATTCCACTTAATAAACTGTGGGGGGACAGCAGAGATGGGGGCTGTTAAGTAAGGCAATCACATGACTTCTGACTATCATGGGCAGAGACCATTATGGTTGTAACTTGAGGACTCCCTGTATTTTCCTTTGGAGATTCTGCTAAATCACTTTCTAAACAGGAAGTAAATTAAATAGAATTATTGAAAACCAGACAATCTATAACACCAAAGCCTCCTTCAGGAACTTGAACACTTTTTATAAACTGACATTAGGCAAGTAATTAGATTGGGGGATTTGTGATAGTCATTTCCATCATAATACTCTTTCTCTCTAGGCCTAGTTTCTTAGCATCTTTTCTGTTTTAGAAATGACAGGCAGAAATCTATCCTGTTCCCCTTACACATTTTATATCAAACTAAAGAACTTCATACTATTTTAGCTATAATTTTTAACTGTTGGTTGCGGTTTTGAATTTTGAGTAATACTATTTTTTTAATATTTTTAACATACTTTAGTACATTTGTCTTAAACATGTTTAAATTACATGGGAAAAATACACACACATACAGTATACATTAATACTATACCATACATCTTATTTATTTTTCTACAATACTAAACTTGTAGTTTAACAGTAAATACATTTAGTAGCAAGTCGTAGTAAGATGTTATAAAAGTATGTAAGGATTATCTAAATGAGGATCAGCAGTTGCATCATAATGTAAGTGTATAATCCCTATCCTGTTAAACCAAGGCCTTATTTGGGCTGGGAAGGATACAACCGGAAGTGAAAAGCCCAATAAATCAAAACAGTGAATTTACCTCTGGAGAAATGAAGTAAAGCTATCCAACAAAGTAAGGTGAATCAGGAACACTGATTATGACCTCCTTGTTGTTCAATTTCAATATTAATGGTACTGTTGCAGTCCTTACTAAGCTTTACCACCCAAATCTTGCCAATCAATTTATTTCTGTTCTTTTTTTGTAGATTTTGTAGTTGCATTACCAAATCAACAATTGAAGTTGCTCTTGAAATTAACTATTCGAAAATAAGGTTTTAGTCTTTTCTAGAAAGCATTTTAAGTCCCCTCCTAAGGCCAGATATTAAGTTAAGAATTTAAAGCATGCATATTGAAATCTCAAATTGCCAGATTAATCAATCGAGCAACTCTATAGAAAGGACCCAAAAGCCTCTCACATAATCCTTAAATATGTGTGCCATCAGGGCAACAATTATATTACTGCAGCAATTAAATTATATAAAGCTTAAATTATATTTGTTGTTAGATATTGTGATCAGCTCTGTCTATAATTTGGAAAGTGATCCATCTAAATTTCTAAAGTATATACTCCATATCCTCACTCAACCTCACATACTCTTATTTACTTAGAGGGTGATGTTTCTTGAGGCATTCTAAGAATTTGACCTGACAGATTTTGCTGGAATTGGATTAATTTTTATATTTAAAAAGGGAGTGGGATATTTCTGAATCTTAATTCTTTCTACTATTGGTTTCAGATGTTTTTTTTTTTTTTTCATTTTTCTGTATATGTATAATAGACTAGCTCTATACCGGTTCTTCGCTATGAAATTATGTGATCGGGTTTAGTTTTTGGGGAGGAAAATAAGGGAATTTTTTTTTTGCCTCTGCCTACCAGCATCCATCAGTATTCATCTGGCTAGTGTCCTGTCAGTGTATGAAAGAGTTGAGGTCTGTTTGGAAACTGAAATATGGAAACTGAAACAGTATTTGCTGTGTGAGCGAGGAGACAGCAAGGAATCTAGGCGTGGCGTAGCTCAACTGTTCTGTACTAAAGCTGGTTGCTACTATGAAATTGAAACTGAAACTCCTCTACTTGTGTTTTGCATTTGGAACAGATTTCTTTTCAGGTGGGGAGGAGGAGTAGAACTCCTTAGCATCAGAGCGTGTTAATAATAATATACGAAATACTAATGCTCTGATGGTCATTTCGAAAAATCCTTGATATATTTCTAATGAGAAGTCCTCAGTCTTCAGATCCTAGCCCTAGACCCTGCTTTCGGGAACCAGTCTCTACTATCTCTCTTGCCACTGTTTATCTTCCAGAGAGATCCTCACTTGGAGTCTACCCACAATTTTCAATGTATGTGAGAGGACTTCTTCACTCTGTATTCCTTTTCAACTAATTAAAGGAACAGATGCAAATTATTTCAAATTCCTGGCTATGTAACATAGTGGCACATAGCTAGAGCACTTTTTCCCTCCGGAAAGATAATCTGTCTCATGAGATAAACAAAATCAAGCTTTGTTTCTTTTTTTAAAAATGTTAAAATCTTTTTTTTAGGTTTAAATATTAAACATTATTTATTTATGTATCTGGTCACCCATTTGCCAATTAACTTTGGATGGATTGTCAAATTTAAACATTAAAGGCAAAAAAATACATCAGTCATAAAAAGCCAGACATTAAAACTTATGTCAGGATCAATTATTCATAAAATTCACTAACATTTGGGTCCAGTGCTGAAGGAAAAAGCCAGTTCGTAAGAACCTTTCTAAATACAGGTAGTCCTTGACTTACGACCATGATTAAGTTTAAAATGTATATTGCTATGTGAGAAATTTGTTAAGTGCGTTTTTCCCTGTTTTATGACTTTTCTTGCAACATTTCTTAAGTGAATCACTGTGTGATTCCAGCAGTTACCCCAATTAAATAGAATAGAATAGAATAGAATAGAATAGAATAGAATAGAATACTTTATTGGCCAAGTGTGATTGGACACACAAGGAATTTGTCTCAGTGTAAATACTCTCAGTATACAGAAAGAAAGGATACATTCGTTAAGAATCAAGAATCATAACGTACAACACTTAATGATAGTCATAGGGTACAATCAACAATCAAATCATACTAGGAAACAGTCCATATAAATCCTAAGGATACAAGCAACAAAGTTACAGTCCTACAATCACAAGTGGGAGGGGATGGGTGATAAGGAGTGATGAGAAGATTAACAGAATTAACAGGACTCATCTATCTGGGTGATAAGGAGTGATGAGAAGATTAACAGAATAGTAGTACACACTTTGTAAATAGTTGAACAGTGTTGAGGGAATTAGTTGTTTAGCAGAGTGATGGCATTCGGGAAAAAACCTAAAAACCTGTCTAGTTGCTCCAATGTGCAGTGCTCTATAATGTTGTCTTGAGGGAAGGAGTTGAAACAGTTTATTTCCGGGATGTGAGAGGACTGTGAATATTTTCACAGCCCTCTTTTTGACTCGTGCAGTATACAGGTCCTTGATTGAAGGCAGGTGGGTAGTAATTGTTTTTTCTGCAGTCCTAATTATTCTCTGAAGTCTGTGTCTGTCCTGTTGGTCCTGTCCTGTCAGTCTCGAGCCAAACTTCCAAAACTTCCAAAGGATTTATTGGGAGTTAACATGTCCGGCACTGCCTGGGTGTAGTTGATTCTGAGACATAAAATTCATTGTCACCCTTGACCCTGGTTTTCCTCCCACCCCCTGGTGTATCATAATTCATATTCTCCAATGGGACACATCCATAGCCAAGTCATCAATCATATTCTCCAGTTAGAATTTTGCACAGCATGAATTTCAGTCACCTAGTTACTATCTTTGAAAACATTTATGGAATGCCCTTTTGCTACCACACTGCTCTTTCAAACCTCTTCCTTTTCTGTTGGCAAGTCTAAATAGACCATAGAAAATATTTTATGAGCTGACACACTGCAGTTGTTAAATTAGTCACACCGCTGTTAAGTGAATGGAACACCCGGTCATGGGTCAATTTTTTCAGCACCATTGTCACTTTGAACAATCACTAAAAAGAAAGGTTGTAAGTCAAGGATTACCTGTAAACCATACGTTTAGTGAAAATTATCTGGAAAAAAAATCTTACTAATTATTTTGTAGAAAACTTGCTAATTGCTATTTTAGCAGGAACAAACCAGAGGTGGTATTCAGCAGGTTCTGACCAGTTCTGAAGAACCTGTAGCGGAAATTTTGAGTAGTTCGGAGAACCGGCAAATACCGCTTCTGACTGGAGATTTTACAGTATCTTTCTCCTGCCACGACCACCAAGCCACGCCCACAGAACCGGTAGTAAAAAAAATTTGAATCCTACCACTGGAACAAACCTAGATTGAAGTAATGCATGAATCTAGTTCTCACTAATAAATGCAATGGTTGATCAATAGTTGATTAATCTCATTCATTATATATATCTCATAATTATATATGTTTGTATGGAGAAAAGCAATAAGCAGTGAGCATTATGAGGAGCAAGAATTGTTGCCCCTACTATAACACAACACAAACTGATCTTGAGTTTGAGTTTACCCACCAACCTTCCCTTTTTTTGGAAATCACTTTTTTTAAAAAAATGTCTGTCAAATTATTCTACTAGTAGTGGTGGTGTATAAAGGCTCGTTGGGTTTTCAGCAACAAAAATGTTCAACTTCTAATTGTAAATAGCCAAGAATTTTAATTTAATCTTAATGATTGCTGTGAGATATAAATTTCTTAGAAAAAAGTACCATTTGGAAGCAGAATTCTTGCTTAACAACTATTTAAACTTACAAGAGATTCAGAAAAAAATACTTATGACCCATCCTTGAAATTAAAACTGCTGCATCATCCCATGGTCACATTATGTAATAGATAACAGATAATCAGAGTTGGAAGGGATCTTGTAGGTCATCTAGTCCAACCCCCCGCCCAATGGAGACCCTACACCATTTCTAACAAATGGCGGTTCAATCTCTTCTTGAAAGTTTCAAGTGATGATGTTCCCACAATTTCTGAGGGCAAGCTGTTCACATGATTGCATTTTGGGTGCTTTGCACCCTATCTGCAGTTGTGACTATTTGCCAAAGGTCCTGGAATCATGTGATCATCAATTGCAATCTTCTCTGCTGGCTTCCCCAGAAAGTCAGTGGGAAAGCCGACAAGGAAAGTTACGAGCTGCTTCTTCGTTCCTCCATTCATAGTGGATGAGATACTTCTATTGGGTACTGGAGAAACAAATATCTTTTATGTCACTACATTTTTTTTTTGTCTGCTAAGCTTCCAGAATCTACCAGAATTGTTATCATGTTTCTATAGTAACCAAGATATGAGTGTCTTGTGATGTTTGATTTACTGTGCATGCTTGCAGGGGAGGAGTTTTACTTTACTTTCTTTTCTTTTCTTTCTTTTTCTGTACTCCTTAGATTGTAATTCCTAGTTATGTTTAATAAAAGTATACTGGCAAAGAAAAGCACGGTCCACCTCCTCTAATTTATGAAAGCTGATTTTTTCGCTTTGACATTTTGGATGTCTTATTTTCTCTAGCCCAGTGCCAGAGTTCCCCTTCTTGCACAGAAGGGAATTCGATATTGGACTGGAGAAAGCACCCCAAAGATCTGAGTTTCTTTCCAATTTTTCTACTGTTAAGAAAGATAATATTCGCTTGCCAGCCATACAAGTTTTTTCCAGACTTTCTACCCATCCGGAATATCACATTTTCTAGCTTTCTGATTGGACATGCAATGTTTCTGAAGGGTAGAAAGTCTAGCACGCACACCGGAGGGAAGTCACTGTGCTGGGCCAGGGAAAGGAAGCTTTCGATTTCAGGATCTGAGCTTCCTTTCTCCAGTCTAGCATGGTGATTCTCTTCCACCTATAGAAGAGAAAGGAAGATCTGTGGTGGACCAGTAAAGCAAAACTCAGATCTTTGGGATCCAAACTTCTATTCTCTGACTCAGCATAGGAATTCCCTTTTTTGCACAGCTACTTGCCCTCTTTCAGCATGCAGCTTTTTGGCTCCCATCTGCCTAACAACCCACAGGGTCACTTAGCAACCACAACTGGGAGGGCCAAGATTACAACCATTGAATGAAGCAGTAATGTACACACTGTGCTTAACAACAGCCACAACTGGGAGGGAGCAGTAACGTAGACACCTCACTTAACAACAAAAACAACTTACAACCAAAACTCTAGGCCCAATTCTAAGTCAAGGGCTTACCCAGGGGTGGGATTCTACCAGTTTGGACTGGTTTGAGCAAACCGGATATTACGTTTTCATCTGGTTCGCTGAACCAGTATTTCAGCTTACCAGCTGACCTTGCCCGACCCTCCCAGGAGTTTCCACACAATACAGGTAAGCATAGAATCTGCATGGAGGATCTAGGAGGGGGGGAAATGGGCCTTCTGGAAGTCCAGAAACGGGCCTGTTTCCAGCTTCTAGAAAGCCTCAAGAGCCTGGGGGATGCTGTTTTCACCCTCCCAGAAGGCCGGGGGAAGCCTCTGGACCCTTGGAAGGGTGAAAAACGACCGTCCCAAACATTCCAGTAGGCCAAGCCAACCATGGCCATGCCCACCCAGCAACTGGGCAGCAAACCGATTGCTGGGATTTTTGAATCCTACCCCTAGGCTTACCTGTAGATATATAGGCAATATCATATGGTATAAGAGCAGGGGTGGGATTCAAATTTTTTAACAACTGGTTCTGTGGATGTGGCTTAGGTGGTAGGCGTGACTTGATAGTCATGTGACTGGCTGGGTGTGGCCAACTCAATATCAGTCACTTCAAAGCACGCATCTCCTCGCCTGGCCTCTCATGACTGTGGGGATGCTGCAACAGTCGTAAGTGTGAAAAACGGTCATAAGTCATTTTTTCAGTGCCATTGTAACTTTGAATGGTCACTCCACACAAGCAAAATACCAGCAAAGGAGGGGAAAAATAATTCCAGAGACGTTCCTGAGACAGGAAGTCTAGTCCTCCCAAGAATGTAATAAGGGTTAACGGAGAGGCAGTTTCTGTAAGCAACACCAGAATGTTTCCTTCCTGCCTTCCTTACAGGATTAGGCCAGTCATTTCTTCTAACAACCGGTTCTCTGAACTGCTTAGAATGTTAACAACCGGTTCTAGCGAATAGGTGCGAATCGGTAGAATCCCACCCCTGTATAAGATTGTCCTTTTTGCTGTTGTATACATCATCCCCATCCATCAAATTGTACATGCGTGCAGAAGAGGAAAAGGCTCGTTGTACCCCATTACCCATCTCTGTTTTACCATTATATACAAAACAAAGGTTAAAGCTGGAAATCATAACAGGTAATTTCCTTTGGGACTCTCCCTACTAATTATTAGTATTATTTCCAGGGGCTGTGAAAAAAATTATATGCCTTTTGCTGTAGAGATACAGCTGGTGGAGATGCTATTATTAAGTCTTCTGCCCTTTTATCTCTTGACTGTTTGGTTATTATTTACGGCAAGATTTATAAGGCTACACAACTCAACAGCATGACTCTGGGCGGCATACAGCATAAAAAAAAAAATAACAACTTTCTATCATCTCCTAGACTACCAAGCAACATATCAAAACAACCAAAATTGATCACTCAGCTGGCCCCAAGTGCCTGGAAGAATGCCAGTTGCTCATCTTTCTTTCCTTCTGCTTTTGCCCATTTCGCTAGTTAAGTGTTATTGATGTGTGCTGATGTTTAATAAATAACCATCGCCAAATATATATATATAAATATATATATATATATATATATATATATATATATATATATATGTGTGTAAGGTTTTTAAGCTGATAATTTTTTTTTTAAATAATAAATAAGGGAGACTAGTATAGATCTATTTCGAGCTAGTTAGCTCTCTTCAGCTAGCCATACCCTTACTGGGATTCGAACCAGGGAAGTATTACATGTGAGGCAGTTGTAATTGCCTCTACACCACTGGCTCTCTCCTTATCAGCTCAGGCAGGGGAATAAGTATATACTTTGTATTACAACACCCTGTTA
Source organism: Bungarus multicinctus (assembly GCA_023653725.1). Lineage (NCBI taxonomy): Eukaryota > Metazoa > Chordata > Lepidosauria > Squamata > Elapidae > Bungarus > Bungarus multicinctus. Next base: position 68,402,942 of record CM042849.1, read on the forward strand.
AGCCCCAATTAAGGGAGAAAGCATACTGCTTTCTTTTCTGTCTTTCGGCTCATCACCAGAGACCATACCGACAGAAAGCTATTTGTTTCGTTGCCTTTTGTTTACATGTGTGTAAGGTTTTTAAGCTGATAATTTTTTTTTTTAAATAATAAATAAGGGAGACTAGTATAGATCTATTTCGAGCTAGTTAGCTCTCTTCAGCTAGCCATACCCTTACTGGGATTCGAACCAGGGAAGTATTACATGTGAGGCAGTTGTAATTGCCTCTACACCACTGGCTCTCTCCTTATCAGCTCAGGCAGGGGAATAAGTATATACTTTGTATTACAACACCCTGTTAAGCCCCAATTAAGGGAGAAAGCATACTGCTTTCTTTTCTGTCTTTCGGCTCATCACCAGAGACCATACCGACAGAAAGCTATTTGTTTCGTTGCCTTTTGTTTACATGTGTGTAAGGTTTTTAAGCTGATAATTTTTTTTTTTAAATAATAAATAAGGGAGACTAGTATAGATCTATTTCGAGCTAGTTAGCTCTCTTCAGCTAGCCATACCCTTACTGGGATTCGAACCAGGGAAGTATTACATGTGAGGCAGTTGTAATTGCCTCTACACCACTGGCTCTCTCCTTATCAGCTCAGGCAGGGGAATAAGTATATACTTTGTATTACAACACCCTGTTAAGCCCCAATTAAGGGAGAAAGCATACTGCTTTCTTTTCTGTCTTTCGGCTCATCACCAGAGACCATACCGACAGAAAGCTATTTGTTTCGTTGCCTTTTGTTTACATGTGTGTAAGGTTTTTAAGCTGATAATTTTTTTTTTAAATAATAAATAAGGGAGACTAGTATAGATCTATTTCGAGCTAGTTAGCTCTCTTCAGCTAGCCATACCCTTACTGGGATTCGAACCAGGGAAGTATTACATGTGAGGCAGTTGTAATTGCCTCTACACCACTGGCTCTCTCCTTATCAGCTCAGGCAGGGGAATAAGTATATACTTTGTATTACAACACCCTGTTAAGCCCCAATTAAGGGAGAAAGCATACTGCTTTCTTTTCTGTCTTTCGGCTCATCACCAGAGACCATACCGACAGAAAGCTATTTGTTTCGTTGCCTTTTGTTTACATGTGTGTAAGGTTTTTAAGCTGATAATTTTTTTTTAAATAATAAATAAGGGAGACTAGTATAGATCTATTTCGAGCTAGTTAGCTCTCTTCAGCTAGCCATACCCTTACTGGGATTCGAACCAGGGAAGTATTACATGTGAGGCAGTTGTAATTGCCTCTACACCACTGGCTCTCTCCTTATCAGCTCAGGCAGGGGAATAAGTATATACTTTGTATATACTTTGTACAACTGCCTCACATGTAATACTTCCCTGGTTCGAATCCCAGTAAGGGTATGGCTAGCTGAAGAGAGCTAACTAGCTCGAAATAGATCTATACTAGTCTCCCTTATTTATTATTTAAAAAAAAAAATTATCAGCTTAAAAACCTTACACACATGTAAACAAAAGGCAACGAAACAAATAGCTTTCTGTCGGTATGGTCTCTGGTGATGAGCCGAAAGACAGAAAAGAAAGCAGTATGCTTTCTCCCTTAATTGGGGCTTAACAGGGTGTTGTAATACAAAGTATATACTTATTCCCCTGCCTGAGCTGATAAGGAGAGAGCCAGTGGTGTAGAGGCAATTACAACTGCCTCACATGTAATACTTCCCTGGTTCGAATCCCAGTAAGGGTATGGCTAGCTGAAGAGAGCTAACTAGCTCGAAATAGATCTATACTAGTCTCCCTTATTTATTATTTAAAAAATTATCAGCTTAAAAAACCTTACACACATGTAAACAAAAGGCAACGAAACAAATAGCTTTCTGTCGGTATGGTCTCTGGTGATGAGCCGAAAGACAGAAAAGAAAGCAGTATGCTTTCTCCCTTAATTGGGGCTTAACAGGGTGTTGTAATACAAAGTATATACTTATTCCCCTGCCTGAGCTGATAAGGAGAGAGCCAGTGGTGTAGAGGCAATTACAACTGCCTCACATGTAATACTTCCCTGGTTCGAATCCCAGTAAGGGTATGGCTAGCTGAAGAGAGCTAACTAGCTCGAAATAGATCTATACTAGTCTCCCTTATTTATTATTTAAAAAATTATCAGCTTAAAAAACCTTACACATATATATATATATATATATATATATATATATATGTGTAAGGTTTTTAAGCTGATAATTTTTAAATAATAAATAAGGGAGACTAGTATAGATCTATTTCGAGCTAGTTAGCTCTCTTCAGCTAGCCATACCCTTACTGGGATTCGAACCAGGGAAGTATTACATGTGAGGCAGTTGTAATACAAAGTATATATATATATATATATATATATATATATGCATATTTAAACTATTGAATAAGGTGGCATTTGTACCTGCACTGAGCTGGACATAAGGATTGACTGGGAGCATGCTGGGCGCAGATTAAACTGCAAATCATCCATAATAAATTTCCAACATGTGTAACCTGGGGAGAGGCTTGCTGAAACTTGCCATTCATGTTCAACATGCCCCACTGTCTCCTGAAAAGAGTGGTATACATGAAAAGCACATACATAGTTAAAAACAAATTCTCCCCCTGCTGCTCTTGGCAAAATGTTCACTGCAGAAGCCTCTGGCAGCAATTTATCTGGTTGTTTAATCCCTTCTTCTGGGTCAGGACTCCAGTCCCTACTTTTTCCTTCTCCAGCTGATTTATTGATTCCTCCTAGCTGGGGAAAGTTTTACAGTATCTCTCAACTCTGGCTAAGAATACCAACCAATTTCATGATTCCTTTGCACCTCACAAACTGCCCTTATTTACTTATTTATTTTATCATATCCTCCCCCTCCCTTCCTCCCCTATCTATCTATCTATCTATCTATCTATCTATCTATCTATCTATCTATCTATCTATCTATCTATCTATCTATCTATCTATCTATCTCTATCTCTATCTATTGCTATATCTATTGCTCTATCTATCTATCTCTATCTCTATCTATTGCTATATCTATCACTCTATCTATCTCTATCTATTTATCAATCTCTCTCTCTCTCTCTCTCTCTCTCTCTCTCTCTCTCTCTGTATATATATATATATATATATATATATATATATATATATATATATATATATATATATATATGGATCTTTGGTTCTTCGGGTTTTCTCCCGCGTAGAGTTGGAAATATCTAGGCGACGTTTCGATGAAGTCTCATTCATCATCTTCAGGCTTGTGTCTTCGGCCTTGTGCTTCTCAGAGTGATGTGAGCTTGCAGCTGCTTCTTCCTTTTAACTACTAGTGGGGGTGTGACTTGATTGGGTGGGGGCTTGGCTGTGTTCTGATTGGGTGGGGGTGTGTTCTCATTGGTTGGGGGTTTGGCTGTGTTCTGATTGGTTGGGGGGTTGGCTGTGTTCTGATTGGCTGGGGGTATGTTCTGTTCTGGTGGGGGTTTGATTGTACTCAGGTTAGACTCAGTTGCTGGGGGATTTCTCCGAAAACATATATATATATATATATATAAATATCTATCTATCGCTATATCTATCGCTCTATTGCTCTACCTACCTACCTACCTACCTACCTACCTACCTACCTATCTATCTATCTATCTGTCTATCTATCTGTCTATCTATCCCTTTAATAGGCCCAAGGAAGGGAATTCCAGCTCTGCAAAATGCTGCAGGAAGAAAGCCTGATGTTTTTTTTTCCTCTGTTACTTCTTATTTACTCATGGGTTGTCCTCCCATTTGCCTTAATATAAGTCATTATCTCCTATTACCTTTCTCTGCTTAGGCTACCATCCTCTTTCTTCCAGCTTAAAGTTCTAGTGCTCTCTTTTGTTCTCTCTGCATGTGTGCATCCACAGTTATGGACCTTTTCATTTCTTTCCTAAGTCTTGAGTTTTCATTCTTCCCCTTTTAATCTTTGGGACAAACCCCTTTCCCCAGTGGTGGGATTCAAAACAAATCACTACCAGTTCTGTGGGCATGGCTTGGTGTCCCATTCCCTCCCCACTCCTGGGGGAAATTACTGCAAAATCCCATTCCCTCACCACCTCACTAACCTGCTTTCCAGCTCCATTCTCCTGTGCAGGGCAATGAAAGAAGATTTAGCCAATCAGCTGGGACTCGGGAGGCAGAGGATAGATGGGGGCGGGGCCAGTCAGAGGTGGTATTTGTTGGTTCTCCAAACTACTCAAAATTTCCGCTACCGGTTCTCCAGAACTGGCCAGAACCTGCTGAATACCACCTCTGCCTTTCCCTCTACCAACCATCAATTCTGGTTTTCAAAATATGTACAGGTAGTCCTTGGTTTACAACAGGTCATTTCGTGACCATTTGAAGTTACAACGGCACTGAAAAAAAATGACTTTTCATGCTTATGACTGTTGCAGGATCCTCATAGTCACATGAATTACATTCGGATGCTTAGCAACTGACTCACATTTATGACAGTTGCTGCGTCGCGGGTTCATGTGGTTTCCTTTTACAAGCTACTGACAAGCAAAATCAACAGGGAAATCCAATTCTCTCAACACCGTGTTATTAATTTAGGAACTGCTGCAAATGTGGTGAGAAAAGTCATAAAAGTCATAAAATGGGGCATAGCTTAGATAACAAATTTCTCACTTAATAACATGTGCCTACCGTCCCTGTCCTATTGTTTCTTTTATATTTTATTTTTCTTATATGTATCCATGTATTCATAACTATGTTTTACTTATACCTATTATCCTGTAAGCAATTGACAAATAAATAAAAAAAAAAAAAACATGTGGCTCAATTGTGGTCATAAGTTGAGGACTTTAAAATATGCATATGTAATGCATAAAATAAAATAAAATATATGTAATTACTTCCTTTATTTTTAGCCAGTGTTTACCTTAGCACAGAACTCTATTTTTTCTGTATCTGACTTTTCCATTATAGCCCTGTGCAGTCAGATCTTTTGCTGCAATTTAATCATCTTGTCCTGGCAACCTCTGGCCAGTGTGTACCAGATGGGCATTTCCTGATTCTACTTGCAATCCAGGAATCCTACAGTAAAAAACATTGATTATTTTACCTACTCTTATAACAGATATACCAATCCGATGTACTTTTCAGTTCCTTGCATCATTGATAAAGTATGGAGCAGGGATTTTAAAAAAAATTACACTTATGACCATTACTTTTCTGCATAGTGAGGATTCAAGCATGGAACTGCCTAAAGGCACATCTTAAATAATCTTTGTTCCTTGTTATCAATATTTTATTATTGGAAAAATTGATATTTGGTTTAAGCGGAGATGATAACATTTTAAGATTAGTCATAGATATTTTGCATGTAGCTTTTAGTAGAATTTTCAGGACTTTGTGCTTTCTTTCTTTCTTTCTTTCTTTCTTTCTTTCTTTCTTTCTTTCTTTCTTTCTTTCTTTCTTTCTTTCTTTCTTTCTTTCTTTCTTTCTTTCTTTCTTTCTTTTTTCTTCTTCCTCCTCCTCCTCCTCCTCCTTCTTGCTTTTAGACAAGATTGGTTTCTCTAAGAATTTGATAATCAAATACTTTACAAGCTGTAGAACACTTACAAACCATTTGAATCCAGGCTGAGGTTCTTTTTCCCCCCAAAGAACACAATACTTGAAGAAAAGTGGCATTTACAATAAGACAACACTAGTGAGACTTAGGGAAAGATCTGTGAACACTTGGACACAATGGAAAAATCAATATATATGACCTTCTCAATGCGTTAAAATGCCCTCTTCAGCAAAAGAGAGAGAAATTCAACAAGAGATAAGGGGAATGGATTTTTCTAAGGAATATTGTATGGCTATGGTTTATATATATTTCAAGATGTCTAATGATTTTGAGAAAATGGATTTGTGTTGTACAGGATCATTACTAACTATCTGATTGAAATGTTTAAGAATACCTGTGATACAATTTTCAGAGTCCATTATTTTAGAAACATATTTGAGAAGATTATTTATTTAAATGTGCTTTCACAAAATCTCACCAACACGGGAGAAAAATAGTGCAAACAGTAATCTTTATTTTGATCTTGTTACGTAATCCTTCAAGGGGATTATTTACAAACTAGCTGTTAATCAAATAGCTACAGACAATTATGTATATAAATATTTAAAAAGTTGTTCAAAACAATTTTTTTCTTTTAATGAATCTGTAATCCCTTGCCTCCCTGTAACCAAATTCTTGGAAAAAACAGTCTTATCTTAAAGCAGAGAGAGAGGGAGGGTGAAAGAGAGGGGGAGAGAGAGACGGAATGAGTGAGTGTGTGAGTGAGTGAGAGAGAGAGAGAGAGAATGAAAGAAAGGAAGGAAGGAAGGAAGAAAGAAAGAAAGAAAGAAAGAAAGAAAGAAAGAAAGAAAGAAAGAAAGAAAGAAAGAAAGAAAGAAAGAGAAAAAAACTGTAAAGTCCTGAAGGTTATGCTAAGAGCTAAATGCAAAATATCTGAGTAATCTTAAAATATGCAAGTATCATCTCCACTTAGAGCAAATATCATTTTTTTCCCAATAAAAAAATAAGATGGAGTCAAGGTGACTGAATGGAGCTGAGCATTTACTGGTCCGATGTCCTTCCTAACGCCTATGTGGAGCTCACAGCAGATACTTTCTCTTTGCACCCGGGAAGAAAAATATCTATTGCTACCTAGGATCAAACTCACAGCCTCCTGATTGTGAGGCAAGAGTTCCACTTCTAGGCCACTCATTGCAAACAATTTATTAGGCTGCAGAAAAGAAATCTAATCTGTGACAGAGAAAGAAACAATGTAACACACCTCATTTTATTTATTTTATTTTATTTATTTTGTCAAACAATTATTAGATAACAGGTATAAGTATAAACTTGGTTATAAATACATGAAATGGATACGAATAAGAAAAAAAAGAAGCAATAGGACAGGGACAGTAGGCACGTTTTGGTGCGCTTATGCACGCCCCCTACAGACCTCTTAGGAAAGGGGTGAGGTCAGTAGTAGACAGTCTAAGGTTAAAGTTTTTGGGGTTTAGGGAAAAAAACCACAGAGTCAGGTAGAGTATTCCAGATATTGACCACTCTGTTGCTGAAGTCGTATTTCCTGCAATCAAGTTTGGTGCGGTTTACCTTGAGTTTGTACCTATTGTGTGCTCTTGTATTGTTTTGGTTGAAGCAATGAAGTATTCATTGATAGGTAGGACATTGCAATATATAATTTTATGTACTATACTTAGATCAAACCGAAGGCGGCATAGTTCTAGGTTGTCTAGGTCTAAAATTTCAAGTCTGGTGGCATAAGGTATTCTGCTACGAGTAGAGGAGTGGAGGACTCTTCTTGTAAAATATTTCATGATTTAAATCTAGATTAAATTATTTGATTAAATAATTTTTGATTAAATTTATTTGATTAAATACACTATTTTAATAGATATATAGAGGTAATACTCTCTTGGCATGCCCAAATCCATTTCCACATGGATTTCATGACCTTGAAACTGTTAGCCTGCGTTGTATGTTCCAGGCATTGATTGCCTTTTCTTGCTTTTCAAATGATATAAAATGCCATTAATCTTTGACACCTTTTGGATTTTTGAAGGACACTTTTTTTTAAACTTTCTCACCTGATCTTTGTTGTTAAAAAGCGCTTTGAACTTTAAAAGTATGCTTTCTTTCAGTACCAAAAAGAGTAAATATGGTATAAGTCACAGTGCTCTTTTGATTCCATGGAATGAAGTAACATCTGGAAATTGTATCCTGCAGGTTCTTCAGGAAACATGTTATGTATAATAAATTTAATTACATGATCTCCATTTGCTAAATTCTGTGATCTTTTCAACAGAACCTAATAAATTATTGATTTGCTATGTAGGATGATGGAAAGAAATAATATTCCATCTGTGGTAAAAACTTTTTAATAAAGTTATTTATTTGCAGAAATGGTACATCATCTACCTCCCATCCCCTCAAAAAAAAAATTGGGTACCTTTAGTACAAAATACATCACAGATACTGACTATTTAAATCTAACAAAAGTACATTAAATTTTCAAATTGTCTCTAATAATATGATAGGGATTACAATGAAAGAAACAGTATTGCGAACCTTGTCTGAAAGCCTAGAAGCTTTTAAGACTAAAAGTTCTAAAATAAAAGTGATCTTTTTCAGAATGCAGTAATTTATACTCCTAAGAAATGGAGGTAAGTGGAGAGGTCTATTTTATACAAATATCAAGGTTACACTTTTCCAGTTTCTTATACTTTTTTTTATGAGAGAGAGAGAGAGAGATCTTCAACAGACTTCGGGATCTATCCCTCACTCCTGATAGGAAGAAATAGAAAGTCACAACCCACTTAGTGGTCCTTTTACTAGGCCTCACCAATGAGTACAGGGGCAATAACTTCTGCTGATGATTCCTGCCCATACCACTATGTTTGTTCAAAGCACCACACCAATCCTGTTTTCAAATTGATAGCCATACCGTTCTCTAGCAATCACGAAGTAAGGCAGGAATTTTGATGGTGGGCCAAATTACCAGTAAGAATATCAATCTTATGGAAGACCTTCCATGAAGATGTATTCTTACTGGATCAAAACTACGAAGAAATAAAAATCTGGGATCTAAAGAAGGAACGTCTATGTATGGCCCCTGATCTGGTTGAGAGGAGATGTTTTGCAGTAGGCCCAATTGGAACTCTGTGATCTTTTTACTTCATCAGCATGAGAATTTTGCATAAAATGGGGCATGCAGTGCTTTTCACTGGAAAATGCTAGTTTCCTATTAAGTCATTTTAATTGAGCTTCAATCTGCCCAAGAAGTAGGTAGGCCTTAAGTTAGAAGTTGCACTTTATTATCAAGCGTGACCTTGATAATAAATAATCAATCCATCTTAGACATAGGACAGATAATTTTACAATGATATGTAACAGTGTTTCTCTATTTGCTTTGATTTTTTCGTCATTGATTTACTAATTTGTTATATTAGGACCTGCTGGAAATGAGTTGACTTAAATAAAAGCAGACATGGACACAACAATTAAATACAGTTGCTATTTGATCAGTTATCCTTTTAATCATATTTTATTTGATGGCAGATGGCTTACATGCCCAACGAATAAAAAGGATACAGGTGGGATAAAATTAAAAGAAGTTTCTGCTGCTCTCTAAGTATTGACTGATGAAAATGGGCACATTTTCAATTCCTATATCATGAGCAGGAAGCAAATGCCTTAATCAGATGGTCATTGATCAAAATAAAATGAATTGATTGCTAGCCAGAACTTGCCTTTCCAGTTGTCATACGCTATAAAGGTCTGTACTTATCTCTGTTTAAATCATTATGGTATTCAACAAGAAGAAAAAGAAATAAAATGGAAACCCAGCTATTTCTTGCACAAGGCAATAAAATAAGCTATTATTTTAAAAAACACTTCATAGGATAATAAATGCTTCAGATCAAATGTCAGGTATAATATAATTTCCACTAATAACAAGAGTATTTTTCCTCAACTTTGTCATCCAAATGCATAGAAAAGACAAACTACTCAGGCCAAAAACATCACTTAGCATCATTAACATTATACAAAGAATTTCTAATTAATCCATTTCAGGTCAAACATTATTAATTCACTAAGTACATGCAGTATTACTAGAAGAGAAAGAGGTGAAGTATGACTATAGAACAAAGTGCCTTAACTATTTACTATCTGAATTGTTTATATAGGATCTGCTAGGGACTCTAATTCAATTTTGGAGTCAACTACTCATTTAAGAAGTATATTTTTCTTTATTTTCATTTAAAATTTAGGACTTACTTAATTTTCTTTACATGCAGTACTGTCCTTTGCCATGTTTCCAACATATATCCCAAAGTCATTGACAGCTGAGTGGCATATAAAATGAATAATTGTTATTATTAATACATATCCTGTAATCTGCAACTGTTACACTGAAAAACATATGGACTATACAACTCGATCAGTGCAAAACAATAGACACAATCTACATAGACTTCTGTAAAGCCTTTGATTCAGTGGTACACGACAAATTATTCCTAAAACTAAAATCTTATGGTATCTTTGGACACATACATAACTGGATAGAAGCATTCCTGTCAAACAGACAACAAATGGTCAAAATTGGGAGTGTCCTATCAAATTCTATACCTGTCAACAATGGTGTCCCCCAAGGCACCACAGTGTTCTAGGACCAACTCTTTTCATACTCTACATAAATGACCTCTGTGATCATATTAAGAGCAACTGCGTCCTCTTCGCTGATGATGTAAAGCTTTTCATTACCACAGACAATACTGCTACCCTTCAAAAAGATCTTGACTATGTATCAGAACGGTCAAACAAATGGCAACTTCAAATCTCAACAAATACATGGTCTGTCTTACATATTGGGAAAAAAAATCAGAAAATAAAATACAAGCTGAATAGTCAAGACCTTGTTGATGATCCAAACTATACTCATCTCTAATGATCTAAGTGCTAGAGCCCACTGTAACTACATAGCCAAAAAGGCATTAAGAGTTGTTAACCTAATCCTACGTAGCTTTTTCTCCGGTAATATCACACTACTAACTAGAGCATACAAAACATTTGCTATACCAATACTCGAATACAGCTCATCAGTCTGGAACCCACATTACGTATTTGATATTAACACAGTTGAGAAAGTCCAGAAATATTTCACAAGAAGAGTTCTTCACTGTAGAATACCTTATGCCACTAGACTTGAAATTCTAGACCTAGAAAACTTTGAATTACGCCGTCTTCGGCTGATCTAAGTATGGTATATAAAATCATACATTGCAATGACTTACTTGTCAATGAATACTTCAGCTTCAACTATAACAACACAAGAGCACACAACAGTAAACTCAAGGTTAACTGAACCAAACTTGATTGCAGGAAATACGACTTCAGCAACAGAGTGGTCAATGTCTGGAATACTCTACCTGACTCTGTGGTTTCTTCCCCAAATCCCAAAAACTTTAACCTTAGACTGTCTATTATTGACCTCACCCCTTTCCTAAGAGGTCTGTAGGGGGCGTGCATAAGCACACCAATGTGCCTACCGTCCCTGTCCTATTGTTTATTTTTCTTATATGTACCCATTTCATGTATTCATAACTATGTATATACTTATACCTATTATCTTGTAAGCGATTGACAAATCAAATAAATAAATAAAATAAATAAATGTAGCTGGATAACATCAAGCATGAACAAGCTAAAAATGTGATTAGTAAAGAGTGAGAACAGTGGTAAAGACAAAATTGAATAGTGATAAAAAATTATCCAAGTCATTGATACCTGGGCCATTCATTGCTGGAATTATTAACTGAACACAAACTGAACAAGATAGTTGGAGCAAAATACAAGAAAGCTAATGACTATTCATTATGCATTACATCCCATAGTGACATTGATAGATTATACATGCCCCTTAGAAATGGAGGCAGAGGTTTACTTCAAGTCAAACAGTCGAAGAAGAAAAGCATGAATTGGGTGGCTACATAAAAGACAGCCAAGAGCAAACAGTGATACAAGTTAAAATTGGAACTTACTGAATGTGCAAGAAACCAAGTATGAATATTGAAATAATGTAATAAAAACAAGAACAGAATGCTGGCCAGAAAAAGCATTACATGGTTCTACAGAAGATCAAAGGAAAAGTTGATAAAGAAAAAAACCTGGCAAGGGCTTAAAACTGGAACATTTAAAAAAGAAACGGAAGGCTTCATTTTAGCTGCTCAAGAACAAACTGTTGGAACTAATGCAATCAGGATCAGAATTGAAAAATTGTCAAATGATTCAAAGTGCGGATTGTGCATTGATGTAGAAGAAACAGTATATCATATATAGCAATAGCACTTAGACTTATACTATATACCAGTGGTCGCCAACCAGTGGGCCACAAGAAAATTTTGGTGGGCCACAGAGAAATCTCACCCCCACAGCACCCCCCCAAAGCAATTAATCCAGGCAGTGCAGAAACACAAGGCTGCGCAGCCCACAGGGCCCGCAGGAACCCTCCCCGCCCACTCACTCCTTACCCGGTAAACTTGTCTGCTTAAATTGATATTTTGCCTTTTTCCAACCATCAGCTGTTCTGGTGTGCAGGAAAATTAAGATTAGCTAGAAAGCAGGAAACTCTTGGATTTCTTGCTTTCTAGCTAATCTTTAGATCATCAGCTCTGCTTTTAAGCACAGCCAAACCTCCCTTAGGCCTGAAGGTTCTATTATTCAGTGCAGACTCATGGCAAGCAAATTTGAGAGACTGAGCTAGCCGATGGCAGATAGGTAGATCACTGAATGATTCTGTGAGCAACTCAATCTGCCTGCCTGCTTTACCTGATTTGGGGTAAAAGTTGCTCTTTTTTTAAATAAAAAAATCAATATTTACATACAGGGTATGTTGTGAGTTAATTTTGTGAGTTTACTTGCAAGCAAATTTTATGTGACAGACTGAGCTAGCCAATGGCAGATAGATAGATTTCTGAATGAATCTGTGATTCTGTGAGCAACTCAATCTGCCTGTTTGCCTGATTTGGGGTAAAAGTTTCTCTTTTTATAAAAAAAATTCAATATTTACATGCATGGTGTGTTGTGAGTTAATTTTGTGAGTATGCTTGTTAGCAAATTTTATGAGTTTGCTTGCAAGCAAATTTTATGTGACAGACTGAGCTAGCCAATGGCAGATAGATAGATCTCTGAATAAATCTGTGATTCTGTGAGCAACTCAATCTGCCTGCCTGCTTTGCCTGACTTTGGGTAAAAGTTGCTCTTTTTTTATACAAAATTCAATATTTATATACATATTTATAATATTTACATACAAGCTATGCCCAGCCAATCACATGACCACTAAGCCACACCCACAAAATAGGACACACCCACAGAGCCGGTTAGTGGTCCCTGGGATTTAAAATTATGAATTTGGTGGTCCCTGAGGTCCAAAAGGTTGGCGACCCCTGCTATATACCATTTCACAGTGCTTTACAACCCTGTCCAAGAGGTTTACAGAGTCAGCATATTGCCCGCCCCCCCCAACAATCCTTTTACCAAACTCGGAGGGATGGAGGTCCTGAGCCTGGTGGGATTTGAAGTGCCAAATTGCAGGCAGCTGGCAATCAGTAGAAGTAGCCTGAAGTACTGCATTCTAACCACTGCACCACCACAGCTGTCTTACATTTGTTCATGCAAGAAGTCGGGACAATCTGATTATAAACAATAATACAACATGATCACCAAAATGATTCACTGGAACTTCTGTAAAAATTTCCATGTGCCAGTAATGAAAAAATGGAACATAACATTTAAAGTCGTAGAAAATAAGCAGATTAAAAGATTGTGGGATTTTCAATACAAACCACAACGGCAGCACGGGGCAGACATCAGGATTGTAAGTAAGTGTCATAACTTTGAACATTTGCAAGTCTGTACATATTTTTGATTTAAGGACTACCTTCTTTCCAGTAGTTTGGAGAGATCTAAACCTACAGGGTTTAGACTCCTTAGTTGTTGAATTTTACAAAGCCTTGACAAAAATGTTTTCAATTTCCTGCCACAGAAGAATACACACACATGCTTTCAGCCAATGTATTATTCATTAGCACAATTCATTTATTTATGGCTCTATGCATACTGCTAGCAACACATTTGCTGGAAGATTAAATTCTTGCTTTTTTATTGCAAGTCTTTTTTATATTATTATTCCAATAGTTTGACACCTGTATCAATTTTAGCATGGCTTCACTTTCTATTTGTATGCTGTACATCTTATTAATAGGTTTAATGGGTCTGTTATCTACATGTTCTTTTGTGTGGATACAGTTCCAGTATCCCTGGTCACTTGTGATATACTTTTGACTTACTGTGTCTTACACGATTAATATATTCTGGAATTGTAGCGTAGAAAACTCCATTATGTTGAAAGCAAACAGAAATATTATTCTCTGCTTGCATGGAAAAAAACCATAATTTATTAATACTTTTGATTAAGTTCTTTCATTTCATATTTTATCAATTTTATCTCCATATTTTAATTAACATAACTATGCCAAGATTATGTGTTATGACTTGCTAGTATCTTTTTACTATTTAGGATTGTTTGTTTTGCAATCGTTGCTGATGTCTGTCCATCTTCTCTGCTGTTATCTTTCCTGTTGCCATTCTTATTACTGATAGGGGCTGGGAATGTTAGCCTAATTCATTTTGCACTTGTTTTCATTTCATGGGAAAAGAATATGCAAATATCTCTTTTTCTCTGCACTGTATTTTTTAAGAAGTTCATCCCTAAATGGGAGAGTGGCCATAAAGTTCACTCCAAGCTTCTTCATCATGGTCATTTATGAATAAACTGATAGGAAGAAATGCTGATCAAATTTGTGAGTGGCGCAAAATTGCCTAGGACAGATAATATTTAAGACAGAAAGAAATAAAAAAACCAAGCTTGGTATGTTAGAGAAGAAGATAAAAGTGAACAGAATAAAATTTAACATAGATAAATGCAAAGAGATCAATGTAGGAAACACAAACTAAAAGGACAGATACCGTATTTTCCGGCGTATAAGACGACCGGGCGTATAAGACGACCCCTGATTTTTGGTTGACTTTTTTCAAAGTCATCTTATACACCAGAAAATACGGGTATTCAAAATTAAGCTGCAAGGATTTGTAAATGCTTCTCCTTCCTTCGTGCTCGCATCAGCCTTCCTCCTCCGGCCCCAGGGCGCTCGCATCAACCTTCCTTCGCGCTCGCATCAACCTTCCTCCTCCAGCCCCAGGGCGACTCTCTCTGTCTCTCTCCCACACACACGGAAGACGACCAGGCCTCCCGCGGAGCATGATGGGCCGGCAGAGCGGCCGCCGTCTTCTCTTCGGGAAGGGGAGGAGCGTCTCCCGGCGACGCCCGTAATATTTTCCGGCATATAAGACGACCCGGCGTATAAGACGACCCCGGATTTTAGGTTGTCTTTTTTTGGTTTCAAAAGTCGTCGTATACGCCGGAAAATACGGTATATTAAAAGTAGGGTTCTTAGGTGGTTAACAGTGCTTGTGAAAGACTGTTGGAAGAGTATTTGATTTAAAGTGCATATTCTGTTTGAATTTATATGCAGGGTGTGCAGATTGGACGTTTAAGAAATATTCAAGAAATTACAACAGATTCATACACATTCAGTGAGGGTGATCGGGGTTCTAAAATAAAATTAAAGTAAAAAAAAAAGGTGAGGGAAAAAGGGGCAGAGATAGGATATTTTAACTTTGAAAAATAAATAGGGAGACAAATTTGGTCTAGGCACCAGGCTAGAAACCAGGAGAACTGTGGATTCTAGGAATAGGCTTCAAAAATTTTAGCAACGGGTTCTCTGCCTGGTTGCAGGGTGGCCGTGGCCATGGTGGCCGTGGCCCAGTCGGCCTCCTGCTCCATGGTGGGGGAGACATTTTTGCCATCCTTGGGCTCTGGAGGCTTTCTTCGAGACTCCGGGAGGAAATGGCCGAAAATGGCCTTGGCGGACTCTGGAGGGTCTCTGGAAGCTGGAAACGGCCCCATTTCCAGTCTTCCCGAAGTTCCAGGAAGCACATTTTTTTTTTTCCTTCTCTTAGCCTTCCCTCACACCCTGCACTTAACTGCATCCAAAACAGGCCACATAGGGAGTGCTGGGAGGGGAGGGGAGGAGCGGGCCAAGAATGGGATTTGGGGATTCTCCAAACTGCACAGAATCTTTGCTAGGGGCTCTCCTGAACCCCTGAGAACCCCCAGCAGCCCTGGATTTTAGTCTCACCTTGCGCATTAAAGTCAGTTGGGTAAGTTTGGGCAAGACATTCTCAGCCCAACACTTCTCACAAGGTTGTTGTGGGGAAATAGGAGAAAGAAAGTAAGTTGTGCGTTTGTTGCCTTAAGTTGTTAATAAAAACAATGAAGATGGAATATAAATAAATAACATTATTTAAAGGATGTTCCGAAGAAGAATTCAATATTATCATTTTCCTTGGTGAAACTCCCACTGGTTTTTTTCCAATATGTTTCTCATAATATCATTGCTAATAGATTCTTTCCATTTAAAATATTTTAAAATAACTACAGAGTGTGAGTTGTTCAATATTATACCAACTCTATTTATGTTTTCTTCACATTATATGTCAAAATTCACAAGCGCTATAAACACAAGCACATAGTCAGGGGTGGGATTCAAATTTTTTAACAACTGGTTCTGTGGGCGTGGCTTGGTTGGTGGGCGTGGCTTCATGGTCATGTGACTGGCTGGGTGTGGCCAACTCAACATCACTCACATTGAGGCATGCATCTCCTCGCCTGGCCTCTTGTGACTGTGGGGATGCTGCAACAGTCATAAGTGTGAAAAATGGTCATTACACTTTTTTCAGTGCCATTGTAACTTTGAATGGTCACTCCACACAAGCAAAGTAAAGGAGGGGAAAAAAACTCCAAAGAAGTTCCAGAGACAGGAAGTCTAGGCCTGCCAAGAACGTAATAAGGGTTAACGGAGAGGCAGTTTCTGTAAGCAACACTAGAATGTTTCCTTCCTGCCTTCCTTACAGGATTAGGCCAGTAATTTCTTCTAACAACCGGTTCCCCGAACTGCTTAGAATGTTAACAACCGGTTCTAGCGAATAAGTGCGAACTGGTAGAATCCCACCCCTGGTTGTGGGAAATAGGAGAAGGAAAGTAAGTTGTGTGTTTGTTGCCTTAAGTTGTTTATAAAAACAATGAAGATGAAATATAAATAAATAACATTATTTAAAGGATGTTCCAGAGAAGAATTCAATATTATCATTGTCCTTGGTGAAACTCCCACTGTTTTTTTTCCAATACATTTCTCATAATATCATTGCTAATAGATTCTTTCCTTTAAAAATATTTTAAAATAACTACACAGTGTGAGTTGTTCAATATTATACCAACTCTATTTATGTTTGCTTCACATTATATGTCAAAATTTACAGCCGCTATAAAAACAAGCACATAATATTATGAAGTGGAATTTCACTGTATTTGTTATTAGGAAAGGGAAGAAGGTTTCCCATTTGTTTTCATCATTATTTTTTGCTACAGCTGGAAACATGCTGCTACTACATTATGTAGAAATAAAAGCAATTCAGAGGTACTGTAAATAATTCTAGGAGGCCTCGGTAGATTGTGTATCCATTAATGGCTGGCAGAAGTTTTCATCTAAAAACAAAGAAGCAGCTTTCATATCCAAAGCCAGAGAAAGCATGTAAATCCTATAGCTAATAAAATTCACAATTTCTTTATATAGTGAGAAACAGAGGTGATATTCAGCAGGTTCTGACCAGTTCTGGAGAACCAGTAGCGGAAATTTTGAGTAGTTTGGAGAACTGGCTCTGTCTGGCCTCGCCCCATCTATTTTCTGCCTCCCGAGTCTCAGCTGATTGGCTGGGTCTTCTTTTGTTGCCCTGCACAGGAGAACGGAGCTGGAAAGCAGATTAGTGAGGTGGGGAGGGAATGGGGATTTTGTAGTATCCTTCCCCCAGGAATGGGGAGGGAAGGGAAATTTTGGAGTATCCTTCCCCTGCCACGCCCACCAAGCCATGCCCACCAAGCCGCACCCACAGAATCAGTAGTAAAAAAAAAATTGAATCCCACCACTGGGGTAAGGGGTCTGTCCCAAAGATTAAAAGGGGAAGAAACTCAAGACTTAGGAAAGAAATGAAAAGGTCCATAACTGTGGATGCACACATGCAGAGAGAACAAAAGAGAGCACTAGGACTTTAAGGTGGAAGAAAGAGGATAGTAGCCTAAGCAGAGAAAGGTAATAGGAGATAATGACTTATATTAAGGCAAACAGGAGGACAACCCATGAGTAAATAAAAAGTAGCAGAGGAAAAAACATCAGGCTTTCTTCCTTCTTCCTAAAATGCTTGCCTTTTGCAGAGCTGGAATTCCCTTCCTTGGGCCTATTAGGGATATGAGAGAGAGGGAGGGAGGGAGAAGGAGGGGGAGGACAGGATATGATAAAATAAATAAGTAAATAAGGGCAGTTTGTGAAGTGCAAAGGAATTATGAAATTGGTTGGTATTCTTAGCCAGACTTGAGAGATGCTGTAAAACATTCCTTAGCTAGGAGGAATAACAAATCAGTTGGAAGAGGAAAAATAATTTGACAGTGTCTCCTTCCCCTGCCACACCCACCAAGCCACGTGATACCCATCAAGCCATGGCCACAGAACCGTAAAAAACCGTAGGTAAAAAAAATTTGAATCTCACCCCTGGCATGCATGCTGCATGAATGCATATATATGTATGTATATAAAACATAAGGATTACCTTGAGGTAAGATGGACAGCCTAAAATTTTATAAATATACATTAATAAATAAGATGGGTTGCCTAATACTTCTGCCCATAGTCACCCCCATGGCTTTCATGTCTAACGCGGGGTTAAAACTGTCCTGCTTGTTGAGCTAGCACAGTAACCACTGCACTAAATTGGCTTTCTATATATGATATAGGCAGGCCACAGGTTAAGACCAAGTGCTGTTCCTGAGTCTGTTGTGAATTGTTACTAAATAATTCTGAACAATGTTGTTTTCCGCAAGTCGACGGACCACTGAAGCCATGCAATATTTTCACGAACTCCTTGCTAGAAGCAGGGTGTATATTAAAAATGTGCAGCTTCAGTATTGTCACTATACAAATAACAGCCTTACATATGAGTTTGCCAATGTCCGGAACAAGTGTATAAATTCTGACATTTTCATACTAACATCAATTATGCACATTTCACAATTTGTCTTTGTTGAACTCCAGGTTAACTATGGTTAACCTTTTGGTCTCCAAAGCTCAATATTTTAGGCTTCTTCATTATTTGGATATACTATCTCCAGTGGATACCATGACTATATAGTAGATTTAAAGTCTGAAAAAAAAACATTGCAGAAGATAACAATCTCCAGTCATTAAGAAAGAAAGCAACATGGCTGCACCAGTGAAATATGTTCTAAGTAAATACGTTTACTTAGCTAATAGCTTCTCTTATAATTGGTCATATCAGGTAGTTGTGGGATTCAAAAATTTTTTACTACCAGTTCTGTGAGCGTGGCTTGGTGGGCGTGGCAGGGGAAGAATACTGCAAAATCCCCATTCTCTCCCCAGCCCACTAACCTGCTTTTCAGCTCCATTCTCCTGTGCAGGGCAACAAAAGAAGACCCAGCCAATCATCTGGGACTCGGGAGGCAGAGAAGAGATGGGGGCGGGGCCAGTCAGAAGTGGGATTTGCCGGTTCTCTGAACTACTCAAAATTTAGTATTTAGTATTTATTTGATTTGTCAATCGCTTACAAGATACAGGTATAAGAATAAATATAGTTTTGAATACATGAGATAGATACTTATAAGAAAAAAAAACAATAGGACAGGGACGGTAGGTACATTGGTGCGCTTATGCACGCTCCCTACAGGCCTCTTAGGAATGGGGTGAGGTCAATAGTAGACAGTCTAAGGTTAAAGTTTTTAGGGTTTGGGGAAGAAACCACAGAGTCAGATAGAGTATTCCAAACATTGACCACTCTGTTGAATTTCCACTTCCAGTTGTCCAGAACTGGTCAGAACCTGCTGAATATCACTTCTGATATCAGGTCATATCAAGGTCATGAAATAATTGTCAACAGAAAATAAGGGCAAAGCTACATTCCATACAATGAATCTCTTCATAACTGAGTCTGTCTGATTGCTTTATGTCTAAAATAAGAAAAAGTTAAGCACATCCATTATTCTCCTTAATAGCCTTGTAGATTTTCACTTTGCACATTGTTGTGGTTCCTACTGCAATTCAAGTATGTTTACTTTGAAAAGAAGTTCTGAAGTCTAAATTGGAGCTTTTGTTCTAGTAAAGGCACTGGAAATAATTCCACACGTGGACTTGGACATGGAATAGAATGAAGTTAATTTCTTGGTAGGTTTATCTAGGATTGTAATATGAAGAACACAATTAAACTTAATTACTGTAAACACCTTATTAAGATTTACAGTTTTATTTTATCAAGTGAAAGAAGTAAATGATTTTAGTGGGCATACCTTCATATTATCCTTTTAGACAGTTGTCATTGTCTCTGAATTTAAAAATTGCTGTGTATGTGACTTAATACTACTTGACCCAACATTTTGGAAGACTGGCTGATGCGGGAATTTTTAGATAGTACTTAGAGTTCCTGACAGTTATATTAGACAGCATCACATATTATGCCAGTGTAAGGAAATAATTCTGAAAATGCATGTTCACTGAAAAAAAATATGTAGAGGATAAAAAGCACTTAGCCTAGTTATAGGAAAAGGAATATTCTACGGTTTAACATCTCCCTGAAGACTAATTGCAGGTTCCACCATTAATCTTTATGCAATATTTAAAACAAAAACAAAAACTTTGCATCCAACAACTGGATCCATTTGCAGTATTTTGTGTCTCACACAAGACATAGAATATTTTAATGGATCATAAGTGGACAGTAAAAATAGGCTCTAGTACTAATAAAGTTAAGCATTACTTTTTAAAAAGTGATATTTTTTACTCAGGCTGAACCATTCTTTTATTTTTTAAATAAACTCTGAACCTATTGGTTACAGAAAGTTTTGTAAAGTTCAAGAAAAGTATTTTTAAAGTCCATTTAAAATCATACAGCTTCAAATAGCCTATCAGAGTCGCCTTATATGGGAAGTGGGCACAATAAAATTTTAAATAATGATAATAATAATTCTTCAGGCCTTTTTTTTTTTACCAACAGTCCCCAAACGTGGCAACTTTAAGAATTATGGACTTCAACTCCTGGAGAATTCTGGAAGTTGAAATCCACAAGTTTTAAAGTTGCCAAGTTTGGAAACCTCTGATTTAGACAAAGGTGTCTAAATGTTGAATCATGGCAACTGGACCAATGTTTGTTAATCTGAGACATTGGCCGGGATGACCGAATCTTCATTGACATATTGTAATGCATTTTGGGGAGAAACCCTGAAATTGATATAGAAAGAATTGGTGTATTCTAATGACCTCTCTGACCTAACTAACTTTGCTGTTATTGATGAAATTGCTTGGATGAGCAACAAAACGTCTCAGTTTAAGAAAAATTGGTCCATTTGCCATGAGGCAATTTTTAGATACTTGTTAAGGGCTAAATGTTTTTAGACTTAGTTATTTGAAACCAGATAACTGCTTGAATCAGTGAAAATGATGTGAGAAATGTGCCTATATCTTCAGAATGCTGAATCTGGAAAAAAAAAATTAATTCCTAATTTTAGTGTGCTGTGTTTTTATCTACTGAAATTTTATATTATTGCTACTTCATATGATTGATGATTTGATAATATCTTTATGTTTTGTACAGAAATATTTTAATAGTTTTCCCATGAATATTAACAGTTACATGATTTTACCATGAAATTAGATGTTATATTAGGCTTTTTTTTATCGGTGCCAAAATTTGAATGTATCTCTTGTTAAAATGTTTAAAACTATGAATTTAAAACTGCTTCTTTTTTTAAAAAGAGATGGCATTTGAATTTGGATATATTTAAGCATTATGATTTTGAGAATACTATCAGTACATTTTCTTTGATTTATTTTTTAAACATATGGGTAACATTTCTAAAAAAAATTAATTTGATTGAAGTTTAAAATTATAAAGATAAAAAATTAATACAAAGTTTTAATAAGGAGAATATAAACAAGAAAAAAGAAAACTAATAGTGGGGGAGTATATGTGTGTGTGTATATGTGTGTGTGTGTGAAACCAAAAATAGAAAAAAATATCTTCCCCTTCATCAAGACAAGTATAAACATTTTCAATAACGTAACATCTTTCTTCATATTTTAATTAAAATCACTCTTCATCCCTATCTCATCTTTTATGTATTTGCAAATAAAACCACATTTTTTAATCTCGATCAGCAAAATCCATTAAGAAATACACAGGCATATGCCTATGTGCATATAAACATGCATACATAAAGTTTAAACAATTAGGTAAATTTCATAATTCTTTCTTGAACTTTACACAGTACCATGTCATTTTCTCTAAAACTGTTCTTCCCATGTCTTGTATCTATAAACAAATATGTAGAACCTCATCATTAAAATTTAATTAAGAAAATTCCATTAAGAGCTACTAGAAACAACAAACTGAAAATATTCATCTTTAATCTCTCAAACAATGTCCCACAAATTAATTTATTCTCATCTTCTCATCATCGCCTCTCAATTATAATATCATAGCTTATCACTGTCTCTTAAACTACTACAAAAATCTCTCCTTCCCATATTTTATCTATAAACAAATCTTGTTTGAAACCTTTTCTGAGTAAAAGATCCATGTATCCAAGTCAGTCTTCTGGTTTATTATTTGTGTGTCCCTTTTTACTATTTTACTATTACTCAACCAATTCATTCGTAGATTTTGTACAAACACCTTAATCAATATCAAGTTTTCATCTTGTTAGTTTTAAATCCATATCCAAAACAATCCATTTTTCAGCTCTTCTATCTCTTCTTTTAACGCATTTTTATTGAATCGACAATCTAAAGAATACATTCTGGGTAGATTGTTGCCAAGTATCCTTAAATTCTTCCACAATTAAAATATTTTTCTACGTTTTGTATTATTAAGAATTTTTTCTTTTATTCTTTCTGGTTGCTTCTAAGTAACCCGCCTTCAAGGTCTCATCTTCTTACCATGTTTTTCTTTCGTGCAGAACATTTCCTAGGTAAGTATGTCTTACACTTAAACCCAGATCTTCATATATGTTAATAGGATTTTTTTAAAAAACAGAAAATACTCTCATAACTTTTTCAGTTCTTGTTTCCTTATTTTACATCAATTTTTATTTAATTAAAAGATAAGAATATGAACACCAAAAAAGAAAAATAAATAATATAAAAATAAAATAAAATGAGACAATACTACACAATACTACAAAAATGTGCATAAAAGAAAAAAAAAACAAATCAGACATATACATAAGTTATCTCCCCTAGTTGAATGCTGGTACATATATTTTAAAGATAATAACTCCTTCCTACTTGTGAAACAGACACACAATTTATAAATTTCTGCAACACTGTTTACCCAAGCCACTTAGCATGATATCTATCTACTGTATGGAAACATAGTTAACTTCTAAATTAAACTTCAAAACTTCAAATATCTACCTTTTGATGATAAGACTTTTCCTTAAGATGTTAATTGAGATCTTTCCTAACAGTTGGGTTTTATTCCCAAAGTCATAGGTCTCAGTTGTGAATATCTCCACAGCATTTGTTGTTCAAAAAAAGTCTCCTGTAGATTGTAGCACAACATCGTAACATTAGAGTTCCAATTGGGTAGAATAAATCCATTCTCTAATTTCCATCAATCTTCTTGAAAATATAATGAAAAAGTTATAAAAAAAACAAGTTCATCACTGGTCAATTCTATCAACTTTGGAAATCCATAGCTCTCTCGGAGTCCTCTAACCAATTTGTATTTTCCAAGACAACCTCATCTTTCAGGACTGTGAGCAGATTGTAAATCTGGTTCTACTGCTGTTGCTTACATCTTGTTATCAACTTTGAGTTGATTTAAAACCAGTGTTATCTGATCAAGCCTTTTTACCCAACTCTCTGATCGCTAGCACTGAGAATTGCTACCTTCTAGGCAGGGGTGGGGTTCAAATTTGTTAACAACCAGTTCTGTGGGTATGGCTTAGGTGGTGGGCGTGGCTTGGTGGTCATGTGACTGGATGGACATGGCTTGGTGGTCATGTTATTGGCTGGGCGTGGCCAACTCAACATCACTCACATTGAGGCATGCATCTCCTCGCCTGGCCTCTCATGACTGTGGGGATACTGCAACAGTCATAAGTGAAAAATGGTCATAAGTCACTTTTTGCAGTGCCATTGTAACTTTAAATGGTCCCTCACACAAGCAAAGTACCAGCAAAGGAGGGGAAAAAAGAGAAGTTCCAGAGACAGGAACTGCCAAGAACGTAATAAGGGTTAATGGAGAGGCAGTTTCTGTAAGCAACACCAGAATGTTTTCTTTTTGCCTTCCTTACAGGATTAGGCCAGTAATTTCTTCTAACAACCGGTTCTCCAAACTAGAATGTTAACAACCGGTTCTAGCGAATAAGTGCGAACTGGTAGAATCCCACCCCTGCTTCTAGGTCCTCTTCTCTTGTATGTCCACAATTGTCTGAGGGTCATCTTGAATCATTTCTAATAGCTCCCGTTCAAATCCAGGAAGCATGCTGCTGAAGAGCCAGCTTTGGTAGTAAAACCAGCTGTCTATCAGCAGGGTAGGGAAATCCCTGCTGGTCAGGATGCCATCTTTCAATTCTTGTTTCCTGTTAACCTGGTCCCTTAGGCCATTTAAACCTTTCCACAAGCAACATTTTGCTGTTTATATCCAAATGTTAAAAAGTTTTCTTTAAGTTTTACACTTAAAAGTATCTTAATATACCTTTAGGGACTTATTTGTCTGATTTGTGGACAGTATATTTTAACGCTATAATTTCTAATAAACCTCAAAATTTCTGAATTTAAAAATCTGAAAAAAGTGTTGCAGAAGATTAAGAAATTTTCAAGGGAGATGTATGTATTAGGTAAATCCCATAAATTACTTATAGGGTTTAAAAAGAATCACTGAAAGGGCTCTGATTATAAATGATTACACTTTTTTTAATGTTGCATCTAGCAAAGGACCTACAAGGTTTAAGATTTCAATCTTTTGAAAAGACTTAAAATCAGTAATACGTATGTATGTATGCATATAATGTATGCATGCATGCATGCATATGTCAAAAGAATTACATTACTTCAGTCATTAAACATATCTTATCAAATAAAAGGCATTCTCATAATCTCTTACATTTTTATAAAATATAGTCATTATTTACTTTGTTAATATCAGAACTTGATTGTTGGGGTTTCTGGAATGAATTATATGATGATTCTTTGGTTCAAAAAGGTACACTTATTTTCATTTTCTAAACATGTACATTTGTTGCCTACAACTCTGGAATCATTTTATTAGAATATATCAAGATAAATATTATTGGAGATATTCTGTTTTCTGGGAAATAATTAAATATTGCTATAACTTCACACAACAGAGTAAATTACAACTTTTTTTGGAGGTATTCACTTATCTGGTTTACAAACTATGGAGGATTTACCAGGATAGATCTAAAAGTTGGTTGCTATATAGTATTTTTCCCTTAAAATATTGCATAATATTATTTTCCTGTAATATTATTTGATGTGAGGATAAAGGGGCACCCGAAAAATGCATTTTTCTGAAGAATAGCAGCAAGAAAGAATTCTGCTTTGCTCTTGCTTGGAACAAAAGTGACATCACAATCATGAAAAGTATGATGGACAATATAGACTTTGATTGAACTGACAGGAACTTCCTTGTGTAAAAGCATTAGAAATTTTCACTAGTATAATCAGAAAGGCTCATATTGACTAGTTAAAATAATATGAACCTTCTTTCTGAACTTTTAAAATTGATTTTCTCACTAGCAAAGCACAAATAGCTTAATCACACAGATTGTTGTGATTGTGATTCCATACTGTGGACACAAAGCAGCCGTTCATAACCCTAAATTTTATATCTATTACCGCTTTAGATTATTCATCTTACTCAACTAAAATAGGTTTCATTGAATCAGAGTTAAAAGAGGCATTTAGGTCTTTAATTCCTTGCTTAGTGAAGGATTCCAAATCAAACAATAACTTTCTAATAATTGGTTTAATCCAGCCATGGAGAATCTGTCACATTGGTTCCACATTGTTTATAGGCAAAACATTAATTCAAAATTTTGAATCACTGGCATTAGTTCTCAAGCATTTGACTGATTATTAAAATTAGATTACACCAGAATAAGGATTTTTACTGTTTCTTCTTCTGGGGAAAGTAAATTTATTGTTCTTTATTTGGTTTTGGTTTTTCATTAATTAATTAATATTATTTATGTGACTTCTATGCTAGAGCATTTACCCAGTGATGGAAGACAATGGTATCAGAAAATAAAGTGTGTAATTGTACCAAGCCTTAAAAAAACATTTGAAAATATTAAATGCTGACTAAAAAATACCCCTTGGCTACTAAGTGCCTTCCAGCAGGGGTGGGATTCTACAGGTTCGCACCTATTTGCTAGAACTGGTTGTTAACATTCTAAGCAGTTCGGAGAACCAGTTGTTAGAAGAAATTACTGGCCTAATCCTGTAAGGAAGGCAGGAAGGAAACTTTCTGGTGTTGCTTACAGAAACTGCCTCTCCGTTAACCGTTATTACAGTCTTAGCAGGACTAGACTTCCTGTCTCAGGAACGTCTCTGGAGTATTTTTTCCCTCCTTTACTGGTACTTTGCTTGTGTGGAGTGACCATTCAAAGTTACAATGGCACTGACAAAAGTGACTTATGACCATCTTTCACACTTACGACTGTTGCAGCATCCCCAGAGTCATGAGAGGCCAGGCGAGGAGATGCGTGCCTTAATGTGAGTGATATTGAATTGGCCATGCCCAGCCAGTCACATGACCACCAAGCCATGCCCACCAACTAAGCCATGCCCACAGAACCGCTTGTTAAAAAATTTGAATCCCACCCCTGTCTTCCAGGTATGTTGGACTACCTTATCAAGAATTCTAATCTAGCAAGTGTCATATTCTAACAGAGAATATCAGATTGGAAAAAATTACTCCGATTTTCACTTAAAATCTACCATTCTTAATGTACCAGGTTTTCAGTAATTCTTTCCAGTGAAAGAAAAGAGTTATTTATCTCCAGATATCAGTAGGAAATAGCCAATTAAGCTTCCATTGACAAGGAGCTTTCATAGAAAGTATTCAAGCCACAGAGAAATCTGGCACCCCTTGGTTATTTATTCATCAGTTTAGATAAAAGATCCTATGCAGAATAAGATATCACTGAATAACTGGAGTAGAACTCTGCTCGTTCCTTTATCTGAATAAAAAAGGTAGAAATCTCAATAGATGTTTTCATTCCAGCTGGCACTGAATGTTGCACAGAAAAATCATAGGAGTTGTAAATATCTAGATACATGTATATATTTTTTTAATGTTAAGATTTGAACACTTTTCATACTACCTAAATTGAAAGCTTTGTACTTTATTTAACCTATTGCAGCAGAAAATCCATTTTTATTTGGTAATAGATCAACAAATAAAACAAAACAAAATCACAATTAATTAGGAAAAAGAAAAGAAAAGAAATAATTCACAATTAATTAGGGGAGAAAGGAAAAAATAATTCTTCTACAATATCTAGCAATGTTTAAAAGAACTATCAGTGCACTGTACAAACTCTAGAACACTGCTTAGCTATGGTCAAAGAGTAAACTCAGATTGATCTGATAATAACAAGATAAAACAGGTCAGTTTAGTTTAGTGAAGAATTCCTGGAAAGTGTCTGCATAGAGGAAACAGTACAAATCAATGAGGCCCATCATTTCAATTATTTCTCCACCCCATAGTCTCTGTTCAAAGGCATATTTCAGTATTATCCTTCAGGAATAGCTGTTGGGAGAGTATTGAATCTAGCCCAGGACAAACCTCTGCTAAATTTCAGAATTGTTATGTAACTAAAGTATCTGGCTGGTTGGAGAAGGTATGCAGAGTGGCTCAAGAACAGTGGTGGGATTCAAATTTTTTTTACTACCGGTTCTGTGGGTGTGGCTTGGTGAGCGTGGCATGTCTTGGTGGGCATTGCATAGTTCG
Organism: Bungarus multicinctus; assembly: GCA_023653725.1. Taxonomy (NCBI): domain Eukaryota; kingdom Metazoa; phylum Chordata; class Lepidosauria; order Squamata; family Elapidae; genus Bungarus; species Bungarus multicinctus. The sequence continues at coordinate 68,430,709 of CM042849.1, forward strand.
GTGTGTGTGGCTTAGTAGGTGTAGGAAGGGAAGGATACTGTAAAATCTCCATTCTGTCAGCTTTGGAAGCCATATTTAGATCTGATGCTCCCACTCTGCCACATCTCAGCCTGGGAATATGGGAGGGGAGAATATATTGGAGTATATCTAGTTAGACATAATAACATTCTTTTTCTGATTCAAGGTCAGGTTGCGTTGCGCATAAGTGAGAGGAAGTCTTATCTTGGGACGGATGGTGATTGGGCCATGTGATGTGATGATGGGTGCAGGGGATGGATTTTGTAGTTTTTACTTATTGTAAGGAAGCCCAGAACTTTCAGATTCGGCATTCCACAGTTGTGCCAGTTTACTATCCAAAAATAAAAGGAACCTTCAAGAGTTGTCTGTCTCGGAATCATTGGGTAGAATGGAGTGTTGCTGGAACACTTAACACATTCCCTCCCCACTCCTGGGGGAAGGTTACCACCAGTTCTCTGAATTACTCAAAATTTCCGCTACCGGTTCTCCAGAACTGGTCAGAACCTGCTGAATACCACCTCTGCTCAAGAAGATTTTTTTCTAAATATGCTCGCAACCCCAATTCGATGGCCTGTTGGGTGACATCAGCTAGTACATGATCAAAGCCCATCAGAGTGACAGCTCTCCATGAAGAGTTGTATTTTGGCATGTAATGCCTGGCACCAGGAAAACCGAAAGCTACTGGTTATAATTAAAGGGAGAAAGCTGGCTAGAAAAAAAAAAAGGAAATCTTAAGCCAATAGAAGAAAATGGATATACAGGCAAAAGTTTCTATTTTAAGTAGGCCAGCTTCATGGCAAAGCAGTACATTCAGAATACACTGAGGTACTTTAAAGAATAGACTTGAATCCTTTCAAGAGAGAAGAATGACTTGTAGGGGCCTAACAAAGTTCCAAAAACAAGCTAGGCTCGGATCTTAGCCAAAACCCCTTTAATCACTGCAGATATATGCTGAGCTCCTTTGGAAAAGTAGTAAGATTGTAAAGCTGACATTGTTGGGGTTTTTTGTACATTCAGAGTAACATAATTGGCGGGAGATTTACAGTTGCCTGTAGCATGGAAAACAATCTGCAGATATTTAAAGGTCTTGACTTTCTCAATTAAATGATTATTTAGCCTCCGGGCATGTGCCTTAGAGCACTTAGCAAAAACCATGACCTTGGTTTTACAGTGATTAATTTCTAACCATTCTTCTCAGTGATGTTCAGCAAGTATATATAAAGCACCTATTTCAGGCCAATCTCTGAGAAAGTAGCATGGCATCATTGCATAGTAAAGAACAGAGAGATACTGTATGTCTCTTTCCAATTTTGACACATGAACAGATGGACTATTTCGTTTGTCTATAAGAGGACAATGATGATGATCATGATGATATCTGTTCAGTCAAATCCAATTCTTGGCAATTCGGTGGGCCAGGCGTCCTCATATCTTCCGATCTTGCACTATTTCTTTGAGTTTTTCAATGCTCTATCTAATGTCAGCTCTGATATTGTCCAGCCACTGTGTTCTTTGATGGCTTAGTTTCCTTTTATCGCTAATTCCTCCAAACATTGTTTTCTCCAGTGAATCCCACTCGTGACATGCACAATTAAATGAGACACTGTTTTGTGATTTTGCCTTTCCGTGTTAGTCACCTTTGCTATCCAAGGAATATAAGCAGGTACCTTCTCCAGCACCCACAGCTCAGACAAGTCAATTTCTGTTTTACTTTTTTTAAAGTGCAACTTTCACAACCATATGTCACAGTATATTCATGAACTGGAAGAGAGCTTAGTAACAAGGTCAGCCAATGAGAGCCGAATTTAGAGTTGAAACTTCAAGAGAGAATCTGGGCATAGTTTATCTCCGTTCTGTGCTCAGCTCTAAAGTGAAAGAGAAACTAACTTGCTTGCTTGCTTGCTGAACTAAAATGAAACTGATGTCTATTTCTGAGCTCTTGAATTGCTGTTCTGCTCTGAACCTGTAACATGTCTGCTTCTGTTTGAGTTTGCTCCAATTTGGAGAAATCTACAACTGGTATTGTAAAGTTTACTTCACATGTTTATAAAGAAGTTACATGAAGCATTAGTTTTCTTTTTACTTTTCTGGCACTGAATATATGCTGCAATACTCTGAACACCATAAATAGCTATGGGGAACACAATAGAGTAGATTAAACTACATTTGGTTGTGAGCCTGATGTCTTTGCTTTTCCATATTCAGCTCATGTTCATCATTGATATGCAACCCAGTGCAATCCAACATTTTATTTTTGTGCTAGGAATCCTACGAAAATGAATTTTCCCCACATTCAATTACTATTTTGATGTTTCCATTTCTTGCAGTGGTCATTAGCTTGGTCTTTGCGATGTTCAGGAAGAGATCAAAATTCTTACTTTCTTCTTTGATTTTCTTGATCAGGTGTTCCAGGCCTTCTTTATTTTCTGAGAGGAGGCTTATATTCTCAGCATATCGAAGATTGTTGATGTTTCTTCTTCCAATATTTATTCTGATTTCTGATTCTTCAAGTCCTAGATTCCTCCTGATCATTTTGGCATACAGATTGAATATGAAAGGGTAGAAAATGCAACCATGTCACACTCGGTGTTTCTATATGGTATTCGCACAGTGGCTTCTTTTTCATATAGTAATTGCACCAACTTGACCAGATGTGCTTGTAACCCCAAGTTTTGTACAGCTCTCCATAGCTTCTCATGATCAACACAATCAAAGAATTTATTGTAGTCGAAGAAGCACATGTAAATGATCTTTTGATATTCACAAGATTTTTCCATGATCCAGCACAGATTTTCAATATCGCCATGACGCCTTCTGAAGCCAGCTTGGACATCTGGCAATTCCCTTTTGATGGTTAGTGCTAGTCATTGCATAATTTTAAGCAGAATCTTGCTGATGTGAGCAATTGTGAAATAAATTGGAACAATTTTAGAGCCCGTCTTTTTTGGCAATAAAGATGTTCACTTAGCAATTCCAATCCTGTGGCCACATGTTGGTTTCTGAAATTTTCTGGCACAGGTATCTAATGATTGTAGATAGTAGAGGTTTCTATAATTCTGCAGTGGGTAGTGTCAACACTTGGAGTCTTTCTTATTTGGCAAGTTGGGTCATCACCCAGATGATAACTTTCTCAAGGATGACTGTTCTATTTCTATTTTCAGGTCTCTAATAATTCTAGTACAGGACTCAGTAATTCTTCAGGGATAGTATCAGTGCCTGGAATCTTGTTGTTTGATACTTGATTCTTTACCCATATGATCTCTTCTTCAAGGATGGCCAGTTCAATTTCTACTTCTCTTTTCTCATCAACCTGAGCTTGGGTCTCTTTGCTATCTGCATACAGCTGTTCTGTATATTCTCACCATCTGTTCTTGATGCCTTGTTGGTCACACAGTAATTTCTCTTGCTTGTTTCTAATGATGCCTTTACGAGCAATAAATGGGGCTCAGAGCTTTTTGACTTGCATACATGCATTCCTGTGTGACCCTTCGTGTCAAGCTGTTTACATCATTCATTGAATTTCCTGCCACGGTTCATCAGGCATCTTATTTATTTATTTAATTTGTCAATTGCTTACAAGATAATAGGTATAAGTAAAAACATAGCTATGAATACATGGATACATATAAGAAAAATAATATATCTTTCTATCAGCCTCTTGTGTTGTAACGACTTGGGTAATGGGCTGTGTGATGACCTTCTGAGTGCTATTGTTTTGACCTCTGACTTCTATTGTTTTGACCTTTGAGCTCTGAACCCCATTTATTGCTCGTAAAGGCATCATTAGAAACAAGCAAGGGAAATTACTATGTGACCAAGAAGGCATCAAGAACAGATGGTGAGAATATACAGAACAGCTGTACGCAGGTAGCAAAGGTCAAAACAATAGAACTCAGAGGGTCATCACACAACCCATTACCCAAGTTGTTACAACACAAGAGGTTGATAGACACACAGCCAATACCTCAGCCATACATTTTCTTAAGAAAAAGCCAGCCAATCCGCAAACATCAACTCCATCAACCAATCAAGAAATGACAACACAGCCAACCTCCCAACCAGTATATATAGGGAGACAGCAGCTCAGATCATGCTTTGCTTGCACAAGCACAAAGCCGAAAGTACCAGCCTGAAGATGGCAAGTGAGATCTCGTCAAAACGTTGCCAAGATAGTCTTAATCTTACATGGGAAAAGGCCCAAACACGCCAAGACCTGCATACCTGTACCCATGAAAATCTACGAAAACATACACACACACACATATATGTATATATATATATATATAAAAGAAACATTAGGACAGGGACGGTAGGCACGTTGGTGTGCTTATGCACGCCCCCTACAGACCTCTTAGGAAAGGGGTGAGATCAATAGTAGACAGTCTAAGGTTAAAGTTTTTGGGGTTTGGGGGAAAAAAACCACAGTCAGGTAGAGTATTCCAGACATTGACCACTCTGTTGCTGAAGTCGTATTTCCTGCAATCAAGTTTGGTGCGATTAACTTAGAGTTAATCTATTGTTTGTTCTAGTGTTGTTATGGTTGAAGCTGAAGTATTCATTGACAGGAAGGACATTGCAATGTATGATTTTATACACTATACTTAGATCAGACCGAAAGTGGCATAATTCTAGGTTTTCTAGATCTAGAATTCCGAGTCTGGTGGCATAAGGTATTCTACAATGAGTAGAGGAGTGGAGAACTCTTCTTGTGAAATATTTCTGGACTTTCTCAACTGTGTTAATATCAGATACATAATGTAGGTTCCAGACTGATGAGCTGTATTCAAGTATTGGTCTAGCAAATGTTTTGTATGCTCTAGTTATTAGTGTAATATTACCAGAGAAAAAGCTACGTAAGATTAGGTTAACAACTCTTAATGCCTTTTGGGCTATGTAGTTATAGTGGGCTCTAGTACTTAGGTCATTTAAGATGAGTATTCCAAGATCCTTGACAGGGTTTGGATTATCAACAAGGTCTTGACTATTCAACCTGGATTTTATTTTCTGATTTGTTTCCAATATGTAGGACAAAGCATTTGTTTGTTGAGATTTGAAGTTGCCATTTGTTTGACCATTCTGATACATAATCAAGGTCTTTTTGAAGAGTAGCAATATTGTCTGTTGGTGATCTTCTCAGCAATGCCCAGTAATTCAAACCTATTTTTCACCTCTACTGTATATGTAGTAAGTATTTTGGGGACATCAAACTTCTTTGGAGTCCCTGCCTTTTGACTTTAATCTTTGCCACCAACAATTCATGATCTGAACTGCAATCAGCACTTGGATATGTCTTAACAGCAAGGACTGAATTTGTCCATCAAAGACTGCATAGGACACATTCAATCTGATTTCCTTGAAGTCCATTTGATGAGGTCAAACTGTGCAAGCAGCACTTATGCTGTTGATATATTCATGATCCTAAATCTCTTTTCTTGGCAAAATTGTACCAAGCAATCACCTGCATTATTTCCCTTGCCTAGTCTGAAATAATCAGCGATGCCTGTCTCCACTTGTTTGCCATCTTTTTAAATAACCGTTTCAATATATTTATTGCTAAATATAATGGAAGGATCCCAAACATTTCTCATAATAGGGCTATCATAACTGTGATCCAGAACTGTCCATATGTTAATATAAACATATTAGTATACAAGCATAAGGAGAAAAGGCGTTCACTTAATCATAACTATGCATATCACTGGCACTAATACAGTTACTGAATATATTTTTCCAGATAAGAAATATGAGTTTTAGCTAAACTAAACTGGAATTTCACATGAAAACAAGGAGCTCCTGCTTTAACTTTAAATTGATCCACATGGACTTTTAGGTTAGGAGTAAAACTTCTTTAATTACTTTGGTTGAGGTTTGCTTTTTACCCTGTCTTGAGATTAATAGTTGTAGAATTTAGAGTTATTCTCACTTAGCTCATATTTAGAGCTGTATCCATCCTAAGGCTGCATAAGTAATTATGGCCAACCAAGTCTATTTGGCATAGAAATAAAGGAAAGTAGGGGAAAGTTCCTTGAATTTCTCAAAGGATTTGATAACCTCTTCACTCTCCTTAGCTAGAAGTTTTTTGACCTTTAATTAAAAGGTAAATTTGTTGTCTTCCATTAGGAGACAGCAAATAATGACCTCATTAAAATGAGGTTAGTGCTCAGGCCTTAGAGCCATAAGAGCTGAAGTCTCATTAGTAGCTAACAATCCAGAACACAGCGTATAAATAAAGCTAATATGGCAGAGCAAAATGCCTTGGTGCATTAAATTTGAGCAGAATCAAATGTTTACAGTCAGTGATGTCTGGGGCATGAAGTTTTAATGTACTTAATAAAGGAAAGCAAATTGCTTCCTATTAGCCATGAAATGTTCCTAGAGAACTAGCTTCCAAAAGTGTATTATGCAAATAGTTGTAATTAACAAGAACATTGTGAAAAAAATATCATGTTGCTTAATAGATGCAGCAATTATGAAGAATAAAGACAATTCAACAACAATATTGTTGAAACTCTAACCCTGTTGAGTACAGACAGAATATAAAACTAAGTCTTATCCTATGGATGCCAAAGCATATGCTTATAGGAAATATATAATATTGATTCAAATAAAAAATCAAATATATATAATATTGGTTCAAATAAAAATTAATATAATGAGTTCGCCAATTTAGAAACTTTCTTAAAACACAAGTGCTTATTTGATTATATTGTAGAATATAAATAACTAAACTGGGCGTTTTTTACTTGAAACCTTTTGAATGCAGACATTTCTGATTAATAGTTTACTTATGATATTTAATTTATCAGAGTTGAACTATATCTGTGGTCAGAATTTTATATTTTGCAATAATTCCTTTCATTATGAACTTTCAGGGAAGTTCATAATGCATTAAAAATAAGATCAATATTATTTGAACTTCTAAGATAAATTATAATATTCATTTTATTGAATTCACCCAAATTTCTTTCAGAACATGATTACTATTATTACTGTTGTTGTTATTTTCATAATGCCCTTCCTCACAAATGAGGCCAGAGCTATATACAAAAAAGAACTATTAAATCAATCTTCTAATTTTTGTCCTGGCTGGTAAAGGCAGCAAAGGCAGGAAGGCAGCATTAGTATCCCTCTGATCCACTTTAAACTGGTCACTTGACTTTACATCTTGCATTAACTGATAACAGATTTTACAATAACTGAAAGGTATTGTAACTCACTGTTTTGTGACATAGTTTCTAATATTTAACATAGTTATTATTTTGGTCTTTGGTTCTTGCTATTTTTTCATTACTGATGTGTATTACAGTATGAAAGAATCCTATTGCAAATCCTTCAGTTATGACTGCATTTAAATATAAGGGATTATATCATAGGATTCATTGTAGACAATAGATTTATCAGTAAGTTTGGAGTGGATTCTGGATATAAATATGTGTAGGAGTTAGTAGGTTTACATTGTTTACATATAAAGTAATGGTCCAAAAGTATGCTCGTCAGAGGTGGTATTCAGCAGTTCTGGAGAACTACATAGCCAAAAAGGAGTTAAGAGTTGTTAACCTAATCTTACGTAGCTTTTTCTCTGGTAATATTACACTAATAACTAGAGCATACAAAACATTTGCTAGACCAATACTCGAATACAGCTCATCAGTCTGGAACCCACATTACGTATCTGATATTAGCACAGTTGAGAAAGTCCAGAAATATTTCACAAGAAGAGTTCTCCGCTCTACTTGTTGCAGAATATCTTATGCCACCAGACTCGAAATTCTAGACCTAGAAAACCTAGAATTACGCCGCCTTCGGTCCGATCTAAGTATAGTATATAAAATCATATATTGCAATGTCCTACCTATCAATGAATACTTTAGCTTCAACCATAACAACACAAGAGCAAACAATAGATACAAACTCAAGGTTAATCACACCAAACTTGATTGTAGGAAATACGACTTCAGTCAATGTCTGGAATACTCTACCTGACTCTGTGGTTTCTCCCCCAAACCCCAAAAACTTTAACCTTAGACTGTCTACTATTGACCTCACCCCTTTCCTAAGAAGTCTGTAGGGGGCGTGCATAATCGCACCAACGTGCCTACCGTCCCTGTCCTATTGTTTCTTTTATTTTTTATTTTTCTTATATGTATCCATGTATTCATAACTATGTTTTATTTATACCTATTATCTTGTAAACAATTGACAAATAAATAAATAAATAAATAAATAAATAAATAAATAAATAAATAAATAAATAAATAAAATAAACTGGTAGAGGAAATTTTGAGTAGTTCGGAAAACCAGCAAATCCCACTTCTGACTGGCCCCGCCCCCATCTATTCTCCGCCTCCCGAGTCCCAGCTGATTGGCTGGGTCTTTTTTTGTTGCCCTGTACAGGAGAAGGGAGCTGGAAAGCAGGTTAGTGGGGTGGGGAGAGAATAGGGATTTTGTAGTAACCTTTCTCTAGGTGTGGGGAGGGAATGGAGATTTTACAGTCACCCACCAAGCCACACCCACCAAGCCACGCCCACCAAGCCACGCTCACCGAACCAGTAGTAAAAAAAATTGAATCCCACCACTGATGCCCATTATTTCGAATAGTCTAAATTCCGGTTGTTGCGTAAACATCCTGATTATTCCTTGTGTTTTTCATCAAATTCTCAGCTTATGTGGAGACCAAACTATTAGGAGCTGCATAAATAAGGACTTGTGGAACAATATATAAAGATGCCTTTCTATGAATTGGTATTATATCATCATATATGGGGAGAGGGCTGCTTATAAGTGTACAGATGATAAATTTTTCAGTTTTCATAACATCTAAAGTTTCCTCTCTTCTCCTATATGTTTTTTTTAGGCTTTACTGGAGACTCAAGTATTACTACGCACTCAGGTTGCAAATTTTACCTTCAACCTTGGATTTTCAGGAAAGTTTTACCATACAGGTAAGCAAGAACCATATAATAGCAGTTAAAAGCCTATGAAAAATATTAGAGACATTTTAAATGATATTGTAAATACTTAATAATAAAATTACAAGTTTTTAAAGTTAAAATACAAGAAATTTCTGTTCTAAATGAACTCTATTTTAAAAATCAGTTACTCCAAAACTAATCATAAATATTAATTCTGATTTATAATTATTCAATTCTACTGCTTTGAACCTCCTGAATATTAGTTTTGAAATAATATTTCTTTAGACAAGTAGAAGAAAAATATTTTAAAATTGCACATTTATCTCTACTTATTTTTAAATGTAAAAATGGGACAACTTTGGTAAATATCAAAATCTACACAGTTATCGCATGAAAATTCACAACAACTCTATCTCTTATTAAATCAATATATGTTTATCAACGTATTTGAAATATATAATTCTTTTTAATGTGCATATTTCAGTTTTGAGCATTTCAACTTTCCAACATACTGCATGGAAATTAGAGGTTTATTTCAAAAGTGTGCTGAAATTTCATAGAAAAATAGTCTGGTCATTTTCTTAAACAGATAATGTTGACAGAAGGATTGTAAAGAGTAAATAGGACCATGAGGTAGTTATATGAAGATAAGCCAAAGCATAACTATGCCGTAAATGACTTTTTTGCATTCTGCTATATACATAGAATAAAATAGAAAATGTAGACATCTGAAAGTTCTCACCTTTTAAACAAGAGTCATATTTGCATGATACATGCAATACTGTATCATGCACTCCTGTGACTTCACATGGATACAAATTAGTCGTACCAAAACACTGTCACATAAGCAAGGTGATATCCTGGAAGATTTGTTTGGCCCGAAGGAGAAAAGATGTGATTTAAAAGGAATTTAAATTAAATGAAAAGAGGATTACTTCACATTTTGAGTCCTAAGTAATTAATTGATTTTGCCCCCACTTGCTGATTCTGCAGATTAGTATTACCTGCTTCCAAGCACATTTTGTGTATTTCTTCGCTCTGCCTCCAGTTTCTTTTTAATGCCTGTTTAAATTGTATTCATTTGCTGTCCGTTTCCCAACTATATTTCTTCATTAAGAGGCAGCTTTAAAAGTAAGCAAAGATTAAAGCCTTCACAGTGATCAGTGCTGTTTCCATAAATCCAGTCTGCTTTTCACCATCTCAACTTCATTATTGACCTACTTACTTTTTGAAAATTAATAGAAAAGATTAGTTAGGATTTGGCATTACTGTACAAATTCTTTGCATTTTCAGCCTGGTTTAGGTTGAAGAAAAAAGAAATTAGAATGCATTACAGTAGACAGTAGAAGGAGTTCAATGCTCAGTCCTATTGAACAATCCATGTATGAAATGATCACCAACTGGTATTACTATTATTTAGATAGAAATGGAATATGTTGGAATATGCTTAAAATTTGCCATGTAAGCCAAAACCCAATTAATCATGTGGTGATAATATGGAACCATAACTGCTTTCACATCATGAGCTACCAAGAAAGCTAGTACAGTAGCATTTCTAATATTACTTCATTGAGTATTATAGCCTTTGGAAGTTTATAGTACCATGCTAAATTTTATTTGCACTCAATCGGTGGGAGCTGCACAATGCAGAAATATTTGAAAATATAAGGTAACTCTCCTTTCCTCCGTAATTAATTTATAGATTATTATTGGAACAGTCTTTACCTTGAATTATAGAAGCAAGCATGTATGTGTTGCCTGTGGGAAAGCCAACTAAAATTTATTTTTAAGAGAGCATATGTGAGACAATAAACTTGTATTAAAACACACACAGAGAAAAACATAAACACAAACACACACACACACATACACACAGACCTCACTGGCAAATAACAAAATAGAGATGCAAGTATCACCTTATTGCTCTTTTTGTCGTAATTTAGACTCACTAAGAAATATGCATTTTCTTCTTGAAGATATGAAGAAGGCTAAAAATCTTTAAAAAGAACTCTGATAGCATATGAATGCAGAAAATGCTGTTGAGGATTGCCTTCAGTTCCCTGCTGTGTGATTAGCCTCTGTATGGTTGCCTATATATCATATAACTTCCTAGTTATATGGTGCTTTTTCAGGAATAAGAGAGGGCTGAATTAGGTTTTAGTTTCTAAATTACTTTTCAGCAGCTTCAGCTCTGTACTTCATTAATATCTTTAAGATGAAAGTATAATAGATGCTTTCAACATTATTTCTTTGCTATCACATTGTCAGATTAAGGTAATGAAAGAAGGAAAGATCTCAAAGAAATATATTAGCTGCTGAAATGAACTTCAACTTTTAAAAATCCTTTTTACTGGTAACCAAGCTAAAATGTCTGAAATCTCTTTTTTTATCGTATGTTATCACAGGAAAGTATTTAAATGAAAGGCCTGGTTTCAATATATTTCACTCTCTATTAATTGATTTATCAGATATATATATATATATAAAATATATATTTTCCACTGTTAGAAGAACAAGGCTTAGTAGTAAAGGAAAATTCCAAAAATTAAATGAAGTACAATCAAGTAAACCAAGTCGTTAGAAATATAATGAAGCAAATATGGTAGTTGTTTTTCTAAATTTTGAATTTTATGATTCTATATTATTTACATCAATATTTTCATATTTTAGAGCACAGGTGTCAAACTCGTTGTATGACATTGCCATCACATGATGTATCATGATTTTTTTTCCCATGGAGCTGGGGTGGGCGTGGCCTATGCATGACACATAGGCCCCCAGACCGCCAGTTTGATACCCTTGTTTAAAGAGTATACTCAGACCTGTGTACACACCATTTTTTTATCCACTTCCCTTAATTTTCCAGAACTCTCTGGGATGAAAGAGATTTCATCCATTGTGAACTAAATTCTGGGGAAGGCAAAATAAAATTCAGTATGAACTTTAAAACAAGCAGAACAATTGTTTGTACGCAATAAAGCTTTTATTTGCCCAAGTTAGAGTGCCATTTTTTCCTACTGTCTCCTGTCCACTCTATTTCCTCATACCCAAAAATAAATTTATCAGGGGCTGAAGAATATATCACACATAATGTTGCATAAAAGGGAGATATAATTGAAGAAATTGGCTCAAAGCAGGTACAAAAGAAATACAATTAAATGGTTACATCTAAGCTATGTTCATAAAGGCTTAATTCTAGATATTTTTCCAGGATTATCCCTGCAATATGAAAGATAATAAACAAGATAATAAATCTAAATAGACACAAGTTCAGGGAAAGTAGTTTCTATCGAGTGAAAAGAAATTTATAGTGACAGACCCAAATAACTGGCTATCTTTCATTTGAAGTTATTTTCTGAAGATAAATAAAATTAATTAATCTCCTGTGAGTTGTGCTACTCATCTCAGCACACAACTTCATTATTATTTAAACTGTACCTCTTCTTTACTAATGCTCTAAGCCTACTTGAGAAACTCTTGCCTAGACTGAAATATCTTGACATGAACTTGCAGCAGAGTTGGGATTTAAACTTTTTACTACCAGTTCTGTGGGCATGGCTTGGTGCGCATGGCATGGCTTGGTGGGCGTGGCAGGGGAAGGATATTGTAAAATCTCCATTCCTTCCCCACTCCTGGGGGAAGGTTATTGCAAAATCCCCATTCCCTCCCCACCCCACTAACCTGCTTTCCAGCTCTGTTCTTCTGTGCAGGGCAACCAAAGAAGACCCAGCCCATCAGCTAGGACTCGGGAGGCAGAGAAGAGATGGGGGTGGGGCCAGCCAAGAGGTGGTATTTGCCGGTTCTCCAAACTACTCAAAATTTCCACTACCGGTTCTCCAGAACTGGTCAGAACCTGCTGAATATGACTTCTGACTTGCAGGGTTCAGTACAGCCTGCAGATTATCTTGTTCCCTGATTTGACAATAACCTGGAAATTTATCTTCCAATCTTTCTTTTCCAAGAAAGCAATTTGCCAGAGATTTGCCCTAACTTTGGAGACTAGGCATATGTATCATTTGTTCAATAACTACCATTTGTTAATTACAGCCATAACTTTAGTCACTAAACAAATAGTCAAGGACTATCTATAAGTCAAAGATTACCTGTATAGTAAAACCTGACATTTCTGACTATGTGAAATAGCTAATTAGCTGCTTGGATTAAAGCTGATGAATACAATTCAAAAAAGACACAAGTCTCAAAGCAACATAATATGGAAAAATGTACTTGAGAGAAAAATGAACCTTGAGGGTGTTTTCAGTGACTGAGAGGTTAATGGAGAGCAGCAGCATCTATTTCTGTTCTCCAAAAATGGTTGCCAAGTGCAAATAAGTTCTCATTCATGAATATATCACTCTGAGGATAACATAATAGCCTATCATAAGTAATAGAAGATCCTTTTTGCCCAAATTCTTCAAGGGTATCCACATTTAAACAATTCATACAACTCTTAAATTGAGCAAAGATATTTTAAAATGGTGTTCCATGTTCCTGCTAAAGATTTTGCTCATGCTGACACCAACTTTCAACTTTTTGATGTGATTATATTATTAGTTTTAGTTAATCCAGTCCATTCTAATCTCCTATAGCAGCGGTCACCAACTGGTGGGCCATGGCCCACTAGTGGGCCTCAAGAAGATTTTGCAGAGAAAGCAATTAATCCAGGCTGTGCAGAAACACAAGGCTACGCCGCCCACATTGCCCGTGGGAACCCTCCCCGCCCACTCACTTCTTACCCAGCAAACCTGCCTGGTAAATTGCTATTTTTCTGACCACAGCTATTCTGCTATGTTGGGAGATTTAGATTAGCTAGGAAGCACAAAATGGTTAGATTGCTTGCTTTTTGGCGAGTCTTTAGATCTTCGGCTCTGCTTTTAAGCACAGCCGAACCTCCCTTAGAACTGAAGTTTCTATTATTCAGTGCAGACTCATGGCAAACAAATTTTAGGTGACAGACTCAGGTAGCCGATGGCAGATAGATAGATCTCTGAATAAATCAGTGATTCTGTGAGCAACTCAATCTGCCTGCCTGCTTTGCCTGATTTTGAGTAAAAGTTGCTTTTTTATTTTTAAAAAAATCAATATTTACATAAATATTTATAATATTTACATACAAGCCATGCCCAGCCAACCACATGACCACCAAGCCACACCCACAAATTAGGCCAAGCCCACAGAACCAGTTAGTGATCCCTGGGATTTAAAATTATGAGTTTGGTGGTCCCTGAGGTCCAAAAGGTTGGCGACCCCTGTTCTACAGGAATATACTGATTAAATGTATATCATGTTGCATTTTTTTTCTATTTGGAAGTAGAAATTAGCCTGAATATCCATATGGAATGAAAAATGGTGCTAAGGCTTAAATACAGTGAACATGCTTACGATTATGCATTCTACAGAGGCTTTTAAGGCTCATTAAAATAGCACAAATCCACAAGATACATTTGTGATTTCCATTAAGCAGTTGGTACACTATATACTCTGTTATGCAAACCATACTTTTAAGGTTGGTATTTCAGCTTAGACAGCATGCCATTTTCCATACAAATGTATACCTTATTACCCAATTATAAATAAAACATGGGGCGTTTCTTTAATTAATATAAATATGGCTTGTTTAGCCAAACAAGTTTTTAAGGTAAGATGATGAACATGTTTTGCTTTACCCATTTTATGGAAATTTTAGCAGGTTTTATTAGTATATGGAAACATCTGTGCTTTATTGATTTCTTCCCTAATCCACAATTGCTTTCTGAAAACACATTGAATATAGGATTTCAAAAAGGGAAATAAGATTGTGGATCTGCCAGAAGTTTATAGGTTAAAAAGATAAGATCCTGGAATATTGTAACATGTTTTCATTCTATTTTACTTTGATACCATTATAATATCACATTCAGAATAGCAATGATCAAACAATCAATCTTAATTATATTCCCAGCAGGGAGGGAAAAACAGTCTTTGGGAATTTACTATGGGTCATTGTTTATTCCTTCTTTTGCTCCTAAATAAAATCATTGACAGGATTAAATCTGGAGGGTTCTATTTGAAAAGATGGTGATTTGAATTCTGCTTGTGGTCATCTGAATTGAAATGCTTACTTTGGGGGATACGTCTGTATTTAATTCTCATGACTTTTGTTGTTCAGAGTAACAATTTCACTAACCTGTACTTAATAGACAATAATAAGAAATAAAAGTTATTTTTACAACAGTGTTTTCAAAGCATCTCATTTATTACTATGATGGAAACAAGACAGGATTAGATAGAGCTTTGCTTTACTCAGAAAAGGTTACAGCCTGAATCAGTATCTGTAACACCATCACATATTCACATCTGACTGTCCTTAGTAATTGGACAAAAAATGCCAAATCCAGCCTGAACAACTGGCTAACTATGTGACAAACCATTATAAAATCCTCCAGGGTGATTCATTATCACCCTTGTTCAGTTATGTTGAAAAAAAATCCCAAATCTTGACTACCAAGCAGCAAAAAATGCTAATAAAACCTCTCATTTGCTTTCTGTGGATGATATGAAGTTTTATGGAAAAATCAGAAATTGAAATCCAGTCATTGACAAACATTGTAATATTTTTTTTACAGAGATACAGAATTTGAAGAATGTATTACAATAAGCAATCAACCAATCAATAAATCACAAACAATAATGAAATTGAAATGCCAAATAACCAAATCTTAAAAGCCATTGGGATGAAGCCTACAAGTATCTTGAGTATTTTATAGTTGGATAATAATGTATGAACAAAGTAAAAAAGGTGATTAGTAAAGAATATATTCAAATAGTGAGAAAATTGCTAAATACAAAATTGAACGGTTAAAACACCATCAAAGCTATCAATATCTAGGCCATACCTATGATACAATACACTGTTAGAATTATTAACTGAACATAAATTGAACTAGACAATTTGAACTGAAAACCAAAACTAACTCATAACTATTGATCTTATATTTCATTCCTGTATTGCTGTGGATAGATTATACCTGCTCCTCAGAAATGGAAGCAGAAAGTTTACTTCAAGTCTAACTGTCAATCAAGAAGAGTGTGCTTTGACTGGTTATGTAAAAAACAACCAAACATTGATGCAGGTTCAACATTGGAACTTACTAAATATACATTAAATAAAGTGAATATCAAAATAATGTAAAAAAAATTGGTAAGGAAAAGTATTGCATAGTCAATTTCTACAAAAGATTGAGGGGAAAGTGGATAATGACTGAATCTGGATTGCAACTAGAACATTAAAAAAAAATCTTGATTGTGATAGTCCAAAAGTAAGCTATTGGAATTAATGACATCAAAAGCAGAATTGAAAATTCATCAAATCAATAATTTTTACCATACTTCTTTACTTTAAATTTAAAAATAAACTTAAAGTGCAGGTTGTGCAAAGAGACAGAAAGGTACAGTAATTTCTTATACTCAGCTCATGCAAGAAGATTGTACAAACTAATTTTACAAACAACGACATAACACGGTGACCAAAATGATTCACTGGATAAAAATTATCATGGATCATTGTGAGAATATTTTCAATTGAAAATATCATGAAAAAAATGTGACACTATTTAGCTGAAAAAGTAGTAAAAAAAAACAAGCATGGTAAAATATTGTACAATTTCTGAATATAGACTGATAAAGTCATGACTCATAACATGCCAAATATAACTCTGATTGAAAAAAAGAGCGTGTAAGTAATTGATGTAGCAATGCCAGGGATAGAAGAAAAAGAAGGGGAAGAGGTCACAAAGTATAAGGATTTGAAAATTAAAATTGAAATGTTATGGCACAAACTTGCAGTCCTAGTGATGGTCCTAGTGGTACATTGGGTGCCATACCAAAAACATCTTAGATGACAGTTAGGAAATCTGCTCATTGACAAAAAGTCCAGCTGCCAATTACAAAAGGCCACACTAAATTCTACCGATACATTTATGAATGCTATGTTCTTGAGAAGAACTTGATGCATATGAAGCCCACGCTCAGCTAAAGAACTGGTAGCTGTGCCTTCACGTTGTTATGAACACGTAATATTAAATAATAATAAAATTATAAATGATGATGATGACAATATAGTTTTTCTTTCCTAAACACTTTTGTTGTGTTTATGGATTTCATGCTAATCATGAAAGTAACCTTTAATTTAACATATCACGTTGTGTTTTATGGAAATCATATGTTTTGGCAATGTACACCATTCATTGGTTATGTTGCACACATGAAAAAAACATATGAAAACATGGAACTGTTGCTGAAGCACACCTGGAACACCAAGTACAACTAGAATATCTGTGGAGATTTAAAAGTAGTGTCTCTGCTGCTGGAATGCAAGTTGGATATACCATGTACTGTTGTTACATATATGAGTGAGGCAGCCATGCAGGACAATCTCATTACATTAAAAAGAAATGGCCACTTGTTGATCTAACAAAGGTATTTTTGCTTTTGCTTCACATGAAACTTGGACTGATGAAAAATTTTGTAAAAATAATAAACCTGGAAGGTAAACATTTTCAGTATTTGAGACAGACATTTCCAAGAATATCTGATACCAAAATTAAGGAAGACGTTTTTATTGATCCACAGATCAGATACATCAACAATGAAAAGAAATTTGAAGACCTGTTAGCAGAGCCAGAGAAAATTTCCTAGAAAAAATTTCCATTTAAGGATATAGTTGAGAATTTTCTTGGAAACTACAGAGCATCATATTCAGCTAACAAATTTTTTACAGCATAAAAGACCATGAAGTGCAGTCCTGGCAAATGACTAATGACTCATACTGGCAATGGACTATGGATTTGTCCAAGTCATCTTCGTCACAGTTTAATCCATATAGACAATAAAAAGAGAATACACAAAATAAGGCAAAGGTAGAATAAAAGTGGTATAGAAACAACTGAGAGATGAAGCAGGTACTACTACTAATAATAACAATAGCAGTCATTTTGTGACTTTAGATACTCAAAGTATTTCATGTATAATTTTAAATGTTATAATAATCTTTAAGATATAAATATTATTATTTCAGTTTCTATATTGCACTTGATCTTAACAGAGAGATAATGGAAAATGAAATGGAGGAGCTGGTTAGATTGTGCAAATGGCAACTTTAAACCTCAACAAATAAATGCTCTGTCCTACATATTGACAAAAAAAATATATCAGAAAATAAAATACAAGCTGAATAGTCAAAACCTTGTTGAGGATCCAAACCCTGTCAAGGACCTTGGAGTATTCATCTCTAATTATCTAAGTGCTAGAGCCCACTGTAACTAAATAGCCAAAAAGGCATTAAGAGTTGTTAACCTAATCTTACGTAGCTTTTTCTCTGGTAATATTACACTAATAACTAGAGCATACAAAACATTTGCTAGACCAATATTCGAATACAGCTCATCAATCTGGAACCCACATTACGTATCTGATATTAACATAGTTGAGAAAGTCCAGAAATATTTCACAAGAAGAGTTCTCCACTCCTCTACTCGTTGTAGAATACTTATGCCACCAGACTCGAAATTCTAGACCTAGAAAACCTAGGACTACGCCGCCTTCGGTCCGATCTAAGTATAGTATATAAAATCATATATTGCAATGTCCTACCTGTCAATGAATACTTCAGCTTCAACCACAACAACACAAGAGCAAACAATAGATACAAACTCAAGGTTAACCGCACCAAACTTGATTGCAGGAAATATGACTTCAGCAACAGAGTGGTCAATGTCTGGAATACTCTACCTGACTCTGTGGTTTCTTCCCCAAACCCCAAAAACTTTAACCTTAGACTGTCTACTATTTATTGACCTTACCCCTTTCCTAATAGGTCTGTAGGGGGCATGCATAAGCGCACCAATGTGCCTACCGTCCCTGTCCTATTGTTTCTTTTATTTTTCTTATATGCATTCATGTATTCATAACTATGTTTTTACTTATGACTATTATCTTGTAAGCAATTGAGAAAAATAAATAAATAAAAATAAATAAAAAAGACCTTTTCACACACCCTAACCCTAACCCAGCAGAATTCAGATGATAGGCAATGCACAAAGAAAGCATCTTCTCATCTGATTGCAGCCCTATCTCAAGCATGCATATAGATTCTAAGGATGCATATTTCTTCTTAGGCAGGACCTTATATTTGGTTTCAACATAGTGTTCAATGCAAAACAAATGTTACTTAGATTCTACAACAAAATCCAATATTTATATTTTATCCCAGAATTCCTGGTGTTTCAATGTATTATATGCAGACATTCCAAACCCATTGAAGACATATTATTATTATTATTTATTATATTTATATACTGTCCTTCTCCCGAAGGACTCAGGGTGGTATACAGCCAACCATAAAACTTTGTTACAATTATAAAAGTTAAAAAGAATTAAATATCATTAGGCTGTCTAAAATTATACCCTCCCCCAATAAATTATTAAAACCCAAATTTTAAAATCCCAATTTAAAACACAAATACAAATTATATTAAAAATCCCATTTCAGCCTAGGCTGAAATATGTGTTAAGCACATTAGTTCCTACATGAAGACATTTTGGTGACAATTTTTTTACTTTAAATTTTATATGAACTTTCATAAACATACAGCAACATAAACAGGACTCAACAAAATGAATGTATTTTATACTCTTCTTGATATGAAAATAAATTGTACCGTCACGTCTTTTACAATGTAACATTTGCCTTTCACTTCTTAGGAACCGTTGAAGAGGATGAAGGAGATGACTTGTTGTTGAGGTCTGTAGATGAATTCTGGTGGTTTCCTCACATGTGGAGCCACATGCAACCTCATCTGTTCCATAATGAGTCATCGCTAGTGGAGCAAATGATTCTCAACAAGGAATTTGCACTAGTGAGTATCTCTAAATGTCCCTTAACATTTTACAGTAATTATTTTTTGAACTAAAAAGAGGATAAGTCTGTTATGGTAGGTAATTACTGGTCACTATAAATATATGTTTGGTAAGTTGTAAGAAAAGCTGGTCATTTTGGTTTTCCAGGTTCTAGGAATCAAGTGGTGTTTCTAGGAGCATGTCGTAGCAGAAGGCTAGTTATGAATCAGATATTTCCAGTGACTTATGCCTCTGTTCTATCTCTGACCATATGATTTTCTTCTCATAATTCTTTATTTTGAAAACAAAATCAGATCGGACAGTCCTTCAAGTAAAGAACTCTGTCCTTAATCATAGATATAACAGGGTTTGGCACTCCTATAGCTTTATATTTCAAATCACTTTCCCAACAGATACGGCTTTATTTTAATTCAAAATATAGCATATGGAATCTTAGATTATCCTTTTATATATTATGGTAATTAATGTAGAATGGGTGTATATAAATAATGTAAAATAAACAGAAAGTGATCACACAGTTCAGTGCTGATTCCTTTTTTCATATGAACTTAAAATAATTTAGTGATTTTAATATTGTCCATGAAAGTCTACCCATCAGCATCAAGGGATCTGATATATTTACAATAAATTTGTTTCAGTTTTTTTTACCAATATTAAGGTAAAAACTAAGAAATTAAGAATTATCATATAGAAGCATCTATATCTAAAAACTCTAAGGATGATAAATATAGAATTAAAACATGGACAGGTTAAATGTGTAAATCATTTTCCTTAAAAAACCTATAGAATAAGCCATAGCAATCAAAACTGCACAAGTATGCAACTTGAAATTATGGTAACAATAAAATAGTTAGACATGAAACATATTGAGCATGATTGACTCTAGCTGGCAATCAGTTCCTGAAGATTTTGCCTGCTGCCAAGCAAAACTTGGCAATATTATATTTCACAAAGAAGCTGGAGTTTATAGTATGTAGTAAGACAATATAAAATTGATCTATATGGCTTGATAAGCTGACACTTTATTGTAGAATAATAGTAGTGCAGATGTATATGTAACATGAAAATGAAAAAAAAAAGAATATTCCTTGTGGTTTCAGATTATCAACATTTCAGGGACACACATGTTCTAGAAAGGAGTTATTCTTACATATTCTTTCTAAGATAATTAAGGAAAGAGCCCTATAGTAAGCCAAAGGTTAAGCCTTTTAGATGGATAAGATTGATAGTATAGTGAGTTACAGGGTTCGAGAAAGGCCTGGCAACCTACTCTTCAAAAATCTCATCAAGAAAATTATATGGGATGGGTCTAAAACATATCAGATAGGGACCAACAATAGGACAATAGGAATCCCAGTTCTGAGGTAGGCAGTGGAGTAAGCAAATGTCTGTGTTCCACAGGTATACATTGGTAGACATATGGAATGTCAGAGGAATGAGTCAGGGTAAATTAAATATTGTCAAATGTGAGATGATCAGGTTGGAAATGGATCTCCTTGATTTATTTATTTATTTATTTAGATTTATATACCGCCCCCGGGACGGTGAACAGCCAGAATAAGAGCACATATAAACACATACAATATTTAAAAATTAAAAGAATTAAATATGTTGGCTTTACAAAGATTAAAACATGGGAATTAAGAAAAATTAAAACTAAATTAAAATTTTAAAAACCCCTAGGCCAGACCGGCTTGCTGAAATAAATAAGTTTTCAACGCCCGACGGAAGGTCATGAGATCAGGGATGGTCCTCATCTCCGGGGGTAATTCGTTCCAGAGAGGGGGTGCTCCCAATGAGAAGGCCCGCATCCTCGGGGTCGCCAGCCCGAGGAGGCCGATTCTATGGGAGCGTATCAGTCGGTGGGATGTCACTAAGCTACACTGGACAGACAATGGCTTTTTCCAATCTGAGGACTTCACTGTCAATTATTCAGGACATGATACCAGGAAAACAGAGTGGCAATTATGGTAAGCATTACAGCAGTAAAATTGCTAGAACAGTGGAAAGCTTCTCAACTACCAGTGACCAAATCATGACCATCAGAATTCATACCAAATCCTTCAACGTCACAATGATTCAAATCTGTTTGAAATAGGGGGCTTTTATGTCATGGTCCAAGAAACTAGGAAACAATTTCCCCCAAAAAGACAATGTTTACATTCTGGGTGATTTCAATGCAAAAGTTGACAAACAAGTGAAGACAGGCATCACTGGTCATTTTGGACTAGGTGACAGGAATGATGCAGACGATTGTTTGGTACAATTTGGCCAGAAAACAGATAAAGGATCATGAATAAAAGGTTCAAACAATACAAGCGTATCTTATCAACTTGGACGTCACCGTAATCAGATTGATTATGTCCTACGCAGTCATCAATGAACCAGTCCAGGCTTTGCTATTAAGACATATCCAAATGCTGGTTGTAGTTCAGATCATGAATTGTTGTTGGCAAAGATCAAAAATGCAGTGCCTCCAACTAAGTTTGATATCAGTAAAATCCCTACTACATATATAATATCAATAATCAATCAGAATAGAACTGGAAGGGATCTTGGAGGTCTTCTAATCCAACCCCCTGCTCAAGCAGGAGACCTTACAAGAGACTGTCCAATCTCTTCTTAAAAATGACTAGCGCCAACTATTGAAAGGGAATTACCAGATATTCACGCTGACTTCGGAAGGGCTCATGGCACCCACGACCATATTAGAAAAATCTTGTAAGAGATTTTGCAAAAGATCATTTACACGTGCTTCATTGAGTACAAAAATGTTCATACAAAACCTGAAGGCACCAACACATCTGGTCAAGTTGGTGCAATCACTGTACACAAAACTGGAAGCCTCTGTGTGAACACCATATGGAGACACTAATTGGTTTAAGATAAAGAAAGGAATGCAACAAGGTTGCCGTTTCTTCTCTCTCTTATTCAACCTGTAGGCCGAGGCGATCATGAAGAAGCTAGATCTTGAAGAGTTCAAAATCAAGCTAAAGACTGGTGAAAGAAACATCAACAATCTTCGATATGTTGATGATACTCGTCTCTTCTCAGAAGCCAAAGAATGCCTGGGATATCTGGTCAAGAAAATCAAAGAAGAAAGTGAGAACTTTGATCTCTTGCTTGACATCAAAAAACAAAACAAAACACCAACAACAACCAAGTTCATGACCACTGCAAGAAAGGGAAACATCAAAATAATAAATTGACAGTGGAGATATAGGAAAAAAAATCACTTTCCTACAATCGCAGATAGCTGAAAGGAATGAATGCAGCACAGAAATAAAATGAAATAAATGTCAGATAGTACTGGGTCAGATAGCAATGATGAACATGAGTCGAATATGGAAAAGCAAGGACATCAGCCTGACAACCAAATGTAGTTTAGCCCACTCTATTGTGTTCACCATAGCTACTTATGGTTGTAAAAATTGGATCTTGAAAAAACAAGACGGGATAAGAATCGACTCGTTTGCGCTATGGTGCTGGAAAAAGATCCTGCATATTTCAGCAAAAGTGATTAACAGGAAGTACTAAAGCTCATAACACCAGACATGTCACTAGAAGGCAAAATACGACTCTGCATCTCACTTACTTGGCCATGTCATGAAGGGGAATTCACTGTTGAAAGCAATTGTGCTTGAAAGAGCTAGTGGTAAAAGCCATGAAGGAACATAGTAGCTCAACACTATCAGAGTGTGACACCAGACAGAGCATGGAAAAACTCAAAGAAATAGTGCAATATTGGAATACGTGGAGAGACCAGACCCATAGAATTGCCAATAGTCAGACACGACTGATGATGATCCTCATCCTCATCTAGTACTGCTATGTACCTTAGGCTTCCAGATATTAGAAGATATAGAGCCGTGATGTCAAACCAGCACACCAGCTGTCACCCATTGCTCTTCTGGGTTCTGGTGCGCATATGCGTGCCGGCCAGCTGGTCTTCATGCACGTGTGAACTCCAGAAACTGAAAGAGAAGTTCCGGCTGTCCATGCGCGTGCTGGCCACCTGGTCTTATGGTTTCTAACATAGATGCGTGTGAAAAGATCAGCTGGCTGGTGCGCGTATGTGCATTAAAAACTGGCCAGCCAAATATATTGCAAAGAACTCAAATATTTGATTGTAAATGTGTTAACAACAGCTAGAATTGTATTTGCTAAGAATTGGAAAAATGAAAAAATACCGATGCAGGAGGAAATTATTAGGAAAATCATGGACTGTGCCAAAATGAGTAAATTGACATTTGAAATTAGAGAACAAGACGATAAACAATTTTATACGATATAGGATTTATTTCATCAATGGTTAGATAAAAAGACATGGTAAAGAAATAGATTACTTTGTTGCCTGTATCCTCACGATTTATATTGACTGTTTCCTATGACATATGATTTGATGTTGATTGTACCCTATGACTATCATTAAGTGTTGTACATTATGATTCTTGATTCTTAATGAATGTTCCTTTTCTCTATGTATACTGAGGGTATTTACACCAAGACAAATTCCTTGTGTGTCCAATCACACTTGGCCAATAAAGTATTCTATTCTATTCTATTCTATTCTAATCTACTCTACTCTACTCTACTCTATTCTAAGCTTTAAAATAAAAGTTAATAGATTGATATAGAATACAATATAAAATATATAACCATTGGGTGAATGTATAAGATTAAACCATAATGAAATTTAGAATATCTCATATAAAATGATGGAAAAATAGTTTAGTCAAACGAATGTTTTAACAATTGATATTACATAAGCACAAGCTAGATTGATAAGGTGAGAATTGATATAATTTGTGAGTAATGGTAAAAAAAAAGGATAGCACAAAAGATTGTAATCAACTGACACACTATATGTATATAATTGAAAGAGGGTTTTATGTTTTTATGTTTTGTTTGTATGTTTGTTGTTAAAAAATAAAAACTTTGGGAAAAAACAACAACGGCCAGCCAGCTGGTCTTTGTGCGTGCATGTACATTAGAAGCTGGGAAGACAAGGTGGTCGGCCGCATGTACATTCGATTTCAGGCATGTGCGCATCTTGGAATTCAGTTCTTTTGGTGCCGAAAAGATTAACCACCACTGATATAGAGCATTGACCACAGCAGGTGGAACTGTCTTCTGCATCTCTTGCAACCGTTTTGAGTGAACAGGCATAGTTGTAACTAAGGAGGAGTAAATAGATATGGCAACCCCAAGTAATTTAGTCAGCAGGCTTTAACTTCCAGGTGGATTAATACATTCTACAGTGAAGGGAAGAACATATGCCTGTTGAGGAAAAATGCAGCCTTCGTTTTAAAAGATTGCTATGTATAAATATATACTGGATTTTGCTTTTATCAGCTCTTCCTTCACTGTTAGAGACACAATAGGAATAATGCTATAAGGAATGTAATATCTCTTCTATTTTTAGTTGCTATTCATTTTTCTTAGCATGGCACCATTATTTTCTTTAGATCCATCTAAAAAGGATCTTTTTGACATTGTATTGCCATCACTATCTGTTCATAAAGATCATAAGAACTTCTTCCTATTTTTAAGCAACTTTTTATTCCAAAATATAAAGGTCTTTTACAAGGAAGGAATTGTTAAATACTATTTAATGATATTATTCTCTCTTAAGATTCTTGAGTTTCCTTGAAAACGTTCCCTAGAGAAAGAAATGGTTAAACCAATTTCGGTTCTTGCAATTAGTCCCCAAATAATTCTGCTATATTTCTTGCATTATTACAATTTAAAAATAAATACGGACCTCAATACTATTTTGAAGAATGATAGCTTCACATTTTCACTTGGTGCAAATTCAAACAACCAGACTGTTTCCTGGTTAATAGAAATTAAACTTTAGTCTGCTCTTCTTTTGCAGAAGCAATGGTGTTTCTTTAATTAGAAAAATACATTCTTTTTCTACATTGTGATCCTAATGGAATTGGAATAACATGAATTAACATGGTAGGAATGTTTTAGCACAGAAACTCTTGTAGAGCCAGAATAAAATAAAGCCTGGGAAAAATGACAAATCAACATTGACAGATACATTCATCCTACTTATGAATAGACATGTATATGATTGCACTTCCAGGCTATTACTTGAAAGTAAGCTCCGCTGAGCTGAATGAACTTATTTTGGAATAAACAAGTCCCCAAAGGAGAATATGAAATTGCCTCAGTCATGTCCAGAGTATGAACTTTTTCCCTGAGTCATTGTGAAATTATTATGCCCATCAGTAATGGACAACGATAATAATTATTTCTCATCTCAAACTGCTAACATGCACTTTGAATTATTGCCCCAAAAGGTGAGTGCATAGTTCTAGCAGTCTTCTATAAATATATCATTTTGAAGAAAAAAATTTTAGAATGTAAAGTCATTGTTTATCTGAAAACTAGTATATACGGGGTGAAGGCAAGATGTTTCTGACAAACAGCAGTATAATTGTAAGCACCCCACTCTTTTATGGAAGGTTTATTACATTCAGCCATGGCACAAAATATTTATATTTACATCACTGTCAAAAGCTTCTTGGCTTTTATTGTAGCCTCCCTTTCCTGTCAAATGGTTTTCTTCTCAGTAACCAGTAGAGAAATGAGAATTTGAATCAAAAATGCCAGGAAATGAACTGCTGCTAACAGTAAAAAATATATTAATGCAATTCTACCTCGATTTGCAGATATCTGAGCCAACATTCTGAATTGAGATTTCCTGTGCTTCTTGTATCCTAGAAACTTCATATTTTCTTCAAATCAGTTCCAAAGAGATTTTTAGAATACGAAGAACTTATTATAGATGTTATCTAGTCCAGTTATCTAGTCCAGAGTTCAGTACAGTCTCCCCAGATGGTCTCTAACAAATAACCATCCCTCCTTTTAGGAGATTTGTAGTAAAGGAGAGCTTACCATATCAAGCGGCACCAGATATCATGAGACAATTCATAGTCAGGAATTTCTTTGGATGGCTTGACCTGAAGCATGGTTTAGTCTTGCCATAGTCCTTCATTTTTCATGAAAAAAAAAAGGCAAGAGAGAAAGAGATTATAAACGGATGGATGGTAAGTTCCTGAGAAGCCCTCTGTTCTAACACATTTTGCTGCAAGTCTTAAATATCCATACTAGATTCTTGAAGATAAAAACCTCTACTTTCATAATGGAGAAAATGTCATCTCATGCACCTACCTTAACTACCCTACCTTTTCTTCTTTAAAAAAAGAAAAATATATTTAGACCTAAGCAACATTTTTAAGTGTATGACTTTTAGCATCATGAATATACTTATTTTAAAAGCTCAAAGAAACTGGACAACTATCAACATCCTTCTGATACTTATTAATAAATTTATTGGTTGAAGATTATATTCCTTCCTCTTCCTGTCTTGTTTATAACTTTTGCTAGGGCTTCTGGCCAAAACAAATAATTGAAACTGAACCAAATAACAGCCAAATCCATTAACTCTACTGACAAGTTACCCATTTTTTTATATATATCTTGGCTGTGAAGCCATAGATTTTTCTGCCTGATGAGTCTAACACTGAATTCTGATCTTCTAAGTTACTTGATGGGAGCTTCACTAGGTTTTAAAAATTACTGTTGTTTCATGGAAAGGCACATCAAAAATGTGTGTGTGTATGTGTGTGTGTGAGTGAGAGAGAGAGAGAGAGTAAACATCCACTTACACACTGACTGTGATCACATTTAATTAAAACATAAACCAGGGTATAATCTACCCCATACTTTTCTATTAGCAAATGCCACATTTATTACCAAAAATCCTGAATGCCATGTATCATATCAATTGGATTAGGTTACTTGTAGTGGGAAACCTATGTAATGTAGATCCTTACACAGACACAATGTTTAACACCCTTTGGTTTAACTGGAGATTAAAGTTATCCAAATGAATTAATTTAGTTTTTAATTGCAGAATCTTTGGACAAATAGAGCAGTATTATTTCTATTTTGACATTTCCAATCATATTTTAATTTACTTTTAATCATGGAGTTCAATCCTAGAAAACAGCCTTTTCTAATTTATGATCTTATGTTCAGACAAAATCACCCAGTATTTCCATTTGGCAACCCCAAATGTGAATTCTGATTGACACAGTAGTACAACACCACATTGGAGGTTTTGCTAGCGAATGTTTCAACAAAATAGGCAACGTTATGTTATTAATAGCATAAATAGGTCCTACTTTGGTCATAATTTCCAAATTTTCTCTTTTTTATTTATTTTTTAATTAAGATTATCAAGATATAAAATGCAAATAAAATAACGATACTAGGGAAACGGAAAAGGGAAAGAGAAAGGAAGTTGAAATGGATTGATCTTTTTTTGTACTTTTTTAATACAAAATAGAATTACAGCCTCAATTTTGCCTTTGCAATCTTAAAAAGGGTCTATAACAATTTGTCACAGCCAACTCACCAAAGCCAACTCGCTGTAGCAAACTTGTAATGGCCAACTCACCATGGCCAACTCGCTGCGGGACAACTTGCCATGGAACAACTCGCTGTGGGACCACTAATATTGAGGAAATAGTCAAATAGAATGCAAAAAGTACTGTTTCAAGAGGCAAACTGGGCTTTGTTGTTTTTCTTGACCTTCATCAAATCCCCCAAAAAGACCCAGCCATAAAAGACAAACAAGAGTATAATAAACAAAGCAATATTGTCATTCCATATGTTGTAGGAATATCGGAAAAATTCAGAAGAACAACACAACACATGTGCTCACTTGAAACCCAAGAATACACTAAGATAGAAGCTTGTCCATCATAAGGATAAAACACCCAGACACAAAGTGAGCAACATGGGGTGGGATTCTACTGGTTCCGTCCACCTCTGTAGAACTGGTAGTTCTGAAGAGCAGCAGACATAGAACCGGTTCTATGTCTGCTGCTGTTTTGGCCCACCCGCCTGCCCGAGCTCTTACCTGACGTTTATTTCCTGGTTTTTCAACCGCAGCTGCTTCGCGCAACACAGTTGCGGTTGAAAAAGCAGAAAAAAAGGCCTTTTCCATCTGCTGCACACTTGCACGCAGCGCTACTCAGCTCTCTGGGCAGTCAGCAGGTCATAAATTGCACTTGGGCGACTTGCATGCGCGACGCGGAGCGTCAGAACCGGTAGTTATATCGGTCGGATCCCATCCCTGGGTATATACAGTACAATGCAGTGAGCATGTCTGTACATTGGGGAAACAAAAGAAGCACTTCATAAATGCATGGCACAACATAGGAGAACAAATCCATCAGGACAAGATTCAGCACTCTTTTGAAGACAGCAAAGCCACCCTTTTGGACAGAGAGGACTGCTGGTTTGAAAGAGAGGTCAAGAAGGCTATCTATGTCAAAACTGAACAGCCCTTTCTAAACAGAGGGGGAGGAATATGGCATCATGTATCTCCAGTTTACAACACCGTCCTTTTAACAGTTCTAAAAAGGCTCCACACCCATTTACACTGGTCAGGTGACCAGATGAAACAGATAAACCTCCAGGTTGCCTCAACGACTCTCTAAAAGGATGCAAATGACCAGCTGTCTGCAAGGAATATAAATCCTTTCATTCCCTACCATCTGGTCAAAGATGGAGAAGCTTTTTGGATGAGAAGAGAAACATCTTCAAAGAAAAACCAGAAAGTCCTGTTGCCTCTTGAAAAAGCACCTTTGGGACAACTATGATCTGAATGATTGAGAATCTTCACAGACCATCAAATAGAATCATTAAAGAAAGGATGCCAAAAGAGGGACAAAATAAAATGTGAATAACAAAAATGTAAAAAAATATACATTATTTTAAATAATTATATTGAATTTTCTTGCAGTGAAATGGCCATGACAAGTTGGTCATGGCAAGTTGCCCTGCAGTGAGTTGGCCATGGTGAGTTGGCCACAGTGACTTGGCTGAGGAGAGTTATCCCATTTCATCTTAACAACTAGCAACCATTTCTATAACAACAAACTAATTTAATCAGCAAAACCCAATGTTAATATTTCAGGGTTTTTTCTATCTCAAATCCAGAAGTGGTTTCCACGGTAAAAACAAAGTTGGATATATTCTTTCTTCTTATTAAATGGCTAATTTAGCCTCATCACTTTTTCCATCCATTTTTTTTATTGTGGAGATTGACATATTTTTCCATTTCTGTGCATATAAAGTTTTCACCGCAGTCAACATATATAGAGTATAATGTTCCAAAACATTTTTCTTTGGCCAATAATTATAAAAGAAAAGAAACGTCACGTTTCAATTTTATATTCACTTTTTGCATTATAACGTCGGTATGTCCTCAATATTTCTTTGCTTTATTACAAGTTTATCAAAGATGATAAAAAGTACCTTCTTTAGAATTATATTTCTATCATGCATTTGAAGCATGTTGATATACTGTATCTCTGACAACTTATCAGGTGTACAGTACCAATGATTTTATAATCATTTTATAAAAGGTGTTTTTTTTACAAATTGTTTCTAAAATTTCACAGGTGATCATTAACAATAGAAAACCAGCATTATCAGTGAAGATACAAACTAAATGTAATACTTTTAAAGGCTGAAAAATTGCAGTGGATGAATTGGTAGAAAACAACAAAAACATTTCCGTCTCTCAATACCTTGGTACAAATAATGCATACAGCTGACACAGTAAGGATGAAATAAAGTAAAATATTGTCTTGGGGAATCTCCTTGCCTGCCTGAGAAAAGAAGTACTTGGAAAAAAAGTGTTCTTGTGTTAAAAGTAGAAAGAGCTTATGTAAATCTTTTAATACAGTAAGGTGACAGATAACCAACATTTCATCTCTCTCCTTTTTGACAAGACTCAAAGAAATTCAGCAGAGATTGCCTTGTTATGTCAACAGAGGGCAAATATATTTTATTTCCCTTAGACTCTTGGAAGCATAAATTTGCTGTGCTAAATTGTTATTGCACTTCCTGTGAAAAATTACTGTAACCATAGGGAAAGCACTATAGTATGAGTGAGTTTCATTTCATTCAGGGATATTCCAGCCTTGACTCTTCTTCATTTAGCATCTCTCGTACTAAAGGGGAATGTTTTACTCAGAAGATAAGACTGCAGCCACCATTCCATCCAAATACTCAAAATTAAAATTCTTTTTGTACATTTTAGGTTTTTATCCAAACAAAATCAAATCAAAACATGCCCTGGCCCTATGTTTTTAAATTATATAAAATGCAAATATACTTTCAAGTATATTAGCATTTGGGGTTTTTTGTTTACCCTTATCACAAATCTCCCCAGATATATGAGCCTAGACTGAAATTTTATCAGATCTTTATCAAGATCAGAGGTGGTATTCAGCAGGTTCTGACCAGTTCTGGAGAACCAGTAACGGAGATATTGAGTAGTTCGGAGAACTGACAAATACCACCTCTGACTGGAGATTTTACACTATCCTTCCCCTGCCATGCCTACTAAGCCATGCCCACAGAATCAGTAGTAAAAAAAAATTGAATCCCATCACTGATCAAGATCCATATTTATAGAAGGGAGATTTTAATGAAACATTGGATTTGTTACACAAAAGTGAGTTCAGATCTATAGAGAAGTTAATTCTTAAAAAAAATTATATGGTCGCTCAACGCATTTTCAGTAAAACCAATCATCCTTCGCCCCCCTGGCAATCACAGACAGTCAAATAAATAATAAATAAACTTGATGCACTCCATCCCATTCTGGGTTCTGCAGGTCCATTGGCAAAGCCAGATCTTCAGGGCCTTGCTAAAGAATATCAAAGTGGAACCATTCTTATCTGTGCAGGGATGATGTTCCATAGGGGGTGGCCTTTCTTCTTGATTCCGATAGATATACCTCTCTTCTCAGGTTGGGTAGATATGATTAAGTTGGGTAGATATGACTTGGAAAAGATGGTTCTTCAAATTACCTGGTTTCACAATTTAGCAAGTGTTGAGGTAATTCCCCGTTAGGAGAATGAGTGCACACAGGGAGACGTAGTGAGAGTAACACACACAGCACACAGCTACACTGTATAGTATGTCCAACAAACAGTCCAAGTCATACACGGTTATAGCAGTCAGTTTTCAGTCCAGGGATAATCCAGTAACAAAGTCCAGTATCAAAAACAGTTCAGGAATAGACTCACATCAATCCAAGAATAACGACGATCAGCAACAGTCAATAGGGAAATGCAAAAACTTAATATCGACCAACTAGCAACACCCTCCTTCTTTTTCTTCTTCCTGGGAAACGAGGTTTCTGGCTCCATCTTATGGCCGTTTGAGGAACCACACCCAATTACAATTTTAGCATTCCCTTAAAGAGACAGTATTAAAATGTCTATCCTGGTTTATATATTTCCAACCCAACAGTTAGGTGACTTACATTCCTAACAGCAATGGTTTATTATGGCTTTCAAAATATTGATTGATTGCCTGATTAGATTTTAAGGTCATCTGGCTCCCAAAAAAAAAACTCTGGGTAGCTTATATATTTTAAATTAATATATGTGAGATAATAGAATATGATAGATGATGGATGGATGTTAAAAAATAACTCAGCTGTCTAGACAAAACCACATAAATAACTTCCCCCCCCACATCCTCACCCTAAAAATAATAATTACCAGGGTCTCCACAAATACCTATTGTATATCCCAAGCTTGGCAACACAGTCACATTTTAAGAGTCTTCTGGAACATTTAAAGGATGGGAGCCATTTATATTTCTGGAGGTTGCTATTCCGGAAGGTAGGCACTGCTATAGAGAAAGCATGCTTTTCTGTTTTGCAAAATGACAACATTTTACATATAAAGAGACACACACGCAAACACAGACACACACACACACACACACACACGTAAAACAGGTACTAAGGAATTCTATAAAATAGTTTTGTTCTAGACTTAAGCAAAACTATTGTTCCAGCAAAAGACCTCATATATCTTAAGGCAGCCATTTTGCTGAATTCCTTCCTTCTCTTAGCAACAAATATAAACCTTCCAAGAATTCTCTTAATTTTTTTTTTTATCCCAAGGCTCTTATCATCTTGGACATAGTTGGGCCAGTATGGAATACAAAGGATTGGTTACTTATTTTGATCTCAGTATTTTATTTTTCTTGATGTGGCTGCAGTGGTGGGATTCAATTGTTTTTACTACCGGTTCTGTGGGCTTGGTGGGAGTGGCAGGAGAAGGATACTGTAAAATCTCCAGTCAGAGGTGGCATTTGCCAGTTCTCCAAACTACTCAAAATTTCTGCTAATGGTTCTCCAGAACTGGTCAGAACATGCTGAATACCACTTCTGTGAGGCTGTAAAGGTATATAGAGATAACCTTTGGCAAAATGAATGAATGAATGAACGAATGAAAGGAAAAAAGACAACTCAGTCCTTGGACAATGAATGCCTAAGATAGCCTCTCAGGATTCAGTTATAGTATACCATCATAATGAAGTAGTATTCTTTTTTCTGAAGAGCTGGCACCAATCTTGCATTTTTCCTTTAGTAGTTCACCCCTTCCTACATCAAGTTCATCTCCATTTTCCTTTGCAGTGGCATAAAATTGCTGTTGGTTTTTGGAAACTACATCACACAATTTGGCTCTTATTCACCTTATGAATATCAAGATACCACTGAGTATGCTTATTCAATCGGCTCTGATTGGTTTAATTTAATTGCAGCAGAGTCTAACCAACTTTTTACCAGGTTTTTTTTTATTAGTTTTTTTACTAGTAAAAAATATTTATCAAATATTTTGCTGAAACTAAAATGTCCACCACATCCCATGGCTAACTAAGGTTCCTATATCAAGTTACTTCAAGTTACTTCAAGTAACTTGAAGGTTTCTATATCAAGAAAAAGATTTAAGTTTGGCATAACATGCTCTTGATATAACCACCTTAGTTCTCTTCTGCTAATCAATGTATTTTTCTTTTAAAAAAAGATCACAAATTATTTGTTTAATAATCTAGTTTGGAATTTTCCAAGGATGAAAGGCAAGTAGACTACCCTTCATTACTCATTTCATCCCATTTTTGAAGATAGGAGTAATATTTGCAGTTGAAAGTCTCTTTGATCCTATACTATAATTCAATGTTTTTCAAATCTGGCAACTTTAACATGTGGAGAGTACAACATGCTGGCTGGGGAATTCTGAAGTTCATGTATTTAAAGTTGCCAAGTTTGCTCTATACCCATCTGCCATGATTTCCAAATATTCTCAAAAAGTTTAAATCCTCGAGATATTTGAAGACTCTTGAATGTAATTTATCTGGGCTAGAGATTTCTTTATTTGTCCAGTATTTCCTGACTATCAATTTACTTACTTTGGATTATAACTATCTCACTTGATAGGTTAAGATCCATTGGATCACATTGGCCTTTTCAAGATCACAGTAAATTAAAGCATCTGAAGCATTTTCCCTTTCCCCTCTTGTGTTCTATTTTCTTCTGAATAGTGAGCTTCCTTTTCATTGTTCTTATTGCTAACCTAGTGAAAAGATTATTTTTATTTCCTTTCCTTTCCTTTGCAAGGCTACATCTCTTTTAACTTTAGCCTTTCTCACCGATTCTGTTCTCAGCCGATATGCTTTCTTGGCAATTTCATTATCTTCTATTTCACAGATGTATTCCTTTCAATTCTCAGCTCAGTTGAAACGAGCTGTACATTCACTTTAAGAGTGTGCACTTGTGCATTTACTATCTTTAGTATATCTCCTATACTACTTTTGACTTAAGAATTTCTGTCCAACACTTACTACTATTCTAAGTTCGTTTTCTAATTTTTGGTTATGCCTGTACAAAAATGATCCAGTTCCATTTCTTCAGAGTCACGACTTCCCAAGCTTCCCATTGCTTTTGATTAAATTTTCCCTTTAATTAGGATAAGATTTAGGAATGCTGTTTCCCATGTCTTTTTTTCAGTCTTCTTTAAAATAAAACCATCAACAAGACCAAGTCTTTGGGGAAACTTGCAATCGTATCTGAGCTGATTTTCTAATAGTTGTTCAGGTATTTAGATATTAAAAATATCCCATTATTACTCCATTTCCTTCCTCAAAGTTCTCTAATCTGCTCCAGAAAAGCATGATCCAGATCCAGAGTCTGGCCCCTTGGTAGATTGAAGGCTAAAACATACGTAGAACTGTTGTTTTAGGAATTGCGTATGTCTACTTTAGTGAAAAGAAGAACTAAGGGTGACATGATAGGATTGCAATATTTCAGGGGCTGCCACAAAGAAGGAGCCAACCTTATTCTCCAAAGCACCTGAAGGCAGGACAAGAAGCAATGAATGGAAATTAATCAAGGAGAGAAGCAACTTAGAACTAAGGGGAAATTTCCTGACAGTTAGAACAATTAATCAATGCAACAAATTGCCTCCAGAAGTTTGAATGCTCCAACACTGGAAGTTTTTAAGAAAAGATTGGACAACATTTTACCCAAATGCTTTTGATTGGACCACCGGTTTACTACCGGTTCTGTGGGAGTGGCTTGGTGGGCGTGGCAGAGGAAGGATACTGCAAAATCTCCAGTCAGAGGTGGGATTTGCCGGTTCTCTGAACTACTCAAAATTTCCACTACCGGTTCTCTAGAACTGGTCAGAACCTGCTGAATGCCAATTCTGGATTCATGGTCATAGCCCTGGATTTCTATAGATTTACACACTTCTTTCACAAAGACATTCATTTTCCTCTTTCAACTGTCATATTTGTTTTGAATAAGTTACTCTTATTAATTCTCTCATTCCATCAATGTGGTTTATCCCAACAGACTTCAGTAATATCGAGTAAATCATGTTCACCTTCCCGCTTTAAGATGTATAATTCTTTCTGTTTGTTCTCCATGCGCCATACTTTTGTACACAAATTTTGATTTACATTCTTAAAACCAGAAGCTACTGTTCTACTGTTCTTTTTGAATTAGGCTGATGTTTTCAATAAAAGTCAAACGTGGATTTTGTGCACATTTATCAGTCCCCTTCATTTTACAGGGTGATATTCCAATCATTTCAAGCTCAAAGTCATTTCACATTCAAATCATTCTGAAGGTGTTTCACATTTAAAGTTACTAATTTAAGCATTCATACTGAAGTACTGAAGTCCAAAGGAGACTGAGAAAAGTCCCCCCTACAAAAAAAAAATCCATGTTATTAATGTTCAGCAAAAACCAGAAATATTTATATTACTGTCTACAGGCAGCCATATTAAGTCTTTATTTTGCAAGGCTACTATTTCAGTTTTTAGTAATTTAGGCTTACGACAGTACAGTATAATATATATTATTAATGCTTAACTCTGATATTGCTTCGGGAAATTTGAGTGATCAAATATCAATTATTCTCTGTTTATTTTACATTTTCAATATAGACCATCAAACCTTCCCGTTTTTAAAAATAGGCTGGTTTGTTATATATTGAATGTCATTTCAAAGAACTATAAAGAGGATATTTAACAAGTTCAATTACAGTACATGTTACCTTTTAGTCTACCTTATTTGATTTTTATTGTGCTGATTTGTCAATCTAATATATAAACGGGGTTGTTTTGTTTATTTTGACTATAACAGGCAGTGTTCTCCTATGGTATCTTCTTGAGAATTTCCCATGGGAAATGGGATCCAGATACATGTAAAACCTGACTCTGGATACTATCTGTCTATCTTAGGAAAGCTAACATGTTTGTTACCTAGTTTTTATTACTAAAGAAGGGAAACTGCTAGCCACGATGGCATCAATTACATGCAATGTCAGAAGCGAGTTGCTTCTCAGTATCATTTCCTGGGGATTATTAGTTTCCAAATTCATTTAGCAGCTTTCCACTGCAGAAATAAAATGTTGCACTATATATCATCTTTCTTGTGACCTATCATGACTTTTATAAAGTTCTCTCTGAAGAAATCAGTTTCTTTCCCCACAAACTGCATCCTTGTTTGAGGGTTTCAATTACTGTCGTTGTTATTTTTTTAAATATCTAATCATATTCAAAAACATCTGCAAATATAGTGTAAGTCTGGTGCTCTTTAATGCACATGTGATCTTCTCCTCTTTTGCCCACATTCAGGAACATGGAATTCCAACTGACATTGGCTATGCTGTGGCTC
Organism: Bungarus multicinctus; assembly: GCA_023653725.1. NCBI lineage: Eukaryota > Metazoa > Chordata > Lepidosauria > Squamata > Elapidae > Bungarus > Bungarus multicinctus. Next base: position 68,467,615 of record CM042849.1, read on the forward strand.
CACATCATTCCGGTGTCTACCCAGTTCACGTTCAGCTTTACGAAGCTTGGAAGAAAGTGTGGGGGATTAAAGTGACTAGCACTGAAGAATATCCTCATCTGAAACCTGCGCGGTATAGACGTGGCTTCATCCACAATGGCATCATGGTACGTTGAATTCCCATTCTTTCGTAATTGCTCCTGTAGGAAAAAAAGTAACTACAGCAGGTTTATTTGTATGTTTTCATTTATAACATATATATATATTCTAACCAAGGCTTCCGAGACTGTAATTATGCACACGCTTATTTTAAAAACAAGTCTTGTTTATTGCAATGCTGGGAATTATTTTCATTCCCAGCCGGTAATGAATCTCAAACAGTCCCTTGAGATAAGTCCCTTTCTTTCCTGGGAAGTGCTGCCAATAACAGAACTAGAAAAAAACCCAACTGAAGTACAAAGAGCTTTAAGAATAAATCTGAACCAAATGCTTCCTTAAATAGCAATATTTAAGGGACTATCTGATCTGATAGGACAGATAGATGTTAGGACCTGGGCCACACTGCTTGCAATTCTTATTTTTTTTAAAAAAAAAATTGAACAGTCTCTGTTGGCTGTTAAAACTGGGCTTGATTTTACAAGAATTTAGAGAAAACTCGAAGGATTGTTAGAACATATATCCTGCTGGCATATTTGTTTAAGGTTCTTCATGTAATAGAAACCAAGTATTGGCAAATTTAGTAATTCATTTTGTATTGTATCTAAAATACAATTAGAACTTTAGAAAAATGAATAAGCAGGTTATGCATACAAACATATATACATATATATTCACATACATACACACACACACACACATAGAGAGAGAGAGGAGGAGAGGAGTTTCTGTTTCAGTTTCAGTTTCACAGCACCAAGCAGCTTTAGTATAGAACAATTGAGCTAAGCCACGCCCAGGCTCCTTGCTGTCTCCTCCTTACTCACACAGCAAATATTGCTTCAGTTTCTAAACAGCCCTCCACTCTCTCACACACTGACAGGGCGCTAGCCAGATGAATACCGATGGGTGCTAGTAGGCAGAGGCAGAATTTGTTTCCCTTATTTTCATCCCATCTATATATGTGTGTGTGTATATATGGGTGTGTGTATATATGGGTGTGTGTATATATGGGTGTGTGTATATATATATGTGTGTGTGTGTGCATATATGTGTGTGGGTGTATATATATATATGTGTGTGTGTGTGTTGTGTGTTAGGTTTTAAGCTGATAAATAAACAAGGGAGACTAGGATAGATCTATTTCGAGCTACTTAGCTCTCATCAGCTAGCCATACCTTACTGGGATTCGAACCTGGGAAGTATTACATGTGAGGCAGTTGTAATTGCCATTAGGCCACTGGTTCTCATCCAGATCAGCAATACAGGGGAATGAGTTATATACATATGATTATATACAATGATATATATATACATACATACACACACACACAAACACACACGTATATACAGACACACACATATACAAACAACCTATTGTTATATCTCTGTATAGAATTACAACATGCTTTATTTTTCAACCAACTTAGAAAGCATGCACATTTCTTCCACCCAGCCAATATTCAGAAGCAGAAGTAATATTTCCAGCCAAGGTAAAGAGAGGGCAGCTGTTTATGCAATTGCCTGAATACCATGGGAAAAAGTCAGAGCAGTTGGGTTGAGGTCATATCCTCATAGGATTAAGTTGGTCCATCAGTTAGATTAAAAAAAAAAAAAGAGGGAACAGATTGGAACACAAGAACAGATGAACATTATCTCCCAATGAAATGTCAAGGGAATTTTAGGCAGATGAGACTCAGAAACCATTATTAGAGTCCATCACTATTCAGCCAGTAAAAAAAAAGTTTCTCAAAATGTCTGTATTGAATCTTGTGATTCCAACATTATTTCAAGAAAAGTTCGAGTGTGCCCAAACAAAGCTACACTACTATAGTGCTTCTAGAAATATTTTGTGTGAATAAAATTCTGGATTAGATGGATCTCTCATCTGTCCCACAGCTTTGTTTTAGATTCTCACATTTTGTGTTTCTTAGTACTGCATGTGTGCATGTAGGCATCATGTTTAAAGCTTGTTTTCCCTCTGTTAAAGATAAAAAGGAGACACATATTTCTCATCCATAGTTTAACAAATACTTACGTTTAAAAATAACTTTAAAAATATTCTTGAATTTGGTTTGTAAACTTAGTCAACTTTTTATTTATTTTTTTAAAAAATTAGCCAGTTAATCTAAATTATTATTCCGTTTCTATAAATCATATATTACTGCATGCATGTTTAAAGCAAGAATTATTCCAATCAGCAGATAAAAAGAGTTTCAAGATGACGCCTATTTAATGGGGAGGAAGGCCTGATTGCATGATTATTACGATAGATGACAACATGGCCCTCAACTGATGTTCAAGATGGTGTATTCTATGATAGGAAAAATTTCAGTCATAGATTGAAAAAGGCAGAGGTTTAGCTATCAGAATGTTACAGCTGAGGAAAATTGAGGGAAGCTGAGGGGGTGTGCATAAGCGCACCAACGTGCCTACCGTCCCTGTCCTATTGTTTCTTTTATATTTTATTTTTCTTATATGTATCCATGTATTCATAACTATGTTTTACTTATACCTATTATCTTGTAAGCAATTGACAAATAAATAATAATAATAATTATAATAGATATCATACCAATCCATCGTACACCAGTGCATGCGTGCATCTGTAAGTAGATATCCATACCAAAAGCTTGCTTGTTGTTGTTGGTTTATCTTAGGTACTTCCTCGACAGACATGTGGACTTTTCACCCATACAATTTTTTACAAAGAATATCCTGGTGGCTCTCAAGAACTAGACAAAAGTATCCAAGGAGGTGAACTGTTTCTTACCATCCTTCTTAATCCTGTAGGTATTTTGTGTGTGTGTTTGAAGAGTAATAACAATATTTGCTGTATTATGATAGTCAATATATGCTATAGTAACATAATGCATGGGGGTATTTAGAAAGCAGCAATGATTTTTTTCCAAATACAATTTTCCCTGAGACTAATATCAAATATTCTTTAAATGATAATGTAACATTTATATTACATAATATTTGAAGCTTTCCAAAAATATGCAACTATCTTATGAAAACAGGTTAACATATCTTCAAAGTTGTAGATAAAAAAAGTTGTAGATAAAGAATAAACATTTCTTATGTAATGCCACATAATGGTAGGACATTCAAGTAATAATTTTTTGATCTGCAGTTTGTTGTTTTTAGTTCTCTTACACTGCAAATATTTCAAGTTGATGTGTAATCCTGAAATTATTCTATTCATTTTTAAAAGCAGCAAATAACAATAATAAGACAAAAGAAAGTGAAAGTAGTACCATTGTACCAAAGATAGTAGCAATGACCTCAAAACAATTGGAACACACCTTCAACACCATAAACATGAACAAAATCGACTTCTGGTTTGAGCTTCTTTGGCGACGGACCGAAATCCGCGATTGTGTGCACTTTCAATCCATGCTCACCGCCGGAGCGCCCCTAGCCGGATGGATTTGGGGCTAAGCCACCGCGTAGATGTGGTGAAGAGGGGGGAGACCACCAGCAGGGTTGAGGAGAGCCGCATCTCTCCTCCCCAGCTCTCCTGAAGGCAGTTGCAGCGGTGGTCAGAAATGGCCACCTCAAAGAAGAACTCGACTGGAAAAGAATGTGCAGGAGGAAGATAAGAAGAGAAAGTTTTGCTTGACCGGGTTAAACTGAAAAAGCAATAACATAAGATACCCTGGAATTTGAACTATTAAGAATAACATTGTTCCCAAAGAAGATTTTGAAGCAGCGAAGGAGAGAGGGAAGGGAAAGAATTTGGCTTTTTTTTTCTTTCCTTCCTCATATTGACAGCTAAGAGATTTAAGTAAGAAACTGACAAAAATCCACTTTGACATCAATAGGCATTCAAGCTGAAAATAAAATGTCAAAGGGATAACAAAGACTTTTGGATATTCAAAAATCTTTAAATGAAGGAAAGGAGAGAAAAGGAAAAAATAAAAGGGCGGGATCTGGAAAAATGGAGGGGACTGCCTGGAAGGAAAAGGAATTTACAGTGAAACTTCAACAAGATTCCTAAAAGATATATTCTATCTGAAACTTTGTAACAAGACAATAGAACCCCAGGAAGAGAAAGTGGAAAAAGAAGCAAGAAGAAACAGCTTTGGATTATTTGGATTATTTGGTGATTTTTGGATTTTGGGTTATTGGATTTAAATGACTAAAATCTATCGGGTGGTTGTTTAAAAGTGTTTAAAATAGCATCACTCTTGAAAGAACTGAAAATGGAACTTAAAAAACAGAAAGAAGATGAACAGGAAGGAAGTGGCTTTTTTGGCTTCGTATTTCAATTTTTAGAACTGGAGATCTGGAACTATGAGAAACAACAAGAAATGCTTGTAGAACAAAGCAGGACAAAGAAGAAGCCATCTTTAATGACCAAGTAATTTTATGTGAGGAAAAAAAGGAAAGGGGAAAGAGAGTGAAAAGTTTAAGATTTGAAAAAACAACCAAAAAAAAAAAGAATAGTTTGAAAAGTAATTACAGTACTAGGAAGAAACAGAAGAGTGGATTACAGAAGAGAGAATTAGAATTAGAGAGACAAGGGGTCACAAAGGGGAGGGAGAAGAAGAGGGGGAAGAAGGAAAGGAAAAGAAGGTATAAAGGACAGAAACAAGATATAGAGAAACAGGGAAAATGTACAAGGACTAAAGGTATACACCTATTTAGAAGACATAGAGATAATGAGTAAAATTTAATTGAAAGAGGAATTCTGCTAGGGTACATAAAATAGTATTGTTATATAGAAATAGAAATAAACTTAGAAAATATGAAACAAGTGTGATTAAAATGATAGATAAAATACTGTAATGTAATGGAATGTTTGTTAATAAATAAGACAGAGAGAATGAAATTGAAAGGATGGGAATATTTTAATTATTATTAATGATTTATAAAAAAACTTAAGTGAAGAGAAATATGAAAGAAATATGGGGAAAAATTATGGAAATATTATAAGTATTCCTAAGGAAGTATGATATTCAGTTGAAAAGAAATGTTATAGATGTTAAAGATTGTAACTAACACTAATGATAGAACTGAATTGGAATAGAATAAGTGTTTTATTTACTATTGTTATATATATATTTTCTCTTTAAGAACATAGTGTGTATTTTAAGAATGTACCAAGCAGAATTCGATTGGAAGTTATGTGTTATATTGAATGTTATAAATTGTAAAGGCATAAATTGAAGTTTAAATAAGAGTTGAATGGACAAGATACAAAGGTGTCATACTCCAATTAGTAACTACAGGGGAAAACTTGCTTAATGAGAAAAGAAAATATGAAATTGAAAAAGACAGACAAAAGTATAAATATAATGATTAGAAAGACATTGAAACTTAGAAAAAGATATATAATTGAATTTAGATAGGCATGAGATAATTAAAAACAAAGTTGAGAAAACTAAGGCAGGAGAAAAATTATGGAGAAAATGTTAAAATAGTAATAAGATATGGAATAGAACACAAAGACGAATATGAAATTGAGTTTGTGTCTGTATGGAGAAGTGATCATGTTATTCTCAAAAAAAGATGTTTTATTTGTATTATGTTTTGTGAAAACCCAAATAAAATAAAAAAAACATGAACAAAATCACCATCAGTCAATTTCAAAAGTCAGAAATAAATTAGCTATTAGATCTAAGTTGAATAATACGGATAACTTTGTCCTATAAACCAAGACTCTCTAACCTAACCCATTCTTCTCCATTATAGATAACTCTTAATATCCTAATCTTTCTGTTTGGAGTGAATGCAATTAATAAGTGTAATTTTTTTTTTTTAAAAAAAGAAATATAGCTAAAACACACTTATATGAATACTTTTCACACTTATATGAATACTGCTCTAATTCATGCACTCCATGTAAAACATTCTTATTTCCTTCATGAGCATGTACGGCTTCATTTATGTTTTGGTCATCCTGACCCAACAAATAGGAAAGTTGGGTTTTCAACAGTTACAATTACCACTATAAAGTGAAAATATTAATCCAGAATATATGTGGAGGGAAAGAGACAGACTTACAGGAAAACTGTATTTCAGATATTCTGCAAAAGTAAGCTGGTTTCCACTTTCCAGTAAAATAGTAAAAATTTAATGCATAAAATTGTAAGTTCCCATCATATTTTTTTTTTGCTATAGAAATTCAGTTTTAATTATAGAGAGTGATATATTTATTTCTTCACCAGTTTTAGAGAGTTATGGTCCTAAAAAGTTGAGATCTATTTACACAAGTAACACTAAATGTCTTGTCAACACTCTAAGTTTTTACCAAAACACAGACATATCTTTGAAGTTATGTATTATTATCTTATCTCATTTCCTTATCCTTAGAATAAGGATAATCCTTATCCTTATCTCATGGAATTTAAGATTGAATTTCATATTGTTTTTATTAATAATGATTGATGGTTTTCTAGAGTATTCTGAATAAAGGTAGATGTGTTTAGTGTCAATTGTATAAATAATAACTATCATTTGTTGTAATCTATCACACACTCATGAGCAGTCAGGCATTGTCACATCTAAATCTTAAAATGGGCTTTTCTTCAACATATCATTTCATTCAACAACCAATTCTTCATTTTTTGCCATTTTCTACATGTATTTGGATTATCAATATTCAGTTTATCCCAGATGTTATAAAAAACCAGGATTATTCATGGATTAGCAATAGCAATAATACTAATAATAGACTTAGAATAGCCATATTAGCAATATTGGCAATAGCAATAATTGACTTAGATACTGCTTTACAGCACTCTCTGAGCTGTTTACAAATGTCAGCATATTGCCCCCAACAATTTGGGTTCTCACTCTACTGACCTCAGAAGGATGGAAAGCTGAGTCAATCTTGAGTCAGTCAGGATCGAACTCTAGACTGTGCACAGAGTTAGCCTGCAATACTGCATTCTAACCATTGCACCATCACAGCTCGTTAACCCATACAAGTAATCTGTACTTTGCAGAGTAGTTGTCCAGGTATTGTCTTACTCAGTGGTGGGATTCAATTTTTTTTATAACTGGTTCTGTGGGCGTGGTTTGGTGGACGTGGCAAGGGAAGGATACTATAAAATATCCAGTCAGAGGTGGTATTTGCTGGTTTTCTGAACTACTCAAAATTTCCGCTACCGGTTCTCCAGAACTGAACAGAACCTGCTGAATACCCACCTCTGGTCTTACTGCATATTACATATTTAAAGACCATTAATAAATGTCAATATTTTCTTATTTTGTCTTTTTAATTTAATTTTTAATGTAATTTTTCATTTCTGTCATGATCCTTTTGTGTGTGTGCTGTATGTGTCGAGTAGGTTGCAGATTTTTTTATTAGAAAATGGCCCAATTTCTAGTTTTCTAGAAATTTTCTACAAATTATAGCTCTGAGAAACAAATGGGTCATAATTTTATAAGCTTCCTAAATATGGGTTGTGAAATTTATTTTTAAACAGTTATGTAATAAAATAATTACTTCGGTATCTCAGGAGTGAAATATAACTTGACTTCAAAGAGTTTAGGAAAGTTTAAATATATGGAACGCTTGTATTGAAGCATTATTAAATATATAGTATGATTTCAGGATAAAGAAAACTTTAATGATGCTTTTATTATGAAGAAAATGTGTCTCCAAACTTGCTTATCACTGCCTCTACAGTGTGATTAGAAAATGTTCTATTCCTGCCTTTGCTTCACTTTAATCCTCTCCTACATGTTTCCACTTCTGCTTAAGCTTCTTACAATTTCCCTGAACGACCACTTGCTAAAATTTATGATGTTTTGAACTCTGAAACTCAATATTCTTCTTATTTTGTGTCACAACTTACTAAAAATATTGATGGATAACCATTTCAAGCAGTGAATTCCATGCATATCTAAACATACATTTCAAGCACTATGCTCTTAAGTGGCAAACTTATTTATATTCTGTCCTTCCTCCCAGGAGATGAAATCAGCCGTGTCCCATCAAATACTCAGGAAGCCAAAGCTCACCAATATTTCTATGTTTTTAAGCTGCCCTTTGGGTCTTGCAATATTGCTTCCTAGGTTCACACAAAGAGGAACAGACACAAGTTTTTACCTGATTCCCAAAAGTGCCATCTCTTTTAAAGTCAAACAAAATAGTCACTGTTTTCCTTCTAGGATAAATATGGTAAATTGGACAGCAACATGGTGCTTGCTTTATCCTCTCCTCAGTTCAATATATCATGACCAGACCAGTCTCCATAAATTTTAATGCATCTATATCCTATCCATACTTCATTTTGGTATTTCTCTATGTTGTTCTTTAGTTTATTATGACAGCCATTTTGTGCAATGAACATTTTTCACGTAACTAGACATATTCAGACAGGCATGCTTTCATATCATCCTTTAAAATTGGACAAACAGGAGAAGTGAAATTAAAATATCCATATATTTGGCATTAAAAATTAATGTGTTAACATTTCTATGTTTTGGTTATACCACAATAACTACAATAATTATTAAACAGGAACAGAAGTGGATTCCAGAGACATAGAAATCTAATGGCATGTACTCTTCTCACTTTTAATTCTCTCTATAATAAATCAGGTACTGGACAAGGGATACAGCTTGGAGTTGGTAGTACAGCATCTTGACTCTCTCTCTATGTGTCACACACACAGACACACACACATACACAGACGCACACGCACACATGCACAGAGAGAGAGAGAGCATAAAGCATAACTCTATTGAGACTGGTTTTCCATAACAGCAGTAGATTTATATTTATATTATAAACTTAAGGCAAGATTCTTATTAATGCAAGAATCTTGCTGAACTAGTTTAGGCCCCAATTGACTATTACAGTACAAGTGGACTCACAAAAATCTGAGTTTATTATAAATTTTATTGTAGGTTTGTAAGTTTTACTGTGCAATTTTTTTTGTTTTTATTCATGGGAAGCTTCGTAGGGTGAAATTTTGGGGATCATACAGGAAATTATTGATCACATGGGAAAAATTAATGCTAAGAAATATCTATGTCAAATGAGAGTTGTCTGTGCTATGGTTTCCGCTTGGATTAGCATCACATTGCAATACAATGATCCAGGACTTCTCATATTAATTTTATATGAAAGGATAAGTCCAAAGATAATTTAATGGAAAGTTATTTAAATTAAAAGTATTTAAATTAAATTAATATTTTTACTACAAAAAGAAAGATACCTCAGTCTGGACAGCAACGATCAAAAAGTTTGCCACTGCTTATTTTTTTCTAATTCACAGTTCTGTGAGGTCTTTGATGCTGTCTGAGCTTGTTTTCTTGGAAATATTTCATTGTTAGCACTGATGATAATGCCTGGTGGGGTAATGAAGTATGTGCAAGAAAACAACCAAGTTCAGAGAAGGTCAAGGATCCCAACAATTCAACCCTAAGCTACAAATGTTCACTTCTATTGATATCAAAGTTATGCATCAGTTACATAATCTTCTGGCAACCTGAAATAAATATCAGCTAAAAGTTGTGCCAAATCTGATCTAAAAAAATGTTACATATACTTCCAAAATGCACTAAGCAGTGGAGAATAGAATAGAATAGAATAGAATAGAATAGAATAGAATAGAATAGAATAGAATACTTTATTGGCCAAGTGTGATTGGACACACAAGGAATTTGTCTTGGTGTAAATACTCTCAGTGTACATAAAAGAAAAGGTACATTCATTAAGAATCAAGAATCATGACGTACAACACTTAATGATAGTCATAGGGTACAATTCAACATCAAATCATATTAGGAAACAGTCAATATAAATCGTGAGGATACAAGCAACAAAGTTACAGTCCTACAATCACAAGTGGGAGGGGATGGGTGATAAGGAGTGATGAGAAGATTAACAGTAATAGTAGTGTACACTTTGTAAATAGTTGAACAGTGTTGAGGGAATTATTTGTTTAGCAGACTGATGGCTTTCGGGAAAAAAACTGTTCTTGTGTCTAGTTGTTCTGGTGTGCAGTGCTCTATAGTGTCGTCTTGAGGGAAGGAGTTGAAGCAGTTTATGTCCGGGATGTGAGGGGTCTGTAAATGTTTTCACAGCCCTCTTTTTGACTCATGCAGTATACAGGTCCTCGATTGAAGGCATGTGGGTAGTAATTATTTTTTCTGCAGTCCTAATTATCCTCTGAAGTCTGTGTCTGTCCTGTTGGATTGCAGAACCAAACCAGACAGGTATAGAGGTGCAGATGATAGACTCAATAATTCCTCTATAGAACTGTATGGATCAGAAATTATATACTCAGTAAACTGTGTTCTTTGTTTTAATTTATAAGCAATCTGAGTCCAAAATGCTCTGGAGAACAAATTTAGATATAATATCTCTCACAAATCTCTGGAGATATTCATTCCAGAGGAACTGAAACAGAGTATCCAGGCTTCCTGGGTCATACAAGATGACATTCTTTAAGTGATAGACTGCAGAATATGCCTACTGTGCTCAACCATACCAGTTAAACACACACAACTGGAGACAGATGGTTCTTCAGATAGGCAGATCCTATGCTTCATATGTTTTTAAAGATGATAACGAGCACTTTGAACTGCATCCAGAAGCCAACTGGTAAGCAATGCAGCTTACAAAGTGGTGGGATGACACGCATATAATGCCACCCCCCCCCATGCCTTCCCACTCCACCACATTCAGAACCAGCTTTACAAACTGCAGATTACACTTTGCAGTAATCCAATTATAAGTCGAAGCACAACCCATTTATTTATTAATTTTATTTATTTATTAGTTTTCTATACCGCCCCTCTCCCTGCAGGGACTCGGGGCGGTGTACAGCCAGAGTTAAAACACAGTGCAAATACAATATTTAAAAAACAATTTTAAAAAAATTAAATAAGGTGGCTAAAAGATGAAAACTCAGTCGAGAGTACAAAAGACTAAAACCAATTTAAAACCCTATAAAACCCTAGGCCAGACCGGCTTGATGAAATAGGTATGTTTTCAACGCGCGCCGGAAGGCCAAAAGGTCAGGGATGTCCTCATCTCTGGGGGCAATTCGTTCCAGAGGGAGGGTGCCCCCAAGGAGAAGGCCCGCACCTTCGGGGTCGCCAGCCATCCAGCCGGCGGCACCCTGAAGAGGCCCGCCCTATGGGAGCGCACTGGGCGACAGGAGATAGATGATGGCAGTAGGTCCCAAGCCATGGAGCGCTTTAAAGATGGTCACTAACACCTTGAATCGTACCCGGAAGGCTACCGGGAGCCAATGCAGCTCATGCAAGGGTGGCGTAATATGGGAGCTCCGAGAAGCCCCCAAAACCACCCGCACGGCTGCATTTTGCACCAACTGGAGCCTCCGGGTGCTTTTCAAGGAGAGCCCCATGTAGAGAGCATTGGCATAGTCTAGGCGGGAGATGATGAGGGTGGATGTGACCGTGCGAAGTGCATCCCAATCCAGAAAGGGCCGCAACTGGTAGATCCTATGGATCTGACAAAAAGCCCCCCCCGGTGACAGCCACTATATGATCTTCTAACGACAGCCGTATGTCCAGGAGGACACCCAGATTGTGCGCCCTCTCTGTGGGGGCAAGAATTTCCCCTCCCACAGCCAGTGATGGAACTAACTGGCTGTATCGGGGTGCTGGAAAGCACAGCCACTCGGTTTTGGCTGGGTTGAGCTGAAGCCTGTTTTGCCCATCCAACCGCGCACAGCCTCCAGGCACCGGGTCATCATTTCCATGGCTTCGCTGGGGTGGCCTGGGGTAGAAATGTACAGCTGAATATCATCAGTGTACTGATGAAACTCTATCCCAAAGCCACAGATGATCTCACCCAGCGGTTTCATATAAATGTTGAACAGTAGGGGCGAAAGCATCGACCCCTGAGGAACCCCACAAATCAGGGGTCTCGGGTCGATCTCTGCCCGCCTGCCAACACAAATTGCGAACGGTCAGAGAGGAAGGAGGAGAACCACCGTAAAACAGTGCCTCCCACCCCCAATCCCCCCAACCGCCGCAATAGGATACTGTGGTCGACAGTATCAAAAGCCGAGAGATCTAATAAGAGAGATTAGAGAGATGATCTTATAAGATCATTAGAGATGATCTAATAAGATCATTAGAGAGAATAGAGAATCAACAACGGAATACTGAGGATGTTGGGTGAGGGGAATAAGCACAGCCACTCAGTGTGGTGAGGATTGAGCCTTAGTCTGTTCCCTCCTGTCATGCCCCTGTTGAGGTCTGAATCAGCAGGGGAAGATGAGATAGAACAAGAACGGACAGAGAGCGAGGAGGCAGCTCCATTGGCCTTGGAAGAAATTGGGGAAGGGCAGAGTCAGTCCACAGGCAAGGTTTTTTGGAATGAGTTAGGCCTGCAGGCAAGCAGGAATAGAGCTCAGGCAGGGGGCAAAAACTACCCCCTATTGATGCAAGGGCTCAGAGAGTGAAGAGAAGGCAGGATTAGCTCAGACGGAGCATGAGGAAAGTGCCCCGCCCAGCTTCACTAGGCACACCTGGGGAATGAGACAAAGGTGCATTTGTCACTGAGTTCCAGAAGTGTTGTGTGCAGATGTTTGAATGTCAAGAATCCTTGCATTCCTGGGTATTATTCTGGACTGATTATCTGGATATTTTGCTTCCTGAATTCCTTGCTTTGTTCTCGTTTTACCAAACACATTTGGGATTTATTGCTGGGCAGACAGTGCTGGGCTGGACTAATTGCAATCAGAGGCTGTTTGAGGGGATTTATTATCGCCCTGCCACAGGGACCTGACAGCAATATGAGAGCACTTGGGGGAAATTTGGAGCACAAAAGGGCCAATTTGAACTGCCAGCTGATTGTGTTATTTCTATGAGCGCCTTGGGTCATCACATCTCCAATCCAGACTTGCACAGCTCCAGGCACTGGGTCATTGGGTCTATATCAGGGTCTTCTCCAATAACTCTTGATCTCATATTACCTGTTCATTTTTAAGTTTCATTATCAGTGTTTCCAGTGAGCAGGTTAACATGCCCATAGCAAACAAAACTCTGAGGCAGGCAATTTCTTCAAAGAATAGGTTTATTAGTTATGTCATATTGGCACAGGCTGGTGAAAACAAATTTAGATTCAGAATGTTCCCGCAGTTTTCACCTAATTAAAAGCAAAAGTTTGTCACTTTCTCAAAACAATGAGCCACATCGTCCAAGCAAGATATTGTCCAGTTGCTAAGTGACTCAGTCCCCTCCTTCAGAGCACCTGCAGAAATGCCCTTGGTTCCCAAGAGAATGTATTTTGTTTTAACTACAACTCCCCAACTCCCTCTATTCCTCTTCCCTATCCCTCTTCTCCAGTGTGGCAGCACTAAAGTCTCAAAATGGCCCAAGTCACGCCAGCTTCAGGGTTGACCGCAGGATGGTTTTATTTCATGTAATATGAAATTATTTGTTGTTTTTCTGTTGGTCCAAAATATTATCAACAATTGTCCTCCAGTATCATAATTGAAAGAAAAAATCAATTTTCTTCACTTAGCATTGTTGTTGGCCCAGCCTTCATATCTATTTGTTATAACTGGAAAAAAATTAGCTTTCCCAATGTGTGCCTTTATTATCACTTTGATGTTTCTGCACTTTAATATATTTTACAGGTTTGTCAGGCCTGCCTGCAGTCATCATTCTGTGAATTTTTGAGCCTAGAAAGATAAAAGTCATGGCATTACAACATCTTCGCCTGTGTTTTATTTTGAGTTGGCCCTGCTTCTGTGTATAGGCAAGGTTGTTTTCTTTCTGCTTTCTTTTTGGTTTATTTAACAAACATAAATTGCCTTTTGCGCTCTAATGTTTTGCTACAGTACACTGCTTACCAAACTTCAATTTAATATTGGCCGGTTAATCAGATTCTCTTATGGTATGTCAGTCTTAGCTGGTGATAGAATGTCATTCAAGTGCAGTATTTATGATAATAAACTTTTCTGCAAAGACAATTTTTTTGCCATGAAAAGATTTATTCACAGTATTTGTACGCCTGATTAAGATAGGGCAGGTAGAAGTTTAGGGAATGCATTACACATACATAAAAAAGAAGTGGTAGTTATCATAAATGCTTTTGTGATATTCATGTCACCGTTTTGGATAAAATTGTTAGATTCTGTTGATACTTCGGAGGGCAGGGCAGGGCTGCCTTTGACTGACCGAAGTCTCATTGCTGGTGAGAAAGTAAGGATTTTTTTTTTAATAAGGGGCAAAGCAACTTCCAGTGGCTAGAGCGCTGCTATAAATTTTGTCCATTTCTTAATGACTGGATCTCAACTATAGGAAGAAGCAGGGAATTTGTGCAGGAGGCAGACATGGGGTTTTTTAAAGGAACTAAACTAATGGTTTCATATCTGCAAAGTTGAAGCATGTGTTTTGCCTTTAAAACACTTTAAAACTTCCAACACATTTTAAAAATTCACTGTTTGGATTCCAGCCACTCTGGGAGACCTGATTGTTATGGGCAGCCACATTTTATAGTAGTTGCAGTTTGCAAATATTCAAGAACAGTTCTGTGACGTTACCACAGTCTATATGCCAGCACTTTGCCAGCATTTTTTATTCCAAGGAAATTAAAAATTGGGCCACCAGCCCAAGCAAGGCAAAAGTCCTCCTGGCAAAATTTTCCCCTAATATTCCATGAGAAATACAGAATCCAGGAGAATCCCAAATTGCTCTTTCTGGAGGGAATCCAACCTTATCAAGAACTAGCATTTATATCAATCTGGTTTCTAGTCAGCCTCTGAATCAACAGCATTGTAAATTGCTAAGGTTAAGATTTAGCCTCTTTCATCATCATTACAGCTTCCAGGTACCAACTGGGTTTAAATAAAAACCCCAATTCATCTACCAATTGACCAGGGATAACAGAGGTAGTGCTGGCTATCACCAGTGGATTCATGACAATTTACTCTAAACCAGGGGTCTGCAACCTTAAGCACTCAAAGAGCCATTTGGACCCATTTCCCACAGAAAAGAAAGCACCGGGAACCAATAATTTAGCAAGCGGTGTGGCTGGTAGGTGTGGCCAACTCAAGGTCACTCACTCCCACCCAGTCACTTCCTGATCTGAAATATGGTGTGACAGGGAAGGGAGGGACCAGCCAGTGGTGGGATCAGCCAACAGGGAGTCGCAGCAGAGGGCCAAAAGAGCCACGTGAGGCTCCAGAGCCATAGTTTGCAGACCCCTGCTTTAAGCCACTGAATGACCTTTCATAGCAGCTTCATGTGGATAATAAATAAAGAGGGAGAGGAGGTTGGACTGCAGCACCTCATTTGGGATACCTGGTGGTTGACTGCTTTTTTGCCCATATACACAAAAGAACCATCCATTCATGAAGGAGCAGAACCACCATAAAATAGAGTCCAATTTGCAACCTGAAGGGGGGGAAAACCCTAAATTACATCATTGACTACATCAGAGTTCCCTCCGTTACTGAAGAGACTCGTCAACTGGCAAGACGACCTGAAACTATTCTACTGTAGAATAGATCATTGTCATCTACTGCTACCTACCCCACCTCAGATACACCGACAGTAGGTAATTTTTCTATACCTACCATCCCCCTTGCCCATGACCACCTCTGGCAATCTTAGAAAAAGATGTGTGAGGTCTATTTCATCAAAAGTTCAGAAAAGCACCAGACCAGAAAGAGTGACTCTTTGCTAGAAAGTCTACGCTGAAAAATTGACCTCCATCTTCTTACAGATTTTTAATAAATCACTGAAGATGTGTATGGAGAATAATCAAATTCCCAAGATGGCAGTGAGATGGATCCCTCCTGATGCCAAACAACAATAAAATACATGGTGAAGAACATTCATAGATGACTTAAGACTTTAAACATCACATGGGAAGACACTGACGTACTTGCCCCAAACCAAAAATACCGGAGATCCCTTGTTGCCTGATATTCTACATAGCATAGGAGGATCTAATGCTAATACTAATGCTAATATATATGTGAGATTGAACGGGCCCAATGGTACAACTGTAAAATCTGGAGCTGAACTGGAGCTGAACATGCTTAAAACTCTAGAGATGAGAGTGGATTTTAGGAGGAGCCCTTCTATTTTACCTTCTCTTGCTATATTTAACAGCACGGTATCAGCAATAGAGTCCTTCAAGTTTTTGAGTTCAATAGTCTCCCAGGACTTGAAATGGACACTTAACATTAGAACCATCATTAAAAAGGCAGAATAATAAATGTTTCTCCTGCCCCAATTCAGGAAGTTCACATTGCCCCAAGAGCTATTGATACAGTTTTACAGAGAAATTATTGAGTTTGTTATTTGTGATCCTATAATGGCCTGGTTTGGTACAGCAAACAAACAGGATAGGTACAGACTCCAATGGATAGTTAACATTGCAGAAAAAAGAACTGCAACCAACCTGCCTTCCATAGAAGACCTCTTCTAAGGCTTATGTCCTTTCATGATGAGTCACAAGTCACAATTATTTTTGGAGCCTAGTTGAAAATTACAGACTAATCTCTTTATGCTGCATCACCTGTAAAGTCATGGAATCAATTATTAATCAATCCATCATCCTCCACTTAGAAACATACAACCTACTCTCTAATAAACAATTTGGTTTCAGGAAAAAACTATCATGTAGTCTGCAACTCTTACACTGCAAAAACATATGGACTACACAACTCGATCAGGGCAAAGCAATAGATGCAATCTACATAGACTTCTGTAAAGCCTTTGATTCAGCGGTACACAACAAACTACTCCTAAAACTAAAATCTTATGATATCTCTGGACACCTGCATAACTGGATAGAAGCATTCCTGTCAAACAGACAACAAATAGTCAAAATTCGGAGCGTCCTATCAAATTCTGTACCTGTCAACAATGGTGTCCCCCAAGGCAGTGCTCTAGTACCAACTCTTTTCATACTCTACATAAATGACCTCTGTGATCATATCAAGAGCAACTGCGTTCTCTTCGCTGATGATGTAAAGCTATTCAACACCACAGACAATACTGCTACCCTTCAAAAAGACCTTGACTATGTATCAGAATGGACAAACAAATGGCAACTTCAAATCTCAACAAATAAATGCTCTGTCTTACATATTGGCAAAAAAAAAAATCAGAAAATAAAATACAGGCTGAATAGTCAAGACCTTGTTGATGATCCAAACTCTGTCAAGGACCTTGGAGTACTCATCTCTAATGATCTAAGTGCTAGAGCCCACTGTAACTACATAGCCAAAAAGGCATTAAGAGTTGTTAATCTAATCCTATGTAGCTTTTTCTCTGGTAATATTACACTACTAACTAGAACATACAAAACATTTGCTAGACCAATACTCAAATATAGCTCATCAGTCTGGGACTCACATTTCGTATCTGATATTAACACAGTTGAGAAAGTCCAGAAATATTTTATAAGAAGAGTTCTCCACTCCTCTACTCATTGCAGAATACATTATTATTATTATTATTATTATTATTATTATTATTATTATTATTATTATTATTATTATTATTATTATTATTATTATTATATTTATATGCCGCCCTTCTCCGGAGACTCAGGGCGGCTTACAGTCTATGGAGCACCACGCTAAGTGCTCAGCAGTAGCCTTCATTCCACCATTCTTATGCCACCAGACTCAAAATTCTAGACCTAGAAAACCTTGAATTACGCCATCTTCGGTCTGATCTAACTATAGTATATAAAATCATACATTGCAATGTCTTACCTGTCAATGAATACTTCAGCTTCAACCATAACAACACAAGAGCAAACAATAGGTACAAACGCAACTTGATTGCAGGAAATATGACTTCAGCAACAGAGTGATCAATGTCTGGAATACTCTACCTGACTCTGTGGTTTCTTCCCCAAACCCCAAAAACTTTAACCTTAGACTGTCTACTATTGACCTCACCCCTTTCCTAAGAGGTCTGTAGGGGGCATGCATAAGCGCACCAATGTGCCTACCGTCCCTGTCCTATTGTTTCTTTTATTTTTCTTATATGTATCCATGTATTCATAACTATGTTTTTACTTATACCTATTATCTTGTAAGCAATTGACAAAATAAATAAAATAAAACAATAAAAACATTAATCAAACATTTTCTAGGAGTTAGGGGTTGGGGAGCGCTGAACTGAAGGATTATTTTTAATTTCAGATTCAAACATAACAGCAAACACTTAGCTAATAGTTTGCAGTTTAAAATTTAATTGCAATATCAGCATTCATTATCGTGCAAAGAAAAACCATTAAAAACCATCTAAAAGCCATTAAGTTAAGTGGAATAAGAGTACGATGAACACAAAATAGACTTTTTATTAAGACTGATATCCAATATTATTTTGTTCTTTCTGAAAAATAAGAGTTATGTATCCAATAAATACGAGTAGAATTAGGAGGGAGGGAAGTCTGTGCTGCATGTATTATTCTTAAGGGATAGGATAATGTTAGTTAATTTAACTAACTGAATTGCACACATAATAAATAAAAACACCCAGAGCAATGTGTCCTGAGATACTGTCCAAGCTAAACTCTATTATCTGTCATTGGAAGATAGCATTTTAAGGCTTACAAAAGTATTGAATGTAGCACACGTTATTGCAACAAGTCACTGTCCAATTATCTTTAGGCAAAAACACTGACAGAAGATGTGGCAACACTCAGTAGAGTTTTAAAAGTTATGGTTTGGTTCAGTGAACAGAGATACCTTTGATATTCACTCTCTAGCATTTTTCTAGCATTAATTTTTCATGTAATGGAAAATTATTGGGTTGGATTATTTAGAATATAGGTTTTCAAAGAACAAAATAATGTCTTGATTTGTAGTTATATCGTAAGAGACTTTTGTAGAATCAGCAGTGCAAAATATAAAAGGGAACCAAGCGAAATATCTATTCCTCCAAAACTGCTATTACAGCCAGTTAAACTCTGTGTGAATCTCCCAAATGGAGTGTAAATAAAAATGCTGCCTATGTGAAAATCTGTACCATTTTCAGATCTCTTTGCCATTATTTAGTAGAAACTTGGGAGTTCATATGTTTTTTTTTTATTTGTCCTCAATGTTATTCCTGAACATACAAGTCAGTATATTAATTTCTATTTCATTTTCTCATTTCTATTTTACAATCTGGACTTTCATTCTTAACAAATACCTGAAATACATGTGTATACATGAAAATGTATATACTGTACATTCATATTTATTTCTGTCAATCTAAATATTTTTAGAAGTACATATACATTTTTTCAAGAAAGCCTCTTAACATGAAGCTTTAACGTTGTGCACATTGTTGTCTAAGATATGGATTCATTTACTTCTTTGTAAAGGGTTTAGGACAACTTGCTGTGGCCAACTCACTATACGCAACTCACCACAGCCTACTTGCCCCAGAACAACTCACCGCAGGACAAGAGTTACACTAGTATCAAAAAAATGGTGGAATAGAATCATTAAATAAAGGATGCAAAAAGAGGAACAAAATGAAATGTGAATGACAAAAACTACGATAATATTTCATTATTTTAAATAATTAAACTGTTGAATTGGCCATGGCAAGTTTCCCACAGCAAGTTGGCCATGATGAGTTGGCCATGGCAAGTTGGCTGCAACAAGTTGACCACAGCGAGTTGTCCTGCTCTGTCTTTGCAATTGCTTTTTGCCTTGTAAATGCACATATAGACATGTAGTTGTATACTTATTAAACAGATAATCAGAGTTGGAAGGGATCTTGTAGGTCATCTAGTCCAACCCCCACCCAAGCGAGAGACCATACACCATTCCTGACAAATGGCAGTCCAATCTCTTCTTGAAAGTCTCAAGTGATGACGCTACCACAACTTCTGAGGGCAACTTCTGTTCCATTGGTTGATTGTTCTCACTGTCAGAAAATTTCTCCTTATTTCCAGGTTGAATCTCTCCTTGTTCAGTTTCCATACCTTATTCCTTGTCTGGCCTACAGGTGCTTTAGAAAATAGCTTGACCCCTTCCTCCCTGTGGCAGCCCTTCAAATATTGGAAGACAGCTATCATGTCTCCCCTGGTCCTTCTCTTCACTAGACTAGCCAAGCCCAGTTCCTGTAACCATTATTCATATGTTTTAGTCTCCAGTCCCCTAATAATTCTGGTTGCTCTTCTCTGTACTTTTTCTAGAGTCTCAACATCTTTTTTATAATGTGGTGAACAAAACTGGATGCAATACTCTAGGTGTAGTCTTACTAAGGCTTTATAGAGTGATATTAGTACCTCACTTGATCTGATTAATGCAATTTAGGATTGCATTAGCTTTTTGGGCTGCTGCTGCACACTGCTGGCTCATATTTAGCTGGTTGTCCACTAAGACTCAAAGATCCCTCTCACAGTTACTGCTATTGAGCCTGGTTTTACCCAGTCTATATGTGTACATTTGGTTTTTCTTGCCTAAGTGTAGGACTTTATTTTTCTCTACATTGAATTTCATTTTGTTAGATACGGCCCAGTGTTCTAGTCTGTCAAGATTCATCTGGATCTTAAGCCTATTTTGTTGGGTGTTAGCTATTCCTGCCAGCTTAGTATCACCCAGTGGTGGGGTTCAAAAACTTTTACTACCAGTTCTGTGGGTGTGGCTTTTTTGCAGCCCCCACCCATTTGGGGGGAGCTTCCTAGCCACAGATGAGCCTCTGGGGGGTCGTTTTTGCTCCCCCTAAAGCTCCTCTAAAGCTCTGAAAGAAAAGGAACAGAGCATGGGAGGGGCATGCAGCACCCCTCCAAGCTCCGTTTTGGGAGCTTCCTAGCCTCAGAAGAGCCTCTGTGGGGCACTTTTGCTCCCCTAAGGCTCCTTTGGGACTCTGGAAGGCAAAAAATGGAGAGCGGCTGAGCTCCTCCTTCCATTTTTTTGCTTCCTGGGCCTCAGCAAGGGGAATCCCGGCACAGCTGATCTTGTCTACAGCTGATTGTCAGGAAGAGGGAAAAAAAGAAAGAAATACTAGGTGGGCGGGGTGGCGGGGTGAGTGAGCATCGGGCTGGAGGGCGACCGGATGGGGGGTATGGCCAGCCAGAACTTACTACCGGTTCAACGACCCACGCCAAATTCTTGCTACCGGTTCGCCCGATCTGGTGCAAACCGGCTGAATACCACCACTGGTATCACCTGCAAATTTGGTAAGTTCCCCCTCTATTCCCTCATCTAAGTCATTAATGAAGATATTGAAGAGTACTGGACCTAAGATGGAACCTTGTGGCACCCCACTGCTTACTTCCCTCCATGTAGACTTAGACCCATTAAGGACTACTTGTTGAGTATGTTTTGTTAGCCAGTTGCGAGTCAATCTAGTCTTGGTGCTGTCTATTCCACTTTTTCCTAGTTTACTAAGAAATAGGTTGTGGTCTACTTTGTCGAATGCCTTACCTGTATGTACAACTAGATATAGTTGTACATACAGGTATAACATGGCATCCTATAAGCAGCTCAGTATGATTACAATGATGGGGGGCACGGTGGCTCAGTAGCTAAGATGCTGAGCTTGTTGATCAGAAACTTAATCAACATAATTAATGTTGTACTTAAAGGCTGCATTAAGAAGGCAACCCCCCCCTTAGTTTTTAGATTAAAATTAACATTGTTCATAAACATATACCACAGAGTAGTGTTGCTTTAGATAATCATCTTCACCTATTATAACATTTCAGTTTGCAGCTGCTGACTTTTTCACTTGCTATTTTATTTCTGTCTCATTTTGTAGTTCTGTTCACACGCATACTTACAACATATTTTCAGCTCCTTTTAGAAATGGAAATTGTTTTTTTTCTTTTTGAACTTGAGACTTTTCTACTAATTGCATCCAAATAGAAAACTGCAACAGAATCAATTCTAGTTTTTGAAGCAGAATGATTTCAGCATCATATCTTCCTAAACCATTGGCATTATGACTGCACATTTCTATTGAAAGCAATGTTTTATAAAACGGTAGAATAAAATTTAATATCAAGTTCAGCTAGGAGCAGAAAGAAAAAGAGGGAGACAGACAGTAGGAGGAAGGGAAGGAGGAGGTGGAATTAGAATGTGGAATACATAAATTTATTTTAAAAGTCATTATGTATCAGTGTATAAATTCTCTCTTACCTTCTATAAATAAATTTTAACTTGGAAAAACGTTCTGACAAAGAATGTGTAAGTATAATGAGCTTTTTTCTATTAGTTAAATAAATGTCAGCAAGAATCAAGGCACCGCTTCCTCCAAAAGGAATTGGAAAGTTTTTCCATCTGATGCTTGGTCATGCATGATTTTTTTTTTAAAAAAATAATCCTTTTATTATTTGTAGTAATTCAATATAGGCAACTGGGCATATAATAATAGACTAACAGTTTTCATGAAATAATACAGGAACAGTCTCTGTAATCTTTGGCTACCACACACAAAAAGTAAAAGGAATTCCAAATGCTTTTTCACTAGTACTCTTCATTCAGTCTGGTATATTTGAAGCATCTCTTGAAATGAAGCTGTACATATGTTCATTGTCTACAAAGTTTCCTACAATGTGTTACTCAATTCATTTCCCTTGTTCCAAAGACTATAAAGAGCAAGTTCATAAATAGTGTTTTAAAGATAAACTAATGTTTTTTTTAAAAAAAATAAACTAGTAAAAACACCTCTAAAATTGTCTTTTTTGCAGCGAGATATTTATTTGTCATGAAATTATTCTTCTTGTGTGAGAGCTGCAATTGGTGTTTGACAAAATAAACGGTTGTTAGCAGAGGTGGAATCCGACAGGGTTAACTACTGGTTTGATGATTTACGAGGTTCGGTGACTTATGATGTGCTTCCCTGACTGCTGTGGGCGAGCCTGTAAATCGTCATCAGCAAGCTGCGTGCAGAGAAGCATCCTTTGAAAAAGCCCTTTTTTCCTGCTTTTCTAACTGCAGCTGTGCCTTGTACGGCAGCTGAAGTTGAAAAAACAGGAAATAAAGGTCAGGTAAGAGCCCAGGTGGGAAAAAACATCAGCAGACATAGAACCGGTTCTATGTCTGCTGCTCCTCAGAGCTACTGGTTCTACAGAGGTGAACAGAACCGGTAGAAACCCACCCCTGGTTGTTAGTATATTTATAGATAAATATATAAGGAATGCTTATAATATTAGACCTGTGGTAGCTAGGAACTCATGAATATATGTATACTTTTTATATGATGTAGTATTATGAACTGAAAATGTGAACAATTTGCAACAAAATTTAGATCAATATTAATATGCATCTAAAAATCTAAAAATCAACTTATGATAGTCCAAAATATTTGTGTTTGGCAAGTAAATAAAATCAATAATTTCAAATGGTAAAAAAAAAGACTGATTTGAATATCATAATAGAATATTTACTAAAGATAAGGAGATGGCTGAATAAATGTTAAGCCATGCAAATGCTGGTAGGGGATTAGATAACCCTTGTGAGGAATGACCATTCCTAGAAATAAGCAAAACATGGAATGATAGACCTGGAGTTGACCTTCAAGGTCTTCTAATCCAACCACTGCTCAAGGAGGAGATCCTATACCATTTCAGACAAATGGTTGCCCAATATCTTTTTGGAAGCCTCCAGTGATGGAGGATTCACAGCTTCTGAAGGCAAGCTGTTCCATTGATTGATCGCTGTCGTTGTTAAGAAATTTCTCCTTAGTTCTAAGTTGCTTCTCTCCTAGTTTCCATCCATTGTTTTTTGTCTTGCTTTTTGATGCTTTGGAAAATAGCTTGACTCCCATGTCTTTGTATGAGTCCCTCAAATATTGGAACACTGCCCTCATGTCTTCCCCCGTTCTTCTTTTCATTAGATTAGACATAATAGATTAGACTCCTATAACCATTCTTTGTCTGTTTCAACTTCTAGCCTCCTAATCTTTCTTCTTGTTCTTCTCTGCACTCTTTCCAGAGTCTCAACATCTTTTTTACATTGTGGCAAACAGAACTGGATGCAGTATTCCAATTTTGGCAGAGGTCAATATTCAGTAGGTTCTGACCAGTTCTGGAGAACCGGTAGTGGAAATTTTGAGTAGTTCGGAGAACCAGCAAATACACCCCTGACTGGCCCTGCCCCCATCTCTTCTCTGCCTCCCATTGAGTCCCAGCTGATTGGCTGGGCCTTCTTTTGTTGCCCTGCACAGGAGAATAGAGCTGGAAAGCAGGTTAGTGGGTTGAGGAGGAATGGAGATTTTGCAGTATCCTTCCCCTGCCACTCCCACCAAGCCACACCCACCAAGCCACGCCCACAGAACCGGTAGTAAAAAAAATTGAGTACCACCACTGGTTTTTGGCTTTGTAAAGTGGTACTAGAACTTCACGTGATCTTGATTCTGTCCCTCTATTAATGCAGCTTAGAATTGCATTGACTTTTTTGGTGGCTGCCCCACATTGTTAGCTCATATTGGAGTGATTGTTCACTAGGACTCCAAGATCCCTCTCACAGTTACTGGCCAGGTTTTACCTAGTCTGTACAGTTGTTTTTTCTTGCCTAATTGTAAAACCTAAATTTATTTCACTATGTTAGATAAGGCCCAATGTTTGGTCTGTCAATATCTTTTTGGATCTTCAGCTTATCTTCTGGGTGTTGGCTATTCTTGCCAGTGTCATCTGTAAATCTGATGAGTTTGCCTTCAGTTCCCTCATCTAGATCACTTATGAAGACATTGAAGAGTACTGGACCTTAAATGGAATCTTGAGTTATTCCCTGCTTACTTTCCTCCATATCTACATATATAAATATACTGCATCCAGTTTTGTTCACCATACCATAAAAAAGATGTTGAGGATCTAGAAAGAGTGCAGAGAAGAGCAGAGAACTAAGATGTTTAGGGGACTGGAGGCTAAAAAATACGATGAATGGTTCCAGGAACTGGGCATGGCTAGTCTAGTGAAGAGAAGGACCAGGGGAGATATGATAGCAGTCTTCCAATATTTGAGGGGCTGCCACAGGGAGGAAGGGGTTAAGCTATTTTCTAAAGCACCTGTAGGCCAGACAAGGAATAATGGGTGGAAACTGAACAAGGAGAGATTTAACCTGGAAATAAGGAGAAACTTTCTGACCGTGAGAACAATCAACCAATGGAACAGCTTGCCCTCGGAGGTTGTGGGAGCGCCATCACTTAAGACTTTCAAGAACAGCAAACTCAAGGTTAATCGCACCAAACTTGATTGCAGGAAATATGACTTCAGCAACAGAGTGGTCAACGTCTGGAATACTCTACCTGACTGTGGTTTCTTCACCAAACCCCAAAAACTTTAAACTTAGACTATCTACTATTGACCTCATCCCTTTCCTAAGAGGTCTGTAGGGGGCATGCATAAGCGCACCGACATGCCTACCGTCCCTGTCCTATTGTTTCTTTTATATTTTATTTTTCTTATATATATCCATGTATTCATAACTATGTTTTACTTATACCTATTATTTTGTAAGCAATTGACAAAGAAACAAATAAAAATAAATAAATAAATAAATAAATAAAATTGGACTGCCATTTGTCAGAAATGGTGCAGGGTCTCCCGTTTGGGTGGGCGATTGGACTAGATGACCTACAAGGTCCCTTCTGATTATCTGTTATCTGTTATATTTCTGTTGAGAATTACCCATTGAATACAATCTGAGTAAAGTTACAAATCCATCTAGTGGTGATGCTGTCTGTATCATATTTTTATAGGTTGCCAGGAAGTAGGTTGTGGTCTACTTTATCAAGTGATTTACTGAACTCTAAGTATACTATGTCTGCAGCTCTTCACTGAACCACTAATTTTGAACCACTTTGTTGAAGAACGAAATACGATTTGATTAGTAAGATCTGTATTTGACAAACCTATGTTGGCTTCTAGTTATAACATTGTTTGCTTCTAGATGTTCACATATTTGTTGCTTGGTTATCTGTTCCAAGATCTTTCTGGGTATTTTTTTATTTTATTTTATTTTGTTTGTCAATTGCTTACAAGATAATAGGTATAAGTAAAAACATAGTTATGAATACATGGATACATATAAGAAAAATAAAAGAAATGATAAGACAGGGATAGGCATGGTGCACTTATGCGCGCACCCTACAGACCTCTTAGGAAAGGGGTGAGGTCAATAGTAGACAGCCTAAGGTTACAGTTTTTGGGGTTTGGGGAAGAAATCACACAGTCAAGTAGAGTATTCCAGACATTGACCACTCTGTTGCTGAAGTCTTATTTCCTGCAATCAAGTTTGGTGCGATTAACCTTGAGTTTGTATCTATTGTTTGCTCTTGTGTTGTTATGGTTGAAGCTGAAGTATTCATTGACAGGTAGGACATTGCAATGTATGATTTTATATACTATACTTAGATCAGACCAAAGACGGTGTAATTCAAGATTTTCTAGGTTTAGAATTTCGAGTCTGGTGGCATAAGGTATTCTTTAATGAGTAGAAGAGTGGAGAACTCTTCTTGTGAAATATTTCTGGACTTTCTCAACTGTGTTAATATCAGATACATAATGTGGATTCCAGACTGATGAGCTATATTCAAGTATTGGTCTAGCAAATGTTTTGTATGCTCTAGTTAGTAGTGTGATATTACCAGAGAAAAAGCTACGTAGGATTAGGTTAACAACTCTTAATGCCTTTTTGGCTATGTAGTTACAGTGGGCTCTAGCACTTAGATCATTAGAGATGAGTACTCCAAGGTCCTTGACAAAGTTTGGATCATCAACAAGATCTTGACTATTCAGCCTGTATTTTATTTTCTGATTCTTTTTGCCAAATATATAAGACAGAGCATTTGTTTGTTGAGATCTGAAGTTGCCATTTGTTTGACCATTCTGATACATAGTCGAGGTCTTTTTGAAGGGTAGCAGTATTGTCTGTGGTGTTGAATAGCTTTACATTATCAGTGAAGAGAACACAGTTGTTCTTAATATGATCACAGAGGTCATTTATGTAGAGTATGAAGAGAGTTGGTCATAGAACACTGCCTTGGGGAACACCACTGTTGACAAGTACAGAATTTGATAGGACGCTCCCAATTTTGACCATTTATTGTCTATTTGACAGGAATGCTTCTATCCAGTTATGCAGGTGTCTAGAGATACCGTAAGATTTTAGTTTTAGGAGTAGTTTGTCGTGTACCACTGAATCAAAGGCTTTACAGAAGTCTATGTAGATTGCGTCTATTGCTTTGCCCTGATCGAGTTGTTATAGTCCATATGTTTTTGCAGTGTAAGAGTTGCAGATTGCAGGATAGAATTTATGTCAGGCTTATTGCTCTGTAATTTCCTGGATCTGGTTTTTTTCCTTTTTTGAAGGAACTCAGTTTTTTCCCAGTTCTCAAGTAATGTCCCAGTGTTTCAAGAATGAGAAATTTCAATAATTCTGAAATCATGTCTGCCAGTTCTTTCAGTACTCCATGAGATAGTCCATCAAGAGCCAGTGATTTGAATATGTCTAGAGCTGACAGCTGTTCTCTTGCCTTATTTTTGCATATTTTAATTTCTGTTCCTAACCTGTTATTTATTGTTCTGGTTTTGGTAAATTGAGTAGCATTTTCTATTTGCATGAGGACAGGTGCAAAATATGAATTAAGCAGTTCTGTTCTCTTTCTACTGCTTTTACTTTTTTGTCATCTTCTCCCATTAGTGGACATATTGTTTCTTTGACTTTTGTCTTGTTTTTTTAATGTGTTGAAAGAAACCTTTTTAACTGTTTTTTTTTTTACATTTGTTGCAAGTCTTACTTCATTCAAGCCATAGCTTCCCTAATTTCACCTTTGCAGGTGAAATTTGTTGGTATTGTGCCGTAGTTATGTGTCCCTCTTTCCATTTTTTGTAATTATCTTTTTTTCTTTCTTACTTGCTTTGAGATTTCTTTGTGTAACCATGTTGTTTTTTTCTTGATTTTCTTGTTTTTGTTTTGTTTTTGGTGGTATTGAACTGGACTAGGCTTTTATAATCGTATTTTTCAGAGTTTCCCAAACTTTTTGAGTTGATTTCCCCTTTAAGATTTTGATTCATGGCATCCTTCCCAAGATCCCTCTGAATATGGTAAACCAGCTCTTTTAAAGTCTAAGACACTGCTTTGACTATGTTCTGTTGCTTGTGCCTGTGTGATGTTGAATTCTTATATGACATGGTCACTCATCCCTAAAGTTCTTGCAACTTCAATCCCCTTCTGTGTTGGTAAGAATAAAGTCCAAAATAGCTGTTCCTCTAGTTGCCTCATCTACTTTTTAGGTGATGAAATTATGAGTTAGGTCAAGGGTCTTCAAACTTGGCAAGTTTAAGACTTGTGGACTTCTACTCCCAGAATTCCTGAGGTAACATGACTGGAGGAGGAATTCTGGGAGTTGAAGTTCACAAGTCTTAAAGCTGTCAAGTTTGAAGACCTTGAGTTAGGTTGTGAGGACCTAACTGTTTAATCACCCATTTATTGTCTCCCAGTTGATGTCAGAGTAGTTAAATTCCCCCATTACTATTGTGCTGAGTTTTCTACATACGTTGGTTAATTGATTAGCAAAAATTTCATCCATTAAATTAGCAAAAAGTTCATCTATTAAAAGATGCTTCTGGTTCTTATTTTATGGAAGACAGGATTGGTTATGTTTTTTTTAAAAAAAAACATAAGAATAGACTGAGTTTGCAATGAGACTAGGTTATTTAAACTCTGTATGTGGAGAAAAAAGAAAAAATAGGATGAAAAATATAGGGATGCATATGGATTGGATACAAAAATGAATGGATGTTGTGAAATAAATATGTTGAGGTCACTTGACTTTATAGAAAGAATGAATAGTGAAGTTACTCCACAACAAATCTAAGTATTTATTTTATTTATTTATTTATTTGATTTGTCATCGCTTACAAGATAATAGGTATAAGTATAAACAT